>CM062807.1:186357252-187557252 GCA_031772625.1 Pinus tabuliformis | reverse complement strand
AACACAATTCTACCACTCCATTTTATTTTGTTTTGTCAAGAGAATTGGCAGGAGCTTCCCATCCGCTATTTTACATCATCAATGATATAAAGAATAACTGATACACAAAAACGGCCAAATATGTGCTTGTTGTATACCTATGTTATAGGAATCATCTGACCTTACTGGTGCAAAGAGCTCACCCTAAAAAAATAACATCCATGTGGAATTTACAAAACTTTTTAAAATCAAGCTCCAAGTAAACCAATAAAAATATGAACATCCTTTTAATCAATAAAATCTCTGACTTAAAATAAAAGTGGCCTATAATTGAATGTTATATCAACCATGTCAAGTAACTAACATTGGGTGAGAAATACAAGCCATGCATATTGGATTAATGAAATAATTGATCTAGTAAAGCTCAAAAACAGATGACTTACAACTAAGAAACGCAACTAAATGACTTAGAACTAAGACACGACGTTTCCCTTTCAACCTTGCTGTTAAATAACTCTTCTTTATGTCACTTACCATTAAACATTTTCTGATACCAAGTGGAAGTGGTATTGTAACATTAACCTATGATATTCTGTCTCCATGACTACTTCTCAAGATCCGCTCCATTACCAATATTTGGGGCTAGATAAGATACATGCAAAAACCATCAACATGAAAATGAAATCTACATCCTTGTAAAAAAATGGGAGGAAAAATAATATCCACAAATTGAAATAGACTATAGGATACCTCATTCTTGCAACATGATTATCTTGTCATGAAAAAAAAAAAAAAAATCAGGATAAATGTAATTTTTGCCCCATTTTGACAATGAAATCTTTTGCATATTCTATGAACAATTGATGAAAAATTCAGTGAAATCTTGTCAACATCAGGATTATAGTAAAACATAAAGGAAGTGCTCCAACACATATATAATCATAAACATAAGTATCTATACATATAAGTATTTATTAAGGGCATTGTATTTTGTGAAAATATGGAAGTCAAATCTTTGAAATAACACAATTTATGGAACCATTGCCTTACGGAGTCCATTCATTTGAGTATTTACGAAGTCCATTCAAGACTTTCTTCAAAGTTAAAGTTCAAACAATTAACATGTAGTCTAAAAAAGCTCATATTTGAAAAGGAGATAACCCAAAGATGTAGAGTATATATCTCACATTTATATATCCTAATTTCCAGACATTGAAATGACACTTTTTAGCATACTATTGTGAATTCCACACAAAATGCTAGAAAAAAATAATGATGGTTATTTTTCTAATATAGAAGTTTTATACATGAATTTATTTAAACAGTTAGCTTGCAATGTCAAACATATCTAAGGATGAACACAATACGTTGCATCTTTAGTGTTGGTGTGTGAACTTGAGACAACGAAGTCCAACATTTAACAATTTGCCTACAATATGCACTAGCCGAATAGGTGAACAATAGTATTGTAGGTATGTGTTATGAATATATGTATTGCATGTCAATAAGAGTATGGTTGGAATAGTCATGTCCAACCCTTCCACGTTTTCCTATAATTTTCACTGGTCTAATAGGTGAACAATAGAACTGTAGGTGTGCATTCTGCATCACTTACCTAAATCCAACATCTTCAGCATAGAAATTTCCAAGAATATGTCCATAAATGATAGATAATTTGAAAAATGAAAGAGTTGGCTTGATTGTTTCTAGAGAAGACTAGATTCTTACATTGTTCAATGTAAATTCATGACACTTTGCCAAGATTATATGGAACAAAAAGGAACCAAGCTAGAAGGTTATTTAAATAATCCTTACTTAGCCAGGGTAAAATGTTAGCCCTTTTTTGTCAAAAAGCATAAATGTAAAAAGTTTAAGAAATTTAGTGAAGAGACTGTAGAAATGTTCCTATCAAACCACTAATGTAAACAGAGATAAGAAATATTTCTTTGTAAAAGAGACACTCATGGTCAAATTAAAAAAATGACCTTTTAGCATATTTAATGCACTAGTGCTCATGTCGTAGTGTTCCCAGGCATGCTAGGGACCATATGGAGTGCTCATGTACCTCTAGAGAGGAGGTGGAGAGACATCAAGTTGTATTCAGGAGGATTACAGGTGATGAGGGGCAGGATCCTTGAGGTACCTAACCTCTTGGATTATACCTTGCTATTGGAACCCCAAAGAGAGAGTAGCAGGAATGGCAGATGTGGGTAGAGACAGATGATGATGAAGTGATAGAGAGTGCTACAGTGTAGGAGTCCCTGGGCAACGCAAGGCTGGCAGGCTACAATAGTGTGAGAGGCACAAGAGTGTTGCCAGTGCAGGATGGAACAGAGAGGTGTGCAACGGTGCGAGATGCAGGGATTTGTTGAAGCAA
This sequence comes from Pinus tabuliformis, assembly GCA_031772625.1. Classification (NCBI taxonomy): domain Eukaryota; kingdom Viridiplantae; phylum Streptophyta; class Pinopsida; order Pinales; family Pinaceae; genus Pinus; species Pinus tabuliformis. Next base: position 187,554,896 of record CM062807.1, on the reverse strand, counting down.
CGTAGAGGTCAGTAGATGGATCAATTGTTAGTGGGAGAGAGAGCTTCAATGTCGAGAGTGTTTCTAGCCTGACAGTGATGTCAGAAGTTGGGGGGATCAGTTACTTACTTCTCAGTAATTGAGTTGCAGTGCAGTACCACGATGCAGCATGGTGAGAGGGGGTTGTAGTACAGATACAGTGGTGGGAGGATGGACCAGCAGCAGCACAGATGCAGAGGGATCTGCCATACAGATGCAACAGTGGAAATGGTAGGGCCATGGGCAATAGTACAGGATGCAGTAGTGTAGAGGATATTGGGTGGGTAGACCTAGCATCAGCACAGGTACCGTGCCTGATAATCAGTCTAATGCTCAGTGAGGAGTATTACTAGAGCACAGTCCTTGCTAAGTTGGAGTGTTGATTTGGGGTAGCATCAGATGTCCTCTAGCCATGAAAATTGGTGGAGAGGTTAAATCACATGAGATCTCTAAGAACGAGAAATGGTTTGGGCAGATTCTACCCGGTTTAGGAGATATTAACATAATTAATATTTTTAATGAAGTTCCTAAGTCTAAACTTAGGAAAAATAAAATATTAATGGGTATTAATATAAAACTAGGTTAGAAGGTTCCAAAATTCATGGATAGTGAAGTGTCAATGATATCAGAGCATAGGTGAGGGCAAGCCCAAGCAAGAGAGAAAGAAATCAGTCAACTGCATGGAAATAATTTTGTCCCTCTCTGCACGTGGAGTAATTTCCTCTTCCATCTGTGGCAGGAAGGGTCTCGATCTGTGTAAGTTTCGAGCATTAATCCCAGCCTCTTTAATATTTCTGAAACAACTTCTTTATCTTTGCATCCATTTCCTGTGGATCTCTTGGCATCTGGTTTGGTTTTGTAATTGCAAGGAGCAGACTTTCGGCCTCTTAAGGACATCAACTTTTACACAAGGATTTCCTTTGCAGCCAATAGTTTCATTGCAGAACAGTGTGGTTTTTGTCTTCCTCTCTGAATAGAAGTAGGGCTACAAAAACTAGTAAGAGTTCTATGAAAGAATCATCCAAGAAAAACTCAAATAATTCCCTGTGGCATAATTTTTGAGCAACACTCTAGTCTCTGTGATTAACATGAATCGATGAACAAGGAGTAGTAAGGATTGTTAAGAATCCATTTGGGCTTGTTTGAAAAACTTTTAAAGACCAAATTATTGGAGACCTGTTATAATTTGGTCCTCATTAGGGCTTTATTACTAAGCATGAAGGTTTTCATCTAAGTTTGTTGATCTCTAAGGTTCGGTGGTATCACAGTTCACTGACAGTTTGGCTCTAAAAGAAATTCCATGAACAGTTGATGACACTTCCAGATTTGTGGCATAAGCCCTCGTCTCTTTGGAATATCACTCTAATCCTTGAATTTTAGGGAATTTTCTATCTTGTGAAGTGTGGAGCTATTTCGATCCTCTTAGGGCTTCAATCAATCGGCAAGGATGAGTTGTTAAGACATGAGAGTTTTGAAGTTCCTTTTGGATTGACTTGTATTTAGAGCTTACACCAATGATTCTTGAAGGAACCAGCGAAAGAAATCCTTTTATCTTGCAGACTATTTGAACATTTCCCAAAAATAATTTACAGCTCCTTGAAGCACTTCAGTCATCTCTGGTTAGGGCAAGGGCATATGGATATTTTAGACCTATTTCAGATCTATGGATAAGTGTTTTACTAAGATGTCTGCAACTCCTTTTTAGATCGAGATTCTTCTGTGCTTACGACATGAATTACAGACCTACCTGTAATCTTTGTTGGTCATCAATTCAGTCATCTATGGCCCAATACTATTATAAGGATGAATAATTCAGACAGTTGATTTAGAGTTCTGAAGTTTGAATCTAAATGTTTCAAGGTCTATTCATACATATTGTTGATTGTAAAGCATATAAATTTCTGAAGCATTCAAACTCTGCAATATGCAAGCTATTCAAGCAGGATGTTGTGCTAAAGTTGGCTTCACTACTGCATCATTATTGTAACAATCAGAGAAGATAGTAATTTTGTCAAGGGCTTCCTCAGTATGCAGTAGTATGAATAGACAGAGGACTACTATTCATAGTTCTCATGCTGCAATCCTTTTATCTATATTAGACAGAAGTAGCATAGAAAAGCCTTGCTAGGGTTTAGATTGATGGCAGTCTTGACCTTAATAAGCAACAAAGACAATACTTGACAACTACATATGTTGATGTCAGAATCCCTCATACAAAGCTGCTTTGTAGGTAGGTTTGAGAAGATATGTGACATGGCAATAACAGTGTTCTTATATAAGACAATGATTTGATAGTGTTTTTGTTGTGACACACATTAGAGAAGACATTTTGAGATACCTTAAAGTGTTACAAACCTTATCTAAAGTGCAGAGTTTGAAGAGTAATAACATTCAGTGTTTGGAGATGTTTTGAAAATGTGCAACAATTTAAACAGTTGACCTTATATATATTGCAAGTTGTTACAGTAGCAGAAAAACATTAGCATGACAGTGACTTAGGAGGGTGACTGTAGTAACCTTCTATCTGACAATAATCTATGATGGTATGATGTATTAGATGTAGCACAGTGACATACTATATAGTGTTATAACAGTGATAGTGAAGTGTCAATGATAGTTAAGACAATGATGATTGCACAGTAACCCTTGACACAACAACAAACAATGGTGTGTACCCTAGATTATGTGCAATAGTAACATTAGACTTTATTGCTATCATTAGAGGTATGGCAAGATTTGCAAGAAATTAGTAAGGGTCCTTCATCACTGTAGTAGATTTCATTGATCCTAAAAGCAAGTCTGTAAGAAAATCTTGTTGATGGTTTTAAGAACAGAGCAACTATTTAAGAAATGGCAGTGGAAAAAGTATGACAAGAGCAGAAGAACAGAGCACAGAAGAAGGAGTTAATGAGGTGCATAACAATTATTCTATGTAAATGATCTTGCAGTGACATTGATGTTGAAGCAGCAGAAAGATGGAACAGTAGAATCAGTGGTGAGAACTGTGAAGTGTAGAAAAGGTAGTTGCATGGCACAGGGAGAGTGACAACTACAATTGAGTACAAATTGCAACACCTTTGGCTTTGATGGGAGGTGCATCTCACCTGAAGCTTTTACTCTTAAAAGGGGGTGCATGGAACTCTAGATAGTCCTCTGTATCAATTCATTGTTGTTAAGAATCATTGTTGGACAAAGCATGTCTAGTCAAGTTAGCTGATATAGTTGAGAAGTAGAGTGATGAAGGCTAAATGATCAATTGAAGTAAGACTTCTTAGGGAGCTATACTAGCAATTGCACCACATGTTACAAAGGAAATGCCATAAGGTGGTAGCATAGAAGAAATAATATGTTATATGGTATGTGATTTAATTGAATATTTAAATTATAAAAATGAATTATTTTATTTAAAAAGAAATTTTAGGTTTGGAGAATTGTTAGGATAAAGAAATTGGTTTTTATAGCTTTAGGTTAGTATAGATAGTATACAGAGTATATTTAGTTAAAGACACAGCAGAATGTTAAACAATGTCATCATGGTTTGACAACCCACATACGTAAATAGATGGAGCAGAATGGGCATAGAGGAAAGAATGAAAAACAAGTTAAGGGTCATAAAGGTGTAGCTCAAAGATCTTTAAATTTCCTACTAATTTCTAAGGACACAACTGCCATCAATATCAACTTTTCAAGAAAACGCCTTCATGAAGAGGTTTCTAGATCCATCATAGTATGGTGTAAATAATTGTTTGGTGGACAGAATACCATCCTAGTAAACAACCTTCAATCCAACCATTAACGTGACTTAGCAGTTGGGTTGACCATATGAAGGCTTTGGGGTAGAGGGTTTGTTGTGGGAAGGTTTCCTGGGGGAAGGCATGGTATTGCAAGACATTGGTCTCCAATGAATACACATAGCAATGGAGTTATTAGTCCAGATACAACTACAATTTTTCTTGTTCATAATGATATAGACAATCTAGACAAGCAAACAATTGGGGCACCTGCTAGTCAATGGCCAACCCTTTATTGGTTTGACGAACACACTTTTCTCTTGCATGGAATTTTATCAATGTATGATTGAGTGATGATGATACTATTTTTGAGGGCATGGACATGCTTTTCTAGTAGGGTGCGTCATATTCATCATTGTTAAAGGGGCACTAAGCATAAGAAAATCCTTAAGAAACTAGAGTAATTGGACCATAAATGTGAGTTTAATCAACGCTATTTGGGGGATGAGGATCCAAGGAAGGCTGTGAGAACCCTAGAGAAGAAGGAATATTTTTTATGGCCAATGAAGAAGGGTAGGGCAAGATAGATGTCGAAGTCACCCAATATGTAAAAGCTATTGGAGCCAATCCAAGAGTGGGTACTCTGTTAAAATTGGCAACTAGGGCCAAAATCCATGTGGGTCATCTTATTTATGGAAGCCAATATTTTTCTTGTATTCCTCTCTCCCAGAGGTGTACGATTGAACTAAATGTCATCCGATTCCGACTTGTATTTATGGAGATATGAATTTATTTGTGTTATTGACAATTTGTCAAGGTCGAAGAGCAAGCAAATTACCCCCAGCTCAACCTCAACGTTGCATTTAGATAGAGGAGGCCTCAAGTCATTTGTCACACACATATCTTATGATCTCTCTCCACTTGTTTGGATTTGGTGGAAAGAGATGTCTTGAAGGAGACATGGATGCAATCACAAAGGAGCCCTAGTTGCAGTCATGAAGGGAGACCTAGCCGCAGTCTTGAAGAAGATCTAGCCACAATCGAAAAGGAATCCCTAACCGCAGTAAAAGACAACCCTAACCATAGTCAAAAGGAGGCTTCACCACATCAAGAGATAGGCCTAAGACACAGTGTAGAGAGAGGCCTAAGACGCAATCAAGAGAGGCATAAAGACACAACCAAGAGAGGCTAGATACGTAGCAAAAGGAAGGCTCTTATCCACGGTAAAGGAGGCCCTAATATGTAGCAAGAGGGAGGCCCTTATCAGCAATTAAGAAGAAGCGTATAGTCGTAGTCAAGGAAGGTCTAAAGCAGTATTCAGAGAGGCCCTAGTGACTACAAGAAGGAGCCATACGACAACATGAAAGAAGCTCTAGAAGCAACGTGGAAGCCTTATGTTTTGTTGTAGGTATGGCATGTGAAAGAGAGGTTTTTTGAGTGTTGTTCTTGGGTGATCTTGTAGGGATAAAGGCCGCAGTTTGAAGCTTAAGGTCACAACAAGAAGAGGCATTCAGCATGGGTGAAATAGGGTTGTTTTGTAGCCATTCTAGGAAGACTGAAGGGCTAAAAAGAGGTTGAGTATCTTGCTTGAAGCTTCAACTAAAGGATGAATTAGACTAATAAAGTTCATGATGGCCTTTTACAATGAGATACTTATGAGTGAACCCAAATCTTATTATTGGGACTTATCCCAGTCTCCCGATAGGTGGGATATAGAGGACGAATACGATCTCCCTTTCTCCATTGCATTCCTCCCACTTTGAAAATCAAAAGGGGACATAATGAATTTCATATACACATACTTAATAGATATATATTCCCAATCTCTTGTCATATGCTAGTTGCACCTGCTTGAGCTAGGCTCAAGCAATTAGTCAATCCAGTGCATGCATATCGCTACTTATTCTCCACACACCTTCGGGTGGATCTCTCTATCCCTATAGTGCTAGTGAAAGGGTTTGTGTATGGTAAGGGTTGCTAGCTAGTTTTTTGAACCTTTGTATTTACATCTATTTTCACCTGGCCTTACCCTACACTCATCTCTATGTATTCTCAAATTAAACCAACTACACAATTGGAAACTTTGTTCTTGTGTGGTATCTCAAAATACTTTTCAAACATAAAATTACAACATACTATCACAAGGAGACTACTCATGGTTTAACAGGTTAGACTTGACATCTTACATTAACAATTTCCTTTTACATGATTCTAGTCTTTTGCCTAGGCCTTGGAACCATGGCTAAATGGGTGTACTACATGACCGGGGGTCTGCACTACCAGTCAACTTAATTATAACTAATTATGAGAACAAGATAGAATTTTTTATATACTATATTTCTTAAATTAAATATTAGATTCTTGTATGAATTACAGTGCACTGATACAAATAGAGATATTTTCCAACAAAAAGCACCCAAAAAAGTAGCAAAAGCCAGAGGAGACACTTATTTCACTTCTTCAGTGCTGGTCTTTTAAGACCTCGACCATCATCATCACTTCCACATTCATCGTCCTACACCTCAAGAGTTGCAGGTACCACTTTACCCCTATTTCTTGAAATGTTTCTGATAGGAATCTCTGCAGCCTTCTTAGAAAAAGGAATCATAAGTGGACTGGTTGTGTGAGGCATCAACTCCTCACCACTTTCAATAGCTTCCATCATCAACTTCCAATCTTTAAAATGACATTGAAAAACAAATTGGCTATAAGAAGCTTCTCCATATGCCATTTTTGTAGCTCTGGGAGAATGTTTGGGTATAACAAAATTTCTGCCATTTTCATCATCATTTATTTCAACTCTACCATCCTTTACTAGAAATGATAACGCAAAGATGTTTTCTACTGACTGGAAAATGATATTCTATGTAGAACCAAAATATCTAATATGGCTTGCTTCTATTTTCGCAAAATGTTAAACATGCTTGCCATATTCTTGTCTGTTTCTGATTTTTCATCTTCTGGGCACTCTTTCATTGCTTCAGGTCAAGTGCTTTCTGTTGGCTTAGTCCATTTTCTATGTACTATAGATTTCCTTTGCTTGGGTTCATTATCCCTTGGTCCAAGCATAGTTAAAATTCCTGTCACATCCTAAAAAATAGAAGCATCTAAAAGCCCAAGATTTCTCCATGATATTTGGGTTTGATCGTCATTTCCCTCCAAAGACCTACTTCCATATGCTTGGTCACTTTAGTTTCTTAGAATAGCACTACTAATAAAATCAATAGGAGTAGCACCATCATTGTTCTGTGATCTGTTAACAATAGTGAGGAGTGTGGATGTGAGATGAAAGAGTGTATCAACATCTGCAACTTGCTCACGAGGTCTTTGAACAAGATTGTGCAAGATTTCCACTTTGCTAATTATAGCCTCAAATTTGCCAGATTTTACTTTTAAAATATTTTCTCTCTCCTCAACAATCGAAGTCTTGAGGTCATGATAATGGGATCTTAATATACGACGCTACACCATATTCTGATTATTACCACTGCATGCAGTAGCATATTCTTTCTCTCTTGGGGGCTTACTATGGCCTTGTTGTGATCCTTTTACCCCATGAGAGGAATATTGCAATGTCTGACTCAATGTTTCTTCCTCTTTAACTCTAGCTTGGATACCAAGCCTTCTACCCATCCTTTCTATCACCTATTTTTGGAGTTGAGAGCAGTGCAGAGATTCAACCAAAGCTCCAAGGAAGGGCTTGAAATTGATATTTTTGATTGAAGAACTACCATGAAATGGAAAGAGAGCAAGAAAAGATTTTCGTGTTGCATTGAAATGAGGGAGGGTAGGGAGTTGTGATTTCCCTACCCTGAGAAGTTTGCTTTGTAATAAAACACGGATGAAGGCCCACTATAGTGGATACAAAATCGCAAGACATACGCATTGTCTAATGAAATGTGTCGGTGTAGTGTGCAAAATTAAGTGTGAGGATTGGGAGAAGTGACACATGTGGGAGAGTGGCCATATTGTTGAAGAATTGTTTACATTGAGGAAGGACACCATTTGAATATGGTAAGAATGTCAATTCTAAATGGTACTCATGGTTCCCTCACCCTTCAGTTTGAGAAATTTAGCGTGGAGAGTTTCCAACACCACTTGCTCATCTACATGAGGGAGTTTACAATTTGTATATCTTTGTCTCAATCCCATGGCGAATATATTAGTGTGAGGATCCACTGTTTCATGATCCATATGTTGGATGCTTTGCTGAACTTGAGCTTTATAAGGAAATCTCTTTAGATATCCAGAATGTCTCAGAAATTTATTTGAACAATTATTGTCTTGCAACAATGTTTTTTTATGATTAATTTCTTGGTCATGTACACATGCATAGAAGAGTGCGATCGATGGCATGGAAACTCGGCCTTTTGGGTCGAAATGTCCACCTCTAAAGATAATATTTGGAATATCCTTTGAGCCTTTCTTTGAGATGGAATCCAAGAAGTTGGAGTGAAGACATCAAGGAACTCTATATTTTGACATATTCCAGCTGAATCGCCAAACATGCAAGAGAAACTAAAACTAGAGGTTATATAAGTAATAGGCCTAGTGTATGGGAAATCCAACCCTTTAGAGGAATATTTCCACATTTAATAATTGGATGAGGATGAATATTTCTGTTAAACTATGTGTTGTTATTGATATGTTTGGACGTTTTGGGTGAACACTTGGCCCATCTTCAAAAACATCCAATAACTTTCGAGTCCAAGACAGATTTAAAGAGATCATTTATCAAATTAGTTGTCCAACTATGAAAGACAATCAAGTTTTGGAAGAGATACATCATAGTAATATCGAATTAGATTTTGGACCATGCTAGAAAATGGATCAAAAAGGTTTTCAGAATGTCTGCTGAAATTTGACATTTAGCATTTTTTTATCAACTTTCATGGAGGCAAAAAGTGACAAGAGAAACTTGCACAGCAATGGCGGCCACTAGAATGTGAAACACAATGAATTAGAAAAATGGAATTTGTTTCTATGAAGACACATGGGAAGGTACTTATTACTCTCAATGTGGTTGTACAGGAAAAAGAGTTTTTGTCTTTGAGTAGGTGATTTCATGCTATTTATGGTCAAAGTATATCGATACAAGTGATGAAAAAACATATGTTCAATTCCCTGGAACATATTTTATTTTCATTACTTGTTGAGGATAAATCGACAACCATAGTTGAGAAATGTAATCAAAAGAAAATAAACATTTAGTTTATTTATACATATGTGGCTTGAGCGGAATACATATGCACCAAATTACAAAATGTGAAAGTCAAAGTTCTGTATAAAAGTTTTAAATTTAAAAAATTTCAAACAGTTGGCAAGAAGTTTAACGAATGCAACTACCCAGCACTCATCCAATGGCCATTCAAGGAGGGTCGAAGCCATCCATCAATATGAAGAGATCTATAAAATCAAGCTGGGAATTTGAAGAAGGGATTCCTGATCTTTCATACCCAAATGTTGCCCGATTATTGAGCAAGGGCTTAACGAGTTAGTGAGGGTTTTCCTTTTGTTTTTGGTTCAATCTATTTTCATGCTTCAATTTTTTCTAATATGATGTCATTGGTGAACCTTAATGTTGGAGGGAGTTGTGAAACCTCCTAATTTGATGTTCATATTCAATGAGACTTGAAAAAAAATTGAACGAGTCGCATGCATGGAAATGAACGAATAAGAGTGTATGATAGGGAGTGTAAGTGAATTCCAAGTGTGCTCAGGAGGGAGTGACAAAGTTTTATGCTAGGAAGTTCCAAGGCATGAAAGAGTGCCATGACATGTCAGGGAGTGGTACGGTATGATAGGGAGTGCTAGAGCATGCCATGGAATGTAGGGAAGACCAACATGTGCCACATAGTGCCAAGGGATTGTTAAACATGCTAGGTGCTATGCCATGTCAAGATGTAAACTATATTGCTTAGTTTTTTTATGGCCATGGTTGGACGTGAGCCTTGACTTGGTAACTTGTTAAGTGAGATGAGTTAAGATTGGGCATGAGTAGCCTAAGATGAGTTATAGGCCATTCTTAGGTGAACAAGGCATAGTATAGTTCTAGTAACTGTAACTTGGTCAAGATGTTGTAGTCGAGGTAGGACTTGGTTGGTTCCCAAGTCTTAAAACCAATAAGGGTAGTTATGAGGGCATGATAGCTAAGGAGTGCCAAGGCATGCCAAGGAATGAAAAGGTGTGATAACACATGCCAGACAGTGTCGTCGAGAAGTGTTGGGGAGTGTGAGGGCATCACAAGGGAGAACTAGGTCAAAGTGCATGGAAATGAATGAATAAGAGTGTCTTCCAGGTGTTGCAAGGACGTAGTGTATTAGGAGAATTTCAGAATAGGACTTGCAATAGGTAAGCCTACGGTTATGATAAGGGAATGGAAAAAGAAATTTTAGACAAAGGGAGACTTTTTTCTAGTGACAACACTATTTTTTCAATGACTTGGTTGGGTTCCCAAGTGACAAAAAAAGTAAGGCTATCTATGAGGGCATGACAACTAGGGAGTGCCAAGGTGTGCAAGGAATGCCAAGAAGTGATAACGCATGCTAGAAAGTTCCAATGCATATTAGTAATTCCAAGACATGCCAATTGCTAAGGCATGCCAAGAGGTGTTAGGTGTTAGTGTGTGGCGCCAACGCATGCTAGGGAGTGCTAGGAAACACAAGGGAGGACTAGTTTCAATTACATGGAAATGAATGAATAAGAGTGTGTGATAGGGTGTGTTAGAAAGTTCTGGGTGTGATAAGGAGGCATTGACAAGGTATGCTAGGTAGTGCCAAGGAAACACAAGGGAGGACTAGTTTCAACTATATGGAAGTGAATGAATAAGAGTGTATGATAGGGAGTGTTAGCAAGTTCTGGGTGTGCTAAGGAGGGATTGACAAGGTATGCTAGGTAGTTTCAAGGCATGATGGAGTGCTAGGAAATAATGTTGAGATGTGCCAAGTTCCAAGGTGTGCCAATGTGTGCCAAGGAGTGTTAAGGAGTGCTAGGGACACACAAGGGAGAACTAGATCATAATGCATGTAAATGAATGAATAAGAGTGTGTGATAGGGAGTGCCAGTGAGTTCCAAGTGTGCTAATGAGGAGTTACAAGGAATGCTTGGCAGTGCTAAGGAATGTTAGAGTGCTAGGGTGGCATGTGACCAAGATGTTACAATGCGTGGAAGGACCTAGTGCCTCATTTCCTCTAATTTTACTTTAGTTAAATGGACCAACTAGGCCTGGAGCACCAAAACAACAAAACTAAGCTTTACACACTACAAAATCATAGGAATTGCAATAGGTAAGCCTATGATTGTGATAATGGGATGGAAAAAGTAGTTTTAGACAAAGGGATACTTTTTTTTCTAAGGACATCACTATTTTTTCAATGACCTGGTTGGGTTCCCAAGTCGCAAAAAAAACAAGGCTATCTATGAGGGCATGGAAGCTAGGGAGTGCCAAGGTGTGTAATGAATGCCAGGAAGTGATAGCACGTGGTAGATATTTCCAAGGTGTGTTAGGCATTCCAAGACATGCCAAGTGCTAAGGCATACCAAGATGTGCTTGGTACTAGGGTGTGGTACCAACACATGCTAGGGAGTGCTAGGGAAACACAAGGGAGGACTAGTCTCAATTGGATGGAAATGAATGAATAAAAGTGTGTGAGAGGGAGTGTTAGCAAGTTCTGGGTGTGATAAGGAAGGGTGCACAAGGTATGCTAGGTAGTTCCAAGGCATGATAGAGTGCTATGAAATCATGTTGAGATGTGCAAAGTGTGAGGGTGTGTCAATTTGTGCCAAGGAGTGTTAAGGAGTGTTAGGGAAGAACAATGGAGCGCTATGTCATAATGCATGGAAATGAATGAATAAGAGTGTGTGAAAGGGAGTGTTAGCGACATCCAAGTGTGCTAAGGAGGAGTGACAAGGAATTATTAACAGTGCTAAGGAATGTTAGAGTGAGAGGGTGGCATGTGACCAGATGTGCCAACACGTGCAATGAAGTGTTATCTGGGAGTGCCAAGGAAACACAAGGGAGCATTACGTCAAAATGAATGGAAATGAACAAATAAGAGTTTTTTATTGGAAGTGTCAATGAGTTCTAGGTGTGTTAAGGAGGGAGTGACAAGGTATTCTAGGCAATGTTAAGGCATTCTAGAAGCCAAGGCAACATTCCAATATGTCCTAGGTGCTAGGGTGTACCAACACGTTCCAAGGAGTCTTAAGGAGTACTATGGAAACACAAGGGAGAACTAGGTCAAAATTCATGGAAATGAATATTGAATAATAGTTTGTGACTAGGAGTGTCAACAAGCTCTAAGTGTGCTAAGAAGAGAGTGACAAGGTATGCTAGGTAGTGCCAAGGAATGCTAGAGTGCTAGGGTGACATGTTAAGATGTGCTAGGTCCTAGGGTATGCCAATGCATACTAGGGAGTGTCAGGGAAACACAAGGAAGCACTAGATCAAAATTCATGGAAATGAATGATTAATAGTGTGTGACAGGGAGTGTCAACGAGTTCTAGGTGTGTTAAGGAGGGAGTGACAAGGTTATATGCTAGGTCATGCTAAGGTATGCTAAACTACCAAGGCATGTTAGGAAGTGCTAGGGTGTGTTAGGGAGTGTCAAAGCATGCCAAGGAATGTAGGGGATGCTAACACATGACACATGCTACTAAGGCATTCTAAGACATGTCAGGCACTATGGCATGTTAAGACGTAAACTGTGTTACTTAGTTGTTTTATGGCCACGATTGGATGTTATGAGCCTTATCTTCGTAACTTGTTAACTAGGATGAGTTGAGATTGAACATGAGTAACCTAAGATGAGTTACATGTATTTCTTAGATGAACAAGGCATATGTTGAATTTCCATAGAACATGAGAATCTAGGTTTGGTCTTATAATATTTGATGCAAACACACTCAAGTACCATAACACATCTACTTTACAAAACAAAATATACACACATCACGGAATAAACTAATGCACATGACAATTTTTAACTTTTTCAAACTCTTCTTCGTTATATTACAAACTATAATAGAATAGGCTAGAGCTCACGTACTAGGGATCATGTCCCTTTACAATCACACTGATACAAGGAATACAACTAAGGCTTGTTGTTATTCATTTAACAACCAATGTAAATTGAACAAGACAACACGTGACCTACTCATTGATGGTGGCCACACACAACCCTTTCATTCCACGTGTCCTGAACACATCTAGCAGGTCCTCTTGCCTCCCATTTTGCAAATCCTCAATCTACCTTTATCAATGAATTCAACTCCTTTATGTTACTGAACTCGACTCAACAAAAATTTCCGCTAGCTACCTCCTTTCTTCTTCAAGGTCTGGAACACTTAGGGTCTTCGATCATTTGTTCACAACTCCATTGTGAACAACTCTTTGGTTTACCCATTTTTTCCATATTTCTGCTCCAAGATGACAAGCTTAGGGCTATGGAGGTCAACCTTCTTCTCACTAACTCAATCCTATACAATATAGTGAACTAGGGCTAGTTGGCTAGCCCACTTGACTGCCACTTTAATCCTTAAAAGTCTGCATGTCCTTAGGCCCAATACACCTTCCCTTCTACCAGTCTTGTTGTCCTTCACAAGTACAAGACTTAGGGCTCTTCTTTGACAATCACCTAACAACCCTCCAACTGTACTAGAACTACTATCAATTTTCCCAACCACAGTCAATTATTTTACCGATATAGGGCCCACAACACTACTGTCATCTAAGGCTCTTCAGATCTACCACCCAATAGTGATTCGAGTCCTCTCAAAATCACTATTCTTGTGTACCAATTTCTTGACTGTCCAATCTATGAACAAATCTAAACTACTCCTATTATCATCCTTCTAACAATCTATAGATGATTGAACTAGGGTCACAAATCATCCACTAACAATCCATTGACTAATTGTTTATAGGTTTCTACAGATATTTGTCCTAAACACTATGGACAATCCACCAAAATCAACTCCTCTTCATGTCAATCCATTCCTCATATGGCACATTTCTTTTGTTCAATCTTCTACTTATGTTCCACCCTCCTTTGGATCCATTATGTCCACGCATATTTCTGCAAACCATCTTCCAGATCTGTGGTCTATATTGCAAATATAAAACTTGCTCTAAGGGTCACAACCCGTATTATTCCACACAGATTTGTCATAGTCTTAAGGGAAACCTTATGGAATAAACTGCTAGGAAACCACCCTAACTAGGGCATTGTACTTATATTATAATTTCTTTAGAACAAAGCCTATCCACCCATAGCAAAAAAAAAACAAAAAAAACAAAAAAAACAAAACAAACAAACAAACAAACAAACAAACAAACAAACAAACAAACAAAAAAACAAACAAAAAAAACAAAAAAAAACAAAAAAACAAAAAAAATCTTACCTCCATAAGAAAATCGACATAGCTCATATGGATCCATAAATTCTGGGCATTTCTTTTACTGAATCCTGACCTGAACTTCAGATCTATACGACTCTCAAACTATGGTTACCTCAGTCAGTATTACACATGAAACTACTTCTATTCTGTCCCTAAATTTCAATGCAGGCCCTCCTCCATTTGTGTTGTTCTTTATCATAGACCTTGCAACCTACTAACAATCACAAGATAGGGTCTCAACCCTCTCTGCTATTTCATAATTTGATGTGGCCTTCACATAAAAACACCACTAAAATCACATGCCCAAATTCTCATGAGTTGCCTCTCTTGAGCTCGATCTAGCATAAGAGAACCAACGGTATGCCATCCTACTTCCTAGCTCAAACCCATTAAGGTATGCGACATTCTTGTGAACCCTCACATGATGATATTTCTCTTGGTGGATGATCATGGCCTCCCTTTAGCAACCCTTACTCATCCCTCTAACTCGACCTACTTTAGGACTACATCTCTCCTGGCCTCCTTGATCAAATGAGCTCCTTCTCACTTGATGTTCTTGCCTTCATACTAATTCCTCCTTAAATAGCTTTTCCTAGCTAGGCCTCTTAGGAACCCTCTAGAACTTATGTGTTTTATCCACTTAGACCTTAGGAAATATTAATTTTCCTTTATAATTTTCTTTTAGATTTTAAACTCCATCTTGTGTCCAAAACCCCTTCGCTTGGTTTCTTTTCCCACAAAGCCTTTTGTGACCAAACCCATACAAACCCGTCTCACTAGCTTGTGGAGTACCTCCCAAGCTACACAATTCAACAACATAGTCTAGTTGTAGTAATTGTAACTTGTTCAAGCTCTTGTAGTCAAGCGAGGACTTGGTTGGGTTCCCAAGTTGAAAATTAAGGGTAATTATGAGGGCATGATAGCTAGGGAAGGTCAGGGAATGACAAGGAATGAAAAGGAGCACTAACACATGTTGAACAATATCAATGCACGCAAAGGAGTGTTAAGGAGTGTCGAGGCATCACAAGGGAGTACTAGGTTAAAATATATGGAAAATGAAGAAATAAGAGTTTGTGCTAGGGAGTGTTAGTGAATTAAAGTGTGCAAAGGATGGTGTGTTAGGAGAAGTTCATAATAGGATTTACGAGAGGCAATCCTACAGTTGTGACAAGGGGCTTGACAAAATATTTTTAGATAAAGGGAGACTTTTTGCTATGCACAACATTGCTTTTCCTTTAGCTATTATTTTTATTTGACATGTGGCACATTTTTTCCAAATTCTCATGTTTTAAACTATTTTAGACAATTGCATATTGGACATTGTTGTGTGTAAGTTTTAGGGAACTCGTCTTGTGCTAGCTTATATCACGTGTGTCTTGTGCATCTTGTGGTTCTTGCAAACTCTTAGTTAATGCTCTATTATTGATATGAACTAGACATACATGTGAAATATTGTGTGTGTAAGTTATGTTGCTTAGTTATTTTATGGTCGTGGCTAGTCGTGATCCTTGTCTTGGTAAGTTCATAAGTGGGACAATTTGAGCTTGGACATGAGTGGCCTAATATGTGTTATAGGCATTTCTTAGGCAAACAAGGCACAATCTACATGTAATAGTTGCAATTGGTCAAGTTATTGACACTGAAGTAGGAAAATGTCACATGAACTGCAGTAGTTAAGGACTTTATTGGGTTCCCAAGTTGTGAGAAAATGTAAGGGTAGTTGGGAGGGTGTGAGTGCCAAGGCGTGGTAGAGAATGCTAACATATTCTAGATAGTAGGAAGGCATGCCAAACATGTTAAGATGTGCCAAGTGCTAAGGCGTGCCAAGATGTGCAAGGGTGTCACAATACGTGCCAGGGATTGTCAAGGAAACAAAAAGGAGAAATAATTTAAACTACAAGGAAATTAACACATAATAGGGTTAATAAGTCATCAATTTACCTTTTCCAAGAGGGTCATTCTAGGCGCACCGATACAAGGTTTCAATAGGTTCCATGTGCCAAGTGTTTGTGCATTTTAAGTGCCAAATATTCCTCTATTACTTCTCATCTACTTTCCAATAGTTGATCTCAAATAAATTTTAATATTAAACCATGCCAAAGCATACCAAGGAATCTCAATGAATGTTAGACATGTTAAGACTTGCCAAGCGCCAACACATGCCAATGTGTGTTAGGGAGTGATACACATGTTATGAAGTGGCAGGGCATGTCAAAGAGGCTAAGGTATGCCAGAGAGTGCTAATGCATATTGAGTGTTAGGGAGTACTAGGGAAACACAAGGGAGAACTAGGTCAAAATGAATGGAAGTGAATGAATATGAGGGTGTGTCAGGGAGTGTCAACAAGTGCCTAGCATGTCGAGGAGGGAGCGAAAAGGTATACTAAGCATTGGTAAGGCATGATAGGGAATATCAGGGCATTTAAAGAAGTGCCAAATTGTTCTAGGGAGTTATAGTGTGTGTTAACATGTGCCAAATAGTGCCAAGGCATGCCAAGACATGATAGATGCTAAGGCATGCTAGGATGTGTAGGGTGCTAGGGTATGCCAATATGTGTCAAGGAGTGTCAAGGAAACATAAGGAAGAACCAAGTTAAAATGAAAGGAAATGAACACATAAGAGGGTTAATAAGTCAAGACTTTATCTTTTTCAAAAGGGGCATGATAGGCACACTAATAATAGGTTCCAATACATGCCAAGTGCCAATGTGTGCCAAGTGCTAATGTATGTTAATGCATGCCAAAGTGTTCCAGGGCATGTTAGGGACTACATGGCATAGTTAATTGTATGTACTAGTGCATTAACATGCTTACCAATCTGTCGTAGATTTCCTTGGAGGTGTTTAGATCGGAGATGTAGGCAACCAGACGCTTGTCAATGGAATCTTTGATAATATTCTTTGCTTTGACTTCACCATTGGTGTATTTGTTATTTGTAGTAGCCGTGCATTTAATGGAAGACATGTTTTAGATTGCCTTTCATAGATATATTTTCCCTCACCTTAAAGGAAGACAAAATCACCATTGCACGGACTGATTTCATCTTTTCAGTGGATGCCATCTCTCAAACTACAAGCATACCAAATAATGGTGAAAATGGGTTCAAAGGCATGAACCTAGACCTAGAAGAGTACAAACCCTACTTGAAATCACAATACAAAGGAGCTCACTCACATGTTTTCCCATTCAGATACTTTTTGGGGAGATATGCACCATTGATGAAAGCTTCCATTAAGTTCTTAACATGTGAGGGCAAATTTTCTAGGATATATCAATACCACATAAGACTTCTCATGCACTTTACAGCTACCAAGTCTCTAAATTTGACCAACTACTTGTATAGGAGCCTAACCAAAATGTCTAAAAGGGTGCAACTGAAAGGAAAATTTCATTATCCCAACCTCTTTCACCATAGCCTAATAAAGGTTATAGTACTCCATCAGTTGAAAGAGAAGAACATGGCATGGGACACCTTCATTGAGGCAGCCTTGAAAATGCATATAACCACTTCACCAAGCCAACACCAAACCATGTCAGTACAACCCATGGAGGTGGGGTCATCAAGCAAATATGATGAGGTTTCCAAGGCAGCTAGGCCTAAGGTTGTAACAGCCTTGGTGAAAATTCCATGTAAAAATATATAAATACCACGGATGATGGGACACGTATTCCAAGCTGAATGGTGGGAAAGACATCCTAGTGGGTGTTCATTTGGTTGTTTATGGTTAAGAAAATTGGAAAATGCAATGGCTAAGGCATTAAAGAGGAATAAAGGTATTTTGCCACATTTATTTATGAAAATAATGGAAATTAGGAGAAAAGGAAGGTGAAAGGTCACATTTTTCATGTGAGGAGGAAATTGAAGGAAAATAATGGAAAATGAAGAAAATATTTTCTCAGTATGCTGCATAGCTCCTTCTCCTGGGAAGTAGATAGGGATGGATTGATTTTCAATGTTTGTTCTAGGCCAAACTCTATATTTTTAACACTGAGAGAAGTGGGGTCGGCCACACAGAGATCAGTTGAGGGGTTGTTTTGTGTTTCTCTTACTATGTCTTCTAATGGTGATACACTGGGAGGTGGATTCTAAATCAAATTTCCAATCATATCATCCTCATCTTGCGGTTTTCCCCCCATTGTGATTTCTAATGTACAAAGTGGTGTAGAATAAACTTCATCCTCATCCTCCTCCTCCAACCAGAGAGGTAGATCATATTCTAGCAAGGGTTGGGCAAGAGGATATAGGATTAACTGCTTGGACATGTGCCCGTTCTTTATGGTCATGTTCTCAGCTCGGCAGCTGATGTAGGCATCGGCTGTAGCCAGCCATGGTCTTCCCAGAATGAGAGGATACACAGTGAGCTTTGCCTTTGGCTGGAGAACTAAGAAATCAGCAAGGTACTCCCAAGAATCAATGGAGACCATCACATCTTCCACAATCCCCTCAGGGGTCACTGTGGAGCGGTCTGCTAGCTGCAACACTATCGTGGTCTTCCTCATGGAGCCTTGGAGGTTAAGCTTGAGCATTGTTTCTTTTGTCATCACATTAATGGCAGCTCCTAGATCAATCAAGGTATGTGGGACCATTGTGCCATTGATGCAGACATCAAATATTGGGCTTCCAGGGTCCAGATATTTTGGACAAACTATTTGCCCAACATCAGGTCAGACAGTTGTCCTATGACATTGATGGTTGGGGCATCTCTCTTGCACCTTCTTGGATGCCTAAAGAACTTCTCTTTGATCAACCTATTGTGCATAGGCACATCTTTTATGGCTTGGAGAAGTGGTATCTTCACACATAAATGTTTCAATTCTCCCAGGAGTTCAGTCTCTTCTGGGGTAGGCTGGATTGTCATGGATAGTCTCTCAGGAAAGGGTGGATTTGCTTTAGGTTCGCTTTACTCTTTACCTTCCTCAACCTCTCTGGGTGGAGACTAGCTATCTGGGAGAACTTTCCTGGATTGCATGTTAATTTCTTGAATCTCCACAACATAAGTTGGGCATGTTGGTTCCCCACTATACACTTGCTGAGCCTATTTGTTGTTCGGGTTTGAATTTGGTTGGGTAGGCATTTGGGGTTGCCTTGGTGGAGAAGAAGGTAACAATTGTGGTTGGGCAGGTGGTGGAGGCATAAGAGTGGGAAGAGAGTTGTATTGGTGCCTCCACCCCTGATGCGATGCATTACACAAAGGTTGTGGCTGAGCATAGGATTGAAATGAATGGGTGGCTGGTAGGGCATGATATTGGGATGTGAAGGACCAAGGGGGAGGTGTAGACCAGGAAGGATGAGTAGGGGGGCCCCAAGAAGTTATGGAGGTGACTTGGTTGGGGTTGTAGTATGCTTGAGATGTCCCTTACATCCCCTGCTAGTATGGTCTAGGTCCATGCAGCCTCCTTTGGTTTATGTAATAGATCTGTTCAGTGACTCCTTCGACCCCTTGGTTTACAGCTTTCAGTCTAGGCAAGGAGGGCACTTATCTGTAGAATGATCTTCTTCACAGAATGAACAAACCTCTATAGAGTTCAATGGGCATTCATTCCTAGGATGCCTCCTGGTGCATCAAAGGAAAAAAATGGCCAAAGCCCTATCTTCTTCCTCTTGTTTTCTTTTGATATGGAAGGGATCCATTTGCATGGCAAGAGTCTTCAACATCTCACTCTTGAAGTCTTACAACATGTTTCCAATTTCACTTTTAATGGATGAATTGTAAGAAGAGGTACTGGCTATGGGTTGACTCGCCCCACCTTTCTTTCTGGTTGCTCTAGAATGGTTTCTAAAAATAGTCTTTATGTCTTCATAGAATAGTTGGTAGATGTCTCCCCCAGCCAGTAGATGGAGGGTGTGTAAAAGGTCTTCCCAAATTCCCCTAAGCAAGACCAACTTCAGAGACTCAGCATCAAGTGTACACTTGGCCCTTTTGTAACTGAGCTGGAACCTCTCTTCATATTCTTCCAGGGACTCATCACTTCCTATGGCCATTCGAAAGATTTCTTCTTTAGTATCTTTTGACCTACAATAGTCTCGATACTTGTTGTTAAAGGCATGCTGCATCTGAGCCCAAGTTGTGATGCTATTGCCAGGTAATCCCATGAACCAGTGCAGTGTTGTGTCCTTCAGAGTAGAAGGGAACGATTTCAACTTTTGCTCGTCTTCTGCATAGTCGTAAGTTCGACAGATAACAACAAATTCGAACAAGAAGGTGTCAGGATCTTCTGTAGTCAGACCATGTAATTGAGGTAGGGCTGAAGGACTTATATTCTTCATTTTGGTGTCCCCATTAGTCTCCTAAATGGGGAAGGTACCCTCTATTCTCTCTCCATTTCCCCTAGAATTTCTGTTTTTAGCCATTGGTTCCAAAGGAATGTTTTCTTCTTTTTCTTCCCCTATAGGCTCTTCAAATATGTTTGGATGTTCACCTAAGGGTTCTTCTTGATTACAGACACCGAAGAATAGAGAAGGTTGGCTGTGTGAAGCAGTGGGGGTGTTGGGCAAAGATTTTCGTAAGTTATCTCTACTCCTACGAGGCATGAAAGGAAATATTTTTGGTTGGTTTTTTGTTTCTTTTTCCCCACACTGAAAGTACTTGTAGAAAATAAAATTGTGATTGAAGAAAACAAATTGCAACTAGGTGAAATGAACTTGTTGAATGGAAATTTGCAGAATTGAAAAGGAAAGCAAGGAAATGCATAATTGAAAGAAAAGAAATGACTAGTTTACTTTTGCGAAATAAACTACTAGCAGAATGTTGTAATAGGAAATAGAAGAAAGCAGTAATCACAGAATATTATGACGCTTCCCCGGTGACGGTGCCAAAAAGTGGTGAGTGCTAGTATTGCAGCAAGAATGTTGCAACTGCTGGGCTACCAACTTTAATTTTATCAACCCAGTAGTTTGTAACAAACTTGGAAGCGTCGGTGCTATATGCACAAGTACTAGTTCTCACTGCAGGTTGTCACTTGGTCAGCCGGCGCGAGATCACTAGGAGCTCAAGCCAACTTCTATAGATTTCAGAAGAAGATATATGTGTGATTAAAGGAAAGAAAGATTACTCTACAGATGCTATTCTAATTGCAGAAAGGAGAAAGACTGGAATGTAAAGCAAAACCTAGTAAACCCTAATTAACAAGCTAATTCTACTTTTGCAAAAAACACTATGAAAACCATGAAATAAATGCCATTACCTACTCAAGGAAGTAAAAAACATCTATCCGTGCTATTTCTGGAAGTAAATAAGAAAAAAACATATTTATGGGTTTTTTATGTGAATTTAACATGCATCTAATTTATTGTGTGTGAGTATGGCAGTGAACAGGTGGCGTTAGAGGGTGGTTTTGGAGCTTGGGAGGATGTAGGATGGTGTGGATGGGTCCTAAGAGGTATTAGGTGGACTTCTAGAGGCTTTTCCCACACTCATCCTTCAAAATAAAAGCCTAAAGGAAAAACTACAGGAGGACACAGGAAAACTACAGGAGGAAAACAGGGAAACTACAGGAGGCCTACAGGAGGAGGCCGAGAGAAATTTTCACTATTTTGAGGGTGTGAGAGTGGGTGGAAAAGGTGGATGAAGGTTGGAATGAGGTGTTAGGGTGCCTAAGGTCTACCATGAATCACTAGGAGAGAGAAAGATGATTGGGTTTGCTCAAGGAGAGAGGAAGAAGTTCTATGAAAAATGAAGGAAATTAGGGCAGAATTGAGGTGAGGTTTGGGAGACCTATAGGGCATGGATCAGATGGAGGGTGTGATTGCTGCTAAGCTAGCCTACTAGTGGAAGAGGTCTTCTGCATAGAAACTGACAGTCAACCAAGAAAATCAAGCAACCAGTGAAATGAGTGCATCCTAGGAAAACAAAGTTTTGCATTAAAATGGCCTAAACTATGATGTATAGAAGGAAATGTTGGGAAATGTTGTAAGAAAGGAAAGAATACAAAAGGACTATTGAAAATCAGGAAGTGAACATGATAAAGAAGATCTAAAGCAAAGCAAAATTGGACTATCAACCTACTAGAGAGCTGCAAACACTAGAAGTCCTAGGAATGAGGAAAATATGTGTTTTGGGGGCAACAAGAGAGTCTTTGCCTCAAATCATGGTCCCAGAGGGAGGAAGAGAGGCCAAGGCACTGTTTCTAGCCTTTTGAATCTTCTCTGATCACTGCTTAACCTGCTACAGAAAGCACAAATGGAAGCAAGCTACTAAATCATCAAAAGCAACATATTCTTAACCATAAGAGAAATACATCTAACAACAAACTAATCTACAAACTGAAGTAAAGCATACAAATAAAAGTAAAGAGAAGCTTGGCTACTTGGATTGGGCCCTAACCCATGAGCATTAGCCCTCTGAGGCAACTCAGTGCTAGCTCAAAAAGGATTCCATCTTCATTATCAAAAAATAGCAAGATTACATAAAACTGTCATAAAATTGTAAGTTCAAAATTTGAGCAGAGTTTAAATAAGGAAAAAAAAGAGTCAACCCTAGTGAGGCCCTAGGCCTCTCTACTTATACATCTGAAGCTACCAACAACTTCCTTAAAATCAGGGAAGCTTGGCTCCCAAAACTCAAGATAACTATGAATCATCTTCCACTTGCTCGGTTGCCTTCTAGTGCATGATTCGACAGCTTGTACTCCGAGCTTAATGAAGGGGAATTCGAAGTGAGGAACAATAAATCAGGGGGATTCATTCCTATAAGTCCTCTCCTCTTTCTACTTCGAGTTATTGCTACAGTTTGACCACTATATCCTTGACTTTGACCTCGAAATCCATCAATAATCTGCATTAAATACATGTTAGACCACATGGCATAATAACTAACTCAATTCACCCTATAAGCATAAATATAATAAGAAAATCATATAATAAGCTAAGATAATGGTTGATTTGACTAGGTTAGGAGGTAAAATGAGCCCATATAATTACCCATTTATGAGGCTCAGCATCACCCCCTACTAAAGTTGTTGCTCATCCTCTGAGCAACCTAGTCAATCTCTCGGTCTTTCATGGCCCTAGTGGCCTCCCTAGCATTCCAGGCTTCTGATGTGGTCTACTCATGTTCTCCATAAAAGACTACCTTTCTGTCTATGTCCTTCCACTCTCCTTCTCTTCTTCTTCTCTTCTACCTTCCAGCATGCCTAATATGAGTGGAGCACTCAGTTTGAGGCCAATCCAGTTGACCTTCAGCCTTTGCATGGAGTGCTTGTACATTGGCACTCTTTTCAATGCCTCCTTTAGCCTCATGGGGGAATGGTATTTTCTGATCTGCAAGTTGTGGGGTAGGGTGTTCCATCTTCTCATGCATGCATGCACACAGTCATCCCCAAGTAGCCTAAGCATATCTTCAAAGTGTGCAATGGCTTGTTCCTGATTGGCTAGATATTTAGGGGCAATCTGAGGGTCATTGGCAAGCAGGTTATGTGTGCTGATGAGTGCCATAGGATCTGATGGCCTAGATATTATCATCAATGGTTCATTCTTCTCCTTTATTAACAATATTTTCATTTCTGTTGCCCTCAATTCTTCATGGTTCATCCATGATGCCATGGCCATTAATTGAAAATCCCCTAGCTTGGCATTGGGGTCCCACACATTCAGGTTTGTGAGGGCCATGTTGTGTAGATAGAACTCTGCCATCTTTGCTTTGTCCTCAAAGGTGCTTTGGTCACACAAATCCATGAATTGCCTGTAGTCTTGGAAAAGCATTATGCCTCTTTGTGCCAAAGTTTTTATTTGGAATTGAAGCCATTGATCTTTTAGATAGAGGAAATAATATTTGGCTGGTGTTCCGCATTGTAATGCTTCTATGGATAAGCTAGCCATATATGCCAAATGAGTCTCTTTCTCCTGCAACTGTCTCCTTAGTAATTCATTCTCATTCTCAAGGTGGCTTCTTGTAATGGATTCTTTGTCTCTGAGAGCACTCAATTCCTTGCCCATTTCCCTGAGTTTGTCTTCCATGTGGCCAATATCCTCAACTCCTTTGGACTTGGTTATCTGCATCCACCTATGCGTTGTCACTCTCTCTTTTTCCAATTTGAAAAATAGTGGAATTGCAATTTTTTGTGGGATTATCTTGCGTCCCTCAAGTAGTCTGTAATAGGAGTCAAAATTAGGCCAGGGGTCAAGTTCTTGTAGCTCTTGTTGTTTAAGGGAAAACTAGTGTCTATTCAGAACTGCCAGTCCCACTAAGACGGGTAGCTATCTTAGAAACAAACAAACTAAAGTCACTTGTTTTTCCTTTACGAGAGAGATGAGAAAGAAGCAGAGAGTACCAACCTCAGTCTTTCACTTGGCTCCTTGCTTGTCTCCTTTCCCTTTTGGCAGAATCTTGCCACTGCTTCCTTAATTGTTCCGCTTCAAAGAGCACCTGTAGAGTCACAGCAGCATAATACCATCAAAGCATAGAGATCTATCACTGTAAACAATATAGGATCAGATATATATTGAACTTACAAATGCATATATCAACACAATATTCAGAGATACACAATAATATGGAGGAAAAATCAAATATATTTATTAATAAGAGTAGTAGAAGAGAGGATTACAACCACTTGGTCTGACCCAGTGCCATCCTCCCAGCTTGAAAGCCCTCTTCACCTCATACAAAGCAAGATCACCCAACAATGTCTTCAAAGAGAAACCAGCAGCACCTCTTTGCAAATTACCAAATTCCAACCTCCGGATCTCTGGGATGAGGGATCCATATATAGATATTTGCAGGGGGGTGAGTTAGCTTCTAGGATTTTGATTAGTGTCATCTCTCTGGTAGTTCTCGGTTCCACTTGGAGATTTCATGATCTCTTACTCATGCTTGGGCGAATTCAGGGAGGCAAGTGTCAAATGAACAGTTTCTAGAAGATTCTCAAGGTCTCCACCTAGCAAACTGCATGTGCCATTTGTTTGCTCTCACTCATCGCACCCTACAGAAGGGCTTTCCAGTATGCATCGCACTTTTTGCATGTGGCAGGTGAGATGCATCGCACCCTTTGCTCTAGGCAGTCTGTATGGTCCTGTTTTGACCAGTTTTGAGTGGGTTTTCATGGAGAACTTCTGGGAGATGATGTAATCAGTTAACCTTGCTCCTTTAGGGTATTAAAGAACACTTTTAGGGACTTAGAAGTCCTTGGTTTATGGACATATGTGATTGGGGTTGCAGTGCCCAAATATGTCTATAACAGTTTCCCCCTAAAGCATGAGGTCGTAAATCTTTTGATGTCGGGTGAAATGCTTTATAATGAGGATCCGAGGTTTTTCGAAATGGAAGGTGACTTGTAATAAGATACAATACAATACATTATCTTCATAATATTTTGATGATTTGGCTAAGGCAGGCATTCCCATGCTCAGCTTGATAAATTCATTTTCATGTACATAGGACAGATAACCGTCTGTGTGCAGACTGATGATTCTGGTAGAGCCATCATCCCTTAGTTTGGATGATTATCTGTGCAGCAATGATGTACATTTGATGTCTTTATTTTCCTGAATATATCACAACCTAGATGGATGAAACTAGATACGGGGTCTTCAAAACTCGTTCAATCTTCGCCCGAAAGTACAAATTGATCCATGTGAAAATATGTTTTGATGTCGAACATGGAAGGACATCGCCTAATTACCAGCTAATGATGTAAGTTGTTAACAGGCGTGAGAGGAATCACCGATGATGATGATGACTCTCAAGGTACTACAGTACAATTCACGTGGTGTGAATACATGATTCGATGTCAAACACCATGCAAATTCTTTCGGTCGAAGGTCATTAATGTAAACCTGTCACCAGAAGTGAGAAACTTGCCATTGAGGCATGCAAGCTCCAAAGTACTAAAAGGGTTGTTCCTAGGTCAGCTTCTTGGATAATGAGCTAATGTCAACAAGAAGCGACCCGTCGTAGGAGGGCATTGGTGGATCCCACATCTACGACACGGAACAGAGCAAATGATTTTGTAGAGGCGAAAATGACCTGATGATACAAGGTTCAGGGTGGCGGTCATGAAAGAATGAAGTGTGAAGGTATTGCAACGGATGAGACACAAGCTAGGTAGGTGAATTCTCTGAGCGACTTCTCTTGAACATATCAACGACACTAAAATGGATTGGTAGCATTAACCCCAAAAATGGATGGTACAGTGGACCAATGGTGATATGACCGGTGAACGGAATAACCCAACCCAGCTCAATCATGGTGATGGAGTGAAAGTGTCATTTTCAAGAGCGACCTGCTACCAATAAAGCTTCTTCAAGTTTTCTTCCCAATTTTCCCCAGTCATTTTTGACCAGTACCTCTTTATTTTTGTCAAGCTTGAGGAGGATAACATATGATTGTTTTATAATTTTCCCTTTAGGAAAATCCGTCGCTATGTTTTAAGGAGCCTAGCAACAGTGAAACTCGCTCTTGTTTGAATGGACAAGTTTGTCGCTATTGTTTTAACGAGTTTAACAACAAGGATAACTAAGTCCTTTTCAATTTTAGAGAGTCTGAAAAGAGACGGAAAGGAAACTCCAATATTCCTTTTTCGTAGTATAATCCCTTAAGTCCAAAAAAGTATAAAACAATGCGAAAGGGATGACTTTTCGATAGTTTTAATGAGCCGAACAAGACAAACACTCGATCTTTTTGTGCAATAATCCCTCAGGTCCAAAAAGATTAAAATCTAGAGGAGGGATGGCACTTCCAATTACTTTAATGAGCTGGAGAGGCCAATCGCTCGGCAATCTTTTCATATTTTACGAGTTAGATGAAAAGAGCTTAAAGGAGACTAGTTTTTGAGGAACGAGTGATATTTCGGGTAGCAGCTGGTTCCAGGTGAAGGTTGGAACTTTCCAATCACGGCAGTGTTAAGAAGATGGCTAACAAAATCACTCGTCGCAGCTGTTCCTCAAAAAGGGGTAAACAATCAAATGGAGGCGAATGATAGAGTGGAGGTGATAGTAAGAACACGACCAAGGCTCAAAAGCTGATGATAATGCGTTCACAATGGTTATTTACCAGAAGCGGGTTCATTTTTTAATGAGCTTAAACTCTGGTGGAACATATGCTCATTGCTAGGTTTAATTTTTAACGAGCTTGAACTTTGCGTAAAACTACTTGTGCCAATCTTATAATAAGGGTGTCTCATCGATAGGTTCATTTTTTAGGGAGCTTGCACCATTCGAAACTATGCTCTGACTCCTTTTATTATGTAAGCTAGGAACGACAAATCCTACGAGTTTAAAGGGTTAAGAATCTACAAACTAGGAAAATAAATGGTTGTTTTTCACTTTCACGCAAAAGTTTTGCATGCCCCCAGGTATAGCGAAGTAGAGTTTCCAGGTTACCCTTCAATTTGCAGACAAAAAACTTGCTCTGTCGGGAAGGCACACCCAGGTTACCCTTCAATTTGCAGACAAAACACTCGCTGTGTCAGGAAAGGCATACCTTCTGACGAAGGTATCTTATTCTAGTCTAATCCCATTTTCCTAAACAAATGGGTGTGTTAGACTAGTCATATATCCTCCGTGGAAACCTACCCTATACCTGAAGTTTTCCTGCCGAAGAAGACCAGGGCACATTCCCCTTGGGTTTTAGTCACAACCACCGAATCACTCGCGTTCATCAAGTGGATAGACTAGGGACTGATGAGACATTCCTTGCGCAAAAAGGCCTATTAGGGATGGCATTTGACTGTTAGCTATGTGCGAACCGGGGAATGAAAGCTGGTCTACGAGTTGGACCACTCTTCCTTCATGCGGAAAACACATCACTTGAAAGAGTGAGGAAACAATAGCTCCCATGCTATAAATATAGTCATGCCCAAGGAGAAGATTGTAATCTAAAGGTCCTTAGACTACCATCACGTTCAGATAAACGGTTTTCCTTCTCAATGTTATAGGCAAATTTGGAAGGAACCCTAACGGTCGACTGGTTCCTTTGTCAAAGCCTGTTAGATATCGCATCTCAAGTAGAAGCGATGGCGAACCAAGCGCTTTCCAAGCAGTTGAGGAAAGGATACTCACAAAATCCCCTTCATCTATGATGGTACCAACCATGACCATTTTGTAAGTTTGTACTATGATTCAGAATGGTACATTAGATGGTAAACGGGGTTTTCCTAGTAGATTCCAATCGAAGGAGACAACTAGGTTGCTTGGAGGTGGGACTGAATAAACAGCCGGATACATCTCTGACGAACTTCCTTCCTACGGTAAGGAATGGGTAGATTTCCCCCATGTTCATCAAGAGTTTGTGTTTACGAAAAGAATTTGAACAGTGTCGTTCTCATTCTCTTTGGTGACTGTATCATCTGAAGGTAAATCCTCTGAAGAAAAGATGGGGTCGACTGCCATCTCGACCTGTTGACTTTGGTCCGATGTGGACTCAGAGGGTTTATCTTCAATGATAGGCGCTTTGACCGACAACAAAGGTGTGTCAGTCAGATTTTCAACTAGCAATGGACTTAGCAAGAGTTTCTTGCATCCTTGAGGGAGTCGCTGCGGTGATGCAGGACGGTTATGCAAGACTCTTTTAGCTTCGTCCAAGAAGGGACAACGATGGAGGGCATGATCGCCTTCACATAGTCTGCAAGGAAATTTAGATTTTCCTTTCTGTCTGGTGATTTCATTTTCACTAGTTGACGGTGTACTCTCAACATGATCGTCAGAGGTTGATGACACCGAATTGTGCAAGCGGGGAGACCAGTCCCCTAATATCCGTGGGATGCAAGGACAATCTTGATGATAGTGGTCCCCTTTGCAGATGACACATGGAGATTTAGGTTTGGATGGTGTAGTGTGTGGATTTTCGCTAGACGATGTATGGTTGCCCCTTTTTGTCGTTGGCTCCTTCTTCTTCTTTTCCTTCCCTTTCTTCTTCTTCTCAGTTAGTTGGTTTTTAGTTTTGCTATCTTCACCAAGTGAAGAGGAAGAAGGAGAGGGAGAAACAAACCAAGTAGAAGGTTGAGGGGTAACTTTAGTATCATCTAGTTGCTGATTTGATTGCTTAAGAATCACGGTGCTTTGAACGACAGAGGTCGAGAAAAGCCATACCAGCAGGCCAATTGTCAGTCCTAGAAGGGACAATGTGGCCATATGAGGTGCACCAACATCTCCCCAAGAGGAGAAAGGACTAGGATTTCCCCAAAGGGGAAATCCTTGGTTGGTGGACTCCATTTTCTAAACCTAAGATCAACGAGGGAACGGTGACGTTATTCCGATTAAAATAAATTTTAGACGCTTTGACACAACTTTCTTTTTCAATTTTTAAGAGTCGAGAAAAAGCTAAAGATGAATCTAGTTGCCTTCGATTTTTAATGAGCCTGAAGTGACAAGTGCTCAAATGGACCTTTTCCTTTAAGGAGTCTGAAATGGAACGAAAGATACTACTCTGGAAATCTAGACAGAGGGATTACCAAACCAATCGCAAAACTGCATAATACTTTTTACGGTACGGGAGTCAATCTTCCCAAATGCTGTGTTCAGTGCATTATGATCGATAGGGCGGCAGCCACAGCTTCCTAAGGATAAAGGATATAGCCTATTATGGTCTCCCAATATATACTCGACGGTACGTGGGAGCACAAGTCCGTACTGGCACTTGTCATCTCAAAGAGGAGGAATCACCCAACCTACGATGAAAGCGATAGTTACCAGGATTTATGACGCCGGAATACGTCTCTAGCCTAGACTTCTAGATGTTGTGCGTTAGGTTCCAAAGTGTTTTTATGTTCATTGAATTTATTTTACAGTTGATCTTTCTTAAGAAGTTTTCCTTTAAGGTTCACCACATGATGTAGATATAAAACTCCTAAATATGCAATCTAAGATGATAAACAATCGTTTACTCTTCTTTTTGCAATGAAAATCCTAGCTACTAAGGAAAGAGAAATGATATCCTTTCAACATAGAGCAGAGAGCACACACTAGATGCACTGTCCTAAATCAAAATCAACAAGCAGTCTAAATGCAAATGCACATGCATGTATTTGTTTCCGCCTTCTTAATGTGTGAATGACAAAAAGAATGCTAAGTACAAATCTGAATTATTCCTTCTTTCAAAGCGACAGTACTAACGATTTTCTTTTCAAAAAATGAAAAGGAGATAAGATGAAACTTTACGATTTTGAATTGAAAATTTCTTTTGACACTTGAAATACTATTAATTCAGATCAAATACAAGAGTAAAAGTGTAATCGACTATCAAAAAGAAAAGGATTCTTTCCTTTGACTGAAAATGACACTTGCGACACTTTCAAATCAAAAGGCGGCAGTTCGATTAAGCTACTATTTTGTAAATGAGAACTGTGAATGGCGAAAAATACATAAAAACATTCACAAATCTTTGTGCAATGGAGGCTGGATGATGCAAAGGAAGGGGGTTTCAACAGTGGCCTACTGATCACAGACAACAAAACTCCTCAATGAAGCTGAAGACAGTGAAGAAAAAAACCAAAATTTGGAGACAGAAACAGTCTTATCTGATCATCGCACCTGTAACACAGGGAAACAAGGATGCATCTCACCTACTTCACATGGGAGGTGCGATGCATCCAGATTGCAAAGAAGAGAAGGTGCGATGATCTAGGGACGAGACTTTAACTTGGTTTTTGGTTAGGTCGAGCTAATGATAGTCAGCAAATAAAAAGTATA
Organism: Pinus tabuliformis; assembly: GCA_031772625.1. Taxonomy (NCBI): domain Eukaryota; kingdom Viridiplantae; phylum Streptophyta; class Pinopsida; order Pinales; family Pinaceae; genus Pinus; species Pinus tabuliformis. Next base: position 187,524,126 of record CM062807.1, on the reverse strand, counting down.
GGGGTTGATCTAATCAGGTTACTTGAGCTACCTTTAGGGCACTTAGGATGTTTGCAAGTCAATTGTTCAGTTCATAAACAAACCTGAAGATTGACTAAAGCAGCGTTGATCTACTTTGCACTTGCATAGCAAATGCAGTTCGAAGGCTAGCTGGCTTAACTTCAGGCTTCGTCTGTGGTTTATGAATCAAACAAATAGAGACAAGCAATCAAACTAATCAGTCCCCAGCGGAGTCGCCATTTTCTTACCAGGAAAACCAGTGTCTATTCAGAACTGCTAGTCCCACTAAGACGGGTAGCTATCTTAGAAACAAACAAACTAAAGTCACTTTTTTTTCCTTTACGAGAGAGAGATGAGAAAGAAGCAGAGAGTACCAACCTCAGTCTTTCGCTTGGCTCGTTGCATGTTTCCTTTCCCTTTTGGTAGAATCTCGCCACTACTTCCTTACTTGTTCCACTTCAAAGAGCACCTGTAGAGTCACAAAAGCGTAATACCATCAAAGCATAGAGATCTATCACTGTAAACAATATAGGATCAGATATATATTGACCATACAAATGAATATATCAACACAATATTCAGAGATACACAAGAATATGGAGGAAAACTCAAATAGCTTTATTGATAAGAGTAGTAGAAGAGAGGATTACAACCACTTGGTCTGACATAGTGCCATCCTCCTAGCTTGAAAGCCCTCTTCACCTCATACAAAGCAAGATCACCCAACAATGTCTTCAAAGAGAAACCAGCAGCACCTCTTTTCAAATTACCAAATTCCAACCTCTGGATCTCTGGGATGAGGGATCCATATATAGATATTTGCAGGGGGGTGAGTCAGCTTCTGGGATTTTGATTAGTGTCATCTCTCTAGTATTTCTTGGTTCCACTTGGAGATTTCATGATCACTTACTCATCCTTGGGCGAATTCAGGGAGGCAAGTGTCAAATGAATAGTTTCTAGAAGATTCTCAGGGTCTCCACCTAACAAACTGCTTGTGCCATTTGTCTGCTCTTGCTCATCGCACCCTACAGAAGGGCTTTCCAGTATGCATCGCACTTTTTGCATGTGGCAGGTGAGATGCATTGTACCCTTTGCTTTGGGCAGTCTGTATGGTCCTGTTTTGACCAGTTCTGAGTGGTTTTTCATGGAGAACTTCTGGGAGATGATGTAATCAGCTGAACTTGCTCCTTTAGGGTATGAAACAACACTTTAAGGGACTTATAAGCCCTTGGTTTATGGACATATCTGATTGGGGTTGTAGTGCCCAAATATGTCTATAACACTTGTGCTTCCTCTTTCACCTCTGGCTATCCTCCCATATTTTCCTCAAGTTTGTGTGTCTCCTTTAGATTGGACAATGTCTCCTATAGGACTGTTTTAGCCTCCTATAGTTCTCGTTTGGGGTCCCATAGAATTGCCTTTCCCTTCCATGTAGAAGATCTTGTAGTTGTCCTTTTATAGGTTATGGGTGTCTTGGAAGGAGATTCTTTCACCTTGGCAGATGGTGAATCTTCAATGTTAATGGGAGTCTTTGATGAGGGCTGAGGTTTGCCTGTTTTAATTCTGGTACTCTTGCTTGCCCTAAAATACATGGAGGTTTTTCTTTTCCTCTTTTGCTTCTGCTTGACTAGTGTACTGAGGGTAGTGAGGGCAACTGCTGCTTCTCTTTCCAAAGTTTCAGGGGACTCTTCTCTTTTCTCTGCCCTCTTTGCCTCCTTTTCTCCCTCTTCTGTTTCTTTTTCCTCCTCCCGCTCTGTCTGTTCTTCTACCTCCTGTTCTGTCTCTTCAACTCTCCCCTCTATTTCTTTTCTTTCCTCCTTCCTCTCTTGCTCTACTATGTCACCATTGGCTTCATCTTCTCCTCCTTTTTCTTCTCCCTCCTCAGTGACAATAGGACTGACATCATAGGTTAATGCCTTGATGTCATCCTTAGCTATCATATCTCTGAAAACTTCCCATGCTATATGGATTGTAAGGGTATGGAGGGCTTCTTCTACTAGTATCTTGATTAGGCCATGGTGAGATAGCTGTTGTGAATTTCTTTCTTGTACCTTGGTGCTAGAGTCAATGAGGGAATAAAGGAGAAAGTAAGGGATACTGAGCTTTTGATGTGTTGGGTTATCCATGCCATAGCTCAATTCTTGGAGGATTCTGAAATGATATCCATAAAAAATGTTGTCCCTCCCCTCACAAGAAATGTATTTCATCACTTGGTAGCTAACCTCATCCCAGGGATATGGTACACTATCCCTCCTAATTCTATTTTTGTCTTCAATATGGGTTTCATTATCTTGGAAAATTTTCCTCTTGGCAGCCTGGCCAATTATTTTCTCATCTTTACTCCAAGGCAGCCCAAGAGGAAGGGTAGTGACCCTACTAATGAATTTAGGGGTTATTTCAATGGAGAGGCTTCTAATGGTTACAGTAGCATGAGTTCTTGTGTGAGGGACCAACGAGAGATCAAATTCATGGGAAATTTCATCATCAAACCCTCTAAACTTCTCAAAGAAATTCATCTAGTTTGCCCTTGTAAATATTTCCATCACTTGAGGATGTGCATGGAGTCTAGTGGAGTTAGTGGGCTATTTTCTCATAAACCCCCCTATCGTACTACCTATACTTCTTTTGAAAAACTAGATATGGAGGTGGAGACAAAGGATTTTGAGTGAAATAGAAAAACAGAGGAGACTGTGTTTTTAAAAAAAAAAAAAAAGCAGAATTTTTATTTTTATTTATTTTTATGTATTTCTACCCTCTTAAAGACTCATTTTATCTTCAATTTGAGACCAACTCTTTCACATTTTGATATTCAACGGAGGGTATTCATGAACCCTACCTCTTCAGACTAAAATTCGTGCCAAAAATCACGTTTCCTCCCTTCAAATTGATTCACTACCCCTCCTGTAGATTTCCTGTAGGTGCTCCTGTAGAAGATGCCGAGAGTAAAAATATGGAGGAAATCAATGGAGGATGGTTCATATGAGGTTGTGGGAGCATAAGAAGACTACTATGTGGCTGAGTTACGAGGAGAAACTGAAGAAAAGATGGTGAGAATGCACGGGGAGGAGTGCTCATTACCTTTTATGGTTGTTTTCGGTTATGAGTGCTAAGCTGTTAATGTGTACATTTCCCAAATTAGGACCGTTGGTCCCCACCTGCTTGGTCATCATGACCCCCCTCGTAATCATCTTTTGCTTGAGTTGACTGTGCGCATGTGTGGGTGATATCTCGCTTAAGTGGAGTCAACTAAATGAAGGTGGCCAAGTTAACTGGCCACCTTTCCCTCTTTCGATTTCAACCATCTCGTTTCCTTCGTATGATTCCTAATTACACAAATGTAGATAGAGGAGTGACTTAGCTACTTAACTATAATCCAAGTGTATTTGCTACCATCGACTGTGAGGTGTTGTGGCTTTCTCTGTTGCATGCCTTCATTTTCCCTCATGCATGCTGTCTCTTTTTGCTGATGTGTTGTTGTGTGTTTTTGTAGGTTCTTCTTTTGCTGGAGTTGAGCTGCATGTGCCTTTTTCAAACTTCAAATGTGTTGTCCCTTGCTGCTAGTGCTAGACTTTTATGGGATCAGCTGCTACATGAATTCTTACAGGAGCTCCTGTAGCTGTTTCTCCCCTTGAAACTTCAGCTATTTCCCTATGCTTGGAGCTCGAGAATGATTCCAGAGGTGGAGATGAAGGATGGAGGGATAGTAGGTAAGCTTCAGGTAAAGTTAATGGTGCCTTTTCCTCTTATTTTTGTTTTTTTTCAAAATTGAAAAACTGTTTTTTTGTGTTTTTTCTTGGAAAGGAAAAAAAATAATAATGATGCTTGGAGTGTGATTTAGGCTTCGAAATGATGGCAAGGAGGTTTGAAGATGGTAAGAGGGATTATAGGTTCCTCATGAAGTTTTTCTTGTCCCTCAAACTGCCTCTTGTAGACACTTTTGGCTCTCTGTAATTCCTATAGGAGCCTCCTGTAGAAAAAACAGAGTCTCTTGTAGAAAACACAGTTTTGGAAGAAGAGGTACAGTGGGGTGAAGGAGATGCCAAAAATGATGGAGGAAGGTGTGGAGAAGATGAGATGGATGCTAGTATGAATGTCAAGGTCCCCTTGGCACCTTCTTCTGCTCCTTGTAGTCCTCCTACAAACCTACAATGCAATAAAAATTCATTTTTCGTTTTTTCTTTTTATTTTTTTATTTTTTTTTGAAAACAATTAGGGGACCTTAGAGAGGTTTTCACCTTAATTACTTGCCATGGGTGCCTCCAATGGAGGTTTTCACCCAGGGATCTTATTATTTTCCCCTTTTTTTTGACATCACTGGGTCGCCTCAGAAGAGGTTTTCAACCCAATGATGGGACTCAAGCGCCTCATGGAGGTTTTCACTTGAGTCCTTATTTTTTCTCTTTTTTCTTCAGTGAGTGGGTGAAGTGGAAGCTAAGACATGCTCCACTACCATCACTGTTTTATTCAAATCTTCAATAAACTCTCGCTTGGAGAGGGGTTTCTTGTAGACTTTCAACCGATGTCCATTGACAAGCATGGGGATGGCTTCATCATCAATGGTTCTGATCAGAACTGAACCATTGTCATTGCATTTCTCCACAGTGTAGGGTCCCAACCATCTTGTCCTCAGCTTGCCTTTGAAATCCTTGTATCTTGAATCATATAGTAGTGCCCAATCTCCCTCTTGGAATTGCTTCTCCCTAATATTTCTGTCATGCCATATCTTTCTCTGAAGTTGAACTACCTCTGTATGGAGAAGGGCTTGCAATCTATATTCATCCAATCCATTGATCTGAGTTAATCTCTCCTTCTGTGCATGGCTGAGGTCTAGGTCCAGCTGAGCTGCCATCCTTGGGGTATTGAATTCAAACTCTATTGATAGCAAAGCCTTCTTCCCATAGACTAGTTCATAGGGTGTGAACCCGATGGTGGTCTTCCATGTTGTGTTGTAGGCCCAGGTGGCCTCAACTAATCTGTTTGCCCAGTCTTTTCTAATGATACTCACTACCTTGGTTAGGATCCCTTCTAATGCTCTGGTAGTGACCTCCACTTTCCCTTTGTCTTGTGGATGGTAAGGGGTGGAAGTCCTGTGCTTGATCTTATGATGTGTGAGCAGGTTTTCAATCAGGTTGGAAGTGAACTGACTACCTTGGTTTGTGACCAACTCTCTCGAATACCCGAACTTGTAGAATATGTTTTCCCTCAAAAAATCAGCTACTTTTTCCTTTATCACTGCTTTGATTGCTTTTGTCTCCGCCCACTTTGTCAAGTAGTCGACGCACATAATGATGTACTGCTTTTGCTTTGAAGGGGGGTTGATAGGCCCCACAAAGTCCCTGCCCCACTTCTCAAATGGCTCAAAGGTCAGTTGAGGTTGCATGGGCATTTCATCCTTTGGAGTGGGTTGCCCCATCCACTGACACCGATCACACTGGCTCGTGTATCTCCTCACATCCTGATGAAGAGTGGGCCAATAGTAGCTTGCTTGCAATATCTCGAAGGTGGTTCTTTTTACTGCAAAATGACCTCCACAAGGCCCATCATGACAGGTCAGGAGGATGTCAAAGACTTCCTCCTCCCTAAGACATATTCTCAAGATCTGATCTGGGCCAAGTTTGAAGATATTGCCTCCAATCCAGGTGAAAGGAGTGCTTTTCCTTACTATCTTACTCTTCTCTTTTGAGGATAGGTGTGGTGGGAACTGTGTTGAAACCAAGTAGTTTGTTGTATCAACAAACAATGGAGAGAGTACTGATATAACAAATAGGTGTTCATCTGGAATTTGGTCATCCACCATTCCTTCTTCACCTACAAGCAAATTTACTCTAGATAAAAAGTCAGCAACAACATTCTCTTTACCAGGCTTATCAATAATGGTTAGATCAAACTACTGCAGTAAAAGCAACCATCTAATAATGCGAGCATTTACATCTGGTTTGCTCATTAAATATCTAATTGCAGTATGATCAGCATGCACAAAGGTTTGACAGCCTGTGATATAATGTCTAAATTTGTTTAAGGAATGCACAATAGTTAGGAGTTCCTTCTCGGCCATTGTATAGTTTAACTCTTCCTTTAACAAGTTTTTGCTTATAAAGTATATGACATAAGGTAACTTTTCATCAATTTGTCTTAAGGCTACTCCTATTGCTTTGTTTGAGGCATCTGTGTGAATGTGAAAGGGTAGGGCCCAGTTTGGGCCTCTGAGAATTGGGGCAGTCACTAGCTTGCTCTTCAAGGTATCTAGGGCTTCTTGACAGTTTTCCGACCATATGAACTCAACATCTTTTCCTAGGAGGCCAAATAAAGGAGAGGCTAACTTGCTGAAGTCTTTAATGAATCTCCTATAATATCCAGCTAAGCCTAGGAAGCTTCTGACATCTGCCACCTTCTGAGGAGGTGGGACCCTTTGGATGATGCCAATTTTGTCGGGGTCCACCTGCAGTCCTTGTTGAGATATTGCATGACCTAGCACGGTCCCTTCAGTCATAAAAAATTCACATTTTTCCAGACTAAGGGACAGGTTCATATCAATACACCTATCTAGAACTTTTCCTAGGTTAGATAAAGCTTCCTGAAAGTCATAGCCAAAAGGAATAAAATCATCCATGTATATTTCTACTGCATCATGAACCAGTTCAAAAAATATACTCAATACCGCTCTTTGGAAAGTGGCTGGAGCATTGCACAAACCAAAAGGAAGGACCCGGTATGCAAAGGTACCCCAGGGACAAGTGAAAGTGGTCTTATCTTGGTCTTTCGGGCTAATTTGAATCTGATTGTACCCGCTAAACCCATCTAGGGAGGAGAAAAACTTTTTCCCTACCAGACCGTCTAACACTTGATCTATGAAAGGTAAAGGAAAATGGTCCTATTTAGTGGCTTTGTTAAATTCCCTATAGTCGACACAGATTCTCCACTTACCATTTTTCTTTGGCACTAGCACCAAAGGAGAGACCCATTCACTGCCAGAGATGGGATAGATGAATCCTGCATCAAGCAATTTCTAAAGTTCTTCCTTAACAATATCTTTAAGTGATGGGTTCATCCTCCTTTAAGGCTACCTGACTGGCTTGCAATCTTCCTTGATGTATATATGATGAGTACATACTGAAGGGTGCACTACCTTCATCTCCTTATAACTCCAGGCGAAGGCATCTAGATGTTTTCTCAGTATGTTGCATAGCTCATTCTCCTGGGAAGTAGATAGGGATGGATTGATTTTCAATGTTCTTTTCGGGCCGAACTCTATATTTTTAACATGGATAGAAGTGGGTTCGGCCACACAGAGATCAGTTGAGGGTTTGTTTTGGGTTTCTCTTACTATGTCTTCTAATGGTGATACACTGGGAGGTGGATTCTAAATAAGATTTTCAATCATATCATCCTCATCTTGCGGTTTCCCCCCCATGGCGATTTATAATGTATAAAGTGGTGCAAAATAAACTTCATCCTCATGCTCCTCCAACCAGAGAGGTAGATCATGTTCTAGCAAGGGTTGGGCAGGAGGATATAAGATTAACTACTTGGACATGTGCCTATTCTTTATGGTCATGTTCCCAACTCGGCAGCTGATGTAGGCATGGGCTGTAGCCAACTAGGGTCTTCCCAGAATGAGAGGATACCCAGTGAGTTTTTCCTTTGGCTGGAGAACTAAGAAATCAGTAGGGTACTCCCAAGAATCAATGGAGACCATCACATCTTCCACAATCCCCTCAGGGGTCACTGTGGAGCGGTCTGCTAACTGCAACACTATTGTGATCTTCCTCTAGGAGCCTTGGAGGTTAAGTTTGAGCATTGTGTCTTTTGTCATCACATTAATGGAAACTCCCAGATCAATCAAGGTATGTGGGACCATTGTTCCATTGATGTGGATATCAACTACTGGGCTTCCAGGGTCTAGATATTTTGGACAGATTATCTGCCCCAACATCAAGTCGGATAGTTGTCCTATGACATTGATGGTTGGGGCATCTCTCTTGTGCCTTCCTAGATGCCTAAAACACTTCTCTTTGATCAACCTATTGTAGATAGGCACATCTTTTATGGCTTGGATAAGTGGTATCTTCACACATAAATGTTTCAATTCTCCCAAGATTTCAGTCTCTTCTGGGGTAGGATAGATTTTCATGGATAGTCTCTCAGGAAAGGGTGGATTTTCATTAGGTTAGCTTTCCTCTTTATCTTCCTCAACCTCCCTGGGTGGAGGCTGGTTATCTAGGAGAACTTTCCCAGATTGCAAGTTAATTTCTTGAATCTCCATAGCATAAGTTGGGCATGATGGTTCCCCACTATACACTTGTTGAGCCCATCTGTTGTTCGGGTTCGGATTTGGCTAGGTAGGCATTTTGGGTTGCCTTGGTGGAGCAAAAGGTAACGGTTGTGGTTGGGCAGGTGGTGGAGGCAAAAGAGTGGGAAGAGATTTGTATTGGGGCCTCCACCCCTAATGAGATGCATTCCATTGAGGTTGCGACTGAACATAGGATTGAAATGAATGGGTGGCTGATTGGGCATGATATTGAGATGTGAAGGACCAAGGAGGAGGCGTGGACTAGGAAGGATGAGCAAGGGGGCCCCAAGAAAGTATGGAGGTGACTTGGTTGGGGTTGTAGTATGCCTGAGATGTCCCTTGCATCCCGTGTTGGTATGGTCTAGGTCCATGCAGCCTCCTTTGGTTTATGTAATAGATCTATTCAGTGACTTCTTCGGCCCCTTGGTATACAGCTTTAAGTTCGGGCAAGGAAGGGCACTTATTTGTAGAACGATATTCTTCATAGACTGAACAAAACTCTATAGAGTTTAATGGGCATTCATTCCTAGGATGCCTCCTGGTGCATCTAGGGCAAAAAATAGCCAAAGCCCTCTCTTCTTCCTCTTGTTTTCTTTTGATATGTAAGGTACCCATTTGCATGACAAGAGTTTGTAGCATCTCACTCTTGAAGTCTTACGGAATGTTTTCAATTTCACCTTTAATGGATGAATTGGAAGAAGAGGTATTGGCTATGGGTTGACTCCCCCTACCTTTCCTTCTGGCTACTCTAGAATGGTTTCTAAAAACAGTCTTTATGTCCTCATAGGATAGTTGGTAGATGTCTCCCCCGGCCAGTAGATGGATGGTGTCTAAAAGGTCTTCTCAAATTCCCCTGAGCAGGACCAACTTCAGAGACTCAAGATCAAGTGTACACCTGGCCCTTTTGTAACTAAGGTGGAACCTCTCTTCATATTCTTCCAGGGACTCATCACTTCCTATGGTCATTCGAAAGATTTCTTCTTTAGTATCTTTTGACCTACAATAGTCTCGATACTTGTTGTTAAAGGCTTGCTGCATCTGAGCCCAAGTTGTGATGATATTGCTAGGTAATCCCATGAACCAGCGCAGTGCTGTGTCCTTGAGAGTAGAAGGGAACATTTTCAACTTTTTCTCGTCTTCTTCATAGTCATAAGTTTGACAAATGATAGCAAACTCAAACAAGAAGGTTTCGGGATCTTCTGTAGTCAGACCATGGAAGTGAGGTAGGGATGAAGGAATTATATTCTTCATTTTGGTGTCCCCATTGGTATCCTGAATGGGGAAGGTACCCTCTATTCTCTCTCCATTTCCCCTAGCATTTCTGTTTTCAGCCATTGGCTCCAAATGAATGTTTTCTTCTTCTTCTTCCCCTTCATGTTCTTCAAATATGTCTGGATGTTCACCTAAGGGTTCTTCTTGATTGCAACCACTGAAGAAGAGAGAAGGTTGGCTATGTGAAGTAGTGGGGGTGTTGAGCAAAAATTTTCCTAAGTTATCTCTACTCCTACGAGGCATGAAAGGAAATATTTTTGGTTGGTTTTTTGTTTTTTTTCACCACACTGAAAGTACTTGCAGAAACTGAAATTGTGATTGAACAAAGGAAATTGCAACTAGATGAAATGAACTTTCTGAATGGAAATTTGCAGAATTTAAAAGGAAAGCAAGGAAATGTAGATCTGAAAGAAAAGAAATGACTAGTCTACTTTTGTCGAGATAAACTATTAGAAAAATGTTGCAATAGGAAATAGAAGAAAGAAGTAATCATAGAATATTCTGATGCTTCCCTGACAACAGTGCCAAAAAGTGGTGAGCACCAGTGTTGCAGCAAGAATGCTACAACTACTGGGATACCAACTTTACTTTTATCAACCCAGTAGTTCGTAACAAACTTGGAAGCGTCGGTGCTATATGCACAAGTACTAGTTCTCACTACAGGTTGTCACTTGGTCAGCCGGCGCAAGATCACTAGGAGCTCAAGCCAACTTCTATAGATTTCAGAAGAAACTCTATGTGTGATGAGAGGAAAGAAAGATTGCTCTACATATGCTATTCTAACTATAGAAAGGAGAAAGACTGGAATGTAAAGCAAAACCTAGTAAACCCTAATTAACAAGCTAATTCTACTTTTGCAAAAAACACTATAAAAACCATGAAATAAATGTCATTACCTACTCAAGGAAGTAAAGAACATATAACCATGATATTTCTAGAAGTAAATAAGCAAAAGGCATATTTTTGGATTTTTATGTGTTTTTATGTGAATTTAACATGCATCTAATTTATTGTGTGTGAGTGTTGCAGTGAATAGGTGGCATTAGAGGGTGGTTTTGGAGCTTGGAAGGATGTAGGATGGTGTGGATGGGTCCTAGGAGGTCTTAGGTGGCATTATGGAGGATTTTTCCACACTCATCCTTCAAAAGAAAGCTTACAGGAAAAACTATAGGAGGACACAAGAAAACTACAGGAGGAAAACAGGGAAACTACAGGAGGCCTACAAGAGGAGGATGAGAAAAATTTTCACTGTTTTGAGGGTGTGAGAGTGGGTGGAAATGGTGGATGAAGGTTGGAATGAGGTGTTAGGGTGCCTAAGGTATACCGGTCTTAGGTGGCATTATGGAGGATTTTTCCACACTCATCCTTCAAAAGAAAGCTTACAGGAAAAACTATAGGAGGACACAAGAAAACTACAAGAGGAAAACAGGGAAACTACAGGAGGCCTACAAGAGGAGGATGAGAAAAAATTTCACTGTTTTGAGGGTGTGAGAGTGGGTGGAAATGGTGGATGAAGGTTGGAATGAGGTGTTAGGGTGCCTAAGGTATACCATGAATCACCAGGAGAGAGAAAGATGATTGGGTTTGCTCAAGGAGAGAGGAAGAAGTTCTATGAAAAATGAAGGAAACTAAGGCAGAATTGAGGTGAGGTTTGGGAGACCTATTGGGCATGGATTAGATGGAGGGTGTAATTTTTTGTAAGTTGGCCTACTACTGAAAGAGATATGCTGCATAGAAACTAACAGTTAACCAAGAAAATCAAGCAACCAATGAAATGAGTGCATCCTAGGAAAAACAGAGTTTTGCATTAAAATGGCCTAAACTATGATGTATAGAAGGAAATGCTGGGACATGTTGTAAGAAAGGAAAGAATGCAAAAGTAATATTTCAAATCAGAAAGTTAACATGATAAAGAAGATCTAAAGCAAAGCAAAACTGGACTATCAACCTACTAGAGAGCTGCAAACACTAGAAGTCCTAGGAATGAGGAAAATCTATGTTTTTGGGCAGCAAGAGAGTCTTTGCCTCAAATCATGGTCCCAGGGGGAGGAAAAGAGTCCAAGGCACTATTGCTAGCCTTTTGAATCTTCTCTAATCACTGATTAACCTGCTACAGAAAGCACAAATGGAAGCAAGATACTAAATCATCAAAAGCAACCTATTCTTAACCATAAGAGAAATACATTTAACAACAAACTAATCTACAAACTGAAGTAAAGCATACAAATACAAGTCAAGAGAAGCTTGGATGCTTGGATTGGGTCCTAACCCAAGAGCTTCAGCCCTCTAAGGTAACTTAGTGCTATCTCACAAAGGATTCCATCTTCATTATCAAAAAATAGCAAGATTACATAAAACAGTCATAAAATAGTAAGCTCGAAATTTGAGCAGAGTTTACACAAGAAAATAAAAGTCGACCCTAGTGAGGCCCTAGCTCTCTCTACTTATACATCTAAAGCTACCAATAGATTCCTTAAAATTAGGGAGGCTTGGTTCCCAAAACTCAAGATAACTATCAATCATCTTCCACTTGCTCGGCTGCCTTCTAGTGCATGATTCGGCTACTTGTGCTCTGAGCTGAATGAAGGGGAATTCAAAGTGAGGAGAAATAAATGAGGGAGATTCCCTCCTATAAGTCCTCTCTTCTGTCTAATTCGAGTTATTGTTGTAGCTTGACCACTAGATCCTTGAATTTGACCTCGAAATCCATCAATAATCTACATTAAATACATGTTATACCACATGGCATAATAACTAACTCAACTCACCTTTAAGCATAAATATAATCAAAAAATCATACAATAAGCTAAGAGAATGGTTGATTTGACTAGGTTAGGAGGTAAAATTATCCCATATAATTACCCATTTATGAGGCTCATCATCACCCCCCTACTGAAGGTGTTGCTCATCCTCTGAGCAACCTAGTCAATCTCTTGGTCTTTCATGGCCTTGGTGACCTCCCTAGCATTCCAGGGTTCTGATGTGATCTGCTCATGTTCTCCATAAAATCCTGCCTTTCTGTCTATATCCTTGCACTTATCCTTATCTTCTTCTTCTCTTTTGCCTTCGAACATGCCTAATATGAGTGGAGGACTCAATTTGGGGCCAATCTAGTTGACCTTCAGCCTTTGCATGGAGCGCTTGTACATTGGCACTCTTTTCAGTGCCTCCTTCAGCCTCATGGGGGAATGGTATTCTCTGATCTGCAAGCTGTGGGGTAGGGTGTTCCGTTTTCTCATGCATGCATGCACACAATCATCCCCAAGTAGCCTAAGCATATCTTCAAAGTGTGCAATGGCTTGTTCCTGATTAGCTAGATATTTAGGGGCAATCTAAGGGTCATTGGCAAGTAGGTTGTGTGTGCTGATGAGTGCCATAGGATCTAATGGCTCAGCTCTTATCATCAATGGTTCATTATACTCTTTTATTAACAATCTTTTCATTTCTGCTGCCCTCAATTCTTCATGGTTCATCCGTGACACCATGGCCATTAATTACAGATCCCCTAGCTTCGCATTGGGGTCCCACACATTTAGGTTTATGAGGGCCATGTTGTGTAGATAGAACTCTTTCATCTTTGCTTTGTCCTCGGAGGTGCTTTGGTCACACAAATCCATGAATTGCCTATAGTCTTGGAAAGGCATTATGCCTCTTTGTGCCAAAGTTTTTATTTGGATTTGAAGCCATTGATCCTTCAGATAGAGGCCATAAGATTTGGTTGGTGTTCTACATTGTAATGCTTCTATGGATAAGCTGGCCATATATGCCAAATGAATCTCTTTCTCCTACAGCTGCCTCCTTAGTAATTCATTCTCATTCTCAAGGTGGCTTCTTGTAATGGCTTCTCTATCTCTGAGAGCACTCAATTCCCTACCCATTTCCCTGAGTTTGTCTTCCATGTGGCCAATATCCTCAACTCCTTTGGACTTGGCTATCTGCATCCACCTACGCATTCTCACTCTCCCTTTTTCCAATTCGAAAAATGGTGGAATTGCAAATTTATGTGGGATTATCTTGCCTCCCTCAAGTAGTCTGTAATAGGAGTCAAGATTAGGCTGGGGGTCAGGTTCTTGTAGCTCTTGTTCTTCCTCTTTCACCTCTGGCTGTCCTCCTATCTTTTCCTCAAGTTTTTGTGTCTCCTGTAGTTTGGATAGTGTCTCCTGTAGGACTATTTTAGCCTCTTGTAGGTTTGGTTTGGGGTTCTGTATGATTGCCTTTCCCTTCCATGTAGAAGATCTCGTAGTCCTCCTTTCATAGGTTATGGGTGTCTTGGAAGGAGATTCTTTCACCTTGGCAGATGGTGAATCTTTAATGTTAATGGGAGTCTTTGATGAGGGTTGAGGTTTGCCTGTTTTAATTTTGGTACTCTTCCTTGCCCTAAAATACATGGAGGTTTTTCTTTTCCTCTTCTACTTCTGCTTGACTGGTGTACTGAGGGCAGTGAGGGTAGCTGCTACTTCTCTTTCCAAAGTTTCAGGGGACTCTTTTCTTTTCTCTGCACTCTTTACCTCCTTTTCTCCCTCTTATGTTTCTTTTTCCTCCTCCCGCTCTGTCTCTTTTTCTACCTCATGTTTTGTCTCTTAAACTCTCCCCTCCTCTATTTCTTTTCTTTCCTCCTTCCTCTCTTGCTCTGCTATGTCACCACTGGCTTCATCTTCTCCTCCTTGTCGTTCTCCCTCCTCACTGACAGCAGGACTGACATCATAGGTTAATGCCTTGATGTCATCCTCAGCTGTCATATCTTCGAAAACTTCCCATGCTATGCGGATTGTAAGGGTATGGAGGGCTTCTTCTACTAGAATCTTGATTAGGCCATGGTGAGCTAGCAGATGTGAATTTCCATCTTGTACCTTGGTGCTAGAGTCAATGAGGGACTGAAGGAGAAAGTAAGGGATACTGAACTTTTGATGTGCTGGGGTATCATATCTCAATTCTTGGAGGATTCTGAAATGATATCCATAAACAATGTTATGCCTCCCCTCACAAGAAATGTATTTTATCACTTGGTAGCTAACCTCATCCTAGGGATATGGTACACTAGCCCTCCTAATTCCATTTTTGTGTTCAACAAGGGTTTCATTATCTTGGAAAGATTTCCCCTTGGCAGCCTGGCCAATTATTTTCTCATCTTTACTCCAAGGCAGCCCAAGAGAAAGGGTAGTGACCCTACTGATGAATTCAGGGGTTATTTCAATGGAGAGGCCTCTAATGGTTATAGTAGCTTGAGTTCTTATCTGAGGGACCAGAGAGAGAGAAAATTCATGGGTAATTTCATCATCAAACCCTCTAAACTTCTCAAAGAAATTCATCCAGTTTGCCCTTGTAAATTTCCACCACTTGAGGATGTGCATGGAGTCTAGTGGAGTTAGTGGGCTCTTTTCTCATAAACTCCCCTGTCATACTATCTATACTTCTTTTTAAAAACCAGATATGGAGGTGGAGACAAAGAATTTTGAGTGAGATAGAAAAACAGAGGGGACTGTGTGTGTGTGCTTTTTTTAAACATTTTTTTTTAATGTATTTCTACCCTCTTAAGAACTCATTTTATCTTCAATTTGAGACCAATTCCTTCACATTTCAATATTCAACAGAGGACATTCATGAACCCTACCTCTTCAAACTAAAATTCGTTCCAAAAAACACGTTTCCTCCCTTCAAAATTACTCACTTCCCCTCCTGTAGAAGCTCGTTGTCCCTCCTGTAGATTTCCTGTAGGTGCTCCTGTAGAAAACCTATAGGGCTCCTGCAGAAGATGCCGAGAGCAAAAATATGGAGGAAATCGATGGAGGATGGTGGATATGAGGCTGTGGGGGCATAAGAAGACTCCTGTGTGGCTGAGTTACGAGGAGAAACTGAAGAAAAGGTGGTGAGAATGCGCGGGGAAGAGTGCTCATTACCTTTTATGAATGTTTTCAGTTATGAGTGCTGAGCTGGCAAGGTGTACGTTGCCCAGATTAGGACCGTTGGTCCCCACCTGTTTGGTCATCACGACCCCCCTTGTAATCATCCCCTCATTACTACATCAGATTTAACTCTTCCTCCCACTACCCGTCCTTCACATCTTTTGCTTGAGTTGACTGTGCGAACGTGTGGGTGATATCTCAGTTAAGTGGAGTCAACTAAATGAAGGTAGCCAAGTTAACTGGCCACCTTTCCCTCTTTCGATTTCAACCATCTCGTTGCATTCATATGATTCCTAATTAAACAAATGCAGATAGAGGAGTGACTTAGCTACTTACCTGTAATCCAAGTGTATTCGTTGCCATCAACTGTGAGGTGCTATGGCTTTCTCTGCGGCATGCCTTCATTTTCCCTCATGCATGCTATCTCTGCTTGCTGATGTGTTGTTGTGTGTTTTTGCAGGTTCTTCTTTTGCTATAGCTGAGCTGCATGTGCCTTTTCAACTTTCAGATGTGTTTTCCCTTGCTGCTGGTGTTGGACTTCTATGGGATCAGTTGCTACAGGAATTCCTATAGGAGCTCCTGTAGCTGCTTCTCCCATTGAAACTTCAGCTATTTCCCTATGTTTGGAGCTCGAGAATGATGCTAGAGGTAGAGATGAATGATATATGGATAGTAGGTAAGCTTTAGGTATTGTTAATGGTGACTTTTCCTCCTTTTATTTTTGTTTTTTTCTCAAAACTGAAAAACTATTTTTTAATTTTTTTTTCCTGGAAAGGAAAAATAATAATAATGATGCTTGGAGTGTGATGCAGGCTTGGAAATGATGGCAAGGAGGTTTGAATATGGTAAGAGGGATTATAGGTTCCTCATGAAGCTTTAATTGTCCCTCAAACTGCCTCCTATAGACACTTTTGGCTCTCTGTAATTCCTACAGGAGCCTCCTGTAGAAAAAACAGAGCCTCCAGTAGAAAACACAGTTTTCGAAGAAGAGGTACAGTGCAGTGAAAGAGGTTCCAAAAATGATGGAGAAAGGTGTGGAGAAGATGATATGGATGCTGGTATGAATGTCAAGGTCCCCTTGGCACCTTCTTCTGCTCCCTGTAGTCCTCTTGCAAACCTGTAATGCAATAAAACTTCATTTTTTCTTTCTCTTTTTTTTTTTTTTGAAAACAACTAGGGCGCCTCAAAGAGGTTTTCACCTTAATTGCCTACCCTGGGCGCCTCCAAGGGAGCTTTTCACGTAGGGATCTTATTCTTTTCCCTTTTTTTTTGACATCACTAGGCTGTCTGAGAAGAGGTTTTCAACCCAATGATGGGACTCAAGCGCCTCATGGAGGTTTTCACTTGAGTCCTTATTTTTTCTCCTTTTTCTTCAATGAGTGGGTGAAGTGGAAGCTAAGACATGCTCCACTACCATCACTATTTCATTCAAATATTCAATAAACTCTCGCTTGGAGAGGGGTTTCTTGTAGACTTTTAACCGATGTCCATTGACAAGCATGGGGATGGCTTCATCATCAATGGTTCTGATCAGAATTGAACCATTGTCATTGCATTTCTCCACAGTGTAGGGTCCCAGTCATCTTGTCCTCAGCTTGCCTTTGAAATCCTTGTATCTTGAATCATAGAGTAGTGCCCAATCTCCCTCTTGGAATTGCTTCTCCCTGATATTTCTGTCATGCCATATCTTTCTCTGAAGCTGAACTACCTCTGTATGGAGAAGGGCTTACAATCTGTATTCATCCAATCCATTGAGCTGAAGTAATCTCTCCTTTTGTGCATGGATGAGGTCTAGGTCCAGCTAAGCTGACATCCTTAGGGTATTGAATTCAAACTCTATTGATAGCAAAGCCTTCTTCCCATAGACCAATTCATAGCGTGTGAACCCGGTGGTGGTCTTCCATGTTGTGTTGTAGGCCCAAGTGGCCTCAACTAATCTGTCCACCCAATCTTTTCTGTTGCTGCTCACTACCTAGGTTAGGATCCCTTCCAATGCTCTATTAGTGACCTCCACTTGCCCATTGTCTTGTGGATGGTAAGGGGCGGAAGTCCTATGCTTGATCTTATGATGTATGAGCAGGTCTTCAATCAGGTTGGAAGTGAATTGACTACCTTGGTCTGTGACCAACTCTCTCAGATACCTGAACTTGTAGAATATGTTTTCCCTCAAAAAATCAGGTACTTTTTCCTTTGTTGTTGCTTTGATTGCTTTTGTCTCCTCCCACTTTGTCAGGTAGTTGGTGCACACAATGATGTACTTTGTACAGTTAACAGTAGTAGTAGTAGAAATAGTAGTAGTAGTGCAGTAAGTAGTCCTTGTACATATGATATGTGGACAATATACTTTGACGGATCCAAGACACAAGAGGGCTCTCAGGAGCTGGTTGTGTTTTAATAGACCCGCTGCAGAGAAAACACTAGATCTCTAGTTGCTTTGAATTTGAGTAAATGAACAACACTTTAGAGTATGAAGCACTTTTTTTGGGCCTACAGAAGGCCATTGACTTCAATGTTGTTGTTCTGAAAGTGGTAGGTGACTCTGAAATCATGGTGCATCAAATATGTAACACTATACATTGTGTGTCACCTCATCTTAAGAGTTATCAACAAGAGTTATGGTGACTCATCTCTCACTTCCAAGATTTTAATATTATTTAAGTACTAAGAATACGTAATGCAGTTGTGGATGCCTTGGCAAACACTTATACTAGGATGTTACCTTTAAGGGATGAAATTTCTATTGAAATTTTATATAAACCATATGTTCCAGATAACATAACTAACTTATGCATTTTTATGATGACCAATAGATACTCTACTTTATGGCGAACACTGATGTATTCAAAGACGCAGTGATTGGCGAAGACGAACACGAACAGACACTACAGGATGCAACTAGTGCAAGTAAAGGCAAACTCATCCATAAGGGTATGGTATCACTGGAAAAGATGAACAATCTACAGAACCACTTCTAAGGACTTGTGAATGCCAAGACCCACAATTCTACGCTGTCGCATGAGAAAATCAACTTAGGAACTGAGAAAGATCTGAAGTATGTTAATCTCAGTACTTGCTGCATACCAAGTATGTTAATCTCAGTACTTGCTATATACCACAAGAGCAGTAAGCCTTCATCCTCTTATTCAAGTATTTCTGTGATGTATTCACGTGGATGTATGATGATTTCAAGACATATGACACACAAATCATCCAGCATGTGATACCAATCAAGGAAGGGGTGAAGCCTTTTTAGCATAAATTAAGGAATTAACTCAGAAACGCTTGAACCCCTCATACAGAAGGAATTAAGAAAATTGTTGGATGCTTAGATTATTTACAAGGTGCGACATTCAACCTGGGTATCAAAATTAGTCCATGTGAGAAAGAAGTCTGGGGAGATCTGCCTGTGCATAGATTTTCACAATCTCAACTACGCCTCTGACAAGGACAATTACCCAGTGTCATCCATGGAGCAGATATTGCAAATAGAATATGGGGCTAAAATGTTTTCTTCACTTGATGGATTTTTTGGTTACAACCAGGTTCTTGTAGCAGAACCTGATAGATTAAAAACTACCTTTTGAACAAAATGGGACACATTCGCATTCCGACGAATGTCGTTTAGGCTGGTCAATGCTAATGTGACATTCCAATGTGCAATGGAAATCGCTTTCATGGGCTTATTGGACAAAGCATAGTTTTCTACCTTAATGAGGTGACAACATTTTCAAAACAACAGTCAGACCACCTACGCCATCTGAAGAATATTTTTTAGCGATTTCGTAAATATAGGATACCCTTGAATCCCAAGAAGAGTATCTTTGTAGTTTGTGAAGGTAATTTCCTAGGACACATCATTGTGAAAAGTGGGATCAATTTGGACCCAGACAGGTTTAGAACCATCACGCAGATTTCCCACCCAGTGAACAACAAAGCTATGCAGTCTTTCTTGGGGAAGATAAACTTCCTCCAAAAGATCATCTATGACTATGCTCAGAAGGTTAAACCAATACAAGTGATGATCAAGAAACATAGTCTATAGATGGGATAAAATGGAAATTGGTGCGTTCTCCCATATAAAGAAAGTTATAGTAGAAGCACCCACGTTGTACATCCCAAACTTCAGTAAAGACTTATTTCTCTACACTTTCACTTCTGACACTTCTCATGCTGTGGTGCTCACTCAAAAGGATGAGTTGAACAAAAAATGACTTATCTCCTTCATGAGTGCAAGCCTGAAAGGACTAGAGTTCAATCACCCCACCGTGGACAAACAAGCTTATACAATGTACAAGGCGGTATAACACTTTAGATCCTATATGTTGAAAAATAATTGTATCATCTTTGTTCCACACCCAACAGTCAAGTCATTGCTTGTTCAACAAGAGTTAGGTGAAAGAAGGGTAAACTGGATGACTGGATTATAGGAATATGATATTGACATCAAGCCAGTTCACACTATCAAGGGTCACGGTCTTTGAAAATTAGCAGCAAAGGTAGTCAACACAAAAGAGGAAGAAGAAGATCTCGCGGGATGGGAGCAATAGATCAAGATGTACAACGTTGAGTGAACCTCCCCCACTTTGGACATGAACTCTTGGTATGTGGATGTGCACGAATACCTTGAGCATGGAAACATTCCCTCTCACTTCTCTATGCAGCAAAAGAGGGAACTTTGACTCAAAGTAATGTCATATCAGTTGGTGCATGGGGTGTTGTTCAGGAAGCACCACAATGGAATATTTCACAGGTGTTTGGAGGAGGCACATGATTCATAAATGGTGTTACATGACCTCCATGATGGACCAACCGGGGAACACTTCGCAGGAAATGCTACAGCTCATAAGGTTATGTGGGTCAGCTTTTAATAGCCTACATTATGCAAATATTCTCATGCTTATGCCTGCAAGTTTTTGGTTTGTCAAAGGTGCGCAGATAGAAATCAGAAGTCAGCAGCCCCCCTGCAGCCCATTGTAGTGGAAGAACCTTTTCAACAGTGGGGCTTAGATATCATTGGGAAAAATCTCCCTCACTAATCAAAGAAGCATAGCTATATCTTGACTGCTACAGACTATTTCACTCAGTGGACAGAGGCAGTTCCACTAAATCAGGTGAATGATCAGGAAGTCATCATCTTTCTGCAGAAGAATATCATCTCCAGGTTCGACGTTCCTATGTCACTTATTTTTGACAATGCAACATACTTTTCCTCATTAAGGCAATATGATTTTGCATTGGAAAATGGTATTATTTTGAAACATTCTGCTAATTATTATCTGTAGTGAAATGGTGTGGCTGAATCCACGAATAATAACCTCATATGTATCATCAGAAAGGCCATATTCCCTGAACAGGGAAACCAACACTCCGCTTTGGTGAATTCCTTATGGGCTGACCAAGTCAAGTCTAAGCATTCTCTAAACACCTCCCCTTACTTCTTGGTATACGAAAAAGAAGTTATCCTCTCGTTGAACATTTACTTGCCCACTCTCCAATTGTCCCAAGAATCCCAAGGAAAGCCATGTCTCTTATTTCAATGTAGGATGGACACTTCGCACAAGTTATAGGAAGAAAGGCTGGAAGCAGAAGAAAATTTTTGACTTCACTAGAGTCACATCAAGATATGGTTTGATAGAAATTCTTTAGGGAAGAATAGCTTTAGTGTGGGTGACTTAGTCTTAAAGTGGGACAAAGGCCATGAGGCAAAAGGCAAACACACAAAGTTTCAATCCCTCTAGATTGGTCCTTACACAGTCCATGAAAAGCTTGGCCAACACAAGGATCATCTTCAATTAGTTGACAGGAATATTGACTCTCTCCCAGTCAATGACAAATACTTAAAAAAATATTTTCAATGAAGATCTGGGGCTGCACCCGCACTATGTACATAGTCTTTTGTTGTTTTCTGTTATGTTTTCTTTTATTTTTTTATTGTTTTTTTCATGTAAATAAGTGTTGTGCCTTACTACGTTGTGGATTCTAAGTTTGCGTGTATCTGAAGTTCAAAAGAGTATTATGACACTCCAATGCTTGGTTAATCTTCTGTTTGTCTTCCTTGTGTTTGTTGCATATTTTGGCTGATGCAGTTCTGACAGAAAAAAAGATCCATGTGTAAGGAGAGTTTTATTCCAACCATGAACCTATGTCCAAACTAGAAACTTCATTCCTATACTTAGTTTTCTTCTTTAGTGTTTTCAAGCCTATCGAACTAGTAGAAATGGGGAAGGGGAAAAAGAGAAAAGAGAAAACCTAAATTAGAGGTATTTATATGCTTCTTTGAAGGAACAACCTTTCTTTCTCTCAATAAGTCGGGATCCCTCTTCTACCCCAAAATAAAATAAGTGTCGATGCACAGTTCTCTTTAAATAAATAAATAAAGATGAAAGAGGAGAAAGGCTTCCTGCACAGAGAGGTGAAGCAAGAAATGTTGTCAAGGTACTCTCCTAGCTCGATGTCAGTGGAGCAATGTTTTTGTTCCTACATGACTCTGTTGGGGTACAACTAAGGCTTGCTCGCAGTGAAGCAACACCAGAGATGAAAAACTATGCTTTGTTTGGCATATCCCAACTTGGCCAAATTTTGGGCAAATTTTGTGCAAGAAATCTGAGTTTTGTAGAACACGCAACAGAAAAGATGTCGCAGAGTACGAAGTGGACCGCACAGTAGAGCAGTGGAGCACAACGAAGACCACACAGCAAAGTCACCACACATCATAGGGGCTTCGTGGCAGAGCCCCTCCCTTTTTGTAAAAAGCATAAAATATTGTAAAAAATGATGGTTTTGGACAATAGTCCCTTGTATTTTGGAAACCATGGTATTGTGTCCATGGTAGTGTAGCGATGTAATCCCTCAATGTAATAGTATATATAGGGATCAATAATAAAGAAGATAATTGTCTTAGGATCATATCATGTATTGAATGGTTGAATCTTTGTGACTGGGTTTTGTGGCGAAGGAAAGGCTCTACAGCTGAGTGCGAAAACAACCTACAGCTGTGTGTGCAAGTCAAGAACTGTTTATTGTACAAATTATATATTATAAGCAACATTTATTATGGACATAATCTCACATTAGGATGAACCACAGTAAGATATGTGTCTTCATGTGTTGATTTTCTTATTATCTGCATTTTATTTCAGTACTGTGAAGTTTATAGATGTTTATGTTAGGTTTAAGAGATGAATGTAATTCCGTGAAGTAATATATAATTGCGAAGTAGTTTATAGACATTAAAGCATAAAGAAAATACAAAAGTGCCACATTGTAGCATCCCTCAGGTTGCAGAAACCTAGCTCTGCAACCTCCCATAGTCACTTCGAGTGAGACTGCGACCTGCTTGTAGGTCATTGCCAAAAGGGCCAATGATTGAGGGTTTTGTTTATTCACAGTAAAGTCCAAACCTAGGTCAGATCAACCTAAGCTAAAAAATGGTTCCATTATCTAGACCAGAATTTTCTTGAGGAATGTTTATGTGGCATCCATCGAAGAAAGAAATTGAAGATTGGGTAGAACAAAAGGAACAAGAATTTGCAGAAAAAGAGAATAAAAACCCTCGTTTGTCAACTAGGAGGTGGTTGGAGAAGTATATTTTCAAATACAATATGAAATATTCTTTGGCTCATTCCATGTGAAGTTATGCAAGTGGATATCAAGGTTCACTGAGGGACCTAAGGGGTGGACTCCTGAACTAATACAACGACTCAAGAAAATTGACAACAGATCTCAAGAGGTATTGACTTCTGGATTGACAACATCTTGGTAGGATTCATCACTAAGTTCATGGTAGATTCGATTGTGTCCTATAGCAAAGAAGAAAAAAAAAAATTCAAAGGAAAGTGAGGTAAGTTATTCAAATCTCTAAAACTTTGGATTAAGATGTTTTTGTGTGAAAAGGGAATTTTATGAATGCAGACAGATTATTAGTTACTTATGTTTGGGAGAAGATCTGAGGAAGAAAGTATAATAATGTGAAGTGGAAAAAGGTATAGAATATGTTAGTGTATGTCAGTATTATCAGTCACCAGTGATCAGATGTACTCTTTCAAAAATTTTGTTAGGGTCTTAGGTCAATTTTTTATATTTTCAATAGGCTTTCAAATAAAAATTTGGTCACTAGTTAGCATGTCTATGTATGTTATTACTCCCTTCATTTCATGGGAAAATTGTCATCTGAGTCATGCCATCACAGTCATCATCTCATGGTCAGTCATGTTGCAAGGTCCAAATCATCAGTTCCATACTCCATTAGATGTCATCATTAGGTCAATTCATCAAAAAGGTAAAAAAAAAGAGTCATGACATCATCTAGATCATCATTATGGGAGTAGTAATAGGGAAAATTATTCTATAATGATCTCTAAATTGCATTTTGATATTTATTAAGATGTAGTTATGTATAATAAGGTTTGAAGCTGCAGTACACTAGCATTTCATATCATTTTGTGAAAAGTCAATGTGGCGCCACATCACCACCTAAGAGAAAATCGATCCCCCAACCTATTAAAAGACCAAAAAACATGTCATTTGTTCATTTCACCCTCGTGAGAAATATCTCCACCAGAAAAGAGCATTTCCACCTGTAGAGGATCGATTTCTTGCCAACAAAGTGCCAAATTTCCTCCCTCGTTGCCAGGGAAAATTTTTAGAACCACCCTAAATTTATATGTATAATAAATGGGCTAATCCCCATGATACATAGGAAAAATGGGAGGCGATTTTATCAATAATATAAATGTATAAATAAATTTTTTGGCGAATCTCTCACCAGATTATATTATCTTGTACAGTGATGGAGAATCTTTC
Organism: Pinus tabuliformis; assembly: GCA_031772625.1. Lineage (NCBI taxonomy): Eukaryota > Viridiplantae > Streptophyta > Pinopsida > Pinales > Pinaceae > Pinus > Pinus tabuliformis. Next base: position 187,499,859 of record CM062807.1, on the reverse strand, counting down.
ACCGAATTATAAAATCTTGTAAGATCTTGGCAAATCTTTTACTGAATAATAAAGCATTGTGAAGTCTGGTGAATGTTTTGTTAAAGTATGAAACCATATATGATAATAAGAAAACATATTCATTAAACTCTAATATACTAACATACATGTTTGGAAAAAAGAAACATAATTTTCTCTTCCTACAAACAATGTTCCAAGTTTCAGTGGCCGTGTTTGTCAAGGTTCTTACAATACACTCTTTCATATCCTTCTATTAGTTTTGATAATATTCCACAACAAAGTTCTTGTAGGTGTTGATATTGACAATGAGTCTTGTCAAGGCAGGAGAGATTAATCTTTTCTCTACAACTTTTGTCAAGCTACCACTTTTTTCAATTTATCAAATTTCTTTCTTATTCCATAGACTCCAACTGCGAGATAAAAAAAAAACACATCGAGTTTGTTTACCCCAACACGCCAACAAGTAGCAAGCCCCAACTATATTATATAAGAAAGTATTAGGTATCCCAAAGGCTTGAAGAGGATCTAATTGAAAGAATTGACCATTGTGAGAACCATTCCAATAAATATATGAATATATAAATGTAGATTGATTATTATTTTAATTGGAAATCTTCAATTAAGTAATAAAATTTAATTATGTCTCTCCCAATCTAAATTTCTTATTATCATAATTCACTACCCTCATAGGTCTCACATTTTTTAACAGCGTTGTAACATGTAGATTAATTTCCTTTTTGGTGAACAATCTCCACCTTTTAGGAAAATATGGTGCAGTGGCTCCAACCCCTACAGATCCTTAAGACAAACTAAGAATAGCATAGAAGATGAAAGGTTGTACAAACCAGCTTGTTTGAAACCACCTTATTTTTCAAACAACTAATCCAACAGTACCTAAAATTTTTCATGAAGATATCATATTGAGAATGTTTGAAAAATGGTGAGAAATATTGTGCGAGGGTGATGCGGAAAGAGTGATAAGGTTTCATTGTTTTGAATTTTTTTTGTTAAATCAGAAAAAGTTAAAAACCAATATTAATGGAGATATTGGTATTTTTTACTAAATTTTGTGAAGTGACTAAATGTAACTTTAACCATTCAACTTAAGATGTTTTTACAATATAATTTCCTAAGTCTATTTAATATCTTCATTATCATAAAAACCAACCCATATCCATATTAACTCCACATCTACCACTCTTAGGGGGATGAAATCTATTTATCCCTCTGAGAACTTGGTAGACCCAGAATTAAGATGGATGTAAGATGATAGAATTTCCCCTTTAAATAGTCTATGCTCACATGAATACCATGGTATTACCATGAGTCAATACCATGGGTTATCATAAACATGGAGCTTAAAAATTACTATTTTTAATTTATAAAAATTAATAAAATTAATAATTGATTTTTATTTTATTTTTTATTTTAACCAAGTTAAAATGTTTACATACATTAAATTAAAACATCCATTTTTACTCTTGATCGACCAAGCCCCCAGAGGGATCAAATATTTTTTCACTCTATGCTAGTTTGCACATCACGATATTTGATTCCTCTCGGGGCTTAGTAGATCCAGAGTAAATATGGATCTATGCTAGTTTAAGTCCCCCATTTAAATAGATCTATTCTAGTTTAAGTCCCCCATTTAAATAGGCTACATTCCACGTGAATACCATGGGTCAATACCATGTGCCATTTTTATTTTTATTAATACTAATATTAGGGTTAATAATGTTTTTTTGCATGGCATTAATAATAATCTAGCCCATGGTATTTGGACCATGGTATTTTTCCCATAGGTTTCACCTAAATATAACGCATTTTTTGAGTGTTTCTTAAATATAAGGTGAGTTATGGAGTAAATATAAAAAAATGTTTTATTTGTTTACGATACCTCTCGTTTATATATATTTATTAATTTATCATACCTCTATTACAAATATGGTATTTGGCCCATAGGATTCACTTAAATAAAACCTCTTTTTGGAGCCTTCATAAATAGAAAGAGGGTTATGGACTAAATATAAAAAGAGGTTTTATGTTTTATTTATTTACCAAACCTCTCATTTATTTATATTTTTATTAATTTACCATACCTCTTTTATAAATATGGTATTTGGCCCATAGGATTCACTTAAATAAAACCTATTCTTGAAAATTAGGGTGAATGGAAGGTTGTAACTCCTAATTTCAAGGGCTAAATTTACCTTTTTTACCCTCTCCCTTAAAATAAGGTGGGCTATTTGAGGCCATTTGTAAAAATGTACTATGATACAAAATATTCGCCCACTAAAAATTTAAAACCCCTTAATTTCACCTAAGGGCGAACAGTCGCCCCTAAAATTTTCCATGCTCATTGCGCTTTTGTCAACTGCGCTACGCTTTTCTCCAAACTGTTGTGCTTTTTCTAAGGGAGAAAAATTAGTCATTTCAAGGGGTTTCTTCATCAAATTCAGGTTCTATCACATCAGCAACAAGTAATTGGTATTCATTTTCCCCTCCTCTACCTTTTTTTTGCTTCAGTTCATTCTTGAAATATCAGAAAATCACCCACTCCTGGGGTTTGCTGCGCGTTTGGTCTTGTAGTGTTTTTAATTCATTTGCTGTGAAAAAACCAAATTCATGCTCAAAAGCCCTCCTCACCCTCCATACACCTTCCTTGAAACTTCCCCTCACTCATTTCTCTCATTTCATTCATTTCCCTACAAACCCTAGCCTACACTACACATTCCTAGGCTAGGACTATGTTTTTCATTTCTATGCCCATTCCCCTTACCCATTTCTCAAATTTTCACCTCCCTACACTCCCTAACATCTATCCCTACCCCTAAAAATTTCCCCAAGAATTTATACACTGTCAAACCCCTTTATCTCCCTCCATTGACAAAACTGCCCCAAATCCCCTGTTCTCCTAACACTAAACCCTAATCCCCCTTCCAAATGAGCTATGGTTTCACAATGGATCCAGAGACCACACCCAATAATTAGAGGAAGCATAAAGGAGGTCATATTATCAAGTACAAACCCACCAAAGTACAGGAAATCATTGCAACACCATTTCTCAAGCAGTCATTCCAAGATGAGGGGTGCCTTGTTTTCTGCCAAAAGATTGAGGAACTAGGTTTTAGTGATAAATTAGCAAGAACCTTTGCCACCAGTCTAAGGAGGGATAAGGCAACTATTGCAGGGGTCAGTTTTACCGTTTCAGTAGAGGCCATTTCCATAGCCACTAGGTTCCTAAATCATCGAGAGGTTTGGTTCAAAAGGACAAATCTAGACATTGAAAATTATAAAATGTTTTTGAAGCCTCCTTACAAAGTTGCTCCAAAGCATATTTTTCCTTTTAGAAACTTGCTTGATAAGTATGCCCCTCTCATGAAGATGATCATGAAATACTTCACATGTGAGAGTAGGTTTTCAAGGATATAGCAGTTTCATGTTAGATTACTAATGCATTTCACAGGTGTTAAACCTATTAACCTATCTCACTACCTCTATAGAAGTTCTGCCATAATGGCAGAAAAGGAACATAGGAAAGGGCAAGACCATCAAGAAATATTTCTCCATCATGGCTTAGTGAAAATCATTGTTTTCCATTAGCTTCCACAAGTCAAATTTTCTTGGGAGGCATTTATGCAATCAACCTCTCTTTTTCCTACTCCAACTCAATCTAGTAGTCCGTCTACAACTTTGGCATCACCAAGACCACAAGAAGTGGGTTTTACAAGTAGACCTGTAATAAGAAAATCTAGGGAAGAGGTGAATAAGACATATACCAGAGGAAAGAGGCTTTTTTTTTCTCCAATCAATGTTGAAAGGGCCAAGCCTACTTCAGTTGAGAAAGAGACATCAACACATCACCATGAGGCACCTTTGTAAGAGGAAAAACAGGTAGATTTTGATACCTATATGGCAGATCTAGTAATGCATGAGGAGGATAAGTAACATGAGAAAATCATCAAAGAGAAAGAGGTAGAAATCAGATGGCTAAAGGATTATTTGGCAAAGGCCATCTATATGATTGCATTCCTACAACAGGAAAACATGTAGCTAAAGGTAAAACATCTCTTTCTCAACAAACCTAAAATGGATGTGGTGGTAGAGCATGACAAAGGAAAGGAAGTGATTGATCTAGAACATATTGAAGACATAGAATTTCAGGTCAATTTCAGAAGGCCAAAGACCATAGTTTTATAGAAAAAAGAAGGGCAAGGGAGGAGTCATCTCCTCCATTAGGTTAGCAAGACCTTGTTAAATCATTTGAAGTAGATCTTGAAGAAAACAAGGAGTATTGGCTTGAGAAGGTCAATGATCATTTGGAGATTCTCTTGAAAAGGGCAAGTAGGGCAACCAACCTACATAGGCACATGGTAAGGCATTACTACACTCGGCACTTAATCAGTCAAATCAAGGTCAAAAACTTAAAAAGTGAATTGAGGAAAACCCTAATTGAGCAAAGGAAGAAGTATAAGCCTGACTTGTTGGCTAGGGCCTCTCTCATTGCATAGCACATCATTTTCCAACTCATAGGGGCAAATATAGACCATTTTTTGAATATTTTGAAATTTTTTGACTTTTTGCCTACAACAGGAAATTTCATTCAGCGAAAAGCGCAGTGCCCTGGTGTTACGCTCTTCTCTGAGGCCTCCCAATCACAAAAATTTTATATGCCTAGATAGTTGGTGACTTGCACGTACCAACCATGTATTTTGTTTGTCATGTAAGCCTTCTCGTTGGAAGAAAAGGGCCAAAAGCATACCAAAAAACCACTTTCTACCATTGTTTTCACCCTGGCATTGAGATTTTAGAGTGACCTTGGAAGAATCCATTGTTCTCAGCCTTGGAGAGGGAATTTTGCATTCTTAAGGAATCTATGGACAATTAGACATCCTAAGTTTTCCAATGATGCCTTCAGATTAGAATTTGGAGCACTGGAAGTCACTCAAAACTGTCCTCCAAGTTGGCACTGCACTTTCTCAGATGGAACTGCGTTTTTCCCAAAATTCGCTGCGCTTTTCCCAAGAAGTCAGGAATTCAGATTTTATCCAATCAAAGTCAAAGATGTTGGTCAAATCACTCCTCCAGGGTAATCATGTGATCTAATTAAATGTAAATTAGGTGTACAATGTAAATTTCATATAGATCCATTCTTTTTTTTCTAAGTTATACTAATTCTATTAATGAAAAAAAGATATCATACACTGAGGCCTTAGCCTGTACTTAACCATGCCAGAGAAATGGCAACGACCAGCAAAATCTAGATCTGGACTACCCAGAAGGGAAACCAATCCGTAACAGAAAAGAGTTTAGAGAATTAGCTTGCTGCCCACTTAGGGGAAACCAACAAAGCATCCAGTTTGTTATCATTGTATCTAATGAGACAAAAAAAACCAACTAAAGAGCCGAAAACTTTTTTCACCGAAATCCCATTGAAATAAAAACTAAAAAACAAAGTCCCAAAAACCTGAGACACATAGCATGCTGAGTGGCAGACTATGTGGCGGACGCATGGCACACTGAGTGGCAGCAAGGTGGCAGACAATGAGGCAGACACACAGCATCAAAGTGGCAGACTAAGGACGTGGCAGAGACGGAGGGTGTTCCTCAACGATGAAGCACCTATACTCCTCCATGTCGCCACTTGCCAGAAGCGAGGTCTTCATGTTGCCAGCCTGCAATGCCGGGTGTTCTTCCTCGACGAGACAACAGTAAGGGTCCTTTACCTCATCTGTATGCTGAGCCTCGTTCACCTCCTTCCCTGCACGTCTCATCTTCTACTCCTGGTTCCACTCCCCTACTCCTTGGATGCTCATCTGAGCCAGTTCCGGTATGGCTTTGGTGTGGCTGCACCCTGCTGTGGTGCGCCCACCACCAGCAATGTCTGATACCCCAATTGCCCTGGTGCTGCTACCCCCCATTGTTCCTTGCTTCTCAATTACATTGGTGCGTCCACCAACCTCTGTGGCCTATTCCTTAGTGATCTGCTCCACCTCGTGAAAGAGAATGGTTATGGTGGTCGTGATGAGGGGCTTGTTCAAGGTGGAGCAGAAGGTGAATTGGGCATTCTGAGAATGCAGTTGAAGAAGGGGTGGAGTGCCTCTGGGAGATGAGGCAGAAATGGAAGGGAAGCTATTGGGAGGCGAGGCAAAGGCCACCGAGAGGAGGTGACTTCTTCCGCTGCGTGTATTTGGGTAATGTTCAGGGATTTTCTTAGCCAAAGAGAAAGTGGTATCTCAAGCAAGAGAGTGCTGGGGGTGACTCAGGCTCCCTCAGCTTCCACCCCTACAGCTGCGCATACGATGTCACACCATACTGTCTATAGGCGAATGCGAATTTCTTCCGAAATTGGGCACAATGGGGTGCAACGACACAGTTGAGCTTGCAGATTGCTCAATAGAGTGATGAGCAGCCGGGGCGAAAGGGAAGATAAAATGACAATCTAGGCTATGGGTGAAGTGGATGCCCAGGCCAAAATCAATGCAGCAAAGGAGGTGGCAACGTCTCCTAGTGGTTGTGCAGGAGCTGGATACAGTTGCGGCTTGAGGGTAGAGGCATTGCAGTGGCAGAGGTTGATGGGTAGAAGCACAGGTGAAATTATCCTGAGAATTAATGTTTGCACAGAGCCGAGGTTGGTGACGGTGAACAAGTTGGAGGCAGCGCTCGCTAAGGTGCATTTATGGCGATTGTAAATGCCATTTTTAGAGTGTGCCAACCTGCGGGAGGCCATGTGGTCTCGCCACACGGCAACCCAGTTGGTTGCCACCTTACTATCCTTAATTATCACCCACATCCGGGAGATGGGAGTCCTTGTGCACCAGGTCAGTGCAAGCTTGCAATTGAGATTGGTCATTTAGAATGTTGATTGTGCCAGAATGTAGGACTTGATCCTGTTCAACTCCTATATTTGCCAAGAGATCGGCTACCTTGTTGTTGTCCCTTTTGACATGAATAAATGTGGTTTCTCTCCTGTTTTTCATCCATTGCTCTATTAGTTCAAGCCTGGCCACTAGTCTCCAACTTTTAGCAACTCTCAAAGCAGTGCTTCCTAGTTGTATTTGAGTGACCATATTTATTAGAATTTGGGAGTCCCCCTCTATTATTATGGGATGAAAATTATGTTGGTGTGCTAAGTTCATGCCTTGCCACAGTCCTTCCACTTCTACGGAATTGTTCATGTCCCAACCAATGGAGCTAAAGTATATTAACAAAGATCGGCCTTCATGATCTTTGAATATGCCACCATTACCTGCTTTACCTAGGTTGCCCTTGGAGGCCCCATCAAAATTTAGCTTTATAATCTTTTTTGGGGGGGGGATTCCAATGTGAGGGCTGCTTGGTGATAGTGCTTAGTCTATTGGGATCAAGTTGTACCTTCTGGAGCTTGAAGTTCCAATTTGCCCATATGTTGTGTTCCTGTGCCTCGGTGGGAAAGTCCTTAGCACTCCACTATTGGAGAGCTAGAGTTTCCTGAATATTCTGACATAAGTTGGTCCATATGATCTCCAAAGTAGTTCTTTGGTTTTTGAAGACTCTTTTGTTTCTTTCCTTCCAAATTGTCCAAAAAATGAAGCCCGACAGAATTGTCCATAGCTTATTGAGAATTTTGTTGTTGTATGGCTCTGGAGTCCAATTGCGAATGGTTCCTTTTATATCCCCTAAGATTCTGCAAGGTCATCGACAGTGGAAAGTAAGTTTTTCCCATAATTGGTTAGCCATGTGGCAGGAATCCATGAGGTGTTGAATAGTTTCTTCATGATTTTGACAATTGGGACAGTAGGAGGGTCCCTGGAATCCTCTCTTGATTAAGTTGTCCCAAGTGAGAATTCTTTGATGATATAATAGCCATGTGAAAGTAGAGATTTTTGGCCATATCCTTGTAGTCCATATGTGATTCCAAGCAAGATCAACTGGTTCCTGTGTTTGGAGCATCAGCTGGTAGGCTTTTTTTGTTGTGTATATTCCTCTCGGTGTATATCCCCATCTTAAAACATCTTTTCCAGTATTACATCTGATTCTTATACTAGTGAGTTCTTTGTGTAGCTCCGAGTTATAGGCTTCAGTTTCTTGCTGTGTTATCTGTGCAGTAGGTTTCCATTGCCTGAAGCCCTGATTGGTACTGTGAGTCCAAAATTGTGCTACATGGTCAATCTAGTTAATGTTGTTTCCATTGTGATTTTTACAAGGCAGAATTTCTGCAATTTTTGGTCTTTGTTAACAAGAATCCATCCAGAAATGCGCATTTATCCCTTCACATATCTCCAAAAAGCTATGCTTTTGGATGATCTCTTTGTGCTATTTTGCCCCATTCCAAATTAGGGATCCTATAGTAGTCGTAGTGATTCTTATCAGCACTTGCTGTGGCCGATTGTTTGCATATTTTGCAGTCTAGAGTTGTGCCCATGGCTTCTATGGGCTTGAAACCCATTTCCACCATATTCGTGCTCCCATTAATGTGTTGCTATGTTGTGGGTCACGTAATCCTAGACCTCCCTGCTTTTTTGGTGTGCAAACCATGTCCCATTTTACTAACGCCCATTTTCTGTTTTTCCCTGTGGATCCCCATAAGAAGTTGCGTTGCAGAGTTTTGATTTTTTTAGCACCCATTTCGGCACAGCAAGAACCGAGAAGAGATAGAGGGCAATGGATTGTAAGACTGCCTTTATTAGGACGAGACTGCTTGCCATGTTGAGATTTTTGTACGTCCATGAAAATAGGCGTCTTTCAGTTTTCTCCATGAGTTGTTGCTAGGATGAATTCTTTAAGGCTAAGTCTATCAGTGGAGCACCCAAATAATGAGATGGGAGTTTGGCTTGAGAGAATCCAATGATTCTAGCTATGATTCTTTGAGTGGCTACAGGAGTGTGGAAAAAGAATATTTGTGATTTGGCAGTATTTATAGTGGTTCCAGAGGCTTTTGAAAAAGTTTCTAGAAGAGCTTTGTAGGTGCAGGCTTCACTGACAAAGGGGTGTCCAAAAAGCATATTTTCATCAACAAATCATTGATGTGTGATCACAGAGGTTCCATGGACAGAGATGCCTCTAAGGTCATGAGATTGAACAACCTGCTTTATAAGATGACTCAGACCTTCTGCCATAATAATAAAGAGGAATAGGGATAATGGGTCACCTTGACGGATTCCTCTGGAAGGGGAGTAGGGTTTGGAGGGGATAACTAGAATGGAGCAGAAGGGGGAGGTTATGAGATTCATAAGCCATCTTACCTAGGTCGGACTAAATCTGAAGGCAGTTAGCATATGTTTTATATAGGACCAGCTAAGTTTGTCAAAAGCTTTAGAGAGATCGATTTTCAGAAGCATACCTGCCTGTTTGTGTCTCTTTAAGGAATGGATGATTTGACGTCCTTCAACATATCCAGATTGTTCCAGTGAAATGGGAAGGGGGAGGAGCAGTTTGAGGCGATTGGCAATGACTTTCGAGATGATTTTGTATATGACATTGCATAGTGAAATGGGCCTAAACTTCTCCGGAGTGCTTGGCTGAGCTTCTTTGGGAATGAGTGCAATGAATGTTGCATTGAGAGATGGAAGTAGCCAATGCATAGCTCGAGATTCTTCTACTACATTCCAAACTTCTATTTTCATTAAGTCCCAGAAGTGATGGTAAAATTTAGAGGTGAAACCATCGGGTCCTGGAGCTTTCCCAACTTTCAATTGATTTGAAGCCTCTTCTACTTCTGTCAGGGTGATTGGTCTTAGCAAAAGCTGATTATGCTCCTCTATTATAATTCTGGGAATATGCTGAAGTATTTCGTTTATTACAGGTTGTCTATCTGTAGGCAGCTCTTGATGTACTGTTTTGAAGTGATTAGTGAGCTCTTTCTTGATATCTTCCTATTTCTCCATTCTGTCTCCCTGTGGATTTTGAATATGCGAGATGGTCTTATTCATTCTTCTTTGAATAGTTGTACGATGAAATAATTTGGTATTTATTTCACCTTCTTTTAGCCATTTGATTCTTGACTTTTGTTTCCAGAGCAATTCCTCTTGTTTCCTTCTTTCTTCCAATTGTGTTAGTAGAACTTGTTCTTGACTTGCTAGTTCCTCTGTTCTACCTCCTGTAATGATCTTCTGCTGTAGCTCTTTCATACTTTGCTCGAGGACTTTTTGCTCTTGAAATATATTGTTGAATGTAGTGTAATTCCAAGTCTTGATTTGCCTTTTGATATGCTTCAGTCTCTGTTGGAATTTATACATAGTTGAGCCGCCATTGGGAATGAAGCTTTCCCACGCTGATTTGACCATATTTTTGAACTCAGGGTGAGTGAGCCAAAAAGCTTCAAATTTAAATAGTTTCCTGCTTGAATTTCTGGGATTCTTCCATTGCAAGGAAATAGGCCAATGATCCAAGTCGGAAATGGGGAGTACGGAGGCGCATATATCACCACCTAAATGAACAGAGTTGTCTGAGATTAGATATCTATCCAATCTGGAGGAGATTTGTTGAGAGCCCATCCGTTTATTGTTCCATGTGTAAGTACCATTATCAAATGGTAAGTCAATTAGCTAGTTGTTTTGAATGTATTCTTTGAAGCTATTGCTTTCATTGTCCAGCTTCCTTCTGCCTCCAAGTTTTTCCTCCAGCCGAGTGATCATGTTGAAGTCACCGCCTGTGATCCAGAGTGGATAAGTTCTTGTAGAATTGAGAATTTCCAACGTCTTTAGCAACGTATTCTTTTGCATTGTATCTTGAGGGAAGTATACATTGGTCAAGTGGCCATGTATGTTGGTTCCAATGAGGTGGAAAGTTGCTTGTATAAAATGGTGTGAAGCATGGAAATCTGTTAGGGAGACGTGCTGAGTATTCCATGCTATGGCAAGCCCTCCCGAAGCGCCTGTTGCATCTACTGTAACAGTCTGACATCCCACCCAGGCTTTGGATAATATGGAAGCTAAAGTAATAGTGTTACATTTTGTTTCCTGCATAAATACAATGTGTGGTTGTTCTTGCTGAATCATGTTCTTTATCATCCTGTATTTCCCAAGACCGTTAAGTCCTCTGACATTCCATGAGATGAGCTTCATGGTTGACCTGTAGGTAAGGAACGGTAGTATTTAGTAAACTTGGAGCACCTTTCGGACTCCACTAGCATTTCCCCAATGAGGATGGTGCGTTGTAGATCTGTCTTTCTCCCTCTCTTCTTCCCATCTTTGGTGATATGTTTCCCATCCCATTTACCTCCTTGTTGTATGCCTAGTGTGCTATGTTGATGCACTCTTGATAGTACTACTTCCAGATTTTCAAGTTGCCTATCCGGTATTGTGTCGAACTCTTTCCTCTTGCATGCTTGTTCTAGACTGAAAATGTCTATATCACCTAGATCAAAGCTTTCAGGTTCTTCTTCCATTAAACTTTGTTGACTGTTGTCCTCCATGTGGGGTATTGACTGAAGAGGGTCTGTCAACAGATTATCAATGTCCATTACTTTAGCGGACTAGAGGGCTTTGTGGTGATCATGGTTGGGGATGGGTTGCATGGTTGTTGTTTGTGGATCAAAGGTGTTAACTATCAATGGTTGACTGGCTTCATTATGGATAGGTGCAGTAAAAAGTTTGGTGGGTGGTGCAGAGGTTGTCTTTGCTATCGTCGAGGTATCTGATTCAAGCATATCTAGGTTTGACAAAATGTCAAAGGTATTGCTTGAGGATGGCACATTGGAGGATGGAGTAACATTTTTTCATGTTGTGGGAGGTTTCTTGGTATGGTTCTTTCTACTGGAAACTTTAGTAAACCCTTGCGGATTAGACTTTCCCCCATTGTCTGTAGATTTCAGAGGAGCGTTTAAAGGACAATCACAGAATAGGTGTCCATGGGATGGCACCTCTTGCATCTGAAAGGTACATGTTCATAGTCTATGGGTTGAATCCATTCAAATTCATCGTGAAGGAGACTTACTAAGTCCATGAGCGTCTTGCCCAATTTCATGTAAATGCAGATATGAGCATAGGAGGTGTACCAGCAGAGCTTTGTTTCCTCTACTGTCTTTATGAACTCTCCTAACCCATTGCCAATGGCTTTAAGTGATTCTTCATCCCAGTATTCCAACAGTAAGGAGTACATGCGTATCCATACTGGTGCCCAGCTGAAGTATTCCTTGTCTGGTTTGAATCTTTCTACCCAGTCTCGTAGATAGAGACCTGTTGCGTTAAAGAAATAGGGTCCTCCATCTAGGATGTGATTTCTATCTTCAATGCAATTAAAGATGGTTGTGAAGAAGCCTTTAGGGGCTAGCTGTAGGGTAACATGACCTTTGGGCTTCCACTTTGAGGTAATCCATCCTTGCAGAGCTTTTTCAATTAGCCAATAGCCTATAAATTTTTCTATCAGTGCATGGTCTTTCATGTATTGCATTTGTGCTTGATTTTGTGAAAGGGTAGCTCAATCTTAGGTTGTTCTGTTGCAATGGGTTTGCAGGTGGATGACGATGCCTTCTTTAGTTGCTCAGATGCTACAAGGTTATTTCCTATTTCTTTTTCTAGATCCATTGGGTCGTCCTTCTTCTGCTGCTACGTAGGTCGCACCTCTGGCTGCTCTACATTCTCATTTGAAGTCTTCTCAGTTCGGCCTTCAAGTGGCCATTCTTCATTGTTGCAGTATTTGGGGGGGGGGTGCTGATGCCTCCCCCATCAGAGTGTTCATCGGTTTTGGCTACCAGATGCGCCAAACCTACACTTGCAGCAGTTCTAATTGGTCCTGAGAGGCTGCTTGCTCTGTGTTTGCACCGTGTAAGGGTTTGTCAGTAACCCTAGTCCACCATTTCCTTCGCCAGTTGAGCCTGCTTTCACATTCCACCAAGAATACCGATTTAAATTTATGTAGATCCATTATTATTTATGTTTGTAAATTCAAAATGAATCAGTTGGTCTAATTAGTGAGTTTGTTTTTAACTTCCCTAGGTTTAGGTTTGGTTAGAGATAATCATGTAAATTGTTCCTATCATGAGGGATTCAAGCCATGAGAAGGGGAAAGAGTTGTTTTGGTCTTTATCTACCCAAATCAAAGTCAAGGGAAGGGTTGGACATCATAGAGCGAAAGGCTTGGAGCTTGTATTCATCATCTTTTTACATGAAATTAACAGGCCAGTTGCAGCTATTATTTAGGAATTCTTGTGGTATGATTTTATGACATTTTTTTCTTATGTAAATCACTTAAATGAATAACTAGTTATCCTTCTTATCATATCTTTTCTTTCAATGATCCTCCTATGAGTTTTTAAACATAACTCTTAAGCTTAAGCTCTATTTTGTTAGGAATTTCATGTTTATGTTATCTATCTTATGGTAAATGAATTCATGTTATTCATGTTCATTTTGAACCTTTTCTTTTTCAACCCTACACTACAATACATCAACAACCTTCAAAGTGTCATTGAAACATACCTAGCTTGCTCCTCCATATCCCTTGCAATTGAATCTTTTGAAACCTGACCTAGTTCTCTGACCCCTACTCCTGATCCAGCAAAACCCTAAAATTTCAAAACTCTTGAGCTGACCATGCCTAGCCTAAAATATTTTCCTTCTCCAGTCATTCATTAGTTGTGAGTTCATAGAAAGAACCCTCTCTAGTTTGATAGGGATAGCTGCCAAATCCTAAGTGTTTTGAGGTTACCTCTGTCCGTCTACTTTCTCAACCTTGGGACATTGAGGAGTGCTAACATTTTTGGCGACTACATTGGGGAACGAAGTGTCAAATCTTCCCTAAGAAATATCATCAAAGATTAGATCTGATTTGTTGATGGTGGAAAATGGAAAGACACATATGAAGGCTGAACCATTTACCTAGAGACTCCAACTTGATCAAAAGGCTCCACTAGTAGTAGGATCCAAAAATCGAGATGAGTTCTATATCCAGAAGGTATGCTCCTTTAACACGAGATCACATTCCTAGTTTTCCAAACCACATGCCTTGTGTTGATTGGCAGACTTATTTGTCAAAGTTAAAATATGAGAAAGGAAATGATGTTTCTCATCACTTGGTTAAATTTCACATGCATGTGCATAAGCTACATGTTCAATTTCATGAAGGCTGTCTCATGAAGATGTTCATGGAAACCTTAGAAGGAAAATCATGATCTTGGTATGAAGGTCTTCCATCTACTAGTATTTATTCTCCTAAATATTTTCATTCTGAGTTTTTTGAAAAATATAGATAATCTCATCCTTGCTTGTCATTGGTTGAGGAATGTTGTGAACATTCTGAGGTTTTCTTTCAAAATCTAGAGAATTATTATGTTGATGAAGAGTTCATGGATGAAGAGATCCTAGAGGCTTTGTATGAAAACCCTATCCATCACCAAGAAGAACAAGTGTCTTCTCCCATGGATGAAAGTGAAACTGAGAAGGATCTCAATGATGATAGTAATCTTTCATCTTTTGTAGCTGATTAAAATTGACAACAATCTTGTGATCATGAGGGAGAACTAGTAGAGTTTAGTAGCCTTAATGCACAATATACATATGATAATAGTCATTTCAGCTGCCCTCTTTGCCTTGATAAAAATCCTAATTCTGAGTTGGTTTGCATTAAGATCCCTCAGAGTCATCATTCATCCATTGAGTTTGAAAGTAATGAGTAGAAACAACATGGGAATGCATCCCAAGACGATGGATTAAAAGGGTTTGTGATATAGAATTGCATCTTGTTGTGCCAATTGTGGAAGAGTACATTGAATGTAATATTTTCCAAATATTTGATGAATCTTTTGCTCTAGAAACTCTCAATCCAGATTTACATGAAGAAACACTCATACATGTAGCTTCAGATTTTGAGGATGTTAGACTTCAATTGCACCATCATGAGTTGCAGGAAAGTAATGAAATAGAAGAGGTTGTTTTAGAGCCTCTTGCACATGTTGATCTTGCTCCAGATTCAGAAAATGAAGAGTGTGCTTGTATTTTTACTGACTTTCAAGACATGGTAATGTTCCAGATTATTGAAGACCCTATTGCCAATTTGTTGAAGCCATTTGGGAAGATGAGTTTTCTTGTATTCATGGATCATAAGCACATGTTCAGTGGACACTTGGAGTTTCCTATCTTTTGTTTTTTCTACCTACTCAAGGAAATTGTGAGCAAGATTCAATTAAGTAGACATTTGTTGGATTCGTTACACTAGAGGGATCATTTCACATGATTTTTTATATATATCTTCAGCAGGTGGGAGGTTATCATCAGGATTTGAAGCCCGAGGTGAAGGCCCTAAGATCTTGATGGTACTGCCATAAGTAAGTTTAGTCAATAGCCAGTTATAGAGCTAAGTAAGTTTTTTTAGTGTGTCAAGTCATTTCAGTTTCGAGTCTCGTTTTTTTTATTTTTGACTTCATTGCCCAATGGATGAGGCTAACTAGTCTACGGTGTTCTTGACACCTCCTAAAGGAGATGCCATCCCCAGCTAGAGCCGGTGTTAGTGTCTGTCTGTCCTGTCAGTCACCATTGATCAAATGTACTCTTTCAAAAATTTTGCTAGGGCCCTAGGTCAAATTCTTATATTTTCAACAGCCTTTCAAATAAAAATTTGGCCACTGGTTAGTATGTCTACGTATGTTACTACTCCCTTCATTTCATGGTCAAATTGTCATCTGAGTCATGCCATCACTCATTGTGATGAGTCATTAGTGAAGTGTATTGATCACCATCTCAGTCATCATCTCATGGTCAATCATGTTTCAAGGTCCAAATCATCAGTTTCATACTCCATTAGATGTCATCATTAGGTCAAGTCATCAAAAAGGTAAAAAAAAAGAGTCATGACATCATCTAGATCATCATTGTGGGAGTAGTAATAGGGAAAAGTGTTCTATAATGATCTCTAAAGTGCATTTTGATCTTTATTAATATGTAATTATGTATAATAAGGTTTGAAGCTGCAGAACACTAGAATTTCATATCATTTTGTGAAAAGACAATGTGGGTCCACATCACCACCCAAGAGAAAATCGATTCCCCAACCTATTAAAAGACCAAAAGCATGTCATTTGTTAATTTCACCCTCATGAGACATCTCTCGACCAGAAAATAGAATTTCCACCCTCAAAGGATCAATTTCTTTCCAACAAAGTGCCAAATTTCCTCCCTCGTTGCACTTTTGTCAATTGTGTTGTGCTTTTCTCCAAACTACTGTGCTTTTGCTAAGGGAGAAAAATAAGTCATTTCAAGGGGTTTCTTCATCAAATGTAGGTTCCAGCACATCAACAAGAAGTAAGTGGTATTAATTTGCACCTCCTATACCTTTCTTTTGCTTCAGTTCATTCTTGAAAGCTCAGAAAATCACCCTCTCCTAGGGTTTTTCTGCGTTTTTGGTATCATAGTGTTTTTAATTCATTTGTTGTGAAAAACCCTAAATTTCATGCTCAAACACCCTCCCTCACCCTACATACACCTTCCTTGAAACTTCCTCTCACTCAATTCCCTCATTTCATTCATTTCCCTACAAACCCTAGCCTACACTACACTTTCCTAGTTTGGGACTGTGTTTTTCATTTCTATGCCCATTCCCCTCACGCATTTCCCAAATTTTCACCTCCCTACACCCACAAACATCTATCCATACCCCCAAAAATTTCCCCAGGAATTTAAACACTTTCAAACCCTTTTATCTCCCTCCATTCACAAAACTACCCTAAATCCCTTGTCTTCCTAATACTAAACCCTAATCCCCCTTCCAAATGAGCTAGGGTTTCACAATGGATCCAAAGACTACAACCAATGATCTAAGGAAGCATAAAGGAGGTCAAATTATTAGGTACAAACCCACCAAAGTATAGGAAATCATTGCTTCACCATTTCTCAAGAAGTCATTCAAACATGCAAGTTGCCTTGTTTTTTGCCAAAAGATTGAAGAACTAGGTTTTATTGATAAATTAAAAAAGAACGTTGCCACCAGTATAAGGATGCATAAGGAAACTTTTACAGGGGTCAGTTTTATCATTTCAGTAAAGGCCATTTCCATAGCCACTAGGCTCCCAAATCATGGAGAGGTTTGGTTCAAAAGGATAGATCTAGACATTGAAAATTATAAAATGGTTTTGAAGCCTCCTTACAAAACTGCTCCAAAGCATATTTTTTCTTTCAGACACTTGATTGATAAGTATGCCCCTCTCATGAAGATGATCATGAAATACTTCACATGTGAGGGTAGGTTTTCAAGGATATATCAGTTTCATGTTAGATTACTGATGCATTTCATAGGTGTTAAACCTCTTAACCTACCTCACTACCTCTATAGAAGCTTTGTCAAAATGGTAGAAAAGGTACATAGCAAAGGGCAAGACCATCAAAAAATATTGTTCCATCATGACTTGGTGAAAATAATTATCTTCCATCAGCTTACACAGGTCAGCTTCTCTTGGGAGGAATTTATGTAGTCACCTCTCTTTTGCCTACTCCATCTCAATCTCGCAGTCAATCTACACCTTTGGCATCACCAAGACCACAAGAAGTGGGTTCTACAAGTAGACCTATAACAAGAAAATATAGGGCTGAGGTGACTAAGAAATATACCAGAGGAAAGAGGCTTGTGTTTTCTCCAAGCAATGTTGAAAGGGCTGAGCCTACTTCAGTTGAGAAAGAGACATCAACACATCTGCATGAGGCACCTTTGCAAGAGGAAGAACAAGTAGGCTTTAACACCTATATGGCAGATCTAGGAATGCATGGGTAGGACAAGTCACATGAGAAAATCATCAAAGATAAAGAGGAATAAATCATAGGGCTAAAGGATGACTTGGAATAGGCCAACTATATGATTGCATTCCTATAGCAGGAAAACATGCAGCTAAGGTAAAACATCTCTTGCTCAATAAACCTAAAATTGATGTGGTTGCAGAGCATGATAAAGGAAAGGTAGTGATTGACCTAGAACATATTAAAGACATAGAGTTTTAGGTCAAGTTTTGAAGGCCAAAGACCAGAGGTTTACAGAGACAAGAAGGGCAAGGGAGTGAGTCATCTTCTCCATTAGGTCAGCAAGACCTTGTTAAATCATTTGAAGCAGATCTTGAAGAAAACAAGGAGTATTGGCTTGAGAAGGTCAATGATCATTTAGAGATGCTCCTGAAAAGGGAAAATAGGGCCACCAACCTATAGAGGCACATGGCAAGGCATTACCACACTCGACATTTGATCAGTCAAATTAGGGTCAAAAACTTAAAAAGGGAATTGAGGAAAACCTTAATTAAGCAAAGGAAGAAGGATAAGCTTGACTTGTTGGCTAAGGCCTCTCTCATTGCCTAGCACATCATTTTCCAACTCAAAGGGGAAATTCTAGACCATTTTTGAAGAAAATTTTGAAGATTTTGAAATTTTGTGACTTTTTGGCTATAACAAGCAATTTCAGTCAGCCAAAAGCGCAGCGCCCTAGCATTGCAGTTTTCCATGAGGCCTCCAAATCACAAAAATTTTATATTCATGGATATATAGTGACCTTCATGTATCATCCATGTAGTTTGTGTGCCATGTCATCCTTTTGGTTGGAAGAAAAGGGCCAAAAACATGCCAAAAAACCACTTTATGCCATTATTTTGACCCTGGCACTGCGCTTTTAGAGTGAGCTTGGGAGAATCCATTTTCTTAGACTTGGAGAGGCCATTTTGCATGCTTAAGGACTCTATGGACAACCAAACATCCTAGGCTTTCCAATGATGCCTTCAGATAAGAATTTGGAGCAATGGAAGTCACTCAAAACTATCCTCCAATTTGGCACTGCACTTTTCTCATATGGCGTTGCGTTTTTCCTAGAATTTGTTGTGCTTTTCCCAAGAAGACATGAATTCGGATTTTCTCTAGTAAAAAGTTGGTCAAATTACTCCTCCAGGGTAATCATGTGATGTAATTAAATGTAAATTAGGTGAAAAATGTAAATTTCATGTAGATTCATGCTTACTTATGTTTGTAAAGTCAAAATGAATTAGTTGGTCTAATTAGGGAGTTTATTTTTAACTTCCCTAGGTTTAGGTTTGGTTAGAGATAATCATGTAAATTGTTCCTATCATGAGGGATTCGACCCCTGAGAGGGGGAAAGATTTTTTTTGGTCTATATCTACCCAAATCAAAGTCAAGGGAAGGGTTGGACATCAGAGAGTGAAAGGCTTGGAGCTTGTATTCATCATCTTTTTACAGGAAATTAACAGGCCAGTTGTAGCTATTATTTAGGAATTCTTGTGGTATGATTTTATGACATTGTTTTTCTTCTGTAAATCACTTAAATGGATGATTAGTTATCCTTATTTACATATATTTTCTTTCAGTGATCTTCCTATGAGTTTTTAAACATAATTCTTAAGCTTAAGATTTGTTTTGTTAGGAATTGCATGTTTATGTTATCTACCTTCTAATAAATGAATTCATGATATTCATGCTCATTTTGAAACTTTTCTTTTTCAGCCCTACACTACACTCCAATGACAGCCTTCAAAGTGTCATTGAAACATACCTACCTTGCTCCTTTATATCCATTGCAACTAAGTCTTTTGAAACCTGACCTAGTTCCCTGACCCATACTCGTGATCCAACAAAACCTTAAAATTTAAAAACCCTTGAGCTGAAAATAAATAGCCTAAAATATTTTTCTTCTCCAGTCATTCATTGGCTTTTAGTTCATAGAGAGAGCCCTCTCTAGTTTGGTAGGGCCAGTTGCCAAATCCTAAGTGGTCTGAGGTTACCTCCAACAGTCTCCTTTCTCAGCCTTGGGAAAATGAGGAGTGCTAACAAAATAGACACTAGGAAAATATCTTGTGGCCAAGATCTGATGAATTTTATAGAAAATGACTATAGCCCTCTGTTAAGTGATTATGCAAGTGAATAAAATCACTCTGAGAACCCTGAAGGAACTTCGTAGTATTCACCCTTCCAGTCTGAAAATTCGACGAAGCCAGAGTCAAGTAGTAATCGAGGTGATTTTGGTTTTCCCCATCCCCCTACCCCCCATCCCCATCCCATTACGAATCCCCATCCTCCACCCCCTCCCCCTCCTCCTTGAGGAAGAACTATGGTTGATGATATTAAGCTACCTATCTTTAAAGGGAATGTGTCAGAAGATCGAGAGTAGTTCTGGTTTCTATGTGAAGTAGTATGGACAGTGAAGCAGGTCCATGTCGAAACTATAAAGAAAATGCAGCTTGTCACAACATTCTGAGATAGAGCGCTGACATAGTACATGAAGTATTTGAGAAATCAGGTCAGATCATTTGTAGAAATCAAAACAGTGTTGGTAAAAGAATTTAAGAAGCCAAAGTTCGAGTTGCAATGCATCATAGATCTAAAAGAAATCAAACAAAAGCCTGTTGAATCTGTGTGGGAATTTGACTAAAGATTCAAGATATTATTGGATCAGGTGAGCTTCGAAATAACTATGCAGCAACATAAAGAATGGTTTATAGTTGTTTTTCTCCATATAAGATTTCTTTTGTCACAACAGAAGATAGAAACTCAAGCCGAAGCTTTAGAACTTGCAATGAAATTAAAAGCTTCGCCTATACGAGATACCAATGCAGGTATGCAGCAGATACAGAGTCAGTTGGAAATTTTGACTTTGCAGGTAAAAGATATGAAGAAAAGTAAGGAAGTTCGCAAAGAAATGTGGTGTAAAAAGTGTAAGTTAGAAGGCCACTCTAAAGAATAATGCCCTATCTTTAGAAATTACATGGCTAGTGGAGCACCTAATACTTTGAATGTCGGATCTATTTTATGGTGTGAGATATTCAAAACTAGAGGTGAACATCATGCATAATATTTTTGCCTATTGCAGAAGTATGTCCAGAATCCAAGAAACGTATATTGCAAATTCCGCAAATCAGGATGTCCATAATCCAAGAAACTTATATTGCAAATTCTGCAAATCAGTGGGGAATTATGAGAACAAATCTTGAGCTTATGAATTAATGATAGAGTGAAGCACTAATGCTTATAGAATATAAGTTGAAGAACATGGAAAATATAGTGGGTGAGGTGGTTATCAAGGCCTAGGTTGAGGTGGCAGAGATGGTTCAGGTCATGGATAGATTATTTGTTACAACTGTGGCCAAGCAAGTCACTTTGTAAGAGATTTCCAGAATCCTACTACGACATGTAAGTATTGAAAATCATTCGATCATGTAATTGAGGAGTGTCTAGTACTTATGAAAAAATGCAAGAAAAGAAAAATCAACAGCTGACACAGAACATTCATATGATGATTGTGGAACCAAGGACTGATGAACCTCGTGTTAATATTGTAACAAGGAGTGGAGTTGCGAGTGGAAATGATAAAATAGATGGAAAAACGGAAGTTGAAGCTCCATGGGTTAGAAAGACTACTAAAAAATCCCCCATTTTTGATATTCAAAAGGAAAAAGAAGTCTATATGGAAGTGAAGTGAAGCTTTATGGATGCGGGTGCTTTGACATCTAGCGTGTAGTAGAATCAGAAGGATAGCTGTGACATATCATCTTCAACACAAATCCAAGCTCTCACAATACAAGAACAAGATGCAGCATATAAGGTAGATACTTTAAAATATTTTCTTCAAACTTGTATGAAATTGTTTCGAGATCAAAAAGTTGTATAAGGACTTCAGGAATTGATAAATTCATGCATATCTAAAAAAGTACCGAGGAGTGAAATGTGTGAATTTAACAACTTACATAGATACAAGCAAACTGGAAAGGAAATGAGGCTTAGTGAACAAATAGGAGATATGAAATGGACCAAGTTATTTTGAACTTGATATCTGAAGGTAATGTCTTGACAAAGAAAACATGGGATTTAATGGGTAAGCCAAACTTTCAATGGTCACCTATTCAGCTAAGAATGGTGAATCGAGAAAATATTGTTCCTCTAGGAAGACTATCAGGAATTACAGTGGACATTGAAGGGGTGCACACTACTACTAATTTTGAAGTAATAGAAATTGTGGATGACAATAACCCTATCTTGCATTACTTGGAATGGATTGGGAATTTGAAAACATGGCTATAATCAACATAAAGGAGAGGAAAATGATATTTGAAAGCAATAATATGAGAGTGATCATTCCCTTGGATCCATCAGAAGGAGCAACGTATACTGAACCAGTTAAGGAGGAGTACAACGCAGTTGATATAGATAACATATATCATATGATAGTAAAAGAACAAGACTGTGTTAACACTACTGAAGGCACGCTGATTTGGGAGCATGACAGCTCGTGTGCTTCATATTTAGAAGAATTGGAAAATTGACAAAATAGGTTACATGAAGTATATGCGAGGCCATGTGCAAGAGTTACTAAAGCAATTTGTTGTATGACAACTGTAGTATGTGGCTTACCTTTTTATGATGGTTTGGGTGATATAAATACTTTTCTTGAAGAATATGAGGAACAGGTACCAGAGTGTCAAAGATTGTTAGCTCTAGATATAGTCGTAAGAGCTACTCCTGCTAAATAGTGGGGAACACATAAAAAGAATATAGGAACTTGGAAAGAATGTCAAAGGTTGATATGATAAGGTTCAGTTAGGTAGAAATAGAGTTGACAAATAAATATGATGGTCTAATTGATCCTAGAGAGGACATCCAGCTTTGCATGAAAACATGGAGGGAGATTCCACAAGAAGAATGGTTGCATGGGTTCATCCATACATTACAGAAATTTCCTCAAAACTCGTACTTGGAGACAAAACTTTGACATGGTATTGCGAACTAGGCAGAGATGGTTGATGGGTTTATATTGAAATTTAGCTTTCAAGATGATTGTCCATGTATCAATTCAGTCCTTCAGATAGTTAAAAAGGATATTTTTTAGAATGAAATTCCACTCACTTGGCAGCCTGATTGGGTTGCGCAGCTACAAAATGTACTAGAATGCTACAACATCACTGCAAAAGAAGATGAAGACCCTCACAATATTGA
Source organism: Pinus tabuliformis (assembly GCA_031772625.1). Lineage (NCBI taxonomy): Eukaryota > Viridiplantae > Streptophyta > Pinopsida > Pinales > Pinaceae > Pinus > Pinus tabuliformis. The sequence continues at coordinate 187,476,976 of CM062807.1, read as the reverse complement.
CATAGTAGAATCTGAAGGCTACCGTGAAGTGAATGGACTTGAGTTAGAAATGCCTAATATAACAAAGCCATTGAAGACAAAGAAGGTGAATATAAGATCAGAAGATGAGTCGAAGTTTGCAACTATAGGAGATTATTGGGATGAAGAAACAATCAGCAAAGTGACAGATCTTTTGCATGAATACCAAGAGTTATTTCCAACTAAGTTCTCAAATATGAAGGGAAGAGTGGGATATTTAGGAGTTATGAAGATTCCTCTAAACCCTAATGTGAAGCCAATTAATCAATGACCTTATAGACTAAATATAAAGTACAAAGAAAAAGCGAAGAAAGAACTTGATAAAATGATAACAACTAGAATAATTGAACCTATGGAAGAATCGGAGTAGGTAAGTCCTATGATGGTACAAGAAAAGAAAACACAAGGAGAAATCAAGATTTTTGTTGATTTAAGGAAGTTAAATGATCCATGTCTAGATGACCCATTCCCTACTCCTTTCACTTCTGAAGTATTGGACAATGCAAGAGGTCAGGAAGCCTATTCATTTACAGATGGATTTTTAGGATACCATCAGATTAGAATTTCTCCAGAAGATCAACATAAGACGACCTTCACTACAAAATGGGGTTCATATCAATATATAGTGATGCCTTTTGGACTGAAGAATGTCCCTGACATATTTTCAAGATGATTGGTTGTACATTTCAAAGAATATATTCACAAGTTTTTGGAAGTATACTTTGATGATTGGACTATATTTGGGTTATTGAAGAAACATGTTGCAAGCTTAGGGCTAATGCTCGACACATGAAGCCAGTATCATATTTCTCTGAATAATAAGAAGTGCATATTCTATTTACCTTTTGGTATATTAGTAGGACATATTGTTTGCAAAGAACCTCAACACACTAAAAGAAAAGATGGTAACTGCTCTTATACTGGTATTCCCAGATTGGAATAAGGAATTTCATGTTCATGTGGATGCTTCATGCATAGCTTTAGGAGTGGTATTCGTAAAGCCTGGTGTAGGAGAAATTGATCAACCTATAGCTTTTGTAAGTAGGAAACTGTCTAAAGCATAGAAGAACTATACAACTACAGAAAGGGAAGGACTGACTATGGTATATGCCTTACATAAGTTTAGAAATTATTTGTTGGGATCACATATCAAGATGTTCATAGATCACTCTACACTAAAGTATTTGTTCAATAAGCCTATTTTAGAATGAATGATTTGCAGATGGCTATTATTGTTTCAGGAGTATGCCTTTGAAGTTGTTGTTAAGCCAGGAAGACTAAATGTTGGACCTGATCATTTGTTAAGGTTGGAACCAGGAGAAGAGACAACGAATATAGAGGATAACATTCTTGATGCATAGTTGTTTGCAGTTAGGATTGCAAATGATCACTTTGCTCATATTATTCAGTTCTTAACCACATGGATGGCCCCTTTAGAATACACTACACAACAAAAGAAAGAATTGGTGGTTAAGGCAACATATTTTTCACTAATGGCAAGACATTTGTATAACATAGGACTAGATGAAATACTACGAAGATATGTCCCTGAGTATGAAAGATAGGTAATTTTAATAGAAGCTCATAGTGGCGTAGCTGGTGGACATTATGCAAGAAAATATATTGCACATAAAATTTTAATTGTAGGATTATGATGGCCTACACTACACAAAGATGCAAAGGAGTATTGTTGAGCTTGTGATATCTGCCAAAGAACAGGAAAACCTTCAAAAAGATATGAAATCCCATTAGTGCCACAAGTAACATTGTATACTTTTGATAAATGGACTATTGATTTTGTTAGACTGATCAATCCACCAAGGAAAAGGATTGCTACGAGGTATATAATCACTGTGACTGATAATTTGAGAAGGTGGGCCGAAGCACAACCAGTGAAAGATTGTGGCACAAAAACTATTGTGAAGTTCATCTTTGAATACATATTGTCCATATTTGGGTGTCTAAAGATATTGACAAGTGATCAAGGATCACATTTCTTGAATAAGACCATTGAGGAATTAACTGAAGAATTTCAAGCTTACCACCAAAAGAGCACTCCTTATCATATTCTAGAAAATCGAACTGTGGAAGCATTCAATAAAATTTTGGAGAATGCACTGACCAAGGTATGCAATGAAAACAACAATGATTGGGATATTAGGATTCTAGTAGTATTATAGGCTTATAGGACTACATGCAAAAATTTGACAAGTCAAACACCCTTTAGATTGGTTTATGAGCAAGAAGTTGTGATGCCCATGGAATAAATTGTCCCTAGCCTAAGAATTGTAGCTTTTACAAATATGGGAGATCCTGACATAATGGAAGAAACAATGTTGCAGTTACTTGCTCTAAAAGAAGAGAGGTTTATAGCAGGATTTCATTAGCAAGTAAAGAAAGCAAGAGAAAAGGCTTGGCATGACGCACACATTAAGCAAAAGAAGTTCCAAATAAGAGAACTTCTTCTCCTCTATGACAATAAGTTTGTGAAATTCCCTGGGAAATTCAAAACACATTGGGTAGGCCCATATGTTATTAAGTATATTACTGATGGAGGTGCAGTGCAGTTAGTGAAGTTAAATGGAGAATTAATTCAGGGAAAAGTAAATGGCAATAGGTTGAAGTTGTACAAGGACAACCATGCCCGTATAACTTCACCCTAAATAAGAAAGGAGTAAAGTCTTTGTATCACATGCAGTTGAAAGTGGGCACTAGACTATAAACTACATTGGAGAAAGAGCCTTGACGAAGCAAGTAATTCGCTACAGTCGGAAATATGTCAAAGTTTGTAGGAAGCCGCGACATAAGACAGAGGTGCACTACAATAGGGGATGTGTCGAAGTTCACCGGAAAAGTAGAAATATGACCATTAAAAGGGAAAAGATAGGTGTAAAGTTTCATTTAAGACAACAACTGGTAGAATTTAACGATAAATACTCATTTAATGATGAAATCTAAACAGAATTGGGACAAAATCAAATCTAAAGATGAGGTCTGAAGGCCAGAATTGTTATAAATAATTGACTCCTTCTTAGATTAAGAACTTTACTAAATCAAGAGCTCAAGTGATTAATAGTGCGAAGAATTTGTAGGAGAGTCAACTTTATATGTCGTCTGAGTGATCTTGGGAGGAGATTGTGCAAATTTTTTGTGAGAAGGAAATGTCTGGAGTTATGGAGTCTACACCAAGAGTTGAAGCACCAAAAATAGATACACCCACAGTAGTAGCACCACCACCACAGAAGTCGTGAACATCACTAATGTAGAAGCAACCCAAGGAAGTAATAACTAAGAAAAAGTAGGACAAAACACCTCCCAATCCTGTGAAGCCTCAGAAGAAACCTCAGCAGGTTGACGTTGAAGAAGAAGTGGAAGAAATTCATATAGAGGAAGGTGGCACAATGTTCATCCTACCTATAACCCCATATATTCCATTGAGGAAGCCAAATGCCAAACTAGTAAAAATTTCCAAAGATGAAAAGCATGGGACATTCACACCTCTATTTCTGAAGGATGTGCCGTTCGAAGGAGATATTATAGGAAAAATCCCGCAGTTAAAATTCACAAACAATGATTTTAATGACCAGACGAAGTACCCACAGTTCACACCAAACCAATACTTACAGTAAGTACACTACCTAAATAGTGCAGTGACGATATTGGATACACAACGGTGGGAAAATTGGTTAGCACAGTTAGGACTACTCAACATGTTGAATGTGCCACACTTCGACAGAAGTTCATCAAACACAGTGTGTGTGCAAAAATTATTAGTATTAATACATGAGGGACACATGTGGATGGGGAATAAAATCCCCATAGACCAAATGTTGATATGGAGGATCACTAGATTACCATACCAAGGGCAAAACCCCACATAGGATTTCATGGGAAAGGATCAGGAATGCACTGTAGTGGATAATATGAAGAAGAAGTATGACTTGGTCAAAGTAAATAAGGGCTATGAAATAAACTCAATTAACGATCAAGTAGTCCACTTCGCTACAAATATTTTGTCTAGCAAAATTATGAGGAAGTGTTGCGCGAATGAAGTTCCCGCGTCGATGGTGTCTTTAGCCGCACAATACACAAACAGAGACGAGTATAAATGGGATGCATATTTATGTAAGGAAATCCTGGACGACTATCGTGAGGTCTAGGAGAAAGGTACATCTTTCCACTATGCCTGATTAATATTGATCATTGCTATGTTGGCATGGAAGGAGCCGAAGGATAAACAATTTCCTCCCATAGAAGAAGATGTATGTGAGGTCACGAAGTATGCTTCATTGTGGCATACCACTCAACCATAGCGCAAAGATGAAAATAGAATATTTTTATACTATACCAGATGTATCTACACATGCTCCTAAACAAACATTTGCGCCTTTCACCTAGTTTTCACAAACAGTACAGCCCTGTGGCGAGGTCAAGATAGATTTTCATAGATTCTACATACAGGCATGCAAATATGTGAAGAATGAACATTATGCATTTCCATATATGATCAAAGAGGATGATCTAGTAGAATTAGTATAGACATGGAATGTAGATTGCATGACTCCACTAGAGGAAGCAAGAGAAGATTAATGAATTGCTGGTTGTAGAGTATTATTCCCGTCAAGCTAAGAAGAGTCAGACACTTTGCACCATGGCGAAGGTAGTGGAAAAGGAAAGGATAAGGAAGAAGAGGAAGAGGAATAGGAAGAAGAACATGATGACGAAGAAAATCATGAGGAAGACCCTAAAGGAGGTGAGGATATGACCAAGCAGACAAACAAGGCAGAAACAGAGAAATCTACCACAGAGAAAATGAAGAGCCAAGGTGAAGCTTCCATAAAGGCCAAAAAGAAGCATAAGGAAGATAAATCAAAAGAGATCACACCAATGGTTATCACTAAGGGATACTTGGACCAAATTGGAGATGAGGTTCAGGAGATCACAGTGGGACCTTGGAACAAGGTGGAAGATCCGTATGAAAAGCTTATCATAGGTGTGCGGGAGAGGATTGCAGAGTTGAATCTCTTAGCATTATCAGTTATAGAGACTGCACAAATAATGGAAAGGAATATATAAGGAAGGTTGATCGTGCCTACCCTTGCAGTGAGGTTGACAGATATACCTACAAGGGCTCTACAGTTTGAATTAGTACAAATTTAGCAGTAGGCCAAGAAGTGGACATATATAAACATGAACATCGCAACAATGCTATTTCCAAGGTTGCATAAGATACATGAGGATATTATATATGAATTAAAGCTAATGGAAGAGCACACATCACAACGCAACATAGAGGTGGAAAAGGAAAAAGATACATTATCACATAAGCTTGACTAGATAATACAAGAGAGAGATCGTATAGCAAAATAGTATCATCTATTGAAGGACACAGTAGAAAAAAAATGTAAGGGAATTTCAAACATGGAGGTCCATGAAGAGGAATCGACAGAAGGTAAGGTCACAAAGCTTGACCTTGCAATCAAGGAGCATAAAGACAAAGTTTTCATGGTACAACTTGAGTATGAGGTAAAGATGAGTGAGTTGTAGTTAAATTTGTAGCCAACTACGCCACCAAAAGTAAGAAGTCAGAGGGAGGCTGAGTTAAAGTTAGTCATTGTTAGCATCTCTACAACATTGGAAGACTGCAACAAACTACTGGATGAAAGTTTGCAAATTTGGACTTTGCTGCAGGAAGATCCAAATATTTAGAAACTATAGGAGGAAATGCAGCAGAGGCAGTAATAGTTAGAGAAGAGTTGAGAACCTACAAAGACATTTCTTATATCATAGAAGCTTGCAAAGATTAATGAATCCAAGGTGTTGCAGAAGAGGATCGAAGAACTGAAGAGGGAAGAGAAAACATTGATAGAAAGAACTCGGCCTTGCCAGGCCCTTCAGCTCTCGCAAACAGTAGATGAGAATCTTCAGGAGCTTTGACAGAAGGAGAAAACATTGCTACAGAAGCTTGCTAATCATGTAACAAAAGCTTTGTTGGAGGAAGCACATATCGAGGATAAACAGATGAAAGAAGTGCTCCAATAGCTCAACAAGGCCTACAATGGAATTGCAGAAAAAATTAGAGTCACAGCAAATAAGTGACTTGGGACGAGTCACATGTGAGTGTCAAGGGCCTATTGGGCGCAACCCAACTTGGCCATATTTTAGGTAGATTTTGGGCAAGAAATCCGAGTTTTGTGGAGTTCAGAGTAGAAAATATGTCTCGGAGTATGAAGTGGACTGTGCAGTAGAGCAATGGAGCATGATGAAGACTACGCAACATAGGGGCTTCATGGCAGAGCCCCTCCCTTTTTGTAAAAATCATAAAATGTTGTAAAATTGATGGTTTTAGACCATAATCCCTTGTATTTTGGAAACTATGGTATCAGGTCCATGGTAATGTAGCAATGTAATCCCTTAATGTAATAGTATATATAGGGAGAAGAGGATCAACTTAGGATCATATCATGTATTGAATGGTTGAATCTTTGTGACTGGGTTTTGTGGTGAAGGAAAGACTTTGCAGTTGAGTGCGTAGAGGCCTAAGTCTACAGCTGAGTGTGCAAACGATCTATAGCTAAGTGTGCAGGTTAAGAATTTTTTGTTGTACAAATTATATATTATAAGCAACAGTTATTGTGGACGTAGTCCCACAATGGGATGAACCATGATAAAATTTGTGTCTTCATGTGTTGATTTTCGTATTATCTACACTTTATTTCAGTACTATGAAGTTTATGGATGTTTATGTTAGGTTTAAGAGATGAATGTAATTTTGAGAAGTAATATATAAGTGCAAAGTAGTTGATGTATGAGAAGTAGTTTATAAACATTAAAGCATAAAGAGAATACAAAAGTTCCACATTGCAACATCCCTCAGGCTCCAGAAAATTGTTTCTGCAACCTCCCATAGTCACTTCCAGTGAGACTGTGACCTACTTGCAGGTCATCACTGAAGGGCCAGTGATTGAGGGTTTTTTTAGTGCACAGTAAAGTCTAAACCTAGGTCAACCCAACATAAGCCAACATACTCTGAAAATTTTAAACTCGCGAGGTAAACTAGCCTTCCCAATTCGTAACATTATGATTACACTGAATCTTATGGTATGTTCGACTGAGAAGGTATAGAAGTGTTGGAAATAATACTGAGAGGGGGGGTGAATCAGTATTATCTAATTCTTTTAATAAATCTTCCTTATTTGTTCTTTGAATTATTTTTGCATGTCAGTACCATAAAATAATGAGCATGAACAAAGAAAACAGATAGTCACACCAAAGAACACAAGATGTAAGGTGGAAACCAAATGTGGGTGAAAACCACCTGCTGCAATATGTCTCTATCTTCCTTCAAATTAGAAACTCCTTTTACAATGGTTTTTTACTGGTGCAGTCCTTTACCAGTACGCAGGCTGCAACCTGCAGAGAGCTACAACCCTCTCTCTCGTTTTCCAGTCTCTCCTGGAAGGGAGCTACAACCCCCTACTTCTTTTCTTACAAGGACCACTTTTCATAAATTTTCAAAATGGATCCATAAGCATCAAATGATCATTAAGTATAAGAAAATCACCCAGTCAACTATAGTAACCAGATCAACAATAATAGAACCAAACCCAGAACACCTTATCAACAAAAAATACAACCAAACAAAATCTCTTAAGACAGATACGCAGTTCTTCTTTCTCTAGTCTGCGTGCGTACGCACTTCACCCTCTGCTCTCCTGCGTATACCCGCAGAGACTCTTCTGCCGCACTGTGTGTCCACGCACTGTTTCTTCAACCGCGCTGCTTACTGTTACTACAGGTACGCACCCAGAGACACTATTACGCCGCCTACTATTGCAGCAAGTACGCGCCCAAAGATACTATCGCGCCGCGTACAGTTTCTGTGCGTACGCACCTGAACCTTCGTCGCTCTGCGTACCCACGTAGGTCTCCTGTTTCTTCTCTGCGTACCCACGCAGATCTTCTGTTTCTGCTCTGCGTACCCACGCCGATCTTCTGTTTTTGCTCTGTGTACCCACGCCACTCTCCTGTTAAACACCTACGTACTTCTGATTAGGGCTGAATAGGCAGTCCACCAGAGTGGCACAGATGCTCAGATGCCCAGATCTGATCATGCGCTCGAGAGATCACCCTTCACAGATTCACTTTCAACTTCATATAGATCAAGCTTTTAAGACCATAACCCAATATTTCAGATCTTAAGATATTCAATTGTAAAAGATGCATAGCCAAGTGATCTCCTTTGCTTTATATAGGCAAGCTCCTCCTAAAATCATGGATCAATACCACGAGCCAAAACCATAGAAACACAAATACCGTCGGCTAGTTAAACATAAGAAACCCCACGTGTGCTTTTCTTTGCCTTGAAATGTGTGCACTGGGGTACGCACCTCCTGGACAGCTTATCTGCGTATCAGGCCACGGTCCCTTCACGGTGTACCTGTGGGTACGCACTTTCTGAACTGATCTCCTGCGTACTTCTTAATGTTCAACATATTGAGAGCCTTGCCACGGGAGTTGCCATCAAGTACAACATTTGTAACATATAGCCATACCAGAACCATAATGCCAACAATCTCCCCCTTTGGACTTGATGGCAACCTCACAAACTCCAGCTTCATTCTCCCCCTTTCACATCAAAGGCAAAGGGTTATGCTCCCCCTAAGAACATGTTCCCCCTAAATATGAACCAGATCTGCAGCGAAAAACCATAATCCACCATGAAAGAGATAGAGACATATTGCAGCTACTTCCATGATCTCCTTCTGCACATCCTCCATAATGCCAACAATGCATTATATGCTCCCCCTGAACCTGTACCATCAATCTTCAACCAATCAGGCACCCAGCTCATGTATGCATATACAACCATCAATCAGAAGAGTTTCAACAATAAGATGATGCATCAACAACCCCTAGCTTTTTCCTGAGGTATTCAAAAGTGTCCCTGGGCAATGGTTTGGTGAGTATATCAGCAACTTGTTCCTTAGAAGGAACATACTCCAACTTGACCTTCTGTTCAAGCACTTGTTCCCGGAGAAAATGATACTTGATTGGTATGTGCTTGGTTTTTGAATTCATAACGGGATTCTTTGAGATGCTGATTGCACTTGCGTTATCACATAAGATGGGGATAGGTGGAGTACAAGTGATTTGAAAATCCTGCAAAGTTTGCATCATCCAAAGGAGTTGGGTGCAACAAGATGCAACAGCAACATATTCCGCTTCAGCTGTAGACAAGGCAATCGAACTCTGTTTCGTGCTGAACCAAGATACCAGTCTGGAACCCATAAAGAACGCACCACCACTTGTGCTTTTCCTGTCATCCACGCTTCCGGCCCAATCTGCATCTGTATAAGCATGAAGTGTAAGATCTGTATCTCTAAGATACCATAAGCCATAATTTTGAGTCCCTTGAAGATATTTGAAAATTCTCTTCACTGCCTGAAGATGAGTCTCCTTCGAATTTGCCTGAAATCTTCCAACTATTCCAACTGCATGCATGACGTCTGGTCGGGTACCTGTCAAATAAAGTAAACTTCCAATCATAGATCTGTAGGTTGGTTGATGTACTGCTGCAGATTCATCATTTGTATTGAGGCTACATCCTGTGACCATGGGTGTACATACTGGTTTTGCATCTTCCATGCCATATTTCTTCAAAATCTGTTTGAGATACTTGGTTTGAGATAAGAAGATTCCTCCTTCTTTTTGTTGGATTTGCAAACCAAGGAAATATGTCAGTTCTCCTAGCAAGGACATTTCAAATTCTTTCTGCATGACCAAGGCAAAGCTTTGACTCATAGCTTCTTCATTGCTGCCAAAAATAATGTCATCTACATACACAACAAGTATTAGCAATTTGTCATTTTCAACTTTTATATAAAGATTGCTATCTGCTGATCCTTTTAAAAAACCTTGTTGATGAAGATATTTGTCCAAACGGTAGTACCAAGCCCTTGGAGCTTGTTTGAGACCATAGAGAGCCTTTTTTAATCTGCATACAAGATTTGGATCATTTCCAAGAATGAAACCATTTGGCTGTTCAATGTATACTTCTTCTTCCAAGTCTCCATTCAGAAAGGCTGATTTCACGTCCATTTGAAATACTTTGAAGTTTTGAAAACTTGAGAGAGCAAGGAACATTTGGATGGCCTCAAGCCTTGCAACAGGAGCAAAGGTTTCTTCAAAGTCTATTCCTTCTTGCTGCGCATACCCTTTACAAACAAGTCTGGCCTTGTTTCTAATTACTTCTCCATTTTCATTCAATTTATTTTTGAAGACCCATTTTGTTCCGATAACATTCTTATCCTTTGGTCTAGGAACCAGCTCCCAAGTGTTGTTCTTTTCGATTTGCTCAAGTTCTTCATCCATTGCTTTCACCCAACATTCATCTTTGCATGCCTCTTTCACATTTTGTGGTTCAGTAGAAGAGAGTAATGCCAAATAGCTTGAGGCTTCTGCAACTGTTCTTCTTGTTTGTACACCTGCTTCTTTCTGCCCCATAATCTGGGATTCTGGATGATTCTTCTGAACATATCTGGATGGAGTCTTTTCTTCTATTCTTGTTTGCTCTTCTGGTTCTTCTTGAGGTTCTTCTTGAGATTCTTCTTGAGGTTCTTCTTCTTCATCATTCTGTCATTGAGGGTAGCCTTCATCTTCTTCGATGTCTTCATGATGTACTTGCCTAGGAATGTATCCCTTCTCATCGACCACTACATCAATGCTGTCAATAATTCTGTCAAGTCTTTTATTGTAGCATTTGTATGCTTTGCTATGTGGAGAGTAACCAAGAAGAATGCCTTCATCTGCTCTAGGTTCAAGTTTGCCAAGCTGCTCATCAGTATTCTTGATATAGCATTTGCTCCCAAAGATTTTGAAGTGCTTTACCGAAGGAGTCCTACCACACCAAAGCTCATGAGGAGTTTGAGTGCTGTTCACCCGGACATTTTTTTTGTTGAGAATAACAACCGCAGCATGTGCAGCTTCACCCCAGAAAGTTGCGGGAGTTCCTGACTCATCAAGCATAGCACGAGCCATTTGTTGGACTGTTCTGTTCATTCTTTCCACAACTCCATTTTGTTGAGGAGTTCTTGCTGTAGAGAATTCTCTTCTTATCCCATGTTCTTCACAGAAATCGAAAAATTCATTTGAAGTAAATTCCCCACCTCTGTCGGATCTGAGGCACTTAATTTTGTGACCTGATTCATTTTCAACCAAGGCTTTGAAGGATTTGAATTTTTCGAATGCTTCATCTTTGTGCTTCATAAGTCCTAACCAGACAAACCTGGAGAAATCGTCAATGAATAATATCAAGTATTCTTCACCTCGAGGTGTTCTTTTCCTGAAAGGACTGCATGTATCTGTATGTACTAGCTCAAGAGGCATGCTAGCTGATCCTTCTTTCTCTGGAAAGTTAGTTCTGGTTTGTTTTCCAAACTGACATGATTTGCATATGGTGTTGTCAGGAACTTTGATATCTGGAAGATCGCGAACTGCCTAATATTTGCATGCTTTCCTTATTTGTGAAAAGCTTAGATGTCCCAACCTCCGATGCCATAACCAGTGCTCATCATCCTTGCTCAGATAACATTGTTGTTGTCCTTCTTCAAATATGTACAGATTATTTGGAGTTCTTTTGCCTTTGATCACTGTTTTACCTGTATCAAGATCACGAAGAAGACATCCATTTGATCTGAATATAACCTCGGTTCTTTGATCACACATCTGGCTGACACTTAGAAGATTATGCTTCAATCCATCAACATACAAAACATTTCCAGCCTTGACCTTTTCTTTTAACTGAGCAATGCCTTTTCCTTTTATAGTTGCAGGAGTATCATTTCCAAAAGACACTTTCTTTCCTTTTTCTAGAGCAGAATATGACTCAAGTTTTTCTTTATCACCTGTCATATGCTTCGAACATCCACTGTCAATGTACCATAGATTTTCTTGTCCCTCTACATAAAATGCTATCCCACATCTTTCTGTTTGTGGTTCCTTTATTCTCCATGTTTTGGTGCTTGAGGCTTGTTCCTTTTTCTGCTGAAACCTGCTCCTGCATTCAGAGTCTTCATGACCAAAGTTATTGCAAATAGAACATTCAACTTCATTTTCAAGAACCGAAAAGTTGTTATAGGTCCTTTTTTTAATCCCGGTCATACTTCTTTGTTTTTGAGCTTCCCTAGTCATGATCGTTTTATATGCAACACATTGAGCTGCTTTGTGACCAAAGTTATGGCAAGAAAAGCATTGTCCATTGAAGAAACTTCTGCGGTTATCGAATCTACTAGCCAATTGATTGTAATTTCTATTGTCATCTATTCTTGAACCAAATTGAGAAGATTTTACCTGTGGCTGGTTGTAGCTTTTGTTCACCCTTAAGATGGATTGCACCTGATAGTTTCTGTTTGCAATTCATCCCTGCTTTACCTGATGGTCTTCATTGTGCTTTTGCTCATTTCTTCTTGCTGCATCAAGATAACTTTTTGAGGTGGATGCTTGAGAAGTTTCTCCATTATAGCCCAGACCTGTCTTGTTTAGCGGAGACCGCTGCACATTGATAATCTCATCCAAAGTTTTAGATCCTTTGACAAACTTAAGATTAATAGCTTTTGTTTTCTCAATCTCTTTTCTAAGACCAACAATTTCACCTTCTAATTTTTCAAGATGTTTTTCCTTTTCATCAATTTGAAATTGTAGAGTATCAATGATCATATTCTTTTCTTCTATACATCTCTTGAGTCTAGTAATTTCGTCATAAAGGTTATCCACATCTATAGCATCCATATAATCATCATCTTCAAATGCCATTAACAATTTATATTCATTACCTCATTCATCTTCATCACTGTTTGATAGACCATCACTATCTTCATGAGTGTAGTAGCTTTTCTTATTTGCACTCTGTTTCTTGTTCCATCTAGCAGGTTCCTTTCCTTTATCCTTATAAGGACATTTTGCAGCATAATGACCTACTCTTCCACAAGCAAAGCATTTAAAAGGTAACTTACCTCTGAACCTTCCAGAACCCCTCTGAAGATTTCTGACAAAATTTGATTCTTCTTCCTCTTCTTCTGGGACGTGGCTTGCTTCATAATAATCTCCTTTGCCTGATGCCTTGAAAGCAGCTTCTCTTCTGTCCGATGGACCTCCCTTTCTCATTTCATAAGCAGTTAGAATTCCATGTAGCTGAGACATAGTAAGAATTCGTAGAATTTCCTTTTCTTCTATTGCAGATACTTTAGATTCAAACTTGGGGGACAATGATCTTAGAACCTTTTCAACCACAATAGCCTCTTTTATTTCTTCACCCAAATTTTTCATACAATTAACAATCTCATCTACCCGAAGAAAATAGTTAGCCACACTTTCATCATTATACATCTTGAGAGTCTCATACTGAATCCTGAGAGTTTGAAGTTTAGCACGCTTTACCTGTTCATCTCCTTCATAGCTCGTGACAATTTTGTCCCATATCTCTTTTGCGGATTTATAGTGCATTACCTTCATGAATTCCGATTGGGATATACATCCTAATAGGGTACTGACTACTTTCACATTTGTTTCATACTTCTTTTTCTCGGCTGCATCTGTAGGAGTAGCTGAAGGAAAAGCGTAGCCTGTCTCTACAATGTCCCAAACTTCTGTACCAAGAGATTGAAGATAGGCAGTAACTCTTACCTTCCAATAATTGAAGTTTGTCCCATCAAAAACCGGTGGCCTGATTGATGCTTCTCTCTCGTAGTTGCTCATGATGAACGATCTACCTTCAAGCGATCAAGCTTCTCTGAAGGACCTGCTCTGATACCAATTGTTGGAAATAACACTGAGAGGGGGGGTGAATCAGTATTATCTAATTCTTTTAATAAATCTTCCTTATTTGTTCTTTGAATTATTTTTGCATGTCAGTACCATAAAATAATGAGCATGAACAAAGAAAATAGATAGTCACACCAAAGAACACAAGATGTAAGGTGGAAACCCAATGTGGGTGAAAACCACCTGCTGCAATATGTCTCTATCTTCTTTCAAATTAGAAACTCCTTTTACAATGGTTTTGTACTGGTGCAGTCCTTTACCAGTACGCAGGCTGCAACCTGCAGAGAGCTACAACCCTCTCTCTCGTTTTCCAGTCTCTCCTGGAAGGGAGCTACAACCCCCTACTTCTTTTCTTACAAGGACCACTTTTCATAAATTTTCAAACTGGATCCATAAGCATCAAATGATCATTAAGTATAAGAAAATCACCCAGTCAACTCTAGTAACCAGATCAACAATAATAGAACCAAACCCAGAACACATTATCAACAAAAAATAAAACCAAACAAAATGTCTTAAGACAGATACGCAGTTCTTCTTTCTCTGGTCTGCGTGCATACACACTTCACCCTCTGCTCTCCTGTGTATACCCGCAGAGACTCTTCTGCCGCACTGCGTGTCCACGCACTGTTTCTTCAACTGCGCTGCTTACTGTTACTGCAGGTACGCACCCAGAGACACTATTACGCCGCGTACTATTGCTGCAGGTACGCGCCCAAAGTTACTATCGCGCCGCGTACAGTTTCTGTGCGTACGCACCTGAACCTTCGTCGCTCTGCGTACCCACGCAGGTCTCCTGTTTCTTCTCTGCGTACCCACGCAGATCTTCTGTTTCTGCTCTGTGTACCCACACCGATCTTCTATTTCTGCTCTGCGTACCCACGCCGCTCTCCTATTAAACACCTGCGTACTTCTGATTAGGGCTGAATAGGCAGTCCACGAGAGTGGCACAGATGCTCAGATGCCCAGATCTGATCATGCGCTCGAGAGATCACCCTTCACAGATTCACTTTCAACTTCATATAGATCAAGCTTTTAAGACCATAACCCAATATTTCAGATCTTAAGATATTCAATTGCAAAATATGCATAGCCAAGTGATCTCCTTTGCTTTATATAGGCAAGCTCCTCCTAAAATCATGGATCAATACCACGAGCCAAAACCATAGAAACACAAATACCTTCGGCTAGTTAAACATAAGAAACCCCACTTGTGCTTTTCTTTGCCTTGAAATGTGTGCACTGGGGTACGCACCTCCTGGACGGCTTATTTGGGTATCAGGCCGCGGTCCCTTCACGGTGTACCTGCGGGTACGCACTTTCTGAACTGATCTCCTGCGTACTTCTTAATGTTCAACATATTGAGAGCCTTGCCACGGGAGTTGCCATCAAGTACAACATTTGTAACATATAGCCATACCAGAACCATAATGCCAACAAGAAGAGACCATGTCTTCCCATGGGGTAAGTGGGGAATCCAAAGTAATCTTCATGATGAATCAATACTCCCCAAAGGACCAATGCCCTCCATAAAAGAAACCAACCAATATAGAGAAGTTGGAATTCAACTAGTGTGTCATGAAGTGTTGTAGTGGCTACAAGACCGTCCAAAATTTTGGCTTGCACTCAAAATTTGGAGCCTTCCTGGTCTTTCCCTTGATTGTTGTAAACACTTAAGCTCATTTCACAAGCTTTCTCAAAGTTCTTTCAACCCTTTCCCTTGTTGTATTAATTGTCATATTTTCGCATGTTTGACTATTTTTCCATGTTTATGATCCTTTTCTGGTGGTTTCGAAGGTTGGTATTTATGTATACGAGTTTTCCTAGACATGTAAACATCCATTGCACTCATACACAAAGTCTTGAGCACTGTCGCACAAGTGTCGTCACAGTTGTCCTCAAGTCTATCTCAAGTCTCGCACTATTGCTTCTTGTCATGATCCAGTCACACAGTGGGAATGTTGTGTTTGTTGCTTTGGTGGTCTATGTTGTCGTGTCATCGAAGTATGCTAAGTGTGTGATCACAAGTTCCAGTTCATTACAAGTCTGTCTTCCTCCCATACTTAGCCATTTTTCCGAAAATATCCCGGATCGGGCAACTCAACTTCACTGGACCCCAACTAAACTATGCACTGTGCAGTCTCAGTCTAGAGGTTCCTTTTAATTTGGGGGGGACTAGTATACTTGGGGGAACTCACCCCATTAGTAACACTATGCCTATGACCTCTAATGTTTATGGTAGTACCTCTACATAGGGAAGTTTATTCTCTACTATTTGGTACAATTCCTTAAGTAGTCATGCTTTTGGGGGTGCTTTCTTCTCTAGGGGCACTTACCCTAAGGGGGAAATCCTTAAACCAGATCTATTAACCCCAATACTCAGTATACTAGGATAAAATACAACCATGGTCCACACTCTTCTACCCTTAACTATGGAATGGGGGGACCATATGGTCTGTCAGGGGGTCGTTATTTCCCTTATGATCCATTTAACCAACAACAAATTCCATTTCTGGCAGCTCTTGATTTACTAAATTTGGATAAGTTGATGAACGACCCCATATGCCATGATCCTAGGTGGAAACCTATGCTAGCCAAGATTCCATCTAATATTCCTGAAGGGAAGCCAAGAGAGAACCCTTCCAAACACATCACTATCTATCATCTATTGTGTTCTTCTAACTCTTTGGTGGATGAATCTATGAGGTTGAGACTCTTTCAAAGAACCCTAACTGTGGATGTCAAAAAACAGTATGTCAAACTCGATAGGAAATTGTATAATGGCTTTCCTTCCTTGGCTCATACATTACTGAACCATTTTCAATTAATTATGAGGCAATATCTTGGAATTGAACTTTTGTCAAACTTAAGACAAGATAACGCTACTCACATTTACAACCATATTCATGAGTGGCATAGATTCAAGAGGTTAGTACGAACTAGGCTTTTTGGTGATATTCTAAGAGGCTAGTTCACCTGATCCCTTTTTTCACCTATACCCAGGGATGCCACTATGATTAGGGTGGCTACTATGGAGCAGGAAATCTTACATGCTCAAAATCTTGACTTGATTTTCTCTTAGTCAAGCACATTGTATGATATTATTCCTAACACTCCTTAGCCTTCAGCAGATTCGCAACAACCCATGTCAAGACCACACTCTAATGGTGTTATAGGGTTCATCTCTTTTGATCCCATGAGCTAGTTAGATACTCATATAGGGAAAATGATTGTCACATACCATCTCTAGTAAGCGTATCCAAATATCAAAAATAACCTTCTTCTTAACAGTCTAACAAGATTCACTTGGTCAAGTCCATACACCAAATAATGAGTGATATAAGTGATTACCAACATTCCTAGAAATTTTATTCTAAGTTGGCCATTTTTCGTCCTTGTTTACCCTTTTTTTTCAGCCATCCCTCTTTCAGTTGTACTTCACTATGTCATGACTTCATCCATTCACATCATCTCTTGGTTTGTTCCATGTCAATTGATGGGGTCTACATCAAGGCCCTCCTTTAGTAGATCTTCCTATTGACTTCAACTCATTATCTAGGAGCCTAGTCTAGGAACCAATCATACCTTGGAGATTACAATCCTTAGTGGTAGTTTACCCTGCAATCTACAATAGGTTTCCCTCATTGACTCTAGATCATCTCAGTAAGAAAGTGTTTCACCTCAAATCATTTATTCACACTTAGTTGATTGTGCTAGGTACTTTGGGATCCATTTTAATCATTGGTGGGTCTACTAAGGTGTATTAATGGCACACCTCATTGAATCGTAATCATATAGTTTATACCATGCTCAACATCAACACATTGTTAGAAATTAATTAACGGGGAAATGAAATACATAAAATATTGCAGAAACACAAATACAGAAACACATAAAATAAGAGAGACACAAATATATGTGGTTCACCTAATTTGGCTACATCCATAGAGAAAAAAATGAGTCCTCCCTTTTATATTATCCAGCAAAATGAAGAGATACAACCTACAACAGGCCCATTGTAATTTCCTCTTTTCTCTCACACAACCTCTCTCTCTCTCTCTCTCTCTCTCTCTCTCTCTCTCTCTCTCTCTCTAGCTCAGAACAATCATACCCAGTGATAATAGAATTTCGTCATATAAATCAAGGGTTTCCTTCTAGGGAAAAAACCTCTAAATTAACATAACTTCTACTGTCATATCTTCCACCTAATGAATGACCTGGATTGACTATGAAATTAAATATTTTACAAGGAAAATTTACATCTATTTTTAGCTTTGGGTGCACTGCCCCCAAACCACTGCTAAGGGGGTGCTCATAAAATTCATCATTCCGCCCCCCCCCCACCCCCCAAAAAAAAAAAAATACCTCCCTAACAATGATTAAATAGGTGGTGTTTCCACCTCATTAGGAATAAGGGTCCAACACAACTGAAACAAAAAACATTTTAACAATCAAGAAGATAATTAGGCTACACACCAAAAAATCTCCCACTTGGAGACTAATTATAGAAACTCCACCGCTACTTCACTTGTTAGAAAATGCTTCCACTTTGGACTTGGTTATTTTTCATATTCATCATAATACTTGAAGACCAATTGAAACTTAGAAGAATCTTACTTTCTCCCTGGTTACAACTTTTCTTAACCTATTTGAAGGATTCTAGCTAGTGTGTATCTTTTCCATATTCAACTGTCCATCTTCCAACACTGACCATATGAAATGGTACTTGAGTTGTATATTTTTAGTCTTGGAATGAAATGTTGATATCTTTGCAAGATGAATGGCACTTTGGCTGTCACTGTATAACATTCTCATCTCATGCTTCTTCCCTAACTCATCCATAAACATTTGTAACCAAATCATTTCTTTACTAGCCTCTATAGGAGAAACATACTCTTCTTCCATTGTTGAAAGTGCAACAATGTTTTACAAATTTGAAGCCAAGCTGATAGTTGTTCCACCTATAGTAAACACATACCCTGTGGTGCTCCTCCTATTATCTCTATCACCTGCCATATCTGCATCAACACATCCTTATAGAACAATGTTTGAACCACCAAATCATAATGCTTGACTTGTGGTACCTCTAAAATACCTAAGAATCCACTTCACTGCCATCCAATTCTCTTTTCCTTGATTTTTCATATTCTTCTTACAACTCCCATTGCATGTGAAATTTATGGCCTTGCGTAGATCGTTGCATACATTAAGCTTACAACTACTGATGCATATTGAAATTTACACATATAATCCATCTCTTCCTAAGTCTTAAGATAGATCTCCTTACTTAGTTTGAAATGGCTAGCCAAAGGTGTACTAACTAGTTTTACATTCTGCATATTAAATCTTTCCATCACCTCTTATATGTACCCACTCTAAGACAATGCTAGTTTGTGATTTTTCTTGTCTCTAGTTATTCTCATACCAAGGATTTGTTTTGAAGCACCCAAATCCTTCATTGCAAATGAATTTGCCAATTTTCCTTTGAGCAAATTTACTTCCTACATGTTAGACTCTACAACAAGCTTGCCATCAACATACAATATCAATATAATATAGTTGCCATCATTTTATTTCTTAAGATAAACACAGTGATCAAAATGACATCTAGTATAGCCTTTTTCATACATAAAACTATCAAATTTTAGATACCATTGTCTTGGAGATTTTTTTAGGCCATATAAACTCTTCTTTAACCTACACATTAATTTCTCCTTCCCTTTGGCCTCGTACCCTTGTGGTTGTTTCATATATTTTTCTTCCTCCAAATGCCCATGGAGAATGGTTGTATTTACATCCAACTTCTCAAGATGCATATCTTCTGCTACCACTAGAATTAAAATAGTTCTGATTGAAGTCATTGTAACAACACGAAAACAAATTCATCAAATTCTATAACTTTCTTTTGTGAAAATCCCTTCACCACAAGTCTATCCTTATACTCATGTTTACCTGTATCTTCTTCCTTCAACCTATAAGCCCATTTATTTTTCCATGTTGTTTTACGTGCAAAAAACTTGACAGAGTCCCAAGTCTGGTTTTGGATCAAGGAGTCAATCTCTTCTTCCATGTCTTTCTCCCAATTCTTCCTGGTTTCTATCTACATTGCTTCTTCATATCTTTTTGGTTAGCTATAATTAGTCAAAAATACACAATATAATGAAGGAGAGTATCGTTTAGGGGGTATAGTTATCCTGGTAGATCTTCTAACACCACCTTCATGTGTTTGAGGTGCTTGTTGCTATTGTAGTTGTTGTGGCTGCTGATCATTATGATTTTTAGCCACCTTTACTTTTTATGTGATCTCATCAAGCACGGGATATTCTTTGTTTTCTTTTTCTTGTTTCTTTCTCTACATTTGATCCTCATACAAGACCTTTTCATTGAATATGACATCTCTGCTCCTAATGATTTTTTGATTTTCATAATCATATAAGTGATAATCAAAATCATTAACACCATATCCAATAAAGGTACATTTCATTGATTTTCCTCAAGATTTTTTCTATTTCCTTTATTAATGTGGACAAAGGCTTCACAACCGAACGTCTTTAAAAATGAGTAGTTTTCCTTTTTACTTGTCCATGCCTCCTCTAGAATACCACCATTCAAGGAACTTGAAGGCCCTATTTTTATTAGATAAACAACAATATCTACACATCTTCCCAAAATTGTAAGGGAAATCTTGCATGCAATCTCATGCACCTTGCACGCTCCATGATTTTCCTGTTCACCTTTCCTAACACACCATTCTCCTATGGTGTTCCTGGAACTATGTTCTCTCTATGAATTCCATGCTCTGAGCAGTATTCATCAAACTCTTTCTTGTAGTATTCACCTCCATTTTCTAATTTGAGACACTTAAACTTATTTCCTGTCTCATTCTCAACCAAATATTTCCATTTCTTGAAAGTATCAAATATATCATATTTATTCTGAATACGGTAAATCTAGTTTTTTTCTAGTTACGTCATCAATAAAAATAATGTAATAGCGAGAGCCACCGAGAGGTGATACTTGAGCATGTCCCCATACATCTATATGCACAAGATCTACTTTTTTTCTCTTATTTTACTTCCCAACTCTGATAAATATGACTTTCTTTTGTTTTCCGTAAACACAATTTTCACGAAAATCCAAATCAACATGCTTCAAACCTAGCAACAAATTTCTTGATTGAAGAATATGCATGCCTTTATCACTCATGTGTCCGAGCCTATGATTCCACAATTCCATATATGATCCTATGGAGGTCAAAGCATTAACAAAATAATAAATACCATTAGATAAATACAATGTACCAGTCTTTTCTCTTTATTCTATTACCAGGGCTCCTTTAGTGACCTTCCAGATTTGTCTATGAATGTAGTTACATAGCGTTCACCACCTAACTACCCCATTGAAATTAGATTTTTCTTCACATCTGGAAAATGCCTTACCTCCTTCAATATCCATTGGTTTCCATTTTGTTTCTTTATAAAAACCTTACCCATTCCAATAATTTTACAGGCTTTATCATCACCCAAATGAACATGTCCAAAATCTCCTTGAACATAGTCATGAAAATGTTTCCTATTAGGTGTAGCATGGAATGAAGCCCCTAAATAAGCTACCCAGGAATCAACAATATTTTCTAATGAAAGATTCAAAGCGTCTTGCAACACATCACTTGTCACATTCACTTCATGATTGTTCTCTTGTTGTCCATCTCCCTCTTTTCCTTTCCGAGATTTGTAGTCTTTCTTCAGGTGTCCTTTCTTTCCACATTTCCAACACACTATCCCTGATACGGACTTGGATCTTCCTTTTCTTGAATTTCTTTGATTTCCTACACTCCTTCCTCTTTCCATTTTTCTTCCCTTGGTCTCTGCAGTCAAAGCATTATCTGATGTATCACCAAAGATTTTCCATCCCATTTCCCCACTAAGGATGGCACCAGCAACATCATCAAACTTTTAAGTACTAGATCCAGAGACAGAGTTATTGATAGCCATAGCTAATTCATTCCAACTTTCTAGAAATGAGGATAGAAACAACAGAGTCCTAACTTCATCATCAAAATTTACCCTTACAAAACTTAACTAACTGGTAACTGTGTTAAATTCACTTAAATGATTAGCAACAGATCAACCTTCTGATATCTTCATATTAAATAGACACTTCGTAAGAAATACCTTATTTGAGGCTGACGGTTTTCCATATAATTTTTCCAATGCCATCCTTAAACCCTTTTTTTGTCGATTCCTTTGAAATGTTAAATGCCACCAACACTGCCAGACACAGTTGTATTGGTCCTAGTTCCTTTTAGTCAAGAATCTCCCATTCTACGTCCTTCATACTCGTCAACTTCTTTGTTTTTCCACTCAATGGTAGTTACAAATATTCTTGATACATATAATCTTCCATATACGTATTCCACAGCTGGTAGTTTTGGCTACTAAATTTCTCAACCCTAAACCTACCATATTCTGCCATTACTCCCACTAGTACCAAGAACTCTTCTCTCCTATGAGTTTATCAGAAAAATAGACTTTTGTCTCTTATACCAGTTATTAGAAATTAATTAACGAAGCAATTAAATACACAAAATATTGCAGAAACAAATATATAAACACATAAAACAAGAGAGAGACAGATATATGTGCTTCACCCAATTTGGGCTATGTCTATAGAGAAACAACCAGTCCTTCCTTTTATATTATCTAGCAAAATGAAGAGATACAACCTATAGCAAATCTATTGTAATTTCCTCTTCACTCTCACACAAACTCCTCTCTCTCTCACTCAGAATAATCATACACATCCGTAATAAAGTTCCCTCATATAAACTGATGTTTGTCGTCTAGAGTAAAAAAATCAAATTAACATAACTTCTACCATCATATCATCTGCCTAATGAACAACTCGAATTGACTACAAAATTACAATATTTTATAAGGAAAAAAATCAACTTTTTTTAGCTTCGGGGGAACTTCCCCCAAACCCTCATCGAGGGATCTCATAAAAGTCTCTATTTCCCCACTTGGACCCCCTTGACGATGATTAAATGGGTGGTGTTGCCACCCTGTTAGGAATAGGGATCCAATGCGACTGAAAATGAAAACCTCTGAACAATCAGGAAGATAATCAAGCTCCACACCCAACACACATCTATTCACATGTTGTAGATTTGTACCATTATGGTTGTTTAGAAGACCTTGGGTCAGGGACATCTCACTCTTATATGGTACCCTTCCCAGGTTGCGTTGGAGTTATGTATCATTCAATAACTTTGAGGACTACTTTGGGAAACCTCTCTCTTTTATGTGTCCATGGTACTGTTGATGTATACTATGACATAGATCCACATTGTATTTTCTAATGGCTATGATATTTTTTATTCATCATGTGGATTCACTATGTATTTTTTGTGGCCATGTACTAGCATTTGATGTCATAGATCTACAGTGTATAGTGGACGGCCATGTTCAGTTACCCTTTATGTCCAAACATTGGTATGCTCCACTTGAGGATGTTTTTAGTAGGCTTTAGACTTCAACATTTGAGATACTTCAATTTATCTTTGTAGTCATGGTACCTTCCTCCCATTTTGAGCTCTGAGTTTTGTTGTAATGCATTTTGGTCATCATTTTCTCTTCCGACATCATGCATTAAGGGACATCTTTTATAACCCTTTTTTCCACTCTACTATAGTGAGAGAAAATGAAGTTCAAGTTACCTTAGTTTATGGCCAAAATGCATCCCCTTTCACCCTTGCTTTTACTTATGTGGGTCTTACAAAGGATTTATTCCATGTTAAAAGGGTGAAATTACATAATTGCGTAATTTCTTACAATTATTTTCTTGCAATTTCACAATTATGAAATAATAATTATTTCGTAATTGAGAAAATGGTTATAGATTTTATCATTCCCAAGGAGATCAACTTGACCTACTTATGTATGAGTTGGATAGGGGTCAGTTATTGTATAATTTTCCTAACTTCTTAGACCCGTAGGTGTCTAGATACATTCTCCCAAGGATAAAATGAACCTATATTATCTCCCCTACCAAGAGGAAAGGGGTTATATCATTTAGATCCATTTAGATCTAGTTATATTCAAAGATATAGTTTCCATATTATAGCATGAGAGCTCTACCACATTAGGAGGAGGATACTAAGACTGCAAATTAGAGAAGAAGCTCATTTCCCGAAGGTATATTTTCCATGTATGTCTCATTTCATTTTTAATGCAAGCATATGAATTCCATTCCATACATTTGTTTTCTCTATAATGTTATGGTTATTATGTTGATGTTTTCATTCTGTTCATGCTAATTTTCCCTCTGTTGAAGGCAAGTTTGCTTTCGTTGGATGTGTTTGTGTGTAGATTTATTGGCTCGAGATTGCTAGGATCATGATGTTCATGTTGAACTAGGTTCTCCACACATGACATCAGGGTCAACACCCATCACCATCCTATATAGATTTAGGTGTGTTTATTTGAATCATATGTTTAAGATCCTATGCATGAATGTAATGGATGTTAATGGGTTTCATTGATTTGTTTTTAATGATATTTTTGCACTTGAAAAAACATTTGTATGGTGATCCTACGATAAGGTTTACAGAGAAATAACTCCTTGTATTTGTGGAATTTAAACTATATTAGATACATGGATGAGGAATATTCCTTTAAATATCTTTTGAATATATTCTTCCTTGGAGGAGGTTCAGTCCTTTGTTGATGCTTGATCTTCATTACATTGTTGTATTCTTTCTGATGGAGGTTCTTGAGAACATCAATATAACTTACTGGAGTATAAACACTTCCAATCTGGTGTTCTCTATAACTTTCCTTTTGAATAATTCTGACATTTGCTTTGAAATGTGTTCAAATTTAAGCTTTGGAGACTTGGAGCTTGAGTCTTCTTTGCAAGGAGAATTACCTATATAACCAAGACCTATTTTATCACTTGGTGATATTTGACAGCTAAGAATTCCATCTAATACTTGTGAGCACTTCAATTTCTTATTGAAATTGTCCAATTCACCCCTCAATGAACCAACTTCTCCTTCAAGCTCCTCGTATTCTTCTTCTTTCTTCCTCATTTGGATCTTCATTACATCTTTTCTTCTTTTTGATTCCTCAAATTGTTATTTCAAGGAGATGATTTCTTCACTTCAGAGTCCTGCAAATTTTATTTTAGTTGATTCACCTACACATCCCTGTTATGTTTAGATTATTTTAACTATGTTTCAAGCATTGAAACATCATGATCCTTGCTTTCCAATAGACCCCTTTGTTCTTTGTCAAAAAATGTGAGATTCCCTAGCTCTTGTAGAGAAGTAGTAAGCTCATCTTGAAATATTTCAAATCAAATGGATGAACCCTTAATTCTTCTTCAACTGATTGAGCCATAAAACTCATAATTGGTCCATATTCAGAATCAATAAGTAAATTCTTGTTGCATGTGAAAATTTCTAACCTGAAATTATACTACAACAACTGATTTATTTCACTTACTTATTTTTCACAATAAGTTATTTATGAAATCCCTTCAACAAATATTAAAATAAATTCTACTGCAGTTATCACATAATTACACAGAAAAAATACATACACAAGAACCAATCACATCAACACAGTTTTTTTTGGACAATTGTCCCCGGAAAAACCCAATGTGGGAAAACTAGTGCAACAAATGAGGATTTTATTAATATTCAGCAACAATCACTTTTAAAAGGAATGAATTTACAAAGAAACTAAGAGAAAACACCTAATACTTTCCCTTGGAAACTTTATGACACCTTGGAGACCCTTCTCCCACTTTTGTGTCACTTCTGCGTTACTCTACGTGCCTCTGCGTCAGCCTGCATGAGGGTTGCATCTCCCCTGGACTGTGTCTCCCTCTGCATTGTCTCTCAATGTCCTTGCATCACCTCCTCCTCAGCCACTGACTGTTGTCGATACCCTCCTCTTCCTCCACCCTGTAACTCTCCCTCTGAAATTGAAATCCTTCTCTTTGAGATCAATTTTCCTTGAGAAACTGAGTATCTGTTGGTGTATCTCCAAATGATCCTCAAGCCTTCTCTTATACTTTTCCTGTTCATAAATCAAAAACTAATATTAAGTCTTTAATCAACGGCTAATATTAAAACAGACTTAATCCTTGTCTCTTAGAATCTTCTCACCATTATCTTTATTAATACCCACTAAGATTTTTATTTTCCTAAGTTTAGACTTAGGAACCCATTAAAAATATTAATTATTCTAATAACTCCTCATCCGAGTGGAATTTCTCAAAACGATTTCTGGGTCTTGGAGATCTCATGTGCCTTATCCTCTACACAGAATTTCAATGCTAGGGCACATCCAATGCTACCTAAAATCAACACTCCCTCTTAGCGAGGAATGTGCTCTAGCAATGCTTCACCATAGAAGCATCACACTAATCCTCCACAACGGTCCTCTGTGATGATGCTTGACCTACTTCCTTGCATCCACTACATTGATTCTTCCTATACTACTACACATGACACTGCCACTTCCACTGCTACATCTGTACTCAACTTCCTCTCAACATGTTGCATTAGGTTGCCCATAGCACTGTCACTACTAACTATTGCACTGCAACTCCCGATACCTATCCATTTCTGCTACCGAAATGGATTCTTCACCATCCCCATATTCTCCCTAAAATAAAAAAACTTTGTTCTTCCTAGAGCCTTGGTGAGGATGTCTGCCATCTATTATCCTGTAGGAGTGTACCTCAACTGTACGACCCCTAGTTGGACACAGTCTCTGACAAAGTGACACCTGATATCAATGTGCTTCGACCAATCATGAAATACTGGATTTGCATAGAGCTTGATGCAACTCTAATTATCACACAAAATCCTGGTCACTTCCATCCTTCTCCTGAATAGATTCACAAGAAATTTCCTAAGCCATATGGCTTCGCATGAAGCTGTGCTAGTTGCCACATATTCTGCTTCAGCTGAGCTTAGAGCCATGGATTTCTATTTTCTACTACACCAGGAGGTCATTCCTGATCCAATGTTGAAATAGTACCTATTTGTACTTTTTTGATCAACTGAACTTCCTGCCCAATCTACGTCAGTGAACCCACTCATCCTAATGTCATTGCCTTGGGTGTACAATAGTCCATGCTCGACCTTGTATATACCTGAGAACATGTTTGGTTGTTGCCCAATGCGCCCTCTTGGGTTCCACCATGAACTAGCTGAGGGTGTTGAAAGCGTAACAAATGTCTGGCCTAGTATTGACTAGATACATGAGGGTCCCTATAAGTTGCTTGTACAAGGTGGGATCAACATCTTTATCTTCTGATGCATCAATATTCTTCCAGTTGGTGATCATTAGAGTAGCCATAGGTCTACAGTCCTACATCTTGAATCTCTTCAACATATTTGTAGCATATCTCCCTTTTCCTAGGAAGATCTCACCCTTCTGCTTCCAAACTTTCAACCCCAGGAAATAATGCAACTATTCCGAATCCTTCATGTTGAATTGTGTGGCTAGGTTCTTCTTGCAGTTTTTGATGAGCCTTGATGATCCTGTCAGGAAAAGATAATCCACACATAATACTAGGATTAGAGGCTCATTCTCTATGACAAGGTAGTAGAGATTAGGATCTATGTCACTCTTGATGAACCCCATTTTATGCAAGTAGCCATCAATTCAATTATACCATGTTGTAGCTACCTGTTTAATCCCATACAACACTTTCTTTAATCTACATACATGATATTTCTTCTCATGTGTCTCAAAACCCTCTGGTTGTTCAATGTATACTTCCTCTTCTATCACCCCATTCAAGAATGTCATCTTGACATCCATCTAGTGAATCTCCCTCCCCATCTATGCTACAAGGGATATCACGGTTCTAATAGAAGTATACCTGGCTACTGGGGCAAAGATTTCTTTGTAGTCTATCCCTTCCTTCTAAGTATACCCCTTAGCCACAAACCGGGCTTTGTATTTCTCCACACCATCATTTGTAGCATATTTGACTTTGTAGATCCATCTCGAACCTACCACTGACATATCCTAAGGCCTAGTTACCACTTCCCAAATGTCATTGACCATTATAGAATTGTATTCCTCCATGATATCATCTACCCATAATTGATGTTGAACGGCCTCTTGAAAACTAGAAGGTTCCCCAACCTAAGCTACTATTGCCTGGTATCTGTCTAGCTCTCTGCGCTCTCTTTTATCATTCCTGGGTGCACCAATGAATTCCTCTGCATCCCATAGAATATTTCAGAGTTCCCAGCTCGTTCTTCCATTGGTAATGGGTACATCTATAAGCTCTTCCTCTTCTTGTGATTCCTCCTGTTCTGAGGCTTTGCCTCTAGGAGAATTTCTGGTACTAGTTTCTGCTGGTCGAAGTGGTTCAACCAACGGATCGTCTTTTGACTGCTCCTTGGAAGGCATTTCTCAGGATTTCCTGAAATCTCTTTCCTCCATGAACTTTACATGCCACCATACTACCACCTTCCTACTCCCTGGAAGATAGACTCTATATTCCTTAGCATTCTCGTTATATCCCACAAGATATCCTTTCTCAGCAATTTGATCTAATTTCTTTGTCTTTTCTTCGGGTATACGACAATACACCAAGCTCCCAAATATCCTGAAATGACTTACTTCAGGTGTCTTCCCTGTGAAGACCCTTTCTGGATTGATTTTTCCTAATGCCCCGTCTAGAGTCCTGTTCTAGACATAAAATACCATGTTGCATGCTTCTGCCCACAGGAATTTGGGCATATCCTGATCATATAACATTGCCCTAGCTACTTCAACAATAGTCCTATTTTTCCTTTCTTCTACTCCATTATGCTCTGGATTGTAGGGAGATATCCATTCTCTTTTTATTCCTTCCCTAGCGCAAAAATCGGTGAAGTCCTTGTCAACATACTCTCCACCATTGTCTGAGCACAACACTCCTATCAGATTCTGCACCAGAGCCTTGAACTCTTTGAATCGACCAAAAACCTCATCCTTGGTTTTCAAAAAGTAGATCCAAGTCTTCCTAGAATGGTCATCGATGTAGGTGATGAAGTATTAGGCACCACTAAGAGATTTTGTGGACATCGGTCCGCAAATGTCTGAATGTATCAATCCTAGAACACTCTTAGCTTTATTGTTACTTCTACAAAACACTACTTTGGCATACTTTCCTAGAGCGCACCCTCTGCATACATCATCTCGTTCGATACTTAGTTCTGGAACTCCTGATACTATTTTCCTGAGAATTCTCAAAGCCCCATGGTGTAAGTGTCCCATCCTCCTGTTCCATAGTTCATTCAAATCTCTATCTCCATTGTTTCCTATTAGTGCCATTAGAGATTCTAGTTGTAATATATACAGCCTGTTACTTTTTATTCCAATCTGGGCTTTCCTTTTCCAACTCAGGTGTTTGACATATTCTTTCTCCTTACTGAAGAAAACATCATAGCCCTTGTTTTTAATCTGAGATATAGAGAGTAAGTTCATCCCCAATCCTGGCACATGCAGCACATTGGTTGCTCAAAGCTGCTCTCATGCTTCGGTTTGAAAGACTACAATACCTCTTCCTATGGGGGAACACTTTGCCTTTTTTCCCATGGTGATCTAAAAATTCATCCTTTCTTCCTGATAATCTGAAAAACATTCTCAAATTCCTATCATATGCCATTAAGCTCCATTATCTATATACCAAACCTCAGAGGAGGTAGAGCTTGCTAGGCAAGCGACTTCTTCTTCAAGTGTGGAAGCTAACATAGAATACTTGTGATCCATGTCCCTTGTGCTTTCTTCTAGAAATCTATGTGAGTCCCTTTGAGTTGACACCTCTGCATCATGCTTTTGACCCATAGCCAATTCTTCTCTCCTGTTTCTGAATCTCTGCTCTGATACCATGTGAAAATTTATAACCTGAAATTCTACTGCAACAATTGATTTATTTCACCCACTTATTTTTCACAATATGTTATTTACGAAATCCCTTCAACAAATATTAAAATAAAATCTACTCTAGTTATCACATAATTATACAAAAAAAATACATACATAAGAACCAATCACATCAACATAGTTGTTTTTGGACAATTGTCCCCGGAAAACCCCAATGTGGGAAAACTGGTGCAACAGATGAGGGTTTTATTAATCTTCACCAACAATCACTTTTACAAGGAATGATTTTACAATGAAACTGAGAGAAAACACCTGATACTTTCCCTTGGAAAATTTCTGACACCTTAGAGACCCTTCTCCCACTTCTGTGTCACTTTTGCGTCACTCTGCGTGGCTCTGCGTCCCTCTGCACCAACTCACATGAGGGTTGTGTCTCCCTTAGATTGCATCTCCCTTTGCGTTGTCTCTCAATGTACCTGTGTCACCTCCTCCTTAATCACTGATTCTGCTGATACGCTCCTCTTCCTCCACCCTGCAACTCTCCCTCTGAAATCGATCTCCTTCTCTTTTAGAATCGATTTTCCTTAAGACACTGAGTGTCGGCCAGTGTATCTCCAAATGATCCTCAATTCTTCTCTTATACTTTTCCTGTTGATGAATCAATGACCGATATTAAGTCTTTAATCAACGGATAAGATTAAAGCAGACTTGACCCTCGTTTCTTAGAAGCTTCTCACCCTTATCTTTATTAATACCCATTAATATTTTTATTTTCCTAAGTTTAGACTTAGGAAGCCATTAAAAATACTAATTATTTTAATTACTCTTCATCCAGGTGGAATTTCTTAAAACAATTTCTGGGTCTTGGAATCTCATGTGCCTTAGCCTCGCCACCAAATTTCAAGTTTATATCACATCCAATGCTACCCAAAATCAACATTTCAACCCTTTTCCCTTCATCATTTAGATTGTTGAATTATTCTAGCATAGTTTTTAATGAAATAATTTCAGCTTCTTGTGCTTCACAATGATCTTTTGTTTCTTTTAGTTGGGTTTTCCTTACTTCAACTAATACTCTTGATTCTTCTAGTTTGGCCTTCAAAGTAGCAATATCATGGTATTTCTCCTTTGAGAGTTCACCTTTTCCTTTATAATCTTGGAGTTGATCTTTTGATTGAATAACCTTTCTTCTTGAATCTTTTAATTCCTTTAAGGAACACTTGAGTTCTCCTTCATAATCCACATCTGCCTCTATTACTACCTTTGGTTGATTGACCTCAATTATATGAGAGACATCATATTCATTATTTGTAATAGGACATGGACACATATATGTATAATATAATGACCTTCATTTCCACAGTTGAAACAATATACAATACATGATTCCTCTTTCTAAATGTCCATGATCATGATTTCTTCTTTAGGATCTAATGTATCACTCACATAATTATATCCCTTTCTTTTTGGAGACAAATTATTCTTACACTTGGTCATAGCTCGTTTGATCTACCTTCCAACGGTTAATTGTTCATGAAGGCACCCATTTTGATACCATTTTTTTTACCAAATATCACACTGATAAGGGATGTGAATCAATAAAATGGAAAACTTGTCATTTCAAATAATTTCATCAATAAATACTCATGTATCAGTGTACCATAAAATTTAAGCATCATAAAAATAAATGAAACCATGCATCAAGAAGCCATGATCACAATAGGACACAAGCTTTTATGTAGAAACCCTTGAGGGGGAAAACCACAAATACTTTTTCTTCTTATTCTTCAATTCATTTACATAGATTTGTAGGCACCAAACTACTGGAGGAACTCATCCCCAAGAAGTGTAGGAAAGTACTTGTAATAGGCTACAACCAAATTGAGGCATGAACATAAAAATTTGGCAAGCACCCACTTGCAATAGGCTACAACATAATTGAGGCACCAACCTCGAAAATGTGCAAGCACCCACTTGAAACATGCTACAACTTGATTGAGGCAGAAACCTGATAGATGTGCAAACTTTGACTCGTTTTAGGCTCCAAATTGATTAAGGCACCAACCTCAATGGAGGCACTCACCTCCTTCAACCTCATGTGGACCACTTTTCACAATATTTCAAACTAGATCCACATGCTCTTCAAACAAAAAGGTCTTTAAAACTGATCATTCTATTATTGTAACAATGTTGTCATCAACCTATCATATATTTTTCATCAATATGCAACCAATTCTATCACATATTGTTAGAACCTATTCATCAATCTTGTCACTTAAGACTCTTCCCGAAACCTATTTTGGTCATATACACAACGTTTGTTGCAACCTTCTCACAAGCTTCAAAAACAAATTGAACTCATTCTACGCATAAAAGATATATCATTAAGGTTTTTCATGTCTTCAGAAATGTTTACAAGTAAATCTTGATTATCGTGCCTCTTACAGAATCAAATTTGGATTTGAAATGAGCCCCTAAAGACCATATAAAACCATATAAAATATTATCCATTCGACAAAACAACCCTTTTAGAATGTGTTCTACAAAATAGTATTTCTCGAGAAATTTTTCTACAAAATGTAATCTTCTGACCTCTTAACTATTTGACAAAATGTCCTTTTGCAGGAAAAAAAAATAAAAAATTCTGACCTGATGAGCAACAAGTTTCGAACCCGCAATCTCGGCTACATAATACAAGTCTAAGACAAACTATGCTAATCACTATTTCTTGTAATTTCATCCATATAAATTAATCATATAAATGACCATACTCAAGATGGATGGGTGCAATATTTGATCCTAAGACCAATCAACATATCCAAATTCCACGTTTCTTTAACGACAAACTAACCAAGGTTTTAGATCAATGTACCTCGTTGGGTTTCATAATTGTTAAAGAATCCTACGAAGAATGATGTGTTTGAAGGAACTATGCCAATCACAAAGTTTTGTGGGATATGTTGCATATAAACCAATTCCATCACTCCTTATCTCATGACAATGAAACAAATCCGCCTAACGAACATGGAAGCTACTATGCAAACCACAAAACCCTCAAGCAGTTAGGCTAACCTAGAACTTAGACATTGTATTTTCATTGTTTGAATGTTTGTTTTCTGGAATCATAGTTGTATGTATATATATGTAGTTATGTGGTCCTCGTGTGTATGGGGTCCAACTTGGGGCCATTGATCATGTAAGCACCTCTTAGAGTTTTGAGTCATATGACCATACTTTTCCTCCATGTGACCATATCATGACCCAAAGATAATAAACCTTATATATTTCACCACATCACCATGCCATGTGACAAGGATCCCATGGGTCCATGGTCATCTGCATGCTGACATCATCATGTCACTTCATGATCCCTGACTAGTGCCATGTGTGTTGGGCATGGAATCCCCCCAAGTCATGTTTTGGGGCTCAAAGCCCAAGTTTTGACCGAGTCTTGTTGTACAGCTCCGCAAATTGTGGGCACAGGGTGCGAAAGTATGATAGAGTCACAAGTTTGTCCACCCTAGTTTTGTAATGTAATGTCAACTGGATAGACCTACCCATGGTCCACGGACCATGGGATTGTATAAATAGAGCAAGGCTCTAAGTGTAAAAGAGGAGAGAGACAATAGAAATAGAATAGAAGCATGAGAATTATGAGTGATTGAGTTGCAGTGTGAAGTGTGTCTTTGGGTCGTAGAGTAGGAGAAGGCTTTGCAGCAGAGTGCGCAGAGGCCTAGTAGTCCGCAACTGAGTACGCAGACCCCTGTAGCTGAGTGCACAGGGTGAGTCGAGTCTATAGCCAAGGAAATAATCAATAAAGAGAAGTTTGGTTATAATTATGTGTATCTATTCTTGGGCTAATCCATGATTGATATGGTTTTCAAATATACTGTCTATTTACTGTGTGCACCTATATGAATGTTTTATGTTGTTAAGTATAACTTAAAGAACTCCAGTAGGAAAATATAATTAACTAACATTGGAATATAAGAAAGGTCTTGGTTAATAATGTAGAGCACAGTGCTCAACCCCTAGGTAGGTCTACACGAAGGCATTCTATCAGGCCGCAAGGAATGGGAAAGTGTGCAAAGCAACCTGCACGCAGGGACAAACCACAGACCATTCGAACCCATTAAACATCTCCAGGGTGTGAAAACTTGGTTCTAGCACCCTCCCATACTAATTCGGGTGAGACCTTAGTCTGCGCTCTGCAGACTGTTGCTGAAAGGACGATTAGTACCGGCATTTGTTTGGCTAATTAACTATGAACCTCGGTCAGGCCCCAACAAGCCAACAAATGGTTCTGTTGCTGGGACCAGGATCCTCATAGAGATTTCTGATGTCGTATCACTGGAATCCGACAAAGAAAGGAATTGAAGAGTGGTTTGATAGAAAGATTCACGAGTTCGCGGCGCAAGAAAATAGGAATCTATGACTATCAAAGGAAGAGTGGTTAGATTGCTACTTATATATGGAAATTCATGAAATTTTCTTTGCACCCTTCCCCACTGAGTTATACGAGTGGATAGCAAGGCTAGAAGATAGCCAAGGAAGGTGTAAACTTGACAAACCTATTGTTTGGACTCTGGAATTGGTGCACAGACTAGAAGCATTGAAGATAAGATCGTGCACGCTGTCAATCACTGGCTGGATCAAATCATAGGAGGATTCATCACTAAATTTGCGGTAGATACTTTGCTCAGCTATAGTGAGGCAGAATGGCACTTCCTTAAGGGATTGTGAGGTAAGTACGTTAAATCTTTGAACACTTGGATTAAAATGCTACTTTGTGAAAAGAGGGTTATGCGAATAAACTGATGTTTGGGGCTACATGGAGTGTGAGGATCTACAGAAATGAAGGTAGCACAGAACTAGAAACTAGCCCCTTGATTTCACCTCCGTGCAAAGGCAAAGAAGAGCTCACGAAGGTTTCATCAAGAAGTGCGATAAATTTGATAAAGTAGAGAATTCCACACATACCACCCCCACCCACACCACCACCAGCTTCACCATCTTCACCCCCGACTTCGCTCGTACCACCTCCGCCACCACTGCGAAGCAGTATGGCCAGCGCGATAAAGCTACTAGTGTTCAAGGGAGTAGGGAATGAAGATTTGGACTAGTTTTGGTACGTGATAAAAGTTGTATGGGAAGCACAAGGTGTCACAGATGACAATATAAAGAAGGCAACATTGGTTAGTGCTCTACAGGATTGCGTGTTGACCTGGTACTTTAATCATTCCAATGACAATCCAAATGTGGGGATAGCGGATATCCAAGCTGCGCTAAACAAGGAATCTAGCAGACCAAAATCGGAGGCACATTCAATCATTGCATTCAAGTAAATCACAATGCTACCAAGCAAAACCCCGTGGGAGCTGGATCAAACACTGAAGTGCACAATTCATGAAGCGAACATGACCTTAACAGATGGGCAACACCGCGAATGGTTTGTAGCCTTGTTAACACCACATCTACAGAACACGCTGACACAACAAAGGCTAACCACTCAAGCTGAAGCTTTGGAGGTCGCAATGAGATTGCACGAGACTCCAATACAAGATCCTAACCTAGGAGTCCAACAAATTCACATGCAGTTGAAGAACTTGTGGCTTGAGATGCAGAGTTTGAAACAAGATAGGACGGCTCGTCCAGAAGTGCAAGGGCTAGGAACACGACAAGGACCATTACCCGGTGTTCCCGAATTACCACGCGGGAGGAGGACCAATTCCATTGAGACTAGAGGCACAAGTAGGACCAATCATGGTGCCTGCATTGTGGTGCGTGATTTGTCAGATAGGAGGGAAGCATGCTACAGATAACTACCATTTGTTACAGAAGTATACACAGAATTCCCAGCAGTTGTTCTATAATTTATGCAGGTCTGTAGGCCATGATGAGTGCACCTGTATAAGTTATGAACTGATGATGGATTAGACTCCTACCTACAGAGTTCAGGCCAAAACACGGCCCTTCAATCAAAATGCAGGAATGGCGCGCACTGGATTTCAGTGGCGGGGATGAGGTCAAGGTGGAATGGGATGACAAAGAGGTCGCGGACAGTTGATATGTTACATTTGTGGAGGATTGGGGCATTATGCCCATGATTGCACAAATCCAACAAGACCATCATGCTTATATTGTACGCATTTTGATCATGAGATAGAGGATTGTCCCACACTGATAGCGAGGTTGTGCGATAAAGGAGCACTCCAACTCCCTCAACTCAGAACCTGCAAATGATGAGGTCTGAGCCGCGCAAGGAAGACCTGAATGTAAATATTGTGCTCCTTAGTGGTATCACAACAAGGGATGACAAAGGAAAGCAGCCTAAACAAAGTACCTAGGTTCGCAAGGCTCCAACAAAGGAACCAGAATTTGATTTGGAGCGCGCTAAGGAGACATTCATGAAAGCTAATAGGAGTCTCACGGATGCCTCCACTTCAGGAAGTAAAGATAAACTGGAGCCAGAAATGGACCCATCGATGCTCACTACATTCTTGGAGACATGCATGAAGTTGTTGCGTGACAACAACACTGTGAAGGGGCTGTAAGAACTCATCACTAGATGTGTTGGGACCACGCCAGGAGAACCGCGCATAGTCCAGAAGCTCAGGAAGCACATGACGTGAATAGGAAGGGAGATGAGATTGACTGCACAAATCGAGGAATATGAAATGGATCAAGTGATTTTGGATCTAGGAT
The DNA here is from genome assembly GCA_031772625.1 of Pinus tabuliformis. Classification (NCBI taxonomy): domain Eukaryota; kingdom Viridiplantae; phylum Streptophyta; class Pinopsida; order Pinales; family Pinaceae; genus Pinus; species Pinus tabuliformis. The sequence goes on along the minus strand of CM062807.1, from coordinate 187,440,527 downwards.
CGGACGTGAATGTCCTGCCAAAGCAAACAGGGGAGAGCATGGACAGGCCTGTGCTGCAATGGTCTCCTATCCAACTGCGAATGGCGAAACAGAAAAATATCCGACCTATGAGAAGATTGCAAGGAATCACAGTAGATATCAAAGGTGCATGCACGCTAGTAGATTTCAAAGTAATAGAGATTGTTGATGACAGCAATCCCTATCCCACACTACTAGGAATATATTTGGCCACTGACATGGATGGAGTGATAAATCTAAAGAAGCGCAAGATGATTTTTGAGAAAAAGTCACTGCGCGTAGTGGTACCTTTAGACCCTATGGAAGGATCATGCTACACAGAGCCAGTGCATGACTGCGACAATGATGACGATCTAGACTGCATCTACAAGATAACTGCATGGGAGAAAGATTGGTTAAATCCAACCGCAGATGGCTGAATATCTTGGGAGCGCGAAAGCTTCTGCACATCGGATTTTGACGAAGAGATAGAACGATGGCAAAACCGGTTACACGAGGTAACCACGCTCAACTGTAACATGATGACAAGGTCGCTGCGTTGTGTAGCAATAGAGGTAAGAGATCTGCCTACGTATGACGGGTTAGGTGAAGTGGAGGACTTCCTGAACAAATTTGAAAAAGAAGTGCCGGAACAACATCGTTTCAACACTCTGAAATGGGTACTGAGAGATATGCCCACAAGATGGTGGGGTATGCAGCAAAGAAGTTTTGAGGACTGGCGTGAATGCTAGAGGATGATGCATTTATGATTTGGGAAGCCTCAGATGCGGATAAAAGAAAAGTATGACAGACGAAACAACTTGCGCGCCCACCTTTCTAGATGGATACAAGCATATGGTGCGCAACCTGCACGAAGGCCCACCGTCCTCATGGTAGGAAATACGATCGGTAAGCAGGGGAGGGCAAGATAATGGCACGAACAACCCTCTGTTTGGGACCGAGAAGTATGGTAAGACCAAGGGCGCAGAAGCATCTTCATGCAAAAGCTTTTGACAAAGTACGCAAAGCACTGAACATGGTACACCAGGTGAAGCAGGCTAACTGGGACCTACGTGTACCAGTGGTTCTCTGGTCATATAGGACCGTGTGTAAAACCCTGACCGTGTAGGTACTGCCAAGGTTGGAGTATGAAGCAACTGAAGTAAGCCCTATAATACTTGGAGAACTTAGGTCACGCATGATCAAACCAATAGATGTGATGGTTCGTGAAACCTTGGAAGCAGAAATCCAACATGGAAATTTTAGGCTCCAAGAACTTGAAAAAAAGGGGTGCGATTAAGGAGGAAAAGCGCTTTGGTAGAAGCGGAAGTCAAGAAGCTGGAAGACGAGATAAGGGACAAGTTTCGCGATAAGAAGACCACGGTGATAAAACAGGGTGCACACGATCATGCTGACAAGCTTGAGGACTATCATTGCAAATTGATCAGTCTGATGCCTTGGCTTGGACCACATATTACGAAGAGAATTAACCAGGGTGATGCGCTACAGAGGATAAGGTGCGTGGCATAGCCAATAATGGTAAAAGGTAGGTATTTCCCAGAAAGAAAGTTGGATGATTGAAGGAAACTACACATAGGTAGCGTGGCCACCTAACTAGCCAAGGAAGGAACAATCTTAGCGCTCCACGCAGCTAAAAGGGAGCAGGGGACTATAAACTATTCTGCCCAGGAGCTGCGTGATATTGGAGATGCGCACAGAAGCAAAGAATCACAAGGTCTGTGACCGTGCACGTGGGGCTGCGCTGACATGCAGGTTGGCCAAAAAGTGACTGTTGAAGTCACTATTCACGATCGGATGCTCGACTTGAGGCCAAATGGAGTGGGTGGCAGGCATTTAAAACACAAGTTATGGGCAAGATTTGGAAAAATATGCTGCCAAGGAAGCATTAATGAACCGGATTTAGGGGGAACGGTCGAATTCAAGTTCAAAAAGTGTTATAAAATACAAAGGGTTTCCCAGCAAACAACACTTGCTCATTTGTGAATTGAGCGATTGAGTAGAGCCCTGAGTGTTGTGAGCCGAGCATTGATTATTCCCCTGAGTTCGCGAGTGCTAGATTTCTGGACGAATACGATGGCAACTGCTCAGGATGTTATGGAGATTACTGAAATAACCATCGGAGAGGCCGCATAGGCCCTAGCTGTGGGAGATGCTCTGAAAGGAACTAGGATTGTGGCATAAATCCTGAAATCACCATGCACACCAAGACCTAAGAAGGAAAAACAAGCAATGGTTCCCGTACGTGTGTCCCCATGGAACCTGCTTCATAGCAAACTCTTAATGGAGGAGAAAGGGAAAGCCATCACCATAGAGATGGATGATGAAGAAGAAGATCTGGAGGATCTTATCATTGCGAAGGATGAGGATGAAGGCATGGAGGAGGACACTCATCCTATGCACCACATGAAAAAATTGCTCGCCTATGTCCCCCCGCAAAAAGGGGAGGAGAAAGTGCCCAAGGAACTAGACGAGACTAAGAGCTCGCTCCAGAACCTGCTCCTCCCATACAACATTATTTTTTAATGCACACACTTGGGATGCATGCCAAGCCTAAAATTCGAAGATTGGGACCTCGCTGACCACAAGAAGTTCCCTCACCTTGAGACCGAGAACCTTATGGAGCCCAAATAGAACACCGCGGTGGGGGTTACAAAACTAGAGCTGCAGAAGTGGTTGCGCGGAGTGAAAAAGGCTGGGCTACTGAATCTACTCTGGGTGCCACACTTCCACCGCGCACCGATAAACATTTTCATCATCAAGCAACTTCTCTACCTGGTGCATGATGGGTGTTTGTGGCTGGAGGAGCCCATCCCCATCATGGTAGACCTGATTCACCACATCTCCTGGCTTCCATGTAAAGGAGAGGACCCTGCGGACATATCGGAAGGGAAGGGTAGTGACTTGGCCATCGCGGAGGCCATGAAGAAAAAGTATAAGCTAGAAAAGAAGAAGAGGGGCTACGCCATCTCCAGCATCAAGGAGAAAGCAGTGCGCGTGGTGACCCAAATCCTGGCAGGAAAGGTCATGCGCAAGTGCCGCGCGGACGAAGTACCCGCGCCGGTGGTAGCACTGGTTGAGCAGTGCACGGAGGGGGTCCAGTTTAACTGGTCTGAGTTCCTCTGTAAGGAGTTTTTAGAAAATTTCCGCGAAGCCCAGGAACAAGGAAAAACATTCCACTATGCATGGTTGTTGTTGTCCATAATGCTCGTGGTTGGGGAATTGTTGGAGGATAGTCAATTCATCATAATTGATAGGGATTTACCAGAGTTCGTGAAGTATGCTTCACTCTGGGCCACGAAGGATGCTAAAAGGATACGCGACAACAAAATATTCTGGGTGTTCATGGAGATGAACCTCAGAATGGGGATCAACCATAAGCCACAGTTGTCACCCACTGTTTACAACAGTCTGCAGAGTTTTGCAAAATTCAAAGTGGACATGCATAACATTTATATTAGGATGCACAAGGACCTGACCAAGAAGTGGGTAAAGCTACCCTTCGTAGCCACCGACAACGTCATTTTTAATGTACTGGAGGCATGGCTGTCGGAGTGGTGCGCCCTAGACATTGCAGAGATCGAGAAGTCAGCGGCACAAAGAAAGAAAGAGGAGGCCAAGTTGTGCATCGCATAGTTGGCCAAAAAATGAAGGAAGGAAGTAGTAGCAGCAGATGTGCGGGCAGCGTGGGATGCGGCATAGAAAGAAGCTGAGCAGGAAAAGGCCGCAGTAGCGCAGGAAGCAGCCACGAAGGCAGGCAACGACCAAACAACGGCTTCGCAGGGGCAGGAAGCAGAAGAAGCAAAAACAGAAGAAGGAGGCGTGAACCCACAAACCACGTCAACGCAGCTGAAGTGCTAGAACCTAGCAAAGCGGGTAGGGTCGTGGAATAAGGTCAAGGCCTTCAAATTGTCCATTGACCCGATCACCCTAACTGAGGGTGATCTACATGACATTGGCGAAACTGTGCACAATGTCACCTCTAAGGCTCTCCAAGATTTCATGCAGGAGAACCAAATTGTGTTGGGGGCCCCCAGAGCGTAGCTACAGGAATTACAGGCGTGCCCCCCCAAGCTGGTACGCTTTCGGCCAGCCTCGTAGTCGATTCAACAATAGCAGAGCAGATGTTGCATGCACGGATGGCAAACACCATAGTGCTACCGGAAGGAGCACTAGTGCCATCAAATGAGGCCGATAGGCCTTCGGTTAGCGTGCTGAAAGGTCTCAGTATCAATCTAGCTACACTCCCGCGCGAGACGTTATGTGTGTTGCAGGATGGGATAACTGGAAAGCTATGAGATAGGGAGAGATGTGCACAAAAAGTCCTCAGTGAATAGAAAATAAATATGTAACAACTCAGCTTGCAGCGCGACGAATTGGTGTGCAGAATCAACAACTGGTATAGGTGATAGACGATGCTTGCCAAAGCATCCTGGAGTTGGCCATCCCAGCAAATCTACACGCAGAGGCACGGATCCATAGGTTAGCAGCAGGGGTCCGTAAGGAGAGGGAAGAAATGACAAAGGTTCAGCTAGAGCTGAACCTTCAGATCGTCGAGCTGCGATTAAAGGCGCAACCATCCACTCCCCCAAAAGTCATAGAACATCGCACTAGCACTATCACAGTGGGATTGGAGGAAATTGGTGCAGTGCGATACTACACCAGTATGTTGGAGGAATCACTTGAGGTCCTCTCAAATCTACAAGAGGACCCCAACATCCAACGCTTAGAGACAGAGGCGAGAGAACTCCAACAGAAGTATGACAGTGTCTAAGGAACTATGCGGATGGTGGTCCTCCCTCAGAGGCTTGCACATATGTAGTAGGCTAAAGCACTAAACTAGAAGGTGGATGCAACACGACATAAGGAATCAGCCCTGAAGGCACGCGTTCAGCCTTGGATCAACGAGGCCTTCACCATCATGGTAGAAATCAAAGGCAAGCTTGCACACATGCATGGGATGCACACATTGATGCAGAGAATCACTCCTGACATAGAGGTCTCAGAACACTGTATGCAATAAATCCAGTAAGCAGCAGCTCAGTGCATTGCTGACCACCATGTAATTCAACAATAGTTGGAGGGGCTCCGCGCAAAGATCGTCACGCCGATAGAGTGAATCAAGGGTGAGTCATGATGTTTGTGTTGGGGGGCTGTTGGGCATGGAATCCCCCCATGGCATGTTTTGGGGCTCAAAGCCCAAGTTTTGACCAAATCTTGTTGTAAAGCTCCGCGAATTGCGGGCAAGGGGCACGAAATTATGATAGAGTCACAGGGTTGTCCGCCCTAGTTTTGTAATGTAATGTTGGCTAGATAGACATATCCATGGTTTGCAGACCATGCGATTATATAAATAGAGTAAGGCTCTAAGTGTAAAAGAGGAGAGAGACAATAGAAATAGAATAAAAGCATGAGAAGTTTGAGTGATTGAGTTGTAGTGTGAAGTGTGTCTTTGGGTCGTAGAGTAGGAGAAGGCTCTACAACTGAGTGTGCAGAGGTCTAGTAGTCTGTAGCTAAGTGCGCGGACCCCTGCAGCTGAGTGCACAGAGCGAGTCGAGTCTATAACTGTGGAAAAAATCAATAAACATAAGTTTGGTTATAATTCTGTGTATCTGTTCTTGGGCTAATGCATGATTGATATCATTTGCAAATATACTATTTATTTACTACACGCACCTATATGAATGTTTTATGTTGTTAAGTATAACTTAAAGCACTCTAGTAGGCAAAGATAATTAACTAACATTGGAATATAGTCGATGTCTTGGGTAATAATGCAGAGCGTGGCACTCAACCCCTGGGTAGGGTTGCACGAAGGCAATATATCATGTCGCGAGGAACGGGAAAGTGCGCGAAGCAACCTGCACGCAGAGACAAATCTTGGACCAATCGAACTCATCAGACATCTCTAGGGTGCGGAAACTTGGTTCTAACACCCTCCCATACTACTTTGGGTGAGACCTCAATCGGCGCTCTGCAGACTATTTCCGAAAGGGCCAGTCGTACCGGGATTTGTTTGGATAATTAACTCTGAACCTGGGTTGGGCCCCAACAAGCCAACAACGTGTCATGTATTTTCATCCTTTTAACCAAAGAAAACACACCAATTATGTATGCCACATGGTCATGGTCCTTAGTGGCACCATGTATCAAATGAAGTTTGAGTGATCTATTAGCAACTTGAATGTTACGATATTGTTTAGTTGTATAATTACAACCATGGGAAAATAATAAAGGTGAGCATGCCTCAAAGAGCTCAAAGAGATCAACCAGAGTATTCAAACAGAAATGATGAGTTGAGGAGGTTGTTTTAAAAATAAGAAGATGAGAATCAATAGTAACAAGATAAGTTGCGAGCCAAGGATGAGTTTTTGGAAAAGTTTTAGAGTGATAATGGATTGGAGAAATCATATTCTACACTAGATGTTTTGAAACTATCACTGAGGTATGCATTTATATGTGATTCTTCAATTTCACATTCTTCTAATCAAGATGATTATTTTGGTGCACTTTAAAACCATACTAAGGGTTTTGGTTTGATTTTTCTAATGAAAATGGGATATGAAGGAAAATACCTTGGATTTAATGGCTAAGGTATTGTTAATCCCATACAAGTGGTAGAGAAACCTCACCATTCAAAATAGGATTATTGGTAATGAGGAAGCTAGAGAATGTTCCAAACCATGAAAGTGATAAATTCTTCAAGAGATGAGTCAGTGCAGAAAGAACTCCCAAAAGTTGATGGTGCATCACACCATGACGATGATGGTGATTGCAAGTCATATCGAAAGAGAGATGATCATTTCAAAGGATGAGCTAAATCAATTTATCATCACTAGATTTTCACTAAACATAGCCATGAAAGGTATAAATTTCATGATTATACACACAATTTATTTTATTATAAGAAGCATGACGATGTAAATCAAACCTTTTGGAATATGTTCACTTGCACTTTTTTTTAATCACCTAACCATTGTTTGGTTGAGTTTTAAAAGAGAAAATATTTATTCAAGAAATTGAACATATTGAATGGAAAGGACACAAGACATGAAGAACACCTTCAAAGTATACATGGCAAGAATGACTTCCCATTTAAGGACAAGGGTAGAAAATTTTTCACTCATTGAAATATGAGTGGACATTGGATTGAGAAATGCTAGAAGCTTTATCCACAAATTTGTCCCGAGAATAAGAAGAAGGTCATGCAAAAACCTTTGAAGGAATTGAGAAATGAGAAAGTGGAGCACACTGTAATAATCCATGAAGGAACTCATGAAGAAAGTCAACTAAAGAAAGATAGCCCTTTAGCTTGGTTGGGTAATAAATGGGTAGCCTATTTAAGCAGTTGATTGTTGAAATTTTTGTAAATCACATGTTGTATGTGAGACCCGTAGATGGGAAAATTTGTAAAAGTGATGATTTGTATAACATCACTTATATATGCAACTTAGAGAGTTATAGGACTTTTATTGAGTAGCAAAGGGTATGGGAGTTGTAAATTATAAATATGAGTCTAATCCATGTATGTAAATGTTTTGGGTCCAAAAGTTCCTTTTGTGGGGAGGTGTGATCCAAGTGGATCTTTGAAACCAAGAAAATTTGACTATCTCAAATTTATATGAAAATGACTCCATTGTATCATGTGGGTTGAGACGATTCCAATGTCACTTGAATCATGTAAAGCATAGTCCAGATGCAAAAGTTATGATTTTCTAAAGTTTTTGACCAATAGGGAAAATGTTAAATTTGAACGGACACATGGACTGTACATATGACACATGGCAACATTATAGTATAACACATAGCAGGCTAAGATCATGACACATGGTATTTGAATGTACAACTGACTATGTGATAGGTGGACCAATCCAGTGGTGCCACATGGCACCCCAACTTGGCCAATATGGAACAAGGTCAAAATGGGTTTCAGTTGATGCACCAAGTGCATCAAACCCTATACTTGTTGCCAACAGATGATGCGCTCCACCTTTCGACCAATCTTCTGACTTGGAAATTAAGATGGCCAAATCAATATTTAAATTTTATTGAGTTCAATGTTTCAGAATGGGAGTTGTCGGGGAGTTAGCCCCGTGATCTATCGGTGGCCACATTTCAAACTAAGGATATCCATAAGAGATGTAGTGTGGGTTTGTAAAACCCTACCACAAAATTATATTTAATGAGACAAAATCACATACAAAGTGGATTATCAATGCAATGGTCGAGGGAAGTTCGATTTAACCTCCAACCCAGTCTATTCAAACTAGACATGTCACCACTATGCCAGGTGGGTTTGTTTCGATAGAATCTAGGTGGAGTTAAATTTTATGTTGGTTTGGTCAATGGAGTATTTGACTAGAAATTGGCATGTGGACTGTTATCACTGAAAATGTTGTAGTTAAATTTTTTTTAGCCTGGCTTAAAGAGTGGGTGTTTTCGCAGCGCCTGAATTCTTTTCAGCAGTTTCGCAGCGCTACCTGTTCGAGTGGTTTCGTAGCATGCTACGAAACTGGGGATTTGTTTGAATTCTCAGAGGAGACCCAAATGACAATTGCTAAAACACAAGAAGACCGAATTCATATGCTGGTATTCTCATCAATATTACCAATTCTGAAGGTAAAATTTATCCTTATTCCATGTAGTAAAAAACCTAAAGGGTGCTACACACCCATGACCATAACAATGGGCAAGTTTCAACTAATTAAGAAGTCATGGCCAGCTATATCTGATATTGATATTGTAAACCCCAGCGAAAATGTAGGAAGGGGCATCTGGGTGTGAAGGGGCACATGGTCCACACCGACAAAAGAAAGTATTAGGAGGAGCGAGCACTTCAAAGTTTTTGGCCTCCATCACTCATAAAAGCTTACAAGCTGATTAGTGCAAGCATTCAGCAATGGCTAGATATGAAAATAACAGAGTTTTAACATGGAGTAGCACGTGAGTCATACACAGAGAAAACTTATAGGCAGGAGTGAACACTGAAGATTCTGTTGAACATCGCTCATCAAAGCAGCAACAAAGGATGGTCCAGTGTTAGAAAAAGCAGAGAAGGTTTGATAGATAATGGTACGCGGACATCAGTTTGTGAATTTACAGGTGCTACACTAATACTTTTGGCTACTAGATCGATGGCCGGCCAGTAGAGAAGAAGAGGGTGGGCCCACAATTGAATAGTGGAGATCACCAGATTCATATGGTTGATGCTGCAGAAAACAAACCCAGTCCTAAGCGATTAATGCCAAGTGTCAAGTAGCTTTATAAAGAATTTGATTGCCATAAGGCCGCCATGGTTAGTGACACTGGGATAGAGATGTGGCACAAAAGCTGGAATGATATTGATTGATGTCATTAAAAGATGAGTGCACTAGTGAATGGCACCCGTGAAAGATTGAATGGCATCCCCTGGAGGCTGTAGAATTGAGGGAGGTTGACGGCAAGGCGGAGAAGATGGTTCTGTCGGTGTTTGGTTACGGTTCCATAATATGGAAGGCGGGTTTCCACTATGACAAACAACGAGTTGGTTTCATCAAAGGCTACCGTCGTCTTTTCCATCAAGGGAGCACAGACCATAGAGGAACCCCTGCCAATCCCGGCAGGACTGTTACACTCGAGCCTCACGATGGCCACATCAGTCGAGGCGTTGCTTACAGGGTTTCTGGACAGGAAGCTGAAGATATTGCTTTATCTTATCTAGAAGTGAGAGAGAAGGAATATGACCAAAAGGCCTACGTTGATTTCTATTTTGAAAAGGATTCAATAGAGCCAGCTATATCTGGAGTCCTTGTGTACATTGCATCAACAGACAAGAATTCGAATTAAAATTACCTGGACCCTGTACCATTGGAAATGATGGCTCATCATATTGTTGGACCTGTGAGTCCTTCCAGGCCTAACATTGAATATCTCTTTCAACTAGAGACAGCTCTACTTGAGATAGGTTGCAATGACAGTTACGTGACAGACCTCGCAAATGCAGTTAGGAAAGTATTAACATGCAAAGATGGAGATGCTACTTCAAATGGAGATGCAAAGTACTGAACTTCAGTGTGAACTTCAGCAATTTGTTATCTTATTCGCGAGATTGGTTTAAAGGATATTTTGCCGAGCCTTTTGAGTTCTATAACATGCGCTGCCTCAATCTAGAATATCTCTGATGTTATTGTGGATCCATTGAGAGATAAAGTTGCTAGTGCCCACATTGCAGCTTTGATTTCTAGGTTCTATGCATAAAAAACAGAGTCCCTGTAGGAATTATATCTTCATCAAATCCTTCATCCAAAAGAAAATCAGTGACAGTAGAGAATTAGGAGCACAAGGCTAAATTTTATACTATCGATGCTTTTGACTCTAAATGGGAGAAATTTCTAGATCCAGGGGAGTTCATTGTGATGGTTTCATTGGTTAAGAAAATTCGGAAACTTTACAACAAAAAGATGCAGCTGATTCTGACAGACAAGCCGAAGTTGATATATGTAGACCCAGTCAAATTGCAAAGGGTGAGATAGTTTGGTTTGATAATCCTAAGGAGCTTAATGTCCAAGTGTTGAATTCTTCCAACTTTAAGATCTGTACTTTGAAAAAGACCACCTCATTTGAAGATTTGAAGACAGCAAGGAATACTCCAGTGACTTTATGTTCCAGTTGGGATTTATGAAGCTTTTTATTGGTTTGATGCTAATCAAGTTGGCTGTGATATGTAATGATAGAAGCAAGCTTCATCTTCTTAAAACTATTTAGGTTCCTAATAGCTGTACAAATGTCTGAAGAGATCATGAATTTAAGCAGAAAACGCTTCAAAGATATATAGGTTCTGTTTTGACATCTACAGCAGTTTCGTAGCGCGCTACGAAACTGCTGTAGAATGCTGTTTTGTGGAAAAACAATGAATTTTGATGATGAGGTCAGTTAATGGTAAAAGAAGGTCTCAAACTCAGGCAGGGAGATCATACATGGGTTTCATAACAACTCAAACAGTGACAGGTGTAGGTCTTGAAGGGAAAATAAAATATTTTGTTTATTTTCATAAAGTTTTCTCAAAGGCAATTTATGACCGAGCTACTAGGGTATTGGTGGGGTTACCAGAATGTTCGGTTGATACACCTGTTGGTCCTTGAAGTATCCAGATCATATAGAATATGGTGATTATGCGTTGTTAATTGAAGGTTCAAAGAACTTGGAGTGTGGTCTTTAAATGATGAAGAGGAATGGAAGACAGGGGACCGTGGATATAGGATGATTAATTTTATCAATTAATAAGCTGTCTTACAGCTAGCATCCGAGACCAGCTTGCTCGGTGAATGCTCCCTTAACATATCTTAGCCATAATGGAAATCATACAGCTGTCCAGCATCCAAGAAAGCATCAAGCCTGTGAGGAGAAAAGAATTAGTGTTTTAGTTTGATTAGGGCTTTATGTAATTACAACCCAGCATGTTTGTAATTAATGCATTAGTTAGTAGCATGTAGGAGTAGTTAATAGGGTTTTCGAGCTCCCTCTAGAAAGGGAGGAATGTATTCATATAAATAGAAAAAGTTAGAATGTAGAAAGGGTTGGACTGTTAATACAAAAACAGAGTTTTTTAGAGCTTATGTAAAGACTGTTACAGTAATGGCAAACAGGGTTTTTTCTTCCCAAGATTCTCAATGCATCTTTTTGTTCAAATGTGATGGTGGTTTAGTTTCTTAATGTTCTTTTTACAGCCTTGTTATGGCACAATCCCTCAGAATTCATATTATATGCTCTGACTTCCTGTGTGCTTGACAAGCTGTGGGTTTTGGTGAAGCATGTTTGAACATCACTCAGAATTCATTTTTTAAAGCTCTGACTTCCTGTATGTTCAGCAGGCTTTGATTTAGGTAAATTATGTTTGAACCTCTGATGATGCAAAGAGCCTTGGCTTCTATGAGATGACTGTGATTTGGTTTATTAACTGTGAGAGACTCCATAGCCCAATGAAGACCAATTTGATGTATGTCCAACCAGCTATATTTTTATAAATGTGTGAAGAGTTAGCCCTCTGTTGTTGTGATTAGTTTTCTATCAAAAGCCTGTGAGAGAGCCCTCTCTGATTAGGAAGGCTAATTCCTAGTCTAAAGTCTGGTCTGAAACAGTTACATGAAGCCTTGCTTGGTTGCAGCCCCTAGTACGGGTTTTGTGATAACATGGACTAAGGTGGTTCTATAGCTTTTTGTCTACACACAAACCAAGACATAATTTCTAGTGGAAGGCTAGGAGGGTCCGCATAGAACATGGTTGATTTTATAGTCAAAATTATTTATCTTTTTAGAGGAATTCATCCATGATGTTTGCAAATCATTTAAGCAACAGGTCAGAAAAACAACCATGAGACCTCTTCCATTTCATAGAAGATCATTCTCTTTTCACCCAAGCTTGGGAAATTGGGAGTTTGTTGTTGCATTCTTAGTAGCAGGTTTGATGACAATTTTGGAACTTTTTTTATATGCTTAATAATACTCCTTTTAGTTATGTTATTTATAATATGTTAGTTTCATAAAGTTTATGTCTTGTTTAAGTGTAGAGATGATGTCAAATTCTTATTTACAACTAAGTATTTTGTGTGTGGAGCATGAAACAAAGTTTGTGTCGAGAGTGCAAGTAAGGCATGAGAAAAGAGCCTGTGAACAATTCTTTTTTTATGAAAATGAGAATATCTCTTTGAAAAAGAGACATTGACACATGATCTGAGAGTTCAGACCTTTTTTATTGTCAAAGGAGAATGTCTCTTTGAATGAAAGACATTGCACTTGATGTGAGAGTTGACAAATTTTGTATTGTCAAAGGAGAGCATCTCTTTGAAGGAAATATAATGAAAGGTTTATGAATTGAGTATGTAAGACAATATTTTTTTTCTGAAACTTGAGAAGTGTGGAACAGGGAGTTAAGGTAGATGCAAATACTCTTCAATTGGTTTGAGAGTTGTAAGAGCTTGATTGGGGCTATAATCTCCTTAAATTATGGTGGCTAAATCAAGGTTCCATTATTATGTAATAAAGCATGTTGGATGCTTAGCATGAATATTAATGAAAGAATTGTTCAATTGAGCAGGCTTAGAAATGTAGCCAAGGTTTCCAGTGAACTCCATTCACAAATGTTCATCTCCTTGTATTTCTCTATCTTCTATGTTATTTCTTAAATTATTTTTTTCATTGCTCATAAAGTTTTGAATTTAAGTAAATTCATTGACACTTAAATACATTTGCAATCTCCAGTTGGCGATCATTTTAAGATCATGCCATCATCCTAATTATGAGTCATGCCATGGCATTTCCACGCCATCCTTCATTGTCATGTCATCACTACATAATTTTTTGCTACCACATCATTTCCTTTGACCAAATAAATTTTTCCACTTGTCAGAGCTACCATATCACAGTTGACTATGTAGGAGGGTCACGTCTCATGTATTTTTTTCCTAGGGAAGAGGGTTAAAATTTGTGCATGTTGAAACAAAATAGGCCTTTCATTTCTTTATGTGTCTACCAGACCAATTGAATATATGCACAAATGCACAAATTTTAACACAGTTAAACTTCATGCAACTTGGAGCACTACTCACCATCAATCCACTAAGGAATCTTGATCCATTCTCAAACATGTGCTATATTTTGAAAAAATGGGGTTTGTGGGTTTGGCCCCATTGTTTAGGTCCCTTGCTATCGTTTAGCTTCAAACGACCATAACTTCTCATCCAAGAGGATTTTTTAAAGTGTGATATACCATTGGAAATGTTTCAGAGATAACTCACTAGAGAAGTTTTGAGGTAAAAAATGGGTCTCAAAAAAAAATGTACAATCAAAATTCACTTTATGAGAACCAATCACATTTTAGGTGATGACAACATACTCTATGGTTGAAGTGGTATTACTTGAGTTAAAGTTACTTACTTGTCACATTCATAATGGTGGATACAAACGCATAGCTAACCATGATAGTGATCTAGGTAATTTTTAAATTGTAAAGTCAAGTACTAATGATAAAGGTCATTTCACACTTTTTGAATAAAATAATATATTGTCATCTTCATATTTTTTTGAAAGAAACAATACATATCCTTACACAATCTTTATGTCTTTACACACTTCCCAATAAATTTAATATTTGTACATTCTCATATATTTACTTTTAAATTATATATTAATCTCATTCTATTTAATATCACAATTTCAAATTAATTATAAGTTAATATCTATAGATATATAATTTGCATATAAAATCAAAATAAATTAAAATGTAACCTTATAATAATAAGACAAATCATGGTGGACTAGTAAGATTCACCAAGAGTTTTACTGGACAACGGCGGAGAAAACTCACAAAGCTTCTGTTTGAGGCAGGAGATCAAAGTTGGGTACCATGGAGAGGCAAGAGGGGGGGAGTTCCAGTCCCTCCTATAGTCAGGTAGTCTCTAATCGATTCAAGAAACCACTGGGGGCTGAATTCGGGGAGTTAGGGAAAGGGAAACAGGAAAACAGAAGCTCACATGGGCAGGAAGATACACAGGAAGGAGTAAGACGAGAGAAGCAAATAGAAGGAGATAATCTGAATGCCGATACAAGAGATAAGACAGGACTGTGTAAGCCTAAGACAACCATCACACCCCGAGTGGTGTTAAGTGATCCAGTGCTACAGGCGCATAGGGAACATATGGAGACTTATGTAGTTATTTGTAAATTCATGGGGTTATGGCCAATGAAGAAGGCCTTAAATGCATGGATAAAGAATCATTGGAAACCTAAGGGGGATATATATCTGCACCTTGGATCCAAGGGTTTCTTTATTGTAGTTTCTACAAACATAGAGGATAAAGACAGGGTATTCGAAGGAGGGCCTTACTTCTATGCTACTGCAGGCCTCTATATGCGGCCTTGGGTGATGAATTTCATACCGGAGCGTGAGACATTCACTTCAGTCCTAGTCTGGGTAAGGCTCTATTCCCTACCTCTCAATTATTGGCAGCCATAATCATTAAAAGCCATTGGAAATAAGTTAGAGCATTTTTTTAAAATATCAGAGGCCACAATGCGAGGAAAATACACCTCCTTTGCCCGTATCTATGTAGAGATGGACCTTTCAGGAGCTCTACCGGATGAAATAATTCTAGAGGTTTTTGATGGAGACTAGATGCAAGTGGTGGATTATGACCATGTTCCTTTCAGATGTCGCAAATGCCATCAACATGAGCATCTATTCAAAGACTACCCCTAAAACAAATTGGAAAGCAGAACTAAAGCAACCTCAGGGAAAGAAACCAAAAGACTTAACAAAGTGGGGAGTAGAGGTAAAGGAGGGAGAAGGAACCAGAAGAAAGTCAGTGAGGAAAAGCAGTTTAGTCAGAATGGGTTCAAGATATTAGAAGAAGAAGAGAATCACAATAAAATGAACCAGATACTGGAGGACAACACTGTAGAGAAGGAAAAGGAAGATAGCATGGAGGATTTAACCGAAAACAAACAACAAATGGAGGATCTGTTGAATACTATGGAACTTGATAAAGACCAAGATATGACCCCGAGCGAGGTGGGAACATAGGATCATGAACTGCAGGATATCCTAGATAGGGAGCATCTAGATCTGGAAAAGTTCCTGGAGCAGGGAACTACTAAAGGAATGGATTCGCTACCTCAAGAGGAGTTTAATAGGGTGCAAAAACTATTCCTATGGAGAACTCAGGCAAAAGGTACGAGGATCAAAAGAAACCATGACATTCAGGACAACGAAGGGGTTAAAACAATGAAAGCAACATCGGGACTAGCTTATAGGAACCCAAGCAGGAAAAGGGGTAGGAAAAAACAAAATGAGCTGCTGATAGAGTGTGGAAAACTCATGATCAATTCAGGTAAGATGAAAGACCTAACTAGTTACTCATTTACAAATATTTCTTAATGAAGCTCACAACATGGAACATGAGGGGTCTAGGAAGTAAAAGGAAACAAAGAAATATTAGCAGTAGAATGAAAGAAGAAAAACCAGACATGATTTTCATCCAGGAAACAAAATGTTCAGTAGAAAAAATAAGAGAGATACATAGAAAATGGCTTATCAAATATGAATATCTAGAAGTTAAAGCAGACAAAGTAGCTGGAGGAATTCTCACTCTTTGGAACCCTCAGAAACTTGGTATCCTAGATGCTGAAGCATCTAGGAACTATTTATCAATGGTAATCCAACCTTTGGGAGACAAGGAAGTTTGTTTTCTCACAAATGTGTATGGTCCACAAAAGCCGAAAGAAAAAATCTGACTTCTAACCTCGTTGGAGGAGTTAAGAGCAAGACATCTGGTTATCCCATGGATTCTAGGAGGAGACTTCAATATGATCATGTCTCTATCGGAAAAAAAAGGGGGGACCAGATTACGAGGTAGAGATTCTATAGCATTTCAGAATTTCATAAACAATATGAAGCTTGTAGATATGGAGACAAGCAATGGCATCTTTACCTGGAATAATAAGAGGGGAGGAGAGTCTCAAGTGGCCTCTAAACTTGAAAGATTCATTATCTCGGAGGACCTTATCCTCACAGGCCATAACTTGGTAGCAATGATACTTCCTTTTGGAGGCTCGGACCACTGGCCTATTCAACTTGAAGCATCCTTTATAGGAACTCCAAGAAATAGACTTTTCAGGTTTGAAAACATTTCGCTTAGCCATCTTGACTTCATCAGCAACATTGAAAGATGTTGGACAGAAGATACGCAAGCTCAGGGTACTAAAATGTTCCTTCTACATCAGAGATTGAAACATGTCAAACAAAGGCTTAAATTTTGGAACAAGAATGAATTTGGCAATATATTTGAAGCCAAAAAAGCAGCAGAATGGAAACTACAAGAAATTAACCAAACCCTCATTTCAGAGGGCTTCACCAGGGAGAGTAAGGATCAAGCAAATCACGTTCAAGAAGAATGGGAAGACTTAAGCAAGTAAGAGGAGATTTTCTGGAAACAAAAATCGAGGGTTCAATGGATAAAAGAAGGAGAAATGAACACAAGGTTTTTTCACAAATCTACCATGGATCATAGGTCGCATAACAGGATTACAAAAATCAAAGATACTCAAGGAAACCAGTTCACTACTGATCAAGAAATAGAAATTGTTCCGGTTCAGCATTTCCAAGGCATTGTCGAGGAGCCTCTCATAGACAGATATCAATTCATCAAGGAATTCAAAAAACACATTCCCAAGCTAGTGACAAGAGAAGACAACTATAATATTAACAGGCTAGTGAATGAAGAGGAAATCAGTGAAGTCATCAAAGAAATGCAAAATGGGAAAGCTCTAGGGCCGGATGGTTTCAAAGTTGACTGCTTCAAAGCATGCTGGGAAATAGTCAAGCAAGATGTCCTTGAAGTGGTGGAGGACTCAAGGAAAAATAAAATTGTTCTAAAGGCGCTCAACACCTCTTTCATAGCCCTGATTCCAAAGTAGGAGAATGCCATCACACCAAATAGATTCAGACCCATAGCATTATGCAACTTGGTGTATAAAATTATTTCAAAAGTAATTGCGAACAGACTTAAGCCCCTACTCCCAACTCTAGTATCTGAGGAGCAATCGATATTTGTGGAAGGCAAGAAAATTATTAATAACATCATTCAATCTCACGAGGTGGTTCACTCTCTTAAAAGCAATAAGCAGGCAGGTATGATCATTTCGCTTGACCTAGAAAAGGCTTATGATAAGCTGAGTTGGGCTTATATCAAGAAAGCACTGATACCATATGGCTTTGACCATAACTGGATTAGATGGGTAATGGCCCTTGTAACCACCCCAATTTTTTCAATCCTGCTAAATGGCTCACCATCCAAGACTTTTAAGCCCTTGAGAAGACTTAGGCAAGGAGATTTTCTCTCACCCTTCCTCTTTATTCTCATAATGGAAGGGCTAGGCAATGTGATTAAATATGCTAAAGAAGGAGGCAAAATCTAAGGTCTCAAACTCACTTTAAATGGGTAGGCCTTGTCCCATCAACAATTTGTGGATGACACCATGCTGCAAGGTACACCCACAATCAAGGAAATGCAAGCCTTCAAGAAAATCATGAATGACTTTTCTCTAGCATCGTGGATAGAGGTAATCCTAAGCAAATCCAAAATTTTCCTTTCCAATACTGATATTGCTATTCATAGAAATCTCACTATAATTCTAAGCTTCCAAAGGGATATGCTACCCTCCAAATATTTGGGACTACCTCTGACAGACAATCCTTTGATAAAGGTAGTTTGGGAGCCAGTTATTAATAAACTTCAAGACAAAATCCAGAAATGGACAAGCAGATCTTTAAATTTAGTAGGAAGGCTAGTGCTTACAAAAGCTATCCTTCAAACTGTCCCCATCTTTATGCTTTCAGCCCTTCCAGCTCCTAAAGAAGTAATGCAAAGCATCAAAAATATCCAAAGGGAATTTCTTTAGGGCAAGGGGGAAGAGAAAAAGAAATGGGCTTTGGTAGCCTAGGATAAGATATGTAAACCAAATATACACGGAGGTTTGGGAGTTGATGACCCCAAAACACTAAACAAAGTCTTTGGGGGAAATATGGTGGAGATGGCTAAAAGAATCATTTTTCCCTTTGGCCAAAGTATGGAAACAAAAATATGCAAACAACTGGAAAGAAAGGGACTACATCAGGATGTCTGGACTCATCAAAGGCTCCCACATCTGGAACAAAGCTTGGGAAAATAGGGCCTTAGTTCAGGAACATAGTTTCTAGGAGATCATAGATGGAGACCTTGCTTGGTTCTGGGAAGATAATTGGCAACAAGAACCTAAACTATTAAAAGAAGAATTCGCCAACCTCAAGTATGATACTGATGACAAAGGGTTACTTAAAGTAAAGGACTTTTGGAATCATGACAGAAGTAATGGAAAATGGAGAATATGGAAGAGCCTTGTATACAATGATGATTCTCTGTTGAAAGCCCAAGCAGAAGCTCTTACAGTCATCTTGGAATAGAGAAAGATTCTGAAATCAACATCTTCAAACCAACTAAGATGGGGTAAAAATGATGAAGGCAACTTTAACCTCAAAGAGGCCAAACAAATAGCACTGGGGCTTGACTTCTCAAACCCGAATAAGGTATGGAAGGACCTATGACAAAACCAAAACTGGATGAAAATCAAACTGTTTATGTGGTTAGTGCAACATAAAAATATTCTGACTTGGGAAAACCTTAGGAAAAGAGGGGTAGCCGGTCCATCTAGATGCCAGCTATGTGAATCACAAGAAGAAACTATGGAACACCTCCTCAACCTCTACCCATTCACCTCCATCTTGTGGAATTGGATGGCATCAATCTTTAGACAAACATACAGGGACATGGGAAGTATCACCAGTACTTTGAGGAATTGGAGGAAAAATTTCTCTGCAAATGAAATAATCAACAAATCATGGGCTTTGGTTCCAGGCCTTATAATCCGGGATGTATGGAAAGAACGCAACAACATAATCTTCACGAACAATTTTGATTCACCCCAAAGAATCATGGCTCATATTTTAAGTCAGATCAAAGAGACTGTAGGAGCCCTCATAAACCCCCCCCCCCCCCCCCCCCCCCCCCCCCAAAAAAAAAAAAAAAAACCAGCCTCAAGTTCAGGATGAGCAGATTCTTCTTAATTTGGGACTACAGGGGCTTTGCCCCCAGGGCATAAACAAGATGGTTAGTCATATCATAGCTGATAAGGAATTCTAGCAACCTCCACCACAGGGTTTTATGAAATGTAATATAGATGGAGCCTCAAAAGGAAACCCTGATATTGCTGGTTATGGAGGAGTCATAAGAGATGAAAAGGGTTTCATACAAACCATCTTTCACAGTTACTTGGGGAGGGCCACCAATAATATGGCAGAGCTCATGGCCATGGAGCATTGCCTAGAAATCTTGAGGGACTCAAATTTACACAACACCATAATTGAAGTTGATTCTGAATTGATAATTAATTCGGTCAAGAGAATTGGCAATGGCTCAGCATGAGAGAAAGTGTCGAGGCGCTGGAGGTTACTGCAAGTTTATCAACGCATTCAATCACACTTGTAGACCATGAGAACCCTTAGTTTTATCCATGTGCGTAGAACAACCAACAGATTGGTGGAAATTTGGCAAATGAAGGTGTGCTCTGTTCCAAAAGCAACATAAGATATGACTGGCTAAGGACTCCCCAAGGAAGGCTATGGGAAGAATGATCCAAACAAGAAACCTTAGACAGAGAGCTCTATAAAAGCAAGGAAAATAGGGAGGATGAAGACTGATGGATACAGAGGATTTTTGGTCCACATTGGAAGACAATATATGGCAAAGTGTGAGCAAGAGGTCAGATACCCCTCTACAGTCTGCAAACGGTTTTCGGGCGGGAAAATGCTCTCGGAACTATACACAATCATGGTTCTTGGGCGAGAAATTATAAATAGGCCTGGTATTTGCATGGACCCTCATAACATTAAGAAGGGCCTTTTAAGTTTTTGGGCCTTGGACTCTTTTAAAATGGTGGCAAGTTGGCGCAATCGCAGCAATCCCATGGATTTCACAAGGACAACAACAAGAACTTTAATAATTGAAACAGACCTGAAATTACTTAGGACAGATTTTTATCAAGCTTCGGGTATGATAAGAAGGTTAAGTTACGTGTTTGTTGCTCTGTCATCCTGCAATCATGCGCTTATGGTGGATTTCGGGTAGAAAAGGTGCTTGGGGGTTAACTCCCCAAACAGACCCGAAATGACTTTTAAATGTGGTTCAATGGTCTTATCGGGTCCGATTTATTAGTTAAATGGTGTGCATGTTGGCCACCTGAAATGCTTTATAACCATTTGATCTATGGAGCAATATCGCTCGGTCTTCGGAAAAGAGATAGTATTGTTTTGTGGGCCCTCAGCCCAAGATATGTAGTGTTGGCTCGGTAACAAAGGTTGGTGTTGGTTTGCCAGTTTGGCGGGCCACACCGCCTTTGTTCTTTATGTACAGTTATGTAACTTTCAATGAATAGAATAGAAGGTACCACTCTTGCTTAAGCAAAAAAAATAAGACAAATCATATCTATGAATAATATTATTACAATGCTAATAACAATAGAAACTTATTAAAATTAAGGAAAAAGATATATTAGTTTTACATGATTTATGTTTTTATTAATAAATTGAATTTTATACATTTGCTGGTATTTAGTTTGAAGTTATAAAATAATTTGTTAATATAATATATAATTATATGATAATATTTTTTAATAAAATGGTCTTCCAAATTCTCTCACACTCAAATTCC
Source organism: Pinus tabuliformis (assembly GCA_031772625.1). Lineage (NCBI taxonomy): Eukaryota > Viridiplantae > Streptophyta > Pinopsida > Pinales > Pinaceae > Pinus > Pinus tabuliformis. The sequence continues at coordinate 187,419,238 of CM062807.1, read as the reverse complement.
AGTTATAAAATAATATGTAAGTATTCATATTATTTAAAATATAAAATGTTTATTTAAATAATATATTTATATAGTTGAAATATAATATTTAAAATATAATATATATTATCCAAATTAAGAATTATTAATGATTTGTATCCTAAGCCCTCCTAATTATATTATATAAAATATGGGGTACTAATTTAAATAATATAAATAATATCGTTTTAAAGTGAATAACAAGTAAAACATTACTAAATAGAATGTCTTACAAAAATGAATGAAATAAGTATTAAATAAAAAGTTAATATAAACCATTTTTTAATAAAATAACATATTATATAAGTTAATTTCATGCCTAAGTCCAAGACATATAAATGTTTAAGGACAATATTTTTTTTGAAATTTAAAATAGATTTTTGAACTCATTAATGTAGTTTTTATTATTATTATTTTTTTATTCATTCTCAAAATTAACTTAATTATAGTTATTTAGAGTGTACATAGAAATTAAAGTAGGAGGTGACTTGTCAAATATACCTTCCACTTAAAATCTTAACTAATATTTTTTTATTATATTCCTTATGAGACCCATTTTTTACCTCAAAATATCTCTAATGATCCAACCATATCATCCACAAATCTATTAATACATCATAAATTTGGAAAAATCTCACTAAACTTCAAACCTTATTGACTTAACGTGATGTGAGCATGCAAGATATTGTGTTATCCTACTACTTCCTTTAATTTATGAATGAAACTATTGCTTCTGTAGGTATCCCATTTGAAACCAATGACACTTGTTGTCATAAATGAAAACATTATGTGAAACAATCTCCAACTTTTTCTGTGATGGCAACACTACTAGCCATTGATTCTTATTGATGATAATCAACTAAACTTCCCAAGACATGCTACTAGGGAATCATCCTAATTGGATTATTCCTATTTGCCCAGTGTGACATAAATTCGTGGCATGCTTTGAGCCACTTCTTTCGTTATCTCTACTTCTTTCACTATCACTAAGGACAATCCCTTTCGTGTGATTTTATCCACAAACCTAACATTATATTTGTTTTCTTCTACACCCCATGACTTCCTGCCCTATCGGTTAAAAATAACGATCTCTATTAGCATTCATGGATTTTGGTTGGATTTCACCCTTGACTGGAGTGGTAAACTTCACACTCCTCTCTCCTACTTGATGTCTCGAAGTTTTATGCCCTTTCCGTCTAAGGCTAGGATTACCTTTTTTTTTTTCCAATAACTTCAAGGCTCACTCTTATGCTTAGATTGTTCATAGTAATACTTCATCTTCCTGATGGTGTCCTCCAATTTTTTAGGTTCATCAAATCCAATTATGTCCCTGAAATCCTATGACAATCCATTGAGGTACCTTTGGATGTTAACCTTATCATCCTTGATGTAAAGAACATACCTCGACAACTCCAAAAATAAGTCTGTATATTCATTAGCTATCAATTTCCCCAAATTTTTCTCATGAAATTCCTTGACCTTGTTGTCATAGTACCTCTTAGATAGGTACTTTTCTTAGAAATACCTCTCAAATCTCCTCTAGGAAAAATCCTTTTATCTAATTTTCTTGAAATTTCTCAGGTCTTCCCAATAGATATCAACATTTCCTTTCAAGATGAAAATGGCTACTATAGCCTTCATATTCTTTGAGTAATTATTAACCTTGAAATACTTGTTCATTCCTAGCAGTTATAACTTTTCTTCCTCAACCATCTTAACCTCTCCACAAAATATAGGAGGTTTCTCCTTCTTAAATTCTTCTAGCATGAAATATTTTTCTTTCCTTTTATCCATATAATGTCTTTTAGTTGCAACGCTAGATACTACGCATGATTTCCTATCCTATTATATGGAGTATCTAGTGGAGTTCCACCTTTCACTATATCTTCACTTCTCTACTTATGCCTTTTCTTAGATATGTTTCCTTCTGCACCATCAATCCTCACTTCGTGCTTTCCAAGTATTGATGGAATCTTCCTGTACTCATACTTCCCTAGGTAGCTAGCACCTAGCTCATGCAACTTCTATATTTGTAAATATCATAAACTTTGTAGTATAACTAGATTTTCTTCGACGTACTTTTCCTAATCTCTGACAATCTTTTCATTGTCATCCTTGCAATTTCTTATCTCAACCCTTGAACTTTTGAGGGTGTCCAATTAGGGGAGCCTTCCTCTCTCCTTTTCTCCAATGAGTCTTCTTTCTAACCATGCCAGGATCTATTATTGTTATAATGCACCATTCTACTACTAATCTATTTATTATTTTTTCATTACTTGGTGTCTTTTTATGTATTGTTACACACACATAATCATTATCCAACTGATATATATATATATATATATATATATATATATATATATATATATATATATATATATATTGCGTTTACCCATCACATTAGCTTATTTACAATAAGCATGTGAAGGTGAGACTATATGAAATAATGAAACTTAAGTTAGTATGCTAGTTAGAAAACAACTAACATATTATAATCTGCCATTTCTATCATTTCACATTGTAATATCAACACATGCATACAATAGACAATCATCAATCATAATGATACAACCAACACACATTTTGAATATGGAAAACAATTATTTTTAAATACCACACTTTGTAGCAAAGTGCTAAATCATGTCTCCAAAGGTATAGTGTAGAACCTTTGCTTTGATACAACTCTGTAACACTCACTCCCACCCTCTTGTACTTTTCTAGGCTGATGGGAAGTGTTACTTTTAACTAAACCAATATCCATAGTCTCATTATGGAAATGGGGTTACAAAATTTCTTCTTTCCCAAAGTTGGAGAATTTAACTTTGGATAACACCACTGCATCCAACTCAACCAGAGCTTTCCAATTATATAATGTGTATCTCAATATGACCTATGGAATAAGAGATATGCCTCTTCAAAGTCTAAGAAACTAGGAAGTGCCATGTTGCACTCATGTGGCCAATGGTAAAACCCTTCATAGCTTGAATCCCTCACACAACTGACTTGAATAGATCAACAAAATACATTAATTATTCCCCCCCTACCTCTCTAATAGTTAATAGGGGGGGAATTTTCAATTTGTCACTTGTGTGACTAGACCCCTTGCAATTTCCCCCTACCCTATATTTTGCACATGGCCACTTCTTTATATTGGTAGACTATATTGATAGTGGCCCTCCCTGACTTCCCAAAGATAGGGGGGTCCACTATTTGTTATTTATGCGACCATGGTCCCCTCCACACTCATGTACATGTGATACATGGTGCAACCTTGGCATTTATGTGATTTCCACATCACTTAATCTCCATGTGACCCTTTTATACACATTTTGATGATGTCACATTGATGTCATGGTGGCATAACCCTACCACGTGGCAACCTATGATGGTGCCACATGTCATCCAAAAATTAGCCACTTGACCACCACAAAAGGAAGTTTCTACCTACCATGTGTCACATTAACAATGTGTCACATCAACAATATAGTCATGTTAGATGATCCACGTCTCTCTAGAATACTCATGTGGCATGAACATAGCCTCGCTAGGCCCTTGTGGCACTTGCCACCTTAACAAATCCAATGAATCCCAATATGCTCGACCCCCTTAGCTCAATTCATCAATTTCCTTTGTTATGCTATTTTAGGGGATATGTGGGTGTGCATGAATTTTGCACCATGGATAACTCCCAGACCATTGAACTCTCAAACTCCTTCTTCTTGCAAACACGTTGAGGCCTGGCTCACAAATGGGATTCTCGATGATACATCTTATCCCCCATCCCTAGGTATTTTGGATTCGTGAATAAATCCAATTCTCATGAGATGTTCCAATCCTACACCAAGCTATCACCGACAGGCCCCATCTCATATTACATTTGAAATATATCCCACCTACATACCTGGCTCCTCACCTTTGAGCTCCCAAAATGGGTCACTTACTAGATATGGTTTGTCTTTCCCTTTTTTCAAGACATATTTGGATCAATTCAAATCCAATACCTCCATGTAAGTGCAAATGGGAAAATGACCCAGATGTCTGGTCTCCTGGATACATCCATCGAGCTCACAATGTATCTAGCCTAGACACAAACTAGCACTAAGGACTCGTTTGGCCCTGGATACAAGTCCAAATATTTGCAGTATGTGGCCTTATAAAATCTAAGGGATTTCCATGGGAATTCCCTAGATTTCCTTATTATATATTTTTACTTATAACACCAACTCCTATAGGAATGACACCCTCATTCCCACACCAACATTTTAGATATTTCCATAGAAAAAATTGCACTAAAAAAAGATATTGAAATGGCCAATAATATGCATAAATGCAACTAGTATTGGCTAACATTACACTATAAATTCACATATAATAGCATCAAATCCTTCCATATAAGGGATCCAAATAATGCTATCAGACCCACTGATACATCATAATTTATACTATTAATAATTTCTTACTAAAGAATACAATCAATATCCTTAACCATTAGAGATCCATGATATGCCAATAATAAAATTCACATATTGTAAATAGTTTTACTGAGCACATCAATAATTCATACATCAACAGTAAAATAGATCTACAATTCAATAAAGTAACAACAATCACAAGAATATGAAAAACCCTCAAAACCATGAGAGAATTAACATTAGCATTTCGTTGTAACATAACTAGGAATATCACATTGCTGCATCAACAATGCTACTACATACATTATTATAAAACATAACAATGTCATTAATCATTTACAGTGCAAGATAAGAAAATACACTTATCTGATTATTTTGAGTGACTAGAAACTAAGGGAGGAACTTTAACTCTCCATCAAACCATAGAAATTTCTTGCAGTTTACCCCCCTTGAGCAAGATTTAGTGTCTAAGGGATAAAGTTCTTAAGGGAATTCATACCAATGCCAACTATATTATGGCATAGGAGTATGGGATACATCAACCATGGAGCACTCAAATTGCTTAGGAAAACCATGATAAAAGTTCTAGAAGTTAGCACATAACACAACAATGTGTGCAAGGGATGCATGCTTAGGAAATGTGAAAAAGAAGCATTTCCTAGGAGTGACAATAGAGCCAAGGGTGTGCTCGAGTTGATACATTATGATATATGTGGCTTGTTGTTTACAAAATATATTAGGGGTTATGCATATTTTGTAACATTTATTGATGAATTCTCCAGGAATACTTGGATATAATTATTGAAGACTCGGGATAAAGTCTTTAGTTGCTTCCACAAGTTTAATGCTCTCATGGAGAACATGAAAGGAAAGAAGATAAAGGTGCTTCATGCGGATAATGGAGGTGAGCACGTGGATAAAACCTTCAAGGATTTGTGTGTAAAGGAGGGCATCAAGAGAGAGTGGATAGCTCCATATAACCCACAACAAAATGAGATCGTTGAGAGGAAGAATAGGTTAATAGTTGGAGAAGTTAGGGTGATGCTATATGACTAGGATATGCCTAGATTTATATGGATAGAGGCATATAGTATGAAAATATATATTTATAACAAGGTTCCTCACAAGATTGTGGGGAAGATGACACTCAAAGAGGCATTTACAGGAATAAAGCCAGAGGACGAGCACTTCAATATTTTTGGCAACATAGCATATTGTCACATTCCAGATGAAAAACACACCAAGTTAGATTTGACTATGGGGAAGGGCTATTTTTTTAGTTACAACAAAACATCCAAGGCATACAAGATTTATATTCCAGGTACTATGAATATTATTGTGAGATGAGACGTGAATTTTTAGGAGGAGAAATCCTTCAAGAGATCTCATAAGTTTCCAACAGTTGATTAGAGTGAGCTAGCAGAAGCTCCAAGGATGGCCAAGGATATCAGTCTCACGACACTAGTATGATTACAATATTAGGTAAATGTGAAAAGGAGAATTCATAATAGGTGGAGAAACAACAACAAGAAGAGGAGTAGGAAGCTCCACCCGCCACTTGTAGGAGAAGGAACATGGAAGTGCCTAAGAAATTAAGAGATGTGTAGGAGTATGTTGGAGCTCCTAGATCGAGAACTAGGTATAGGAAACCACCAAAGATGTATTTAGGGTAAAAGGCATTAATGAGAAAACTTATTAACAACAAGCGTTCTAGTTATGAGGAGGTTGCACAACATCATGTGTGGAAAGATACAATGGTGGAGGAGTACAACTCCATCATGTTGAATGACGTGTGGGAGGTTGTACCAAGGTTATTGGATAGGGAAGTGGTTATTTCTCATTAGATCTACAAGATCAAACTTGCTATAAATGGAAGTGTCAAAAAGTACAAGGCTAGGTTTGTGGCCAATTGTTTTTATCGGAATGAGGGAATAAACTATGAGTATGCTTTCGCTCTAGTGGCCAAATACACTTCCATCAAGGTTGTGATCTCTCTAGCTGCATAGATGGGATGACATATTTATGAGATGGATTTCATGATGAATTTTCTAAACAATGTGATAGAAGAGTATGTGTACATAAAACAACCAGAGGTATTTAAGATGCATGGGAGTAATAATCATGTATTCAAGTTGAAGAGAGCACTATACAAACTTAAGCAAGCTCCTAGAGCATGTTATGGCATGATTGGAAATTACTTGCAACATATGTTGCGATATCTATGAGGTACGAGCGAGTATGCTTTGATATCTTCTCATGGTGATGGTTTCAGGTTGATGGGGTATATAAATGTAGACTAGGCAGGTAGTACAATGGATTGGAAAATATCCTAAGGGTGTTTCTTTCATATTGGATCGTGGGTTGTCTCTCAGTACAAAAAGAAGTAGAAGCTTTTGGAACTAAGTTCTACAAAGGAAGAATACAGATCAACGAGCACAACTAATTGTGAGGATATATGGATTTGGAAGATGCTAGTAGCATTATTTAGCCCATTGGTTGGAGTTAACCAGTATCCATTGTGATAATCAGAGTTGTATCAAGGTCTCTGGGAATCAATTGTTTCATTATAGATCAAAACAAATTAGCATCATATAACACTTCATCAAGGAATTTGTATAAGATGGACTAGTTTGACTACAATATATTTCCATAGATCAGTAGGTTGTAGATATTCTTGATGATACCCGTCAATAGGTCCATTTTGAAGATTAATATGCCATCCTCTAGCCTTAAAACTATCCTTCTCTTGCATTAATTCAATTTTTTTGTTATATTATTTTGAGTAAGGGCAGTAAAAGGTGCTTTTCATAGTATGTGTCCTAATGTGGTTTAGTTGTAGGAAAATGAGGCATTTTTTAGGCTATTAGTATGCAGGGGTTCAATGGAGATAACTCGGAGAGAATCTAGGGGGTTTGGCCATGTTGGCTTGATGAGGCCTAACACAGGTTCAATGCTAGTTGCACCAACCAACAAAGCCCTAATTGTTGGCCCTCTTGGCAGCAACCAGTGTAGCGCAGGCTGCAGTCTCATGCGAAGCAGTATTAGGGGATGACAGAACTAGGTTTCTATATCCAGAGGTCTATGTGATGGATTCGTGTGGCTTCTAGGGCTTAGTTCTGTCTTCATAAACCCTAACCCTTCTGGAACAATTAATAACAATAAATCTTATACACAACAATTATATCTTCATGAAGGTCATTAACTAGTCATAACATGCATAATTTATATTGATCTACCATTTTCGTGCATTAGATAAAAATTTATTCATATACTTTCAGATATAGAGCAGAAACACATAAATTGCAGAAGTAAATATAGATAAGAAGATACACAAAGTATGGATCAAAACTATATTTTATTAGATGATATTTCAAAGTACAAACTTTCCTTCCCTGCGCACTCAACTGCAGGGGCCCATGCACTCAGCTTGCAGACTTACCAAGGTCTCCACGCACTTAGTTGCAGGAGACTTACCCTTCACCTAAGTACAAGAAATAAACCTTCCTGCCTTAGCTTGCTTGCCCAAACAATGATTTTCTATCTTATGATGATCTCTTATACTCGCTATGTATCCTCTATTTATAGCCTTTCCTTTTACAATACCATGGTCTGTGAACCATGGGCGGTCTCAAAACCTTCTTAACACCTAACAACACAAGGGTCTAAATCTCCTTTGACTCTTAATATCTTCACACTTCGCTTCCACAAATCGCGAAGACTTTACCTTTTTACAAAAAGGAAATACAAAATTTTAACCCAGGGACCCCATCCCAACATCCCCCCAACACAATTTGGTGACTAATCCTCGAGTCACTCAGCTGTCGTTTCAATATTTTCTTGGAGTTCGCAGAACTCCAACTTCAAAACCTGCATATCAGCTATGCCCTGCGTAGCTACCTGTTGTACTTCCTCGACCAATTTCTCTGTAGTGGGGCCTTCCACCGTGAGGCCCAAGGTCCTTTGAGTTTGTTGCATGCCCTTAAGATTGCTTTGCACTGACATAGTTAACTAGTTGGCTTCCTCTATCCAAGGTTTTGTTCTTTCCATAAGAATTGCCTCTTTCCAACACATCTCTTCAATGTCATTCTGAAGCTTCTTCCCTTCCTGTAGTTTTTCGAACTATTGCATTGGAACCAAATTGCATGCAATTGATCTAATCTCATCAAACTGACGTTGTTTTTCTATAAGGTATGCACCAATTTTCTACAGAGTGGGGTCCTCCTATAGAGACACCCATAGCTCCATGGCTTGCTTGAACAACTTTTTGCAGTCCTCAACTGCTGCTTCTAGTGTGGCCATGCCTTCCTTTATAGTAGCTCCGCGCTGCTCTTGAACCTCTGGCGGAGTTGTTAGTTGCAACTTCAATTGCAACTCTGAAATCTATAGCTGTAATCCAAACCAGAATCGGCCGATTTCATATTTGGATTCTTTGACTGTCGTGGCCAGCTCCTGGATCTTTTTTTTCGATGCTGCATCAGCTACAATGTTAAGTTTAGGCAGCTCATTACTCGCCTGTGTAATCGCTCCTTCTAAGTGTTCGCTGCACGTAGCAATTTCTTCCTTCTCCTGCAATGCTTGCACCTTTTCTTCGAAGATCTATTATTTGTTTTTTTTTACTTCATTAATCAATAGTAGCGAGCTCTTCTCCCTGACCCTTAGCTCATCCAATACTCCTTGGTTCAACTCATGCAGGGTTTGGATAGGGAGTGCCATGAGGTTGATGCCCAGATTCTTGATTTGAAAAAGATGGGAATTGACCTCTTCTGAGTCGGTGCACATGGTCCCATCTAGAAATTTAATCACATGAAGGTCCAAATTCCAATTTGAGTCCAACATTGTCGTGCTCACTTGATCCAAGCTCACCTGAATCTCACTCGCTTGACCTACGCTTGCTTGTAGTTTGTTTGTCTAGATCTACAGATCGCGCAGATCCTTCTGCACTTTTCCCATTACCTACTGGTATTGTTCCTCAAACTGGGTCCATAATTCTGTTGTAGTGTCCCAGACTTTTGATGCCAATTTCATCTAAGTCCCTTAGTGAGGACTAATGGGTCCACATGGGTGAATCTAGTCGACTTTTGTTTCTTCCATGCCCTCGAGGTTGTCTGCTTTGTTCTTTTCCTGACCACAAAGGGGGTTCCCTACTTCGCGCTCCCCCCTCTTCTGTATTTTACCCTTGTTGGTCTTGCATGTGCTAAGAGTCAGACTCCTCAACCTTGATTATGGTTTCCTGGCCCGCTCACTCTTTGTCAACAACTGCCTTGGCAGCAACTTCCTTAGCTGCAACCTCTTTCCGTTGCACAACTTTCTCTCGAGCTACAATCTGATGGCCTTCCTTCTATTTCTCTGCTATTTATGTCTATGTTGTGGTACCTTCTACTACCTTTCTCATTCCTATGCCTATATCTGATGGGTAAAGCCACTCTCCTGGTCATTTACATACAATCTCTATGACATTCGCCTCACCAACAAGATAAGGCAACTTGTGCCATGTCTTCTTCGGATCCCCTCTGGTGTGAACATACACATTATGAAATTCAACCTTGAAGTCAGCATAAGGTTCATACTACTCATATAAGGTAGGTGACAACCTCGGCCTTTGGTTGATCATCGTGCATAGATGCATCTCCACCAGCACCCAGGACATCTTGGTCAAAGTAGCCCGCACAGTGTTCTTTGTTGCCTAGAGCGAAGCAAACTTCGATGCCTCTGGGAGGTTAGATTCTTGGGCAGGAAACTGGTTTTCCTCTAGCATCCTCCATGCTACTAATGCAATCAATAGCAGTAAACATACATAATGAATTGTCCTATAGGTTGGGCTATCTGGCCAGAAGGAAAACCTTGTTGATGGTGAGGTTGGCCGATCTGTCCAGAAGGTTGGACCTACTGATACTGAGGTTGGCCTACCTGCTGGAACGGTTGTTGCGCAGTTGAAGGTTGTCCTAGCAGACTAGATGGTTGAGGAGATTGGGCAGTTGGTTGGCCCAACTGTGTTTGGGGCTGACCAATTTGCCCAGAGGGTTGTGAATACTGGACAGTAGGTTGACCGAGTGGTTGAGTACCTTGTCCAGACATTGGACTATACTGGACATTGGATTGGTTCGGGTTAACAGTTTGTTGACCACTTTGTCCAGCGGGATAGCCTTGCTGGATACCAGGTTGGACTTGTTGAAAAGGCGACTGACCTGAGTTACCAGAAGGTTGCAAAGAGGAAAAAGGAGCAGCAGTAATGAAAGGGTTTCCATAAATGGATTGCCCTAGTTGGTCTTGAGGGGGTTGTATTGGAGATTGCGCAGATAAAACTTGACCACCATGGAAAGAGGTGGAGGTCCAAGCAATGGACAATGGGACCGATACCTCAACAACCGGTTGAGATGACAAATATGGATCATATGGCTCCTGCATTGAGACATTTGTCATGGGGTCAAGGACTCCAAACAAAGAAGCTGAGGGACGACTATAAATAGAAGTCAAGGGGGCTGCACATACCGTTGGAGCGGTTGTGACAGAGGTAACGGATAGACCGCGACTTTGTGGAGTAAAAGGCTCCGTAGCAGGAAAAGTGTGTGATGACCACATGGGACCTGTGAACGGAGTTCCAGAAGGCGTAGCATCTCTCAAAGCTTTATAACCCAGTGGTAAATTTGTAGTAGTAGGCGTACTACTAACATGTATAGGGTCCGTTGAGGTGGGAATTTCACCGCTCGTCGCAACGGACTCATCGGTTGTAGTAGGGGATAATTCATCCATGTCAGATGAAACTTATGGGACTGACCCACGAGGGGAAGGATGGTCCCAAAAAGGGATACCGTCCTCAAAAGGTTCCCACACAGGGTTCCAATGATACTGGTAAGTCTCGTCACCCGGGGCATGAGAACTAAGTGGTTGTATACTTAAAACCACAGGAGACTCACCACCGGTGTTTTGGTAGAAGACGAAACTAGTAATTCTGCCAGGATGAAACTTGAGAAGTTTATCGAGATAACTCCTACTTCGGACTGATACGAGCGAAAGCTAATTGGGTAGATGTTATCGTGGCCAATAAAATTTTTTAAGACACTGAACTTAACCTTTTCATTTTTTAAGAGTCGAGAAAAGGGTAAAAGATGACTCTAGTCTCCTTCGAATATTTAATGAGCACGAAGTGACAAGACGCTCATAGGCACCTTTTCGTTTAGGGAGTCCGAAAAGGATCAAAAGTGACTGCTCTGGAATTCTAGGTAGAGGGTGTGCCAAACTTTTCGCAAAACCACAGAATACTTTTTAGGGTACGGGTGGTCGATCTTCGTGAATGCTGTGTTCACTGCATTGCGAATCGTAGGGCGGCTGACACGGCTTCCTATGGATAAAGGCTTTATTCCTATAGGGGTATCCCAATATATACTCGACGGTACGTGGGAGCACAGTCCGTATTGGCAGCTACTGTTTCACCGTGGAGGAATCACCCAACCACTCGACGATAAACTACCAGGTTTAACGACGCCGGAACACGTCTCTAACCTAGACCTCTAGAGTGTTTGCGTTATGTTCCAATGCGTTGTTATGTTCATTGAGTTCATTTTAAAGTTTATCTTTGATTATGTTTCAGTTTTTTGGTCCTACCGTATGTGATATCTCGAAAACTTCTTACATGCAAACTATATGCCGGAATTAAATCATTTGATTTGATGAGTTCTATCTACAGGAGGGTTGAGATCTTTTTCACAAACGAAATGATCACTTCAACAAAGAACAAAGATCCTAATGCAGCTAATAACAAGAAACGAAATTTTGTCTTTTTCTTTTTAATAGCAACAAATAACAATAAATGCTAACTACTATAATGCAAGAGATTTTTTGTTTTTCTTTCCTTTAAGATGGCATGATGCATGTAAACAAATTCTAAGAGATATGCACAATCCAAGTTCAGTCAATGAAATAGAACCAATTCTAAAACACAAAATGAACCATGCAAGCAAGGAAAAACACAAAAGCTAGTGAACTTTAAAGAGGCTAGAAGTGAAGTATTCAGAGTATAGAAGATCAAGCTTTAACAAAGCACTGGATAAGTGTAGAACAATCAACAAGCTGACTGGATGATCAAGAGACCGAAACTTCCCACAGAAGGCTAGACATGCAAAGTCACTGGAAATAAGCAAACAGCTGAGGGATACAGGCTAAAACCAGTCAAGCAGAGGTTCAACACAGTTCCAGAGGCTGAAAGAGATATATAAAGAGACTGAATGAGCTTTCCACCCACACACAGGCAAAATTTACAGAGCTGGCGCGACTGTCAGCCTGCAACTTGCGCTACCACAGAATTGGCGCGAGTTGCTTTTGAGCAACGTGCGCCAACTGGCGCGACTGTCAGAGAAATAACTGCGCCAATTAAGCTTGCGAACTAAAAAGATAAAAGATACGACCTCAGGTCGGGTTGACAGTGCTCAGATGGGTCAAACAGTAAAGAATCAACTCAAAACTGACTCAGGAAGCTCATGCACTCAAGCAAGCAGAAGAAAATTAACATGCAAGACAGAAATCAAAGAGTTACTCCCCAGCGGAGTCGCCAATTTGTTGGTAAGGTAAATCCCCTCTGCGGACAGAGGCGATCCCACTAGCCTATCACAGAACTAGCCACAAACAAACCACGCTGCTACGCAAGTTCCTAGTTATGCATCAAAGGTGAATCAAGAAGACTAACCTGGAGTCCAACGCTATGATTGAAGCAGAGTTGATATCCTCGATCCCTTGCTCCAACAGATCATAACGAATACCTGCACATGCAAAGGAAGAGACGGATACCAACATAAAAACTACCAAGGCACAACTATATTTCAGTCAGAAAGGAAATAAATCAACATATCACCATGACAGATAATGAGATTGGAACTATAATAGCAGTCGCTCATCAATTAATAAACAGGAAAAGTTACAACCATTGTTCTGACGTCGACCCTTCTCCTGGTTGGGTGAGTAACTATATGTGTCTTGACATGCATCTCCTCTCCGGCAGCATAACCTCTCTAGCACTCATTAGCATTCTCTCCATGACCAATAATCATCACTACTATAACTCAATTACCAAATCACTAGCATAACACTAACACCAACACTCTCGCACTATAGCACTAGCTTGTCCAATGCATAATGACACGCTTATATAGATGGAGAAGGGAGGAGGATGCGATGAACCGGGACACCTTTTGTGGAATTAGCAAAAGCCATAAAGATGGATAAAGCTCGACAAAAAACTGATTTTCTATCCTCAGAAAAGCTCCATGTAATGAAGGAAACAACAGTCGGACGTGCATTAAGGCAAAAAGCACGACTAAATTTGGTTGGCGCGACTGTTGCTCTAAGATAGAGCGCCAATGGTCGCGCCCTCTTTTGAGGATCTCCATCATTGGCGCGGGTAAGATATTGTGGACTTGCGCCAATGGAAAAAGAGCACTTTTTAGGGATGATCTGCAGAAGGTGTCTTCAGGGAACATGGAGTACATACTCAGGGGAACATAATGCAAGTGTTTTTAGACTTTGTCACTTCTTATAACTCCCAGGATGGGTCCTCCAAGGTACGACAAGAGGAGTAACAGGGATGGTGACAAATTACTGTGTAACAGACGCCCCCTAAAGCATGAAGTCCGAGAGGTGGAGAGGGGTGAAATGCTTTACAAGAACACACACAGAAGAGCACACAAGAGCACATATAGTTACTGCCGCCGAGGAGCTATATTAAGAGACATGACTGATAGTTCAATTACAAGATGTACGTGGTATGGTCGCAGCCATCCATAAGACAGTACATAAATAATCTGGATCCATAGTATGGACGCAGCCATCTGGTTAGGATCAATGAACTGACTCAGGTATGGTCGCAGCCATCCAGTGAATGAGTCAAGTACCAAGAATCACGCCTGGATTACGACAAACACAATCCAGGGTCTTGCGCTCCATCTCGACCCAAACAAGAGTACAAGTCCAAGCATGTGAATATATGAGCTGAAGTCGAACATGCATGAACATCGCCTGATTACCAGTCAATAATGGAAACTGTTAACAGATGCGAGAGGTACCACCAATAATGACAATGGCCCTCAAGGTACTATAGGTACAATCTACGGCGTGTGAATTAATGAACTGAAGTCGAACACCCGTAGAATCATTCGATCGGAGGCCAATGATGAAAACCTCACGTCGAACACGAATAACTTGCCATTGAGGCATGCAGGCTCCAAGGCACCGGAAGGGAGTCTCTAGGTCAACTTCCTGGATAATGAGCTGAAGTCGACAGGGAGTGACCTTGATCGAAGGTGGGCCATAATGTTTCCCACATCATCGACACGAGACAGAGAGATAATGTCGTGAATCAAGATTGTGCGAACTATCAAAGGGAGGTTGTTTATTTGCAGGGGTCAACTTCTCTTGAACATATCGGCGGCACATTAACGGAATTGGCAGTATTTGACATCAATGTATCAAAGGTCATTATGATGAGGCAATGAGTGAATGAGAGGTCAAATAGGGTACCCAAATCCATGGAAGCAAGTGAAAGATATGAGATGAAATATCCCCACCCTGGACACGAAAGCAAAAAGTGCCATGTTCAAGAGCGACATACTGCCGTTACGGTAATAATTATGGTTCAAAGAATTTTATTTTCCCCCACCATTTCTGGCGAGTACCCCAGTTATTTTTAACAAGCTTGATGGGGATAGCATATGCTTGTGTTGTGACAAAATCCGATGTCATTAAGTTTTAATGAGTCTGACAAAGGAAGAACTCGGCGTCTTTTCTTGTTTAGAGAGTTTGAAAAGACAGCAGAAAAGGAAACTCCAGGGATGTCCTTTTTCGTACAGTTGTGTCTCTCGGGCCCAAAAAAGTATAAAATAATACCCGAAAGAACCGCCCGATCATTACGATCGAGGAGTACTTTTCATGATTAGTGACTTTGACCTGAAAAAGTAAAAAAGCGGTCAAAACCACGTCGTTTCGTAACCACTAACGAGTTTGAAACGACAAAAACCCGATAATCTTTTTATGTTTTAACGGTCGACAAAAAGAACTTAAAACGACCGCCCCTTATCACCATTTAACGAGTCAAGAGGAACGACTCGGCAATCTTTTCCTCTTTAAATGGTCAGAAAAGAGCTGAAAGCGGACCTTGAAGTAACCTTTTCTCGTGTTTTACCGAGCTCAAAAACCGAAAAAGAGTTCATTATGTTGCTCGAGTGGCACTAATCCCTGTCAACACACAAAAATAGCGTAAAATCCTACTTTGACATAAAAATATTCACAAAAATATGATTTTACTGTGTTTTTTAAGCCAAAAGAAGCTATAAATAGTGAAATAGTAAAAAATAAAATTACTTTTCACTTTTTACCTTGTGAGTTTACCGTTGGAGGGTTTTGGGTGCAAATTTCAACTGCTGATTGCGACCAATCCAGGAGACCATTCGAGTCGCCGTTTGAAACAGGTAAGAGGCCTCATCCTTAGCTTCATTTTTATTCCATTCTTTAAGTTTTCTATCCACAGAATTATCCTCTGTAAGGGGTATTGCAAAAAATAGGGGCCCATTGGCGCGAGTTTCCCATGCGGGTTCGCGCCAATGGGCTGTTTTTCTAAAAGGGGTCGCGCCATTTTCGCGACTGTTTGTAAAACAGTCGCGCCAATTGCGCGAACCAATTTACACATAATTTTGACCGTTGAAAATGCAATTTTCTTTGATTTTTGGTTCCACCATTGATCTTATGATGACATTTTGGTGTTTTGGTTGCAGGAATTGGTCAAAATGGCTATAGAATGGAGAGAAAGGGAACATGAGGCCATAGATGCTTTGGCATTGGAAGATGACGCATGCATGGATGCTTTGCGAGATTGTGGTTTGAAAAAATTCTTCCTTACCTCATATCTATGTGCACAGCCCGAGTTACTAAGGTTTATTGTGGATGACTGGGATATTGAGGATCAGGTATTTCGCCTGAAAGACCAGACATTGGAGTTGGATGTCTCTGATGTTTATTTTATTACTGGACTATCTCGGCGGGGCGCACGGCCCATCTTGACCGGTAGTAGACCTTCTGGGGAGAAGATGGGGGAGGTAATGGCCAGAGTTTGTCCTGGGGCCCATTTTGGATCCAATAGTGCCAAAGTGGACATTGTCACTATCCCAGATTTGGTGCTACGAGTGGTACTATTCACTATCACTCGGACGGCTGGGGTACAGGCACCCCACGAGGCCAGCAAGAATCATTTGCTGCTGGCAACTAAGTGCCTACACCCTACATTATTTGATTGGGCCACAGCAGTAACAACAAATATAAAGAGGCAGCTTACCAAATGTAAGCGTGATGGCAATAAACAGTTCGGATATGGATCCATCATAGTATCATTTTTTCTGGAGCGGCTACCGATATTCTGGATCCCAGGAGGTATAGTGGCAGATCCAGTGCCACGGGAGCCGAGATTGGCTCGATGGGCACCACTTATGCCTAGAGGAGGTGGGGGCCAGCAGATGTCCTGGAGGCCCGAGTTCTTCATTTGGCTCCAAAACCAGTTGATCGTCGTGGAGGACTGGCCCTATGCGGGCACTGATTTTACTGGAGATCCAGATCTCCCGTTTCCTGAGGGAGAGGACTGGGACGAGGAGCTAGGTAAGGACCTTTTATGTTTTCAATACTTTAGCATATTCGAGTTTTTATAATTTATGTCTGTTTCTTACAACATCTATATATGTATGCAGACGTTGGTGCAGAACGACCAGCCGACTTGCCTCACAACGTACGGAGAGTACAACCTGCAGTGGACCCTCAGGCAGAGGGTGACGATGATGACCTAGTACAGAACCTTGAGGCACTTACTCGAGGGATCCCAGATTATGGCAGACTGGCGGACGTGCCTAGAGTGTACCAGAAGCATACGGTGGGAGTGTCTACTCGCGTCCATCGTCTGTTGAGACGTGTGGTGCGGGTGGTGACATGCTATCATGAGCATCACTGCGATTAGACGCCTAGGTTTCATTTTTTGCACGTTTTTGAGAGACATGTTGTCGACGGCTGTATGAGTTTTGGACATGTATTATTTTTTGGATTATGTAATGCGCGGGGCGCAAACATTTTGACACTCACGTATATATATATACATATGTTCATGGTTCATTATTGTGTTTTCATGTGCTTGCTTACATAATGTTTTAATTACAAATTATGCAGACGTCTATCTAATACATGATTGGCCAATGCATCAGATAATGTGTTTAATTGTCTCGGAACATGTTGATATGTAATAAAATCAAAATGTCTTTCCAACAACCTTACACGTAAATACAACCTTAGTATATGATGGTTTCTGACGGAATATTGCATGTTGAGCTGGTGGACAACAAGTTGAGAGTCCAGGTTTACTACCAATGCGTGAATACCGAAATTAATTGCTCTAGCAAGTAACTCGATTACAGCACAGTATTCGGCAACAATGTTAGTAGTATGGCCTAAACACACACCCTGGCAATCTATTAGCTCGTTATGAGGATCGTAGATTACCCATGCCGCAGAAGACAAACTGCGGGTACTGCGGTAGGCACCATCAGCGAAACCAACATAAGGTGCATCCAACATCTGCACAAGAAGCAAAAAAACACAATAAGTGGCAGCTGTGTCTCGAAAACCGACACACAACACACCAAAGTACATGTATGTACATAATAAAATGTACCAGCATCACGCATAGTACTTTTTCAAGTAAAGCCCATTTCGGGGCTTCCCAAGAGGGTTTCCTTCATAATCAATCAGCTCGTAGGCCCCTTTCTACAGGACTCTCTTGACAATATCAGGGCCTAGCCACATAGACTCGAGTTTTCCTGCGCCTAGCTTATCTTTCGCTTGATCATAGAGTAGGACCAAGTCTCCCTCAACAAAAGAACGCGGATGGACGGTCTGATCGAAGTGAGTCTTGACTCGCTTCTTTTGTGTTTCGATGGCCAAAGAGGCCAGGCGACGAGTCTCATCTAACCGTTCTAGGTAAAGAAGGCGTTCTTCTAACGGGATAGTGTTGGGAAGCAGTTCGATGGCTAATTTCAATGAAGGGATTTCACATTCAATTGGAAGGGTAGCCTCTAGTCCATAAACTAGTTGAAATGGAGTGAAACCAGTGGCATCCTTCACGGCAGTTCGGTAAGCCCATAAGGCAGGGAATAACATCAAATGCCAGTTAGATTTATGCACACCAACGATACGTTGAAGCATTGTGACCAAGATTTTATTGACAGCTTCAACTTGACCATTGGACTGAGGGTAGTATGGAGTTGAACTATCGTGTTGCAAGCCTAGCTGGGTTGTTAACTCCGACATCATATGATTACGAAAATGCTTTCCGTGATCAGTGACAATGGCTTGAGGGACACCGAATCGTGAAATAACATGATTGAATAAAAATTGCGCCGCAGTGTGACCGTCTTCAGTTAATGTAGGCATCGCCTCGGCCCATTTAGTAAAGTAATCGACAGCAACGATGATAAACCCATGCCCCCCGGCCGAGCGAGGGTTACAGGTCATATAATCAATTCCCCATTTTGCAAAAGGGCCGACGGAAACTACAGGGTGCAATGGAGCGGAAGGCGCTCGCATCTTCTGCTGGTATATCTGGCACTCATGACAAGACCGGACGACAAGAATGCAATCCTTGAAAATAGAGGGCCAAAAATAGCCAGCCCGAAGGATTTTTTGGGCTGTAGCATATCCGGACATATGTCCGCCACAAGCGCCAGCGTGGCAGTCATTGAGAACCCGTTCAGCTTCCTCTAGAGTAAGACAACGGCGAAGAACGGAGTCTGCACCAAGACGATATAATGTATCTCCGATGATACGGTAGGGTTGAGATTGATGACGAATCCTCCGCCGAGCGTCTTTAGACACACCTGGACGGAAGGAGGACGTTTGCAGATATATGATTATATCTCCGTACCATGGATCGAGGGTGCTAATTAGGAACAGGGTTTCATCTGGTATTTAGTCTTCTGCTGGCGAGGTCGAGGACGACGATGGCAAAGAACAAATTAACTCAGCGAACACAAGAGATTTCTTAGACTTGGCAGTGGTAAATTCCAAGTCAAACTCTTGGAGGATAACAATCCACTTTGAGTATTTGCCCCCTAGTAACTAGCGTGACAATATATACGTCATGGGGTTGCAATCAGAAATCACAGTAGTAGTACGCAGAAGAATATAATGACGGAAGCGTTGTACAGCACAAACTGCGGCTAGTGCCAACTTTTCGATATAAGCATATCGAGTTTCTGTGTCTAACAGGTTGCGACTGAGATAGTAAATAACATGTTCAGTGTTATCATCATCGGTTTGGACAAGAACCATGCCGATAGTGGTATCGGTGGCAGCCAAATACAAGGTGTAGTCGCGATAATAATTCGGAGGACGAAGCAATGGAGCAGAAACAAGTAAACTCTTGAGACGTTCAAAAGATTCTTGAGCTGTGGTATCCCAATGGAAAGGGATATCACGCTTTAGTAATCGCGTAAAACCTTTAGCTACTTCGGCATAGTTGGGAACAAAACGGCGTAAAAAATTGGCTTTCCCCTGCAAACTTTGTAACTGATGCAAAGAATTTGGGGGAGGGAGATTGACGATAGCTTCGACTTTAAGGGGATCCAAACGGATGCCTTCTTTAGAAATGATAAAACCGAGAAGTCTGCCAGATTCAACGCAGAAGACACATTTGTGGGGATTTAGCCGGGTTCGGTAGTACCGACAACGAAGAAAGATTTCGCGAAGGTGTTTAGGGTGGTCCTGACGTTTAGCCGAATGAGCAGGAAGATCATCCAGATAAGGTTGCACAATATGCCGAATGTCATGAAATGCATACGACATTGCGCGCTGGAAGGTAGCACCGGCATTTTTAAGACCGAAAGGGAGCTTTTTATAGGCAAAAGTCCCCCATGGGCAAATAAAGGCCGTTTTGTGTTGATCAACAGGAGCAATATTGATCTGGTTATAACCGGAGAAACCGTCCATAAAAGAATACATTTCATTGCCGGCACACTCGTCAATGATCTGATCAATGAATGGTGTGGGAAAATTATCTTTAGGACAGGCTTTGTTTATATCACGGTAATCGACACAAACCCGGATTGTACCTTGTTTTTTAGTTACAGGGACAATGTTAGATACCCAATCCGTAAGAGGAATAGGGTAAATAAAACCGGCGTTAAGAAGCTTTTCTACTTCGGCCTTAATCGCCGCAGCCTTCCTAGGATGTACAGGGCGTAGACGTTGACGAACAGGCTTAGCATCTGGGTACGTGATTATTTCATGCATCACTATACTAGAATCAATGCCAGGCATTTCTTCATAGGACCAAGCGAAAACATCACGAAATTCGCGAAAAAGTTCAGAGTAAAGTTGAATCTCCTCTGGAGTACAAGTGACTCCGATATGAAGATGCTCAACTATCCCGGGCTTAACAGAGATGTCGAGGGGTTGGGTTCGTGTAATGTTTGCCATATTTCCTTCAGAAAAAGCCCGATCAATTTGAATAGGCGTTTGAAGGATTTGTGATGGGAGACAAGGAGCGAACCGCTCGAGGCATGTCAGGAAATGTTGCGAGGCAGGGAGAAATGAGGAACGATGGTGAGAACTGTACCAGGGAGGTTCCTCCGGAGACATGGTCTCAATAATAGCTTCGTCGGAGAGCAATATTTCTCCTAGAGAATCCGAAGAAGCCTCATCTAGAAGTCCTGAGGATGGAGTAAGCGCAGAAGAGGGAGCCAAGGCAGCAATGATTTCAACATAATTAAACTCGGCAGGACTCAACGGCATCTGGTCGCCCCAGGAATCTACTTGGTCTGTAGGGGGTACGAGCCACGGATCAGAGCCAGTAGCGATCATATTGACAGAGGCGACATTTATAGGAGGGAGTGGAAAAACACCCATAAGATCAGGATCTTTGAAAAGTCCAGCTCCCAGAGTCTTAGGTAATTTGGAAGTATGGTCTACGAACGGGATGGTGCCGTCGGAAGAAGAAGCAAAAAAGGAGAGCTGGTCAACGGTAACGATCTTCCCTTGATGAGGAAAACGAATAATTCGGAAGAAAGATGAAGCAACAGCTTGCATTGCGTATATCCAGCTACGTCCGAGGAGGAGGTTGTAGGTTAGAGTAGCATCAACAACTTCAACTTCCATCTCGACCGTCTTCCCCTCCAAAGAGATTGGTAAACATTGGAGTATACCGTAAGGACGGGACGCTCTTCCATCAAAAGCTTCCAAGGTGGTGGGAGATTGGCTCAACACCGGAGATCTAATCGCTTTCCAACAGGCAACGGACATGATGCAAGTTGAGGTACCTTCATCAATAACTGTACGATGAATTGTCTTGGAATCAATAATTACCTGTATGAGGAAGGTGATTTGAGGAGGTAGTCTTAGAGTGTGGCGTTCTAAGTCAAAAGTTATTAAATCCGAATCGGCCGGATCTATGCCACCAATGGCAGATAGCATGGACTTCCTCTGAGAAGGGCAGCTCTGAAGAACCTCTAAAGCGGACATAGCCGACGGAGTCTGTGCTAAGTCCTCAACGATGTTGTAGTGCTGTGCAGCACGAGCATTCGGATTATACGAGGATTTACGGAGTACTCCTTTTGGAGGGGGTCGAAGAGGCGTTTCGGTTGTACGTCTCTCAATGTGGAGTGGACCGGAACTGAACGGGGGAGCACTTGGGGGAACCTCAGGCTCTTTCCCGGCAGATAACAAATAATCCTTCGTTCGAGTACTGATATTAATGGGTATTGTACCAGCCATAAACACTTGAGAACCAAAGGAAGAGGGAGGCTGAGTAGGGTCAGCCACCATTTGAGTTTTTTGAGTGTGTTGGGTGGGAAAGGGCTCCTTGAGCACAGCAGGAGTCCCAGAGGTGCCTTTTAATAAACGACTAACTTCGGACCGCCTCGGGAAATCCTTGGTAAAGTGATTCTCATCGCAAATAAGACAAGGATATCTGGGTTTGCGTTTAGTGCCGTCCTCAGGTTGAGGTTTTGGGGTTTCCTGCTTAGGTTGCTCCGTCTTATTTTTCGCTTTCCCTCTTTTCTTCTCTTTCGAAGCCTTGCTTGCCGTATTAGATTGGACGGCATTAACCTCAGAAGTAACATTCGAACCAGACGATGCCTGGGAAGGTTGTCCATTCGAAGCAGATGTTTTTTGCTTTGCAGGGTTTGTATTTTTCTTAGAGGGTGAATTAACCGAACCGATGATACCGTCAACAGTGGGTGTTGGCGGGGCTTTAGATGTTCCTTGTCTTGGGACATCAGGCAGATAATCATATAACGTACCTGACTGAGAATAAACCAAGTCAAGGTACTGAGCTCGAGCAATAGCTTGCTCTTCAGTGACACACGCCCCCATGGCGATATCCCGAGCTATTGGAGGTACGAATGAAGTCGTAAACCAATCGGTAAGAAGCTGGTCGGGAATCCAAAATTTGATCATACGTCTACGCCGTCTCCATTCATGAATATGATCAGAGATATGCGTAGCTGTCGTTTGTCTTAAGGAAGTGAGGAGGTGCGTACCCGTTTCGTATCGAATGGGCAACTGGAAGTGAGTGAGAAACGCCATAGCCAAGGAATTGAAATCTTGAAAGGACCCGCGATGAAGTTCGATATACCACTTAGCGGCAGAGCCAGTGAGAGTCCTTTGAAAAAGGCGAAGCCGAATTGAATCGTCAAGCCATGAATTAGACGAACACCACAAATGATAGGTCATAATATGGGCTTGTGGGTCTTCATTGGCTTTACCATCGAATTTTGGACAGTCACCAGGTATTTTAGTTGGAATTGGAGGCCAATAAGGATTATGAAGGATAGGATCATTGGTTAATTTGGATACATCTGGTAATTCTAAAGTCGCTAAGAATGGTAATTGAGGATTGAAAGGCATCTGGGGCTGTTGGTAGGGTGGAGCACCAGGGTTCCACCCAGGTGGTGGTTGTCCCCATAGAGTTTGTCCGGAAGGATGTGGCCCCATAGTGGATTGGCCGTAAGGATTTGTATAGTGCCCCCCTGCATAAGGATTACCAAATGATGCTGCAGGCGTGCCGTATTGCTGTTGTTGGTAATTCTGGTACGGGGCAAACGGAAACTGCCCTTGAGGTTGTTGGTAGCCATACAGTGGTGGGGCTCCGAATTGAGTTGAAGAACCAGGCTGGGTTGGATGAAAAGTTTGTGATTGAGACCCAGCCTGCATTTGAAGGCCAGATGGGTGTTGGGGTCCCATTTGGGGCCATGGACCAGAATGAGCAGCACCAATGAACTGTCCTATAGGTTGGGCTATCTGGCTAGAAGGAAAACCTTGTTGATGGTGAGGTTGGCCAATCTGTCCAGAAGGTTGGACCTGCTGATACTGAGGTTGGCCTACCTGCTGGAACGGTTGTTGCGCAGTTGAAGGTTGTCCTAGCAGACTAGATGGTTGAGGAGATTGGGCAGTTGGTTGGCCCAACTGTGTTTGGGGCTGACCAATCTGCCCAGAGGGTTGTGAATACTGGACAGTAGGTTGACCGAGTGGTTGAGTACCTTGTCCAGACATTGGACTATACTGGACATTGGATTGGTTCGGGTTAACAGTTTGTTGACCACTTTGTCCAGCGGGATAGCCTTGCTGGATACCAGGTTGGACTTGTTGAAAAGACGACTGACCTGAGTTACCAGAAGGTTGCAAAGAGGAAAAAGGAGCAGCAGTAACGAAAGGGTTTCCATAAATGGATTGCCCTAGTTGGTCTTGAGGGGGTTGTATTGGAGATTGCGCAGATAAAACTTGACCACCATGGAAAGAGGTGGAGGTCCAAGCAATGGACAATGGGACCGATACCTCAACAACCGGTTGAGATGACAAATATGGATCATATGGCTCTTGCATTGAGACATTTGTCATGGGGTCAAAGACTCCAAACAAAGAAGCTGAGGGACGACTATAAATAGAAGTCAAGGGGGCTGCACATACCGTTGGAGCGGTTGTGACGGAGGTAACGGATAGACCGCGACTTTGTGGAGTAAAAGGCTCCGTAGCAGGAAAAGTGTGTGATGACCACATGGGACCTGTGAACGGAGTTCCAGAAGGCGTAGCATCTCTCAAAGCTTTATAACCCAGTGGTAAATTTGTAGGAGTAGGCGTACTACTAACATGTATAGGGTCCGTTGAGGTGGGAATTTCACCGCTCGTCGCAACGGACTCATCGGTTGTAGTAGGGGATAATTCATCCATGTCGGATGAAACTTGTGGGACTGACCCACGAGGGGAAGGATGGTCCCAAAAAGGGATACCGTCCTCAAAAGGTTCCCACGCAGGGTTCCAATGATACTGGTAAGTCTCGTCACCCGGGGCACGAGAACTAAGTGGTTGTATACTTAAAACCACAGGAAGACTCACCACCGGTGTTTCGGTAGAAGACGAAACTAGTAATTCTGCCAGGATGAAACTTGAGAAGTTTATCGAGATAACTCCTACTTCGGACTGATACGAACGAAAGCTAATTGGGTAGATGTTATCGTGGCCAATAAAATTTTTTAAGACACTGAACTTAACCTTTTCATTTTTTAAGAGTCGAGAAAAGGGTAAAAGATGACTCTAGTCTCCTTCGAATATTTAATGAGCACGAAGTGACAAGACGCTCATAGGCACCTTTTCGTTTAGGGAGTCCGAAAAGGATCAAAAGTGACTGCTCTGGAATTCTAGGTAGAGGGTGTGCCAAACTTTTCGCAAAACCACAGAATACTTTTTAGGGTACGGTTGGTCGATCTTCGTGAATGCTGTGTTCACTGCATTGCGAATCGTAGGGCGGCTGACACGGCTTCCTATGGATAAAGGCTTTATTCCTATAGGGGTCTCCCAATATATACTCGACGGTACGTGGGAGCACAGTCCGTATTGGCAGCTACCGTTTCACCGTGGAGGAATCACCCAACCACTCGACGATAAACTACCAGGTTTAACGATGCCGGAACACGTCTCTAACCTAGACCTCTAGAGTGTTTGCATTATGTTCCAATGCGTTGTTATGTTCATTGAGTTCATTTTAAAGTTTATCTTTGATTATGTTTCAGTTTTTTGGTCCTACCGTATGTGATATCTCGAAAACTTCTTACATGCAAACTATATGCCGGAATTAAATCATTTGATTTGATGAGTTCTATCTACAGGAGGGTTGAGATCTTTTTCACAAACGAAATGATCACTTCAACAAAGAACAAAGATCCTAATGCAGCTAATAACAAGAAACGAAATTTTGTCTTTTTCTTTTTAATAGCAACAAATAACAATAAATGCTAACTACTATAATGCAAGAGATTTTTTGTTTTTCTTTCCTTTAAGATGGCATGATGCATGTAAACAAATTCTAAGAGATATGCACAATCCAAGTTCAGTCAATGAAATAAAACCAATTCTAAAACACAAAATGAACCATGCAAGCAAGGAAAAACATAAAAACTAGTGAACTTCAAAGAGGCTAGAAGTGAAGTATTCAGAGTATAGAAGATCAAGCTTTAACAAAGCACTGGATAAGTGTAGAACAATCAACAAGCTGACTGGATGATCAAGAGACCGAAACTTCCCACAGAAGGCTAGACATGCAAAGTCACTGGAAATAAGCAAACAACTGAGGGATACAGGCTAAAACCAGTCAAGCAGAGGTTCAACACAGTTCCAGAGGCTGAAAGAGATATATAAAGAGACTGAATGAGCTTTCCACCCACACACAGGAAAAATTTACAGAGCTGGCGCGACTGTCAGCCTGCAACTTGCGCTACCACAGAATTGGCGCGAGTTGCTTTTGAGCAATGTGCGCCAACTGGCGCGACTGTCAGAGAAATAACCGCGCCAATTAAGATTGCGAACTAAAAAGATAAAAGATACGACCTCAGGTCGGGTTGACAGTGCTCAGATGGGTCAAACAGTAAAGAATCAACTCAAAACTGACTCAGGAAGCTCATGCACTCAAGCAAGCAGAAGAAAATTAACATGCAAGACAGAAATCAAAGAGTTACTCCCCAGCGGAGTCGCCAATTTGTTGGTAAGGTAAATCCCCTCTGCGGACAGAGGCGATCCCACTAGCCTATCACAGAACTAGCCACAAACAAACCACGCTGCTACGCAAGTTCCTAGTTATGCATCAAAGGTGAATCAAGAAGACTAACCTGGAGTCCAACGCTATGATTGAAGCAGAGTTGATATCCTCGATCCCTTGCTCCAACAGATCATAATGAATACCTGCACATGCAAAGGAAGAGACGGATACCAACATAAAAACTACCAAGGCACAACTATATTTCAGTCAGAAAGGAAATAAATCAACATATCACCATGACAGATAATGAGATTGGAACTATAATAGCAGTCGCTCATCAATTAATAAACAAGAAAAGTTACAACCATTGTTCTGACGTCGACCCTTCTCCTGGCTGGGTGAGTAACTATATGTGTCTTGACATGCATCTCCTCTCCGGCAGCATAACCTCTCTAGCACTCATTAGCATTCTCTCCATGACCAATAATCATCACTACTATAACTCAATTACCAAATCACTAGCATAACACTAACACCAACACTCTCGCACTATAGCACTAGCTTGTCCAATGCATAATGACAAGCTTATATAGATGGAGAAGGGAGGAGGATGCGATGAACCGGGACACCTTTTGTGGAATTAGCAAAAGCCATAGAGATGGATAAAGCTCGAAAAAAAACTGATTTTCTATCCTCAGAAAAGCTCCATGTAATGAAGGAAACAACAGTCGGACGTGCATTAAGGCAAAAAGCACGACTAAATTTGGTTGGCGTGACTGTTGCTCTAAGATAGAGCGCCAATGGTCGCGCCCTCTTTTGAGAATCTCCATCATTGGCGCGGGTAAGATATTGTGGACTTGCGCCAATGGAAAAAGAGCACTTTTTAGGGATGATCTGCAGAAGGTGTCTTCAGGGAACATGGAGTACATACTCAGGGGAACATAATGCAAGTGTTTTTAGACTTTGTCACTTCTTATAACTCCCGGGATGGGTCCTCCAAGGTATGACAAGAGGAGTAACAGGGATGGTGACAAATTGTGTAACACTTCTTGTCAGTTGCAGAGGGCTTAGGCCTAGGAGACCTATGCGCCATAGCCAACAATCTCATAAGAATAGAGGGTATTGCTTCAACTGAGGGTGCTACTTCTCTTGCAAGGGGAGTTATATTCATTCTCTCAAATATGATCTTACGGTGCTAATTAGGCAAGTTGGCCAACTTCAGCTGTGCTATAATTTCCTACCAACCCTTCTTAGACATACAACACTCGTCCTGAAAGTAAAGTTTAAGGCAAACTTGTTGGAAGAAAAGTGTTTGAATGCGAGGTGAAATGCTAGATTTATAGGTGAATTTGAATTTGGATCCAACTATTCCCTCCAAATTTCTATAATTAATGCATATTTGGTGGCAGATTTTCAAATAATTTCCCCATAAATGCACCTTCCCCACTCCTCCTAATGGAAATTTTTCCATCAATCATCTACAATGCTTCCAACGGCTACATTTTGACGACGTTGCGTGGCACCAACCTTTGTGGAGTAGCCACCTTAGCGCAACTCCCCTCGACGCCCTACTTTCTTCCATCGCATGGACCTCTTAATTTGTCTTTCCCATTTTGGGCAGTGTAATTTATAGTCCTGTACTTCCTTGTAGCTGCCTAGAGTACTAAAACTATCCTGCCATCATATATTCATTGCACAAGAGCAGGATCACCCTTGTACAACTTCAATCGATTGCCATTGACTCTACCTGGAAACAATTCTCCATTCAGCTTTGTAATCTGAATTACGCCACCATCAGTAATTTCTTTTACCACATTGGGTCCCAGCCAATGCATTTTAAACTTTCCAGGAAATTTTGTAAATTTACTATCATATAATAATACCAAGTCATTAACCTAGAAGGTGCACTGCTTTATATGTCGATCATGTCATGCCTTTTCGTGCTCATTTTTCACCTGTTGGTGAAATCTTGCTAAAAACCAATCCTCCTTCAATTCCATTAGTTGTGCGAGACACTCCTCCATAGTATCGTGATCATCCATATCGGTTAGTGCTACAATCCATAGACTCAACAAAATATATTCCATGGGCATCACAACCTCCTACCCATAGACCAACCTGAAAGGGGTTTGACCTGTCAATGTTTTACAAGTGGTTCTATACATCCACAAGATGGCTAGTATGTGCACATCCCAGTCTTTCCACATTTCATTGTAAACCTTCATTAAATCCCTCTCCAGGATTTTGTTGAAGGCTTCAACCGTACCATTAGCTTGAGGGTGATAGGGTGTGTTAGTGTCAGTGTCTTCACACTTCCATAGGTGATCAAATTTCTCTTTTGCATTGCATATTAGGTGTCTCATTCGATCAGCTGCATTCCCTTAGGTCATGGATCAACTGATGGTAGTGGTTTCATGTCAGTTTCCCTCATGACATTCACCTGCTAACCTGTTTACACATTGTTCTTTTTTTAGTCATTCACAGTCATCATGTTTCATTTCATGTATAACAACTAGTCCTAGGGTTTAGTCCCATTAGGTCTTAGGGTTTGTCAATCATGCTCAAATAAAGAGGTAAGCAGGCACATGAAGGTTCATAAAGTTATAAGTTTACTTCTGAATAAATCTTTTTCACCTCAAAACTCTGTTCTAAGGTGAAAACAGAGTTTTTCCATTTTTGTAAAAATTTCATGTAATTTAATTGTTTCTATATGTCATAAGCACTCAACAACTGTTCTTGTTCACCTTGCCAACTCCTGCCACTGCAAAAGCAAAAGTATCAAGACATCAGTCCATCAAATTGCCAAGAAAAAGAGTCAAACTTCAAAATGAAAAACAGAGTTTTTGAAAAAGTGACTAAGACTTTAGAAAAGTGGGTTGGAAATGAACAAAAATTAAAGTGTATGGTATATAAAGAAAATTCATGCTAGCAAGTCATTCCATTGTGCAAAAAGTCAAGTGGAGAGCCAAAATCACATTTTGAGGGAAGATTGAGCAAAGGAGGAAGAAAACCCGAAATTTGCAGCAAGTTTTCCTGGCGCTGCGCATCAGAGGGTCGGCGCTGCGCATTAGACAACTTTTCCCTGTGTAAAAATACACTGGCGCTGCGCATTGGGCTCAGTGCACTGTGCATTGGCCAGTGAGGTTTCAAATTCACAAAAATTCATCTCAAATCCTCTAAAATGCTACATTCTCCTCCTAACAAGTATTCACATATCCTAAGCTTAAATAGGGTTTTCCATGTTTGGTTCATGATTTTTGCTTACTAAAGGTCAAACCCTAGCTTGCCTCCATACTCTACTTCACATCATTGCAAAACCTTCACATCATTGCAAAACCAACATCCTTTGTCCCTTTTCCCAACTTCATTGCACTAAAACTTCCCCTTGATTCTATTTTCCCTTTCCCTATTTCCCTAAGAAACTAATCCCCTATATTAAACCCTAACTCCCTCATAAATCAAAACCCTAGTTCCCCAAATCCTTCCCTTCATTCCCCTACCTCATCTCATTACTATTGTTCCATTTACAAAATCTCTTCATAATCATCTTTTTTTCCAACCTATTACCCATTATTCACCATATCATCACCATATCCATTATTCTCATAGAGACAAGCATGGAAAGAAGCAATGAATCAGATTTTGAAGGAGACACACTTAGTGATAGCTCAAGAGAAAGAAATTTGCAGCAAAGGAAACCTCACAAAGGTGGAAAAATCATTAGGGAGGAACCTATCAGCATGAGTGAACTCCTTGCTTGCCCACTAGCCACCACATGTTTTAGATATTAGTCCTGTTTTGAGTTTTGTGAAATTGTTGAGAGGGTTAAATTTCACCATGAGTTAGCAAGGCAGTTTGTGATAAACATGGATAACAACATAGTACATCTTGATGGGGTAAACTTCACTCTTTCACCAATTATCATTGCAGAAGCCACAAGAATTCTAGATGTAGGGGAAAAGTGGAACAAAAGGTAAAATATTAATAAGCAGCATTATGAGCCTTATATCAAGGCCAAGTACCATGGCAAACTCAGTAGGGTGTTCCCTTTTAAATTCCTGGAGGACCAGTATGTTCCACTCATGAAAATTATAATCAAATACTTTACATGTGAGGGTAGGTTCTCCAGACTTTATGCCTACCACATCAGATTGCTCATGCACTTCACCAAGGTCAGGACCAAGATTTGCAAAACAAGGGTAAAGAGGCTAAAAGCCAAACTAAGGAGAGCCTTGAGGGCCAAGAAAGAACATGATAAACTTAAAATCTTGGCTGAAGCTTCATTAGCTCAGCAAAGCACTTAATGAGGTTGCCTCCTTCCAAATTTGAGGAAATTTTGGAAATTGTTTGTCATTTTACATTTTTGTAAATAGAAACACAGGAAATTTCAGCTGATGTGCGCTGCGCATTTAATTGGCTCAATCTTTTGCCAAATGGATTGTATTTTTGGATTCAGCATGAAAAAATAACCAAACCTAGAAAATTTCATCAATTTTGGAGAAGATCTAGGCCACCAAAAGGGCAAAAAAACACTCAAAAAATGCCCTCTCTGCCACTTTTTGGACCCACAGGAATCAGTCTTGGGAGAAATGACTTTTGAAGGGGAAAATCAACTCCAAATCAAGAAATTCAAGATGTTCCAGAAACTAGACAGGTAGAGATTTCCAACAAGCTATCTTGGGCCTGATTTGGTGAAGTGGAAGGCCTCCAAAAGCAGTCTTGAAGTAGCACTATGCATCAGGAAAATTTTTGTCAATTTTTCCTAAAATTCAAAATTTCGCCCAGTTTGTTCAGTGGTTGACTTTTCTTCTTGTTTAGGTATATGTATGCATGGTAAATGATGTATTTGATGTAAGTATAGATGAAAACCACCTCATAGGGTAGATACATCAAGTTCCAAGTGGTTTTGAGCTGTAATGAATTGGTTTCCTAAGTTTTAGAGGCAAGTTGTTCCACTGCCTACTTTTGTGTTCCTAGTTTAGATATGGTTGAAACAACCCCTTTTCTCATGGATTGGACCCGGATAGCTAGCATGAGTGGTTTCCTTGCCTATATTATGTAATTTCTTAGTCATTTGTAAAGGTTGGACTTTGGAAGAAGTGGTGGCACTCATTGAACATTTGTATCAACATTTTGGCAAGACATAAAACCAGGTTTCATAGCTATTTTTGTGGGATTCTTGTGACAGTGAGTTTATGTATTGTTTCTTCTTTGTAATAATTTTTTCTTATGTTTTATATGTATCCAAATCCATATTTCTCTTCTAAAACTAAATTAATCAAGGTGAATGGACAAAATACAATGTTGTGCTTTGTCTTGGGAATGCATTTGGTTTTCAATGTTTTCAACTATTTGAAAAGGATTCATAGTTTCTTTATGCCCTCCTCAACTCCTCAGCTATCTTAATATACCATCTTAATCCATTGCTAGTACATAAAATCTTGTCTACCTCGCCCCACAGGACATCACTGTATCCCTGAGTTGATTTCCCGGACCCAATCTACCTTCTCCAATTGATCCAACAACCAAAACCTAAAAATCAAACCAGAAACCTTGAGCTACTATACCTAGCCTAAAATCTACATTAAATTCAGTCTTCTCAAGTCTTAATTGCCAATATCCTAATTGAGATTGATAAGGAGATAGCCCTCTCCCGACCTGGTAGGGCTAGCTACTAGGTTAAGTGTGGTTTGATGTTACCCTAGACCTACCTTCCTTCAGCCTGAGGTAGATCCAAGCACTAATAGGGTGTACTTTTCTGATGATAGCCTTGGAATTATTTAAGCATCTTGACAATCATTTCCTTTAAGAAGTGTGTGCCCCTGTCACTCATTAATATATTAGGGAAGCCAAATTGGGACAAGATAAACTCAAAAATAAAATTCGCAGTGGTAGTTGTGCTATAGTCCTTTACCAGTTGCACTTCCACCCATCGCATCAAGTATTCAATTGTTGTAATAATATATCACGCTCCGGTCTTTTTCCTTGGTGGCTGGATCAAACCCACAAAATAAATCGCCCATTTATCGAACACCTGGAAAGTTATCTATGGATTTAAGGGCTATTCATCCGTCCGTGATGGTCTCCCCATCCTTAGGCAAGCATTGCATGCCCTATAATACGCTTTAGAATCCTTATTCACCGTCGGCCACCAAAGTCTCGCGCATATAACCTTTTTCGTGCTTGCTCTACGTGCATAGTGTCCTCCTGCCACTCCTCCATGTGCTTTTGCAAGGATGCTTGGTCATTCAAACTCTGGGACATATCAGTGCAATATTTCATCAGAGCCCATTATATATAAGTGTCCAATGATCATCGAAAAATCAACCGCGCAAACCACCAACTCCTTCTTTTGTTATGTATAATATCCTTCTAGGGCTATGCCAGTTGTTAAAAACTCGATTATGTCAGCAAAGTGATCGTCTGCGAAATGAATAGCAAAGAGTTATGTATCAGGGAACCCTTCTTCCAAACTAGTAGGCTCATCACCAATCTCAATCCGGGATAGATGATCGGGACCAACATTCAATCATTTAGGCTTCACAATCACCTCAAAATCATACTCCTAAAAGAGCAACAGCCACCTGCAGATCTTCCCTGCAAACACAAGCTTATTGGCCAGTTATTTTAGAGGATAATGGTCTGTATACATCTTGAAGTACACACCTTACAAATAGTGTTGTAATTTCTATAGCGCGAACACCATTTCCAGTCCTTCGCGCTCTGTAGTCAAGTAGTTCTTCTCCTCCTTTGACAATTTCTTTCTTGCAAACGTGATAAGATGATCAATATCACCTTCACCTAGTTGGGTTAGCACCACACCTAGCGCAATACAAGAAGTGTCCACATGAACGTGAAACTCCTTTTTCCAATCTGGGAACACCAGAATGGGTGCGGTGACCATTTTCTCCTTTAAAATGTCTAAATTGTTCTAACACTCTTCATCCCAGCAAAATGTTGCATCCTTCTTCAACAGTTTCTCCATTGGTGTAGTGACTTGCGCATATGCCTTGATAAGCTTTCTATAATACCGCGTATGGCCCAGTTTCACGTGCAGCTATTTTATGTTCTTTGGGGCCTCCAAATTGACAATAACAAATATCTTTGTAGGGTCTACCATCAATCCCTGCTTGCAAACCACATGACCCAACAATATTCCATAAGGAACACAAAAGATGCATTTTTTCAGATTCAGGGTGATCTTATGTGTGCGGCAGGTATCCAACATAAGGCGCAGACTTGCAAAATGGCACTATACCAAACCAAATACAGTCCAATAATCAAATTAGACTTCTAAGAATTTATGGATAAATTCCTTAAAAGTTGTAATTACTACCCTTGAGAAGATCGCAGGTGCATTATTTAATCTAAATGGAATTACCTTGTATTGAAAACATCCCCATTCTGTTGCGAAGGTGGTCTTTCTACGATCCTCTTGCGTGATCTTGATCTGATGGTACCCCGAGAACCCATCAGTGAAGAAGTATGCTTCCTATCCTCCAAGATTCTCCAAAAATTCATCTGTAAACAATGTTGGAAACGGTTCATGGACGCAATGCATCATTTAGCTTTCATAGTTCGATGCATATCTAGATTTCATCTTGTTGCTTCTTTTCCTGGACTACCATAGGACTCACCCAGTCTGATTCCTCCACAGGCTCAATGATCCCAACCTCTAGCATTTTGTCCAACTCTTTGCACACCTTTTCCTTGTATTTTTGATTCAGACGGTAGGATCATTTTTTATAGGATTCACATTTGGCTTCAAAGTAATCTTCATCATGCCCAGGTCCCCTACTATCCCCTTCAGATTCGAGAACTTGGTGGGAAACAAGTCCTAATATTCACACAATAGTTCTGCGATCTTACCAATTGTATCCTCATCCCAATAGTCACCTATTTTTGCAAACTTCGATTGCGTGTCCGATCTAATGTTTACCTATCTAGTCTTCAAAGGCTCTTTCATGTCAGGAATTGTTGCTTTGAGTCCTCCAACTTCACGTTGTCCCTCAAACTCTGAAATGTTGATATTTCTCGGGTCATCTCCTTCTTCCTCTGTGGTCACGTTATAGCATTCTAGCACATGGCGCAGTAGCATATTCTAGTCGGGTTGAACCCATTCTACCAGTTCCTCGGTCCTTCTAGGGATTGCAACATTAATTTCTTGCAGTGCCTCATAAACACATTCAAAGCCATCCTCAATTTTGAAAGTCAACAAAAAAATTTCCCTCAGGATAGCCCATTTGGTTGTCCCATGGCACACCTCAGTATCCAAGTACTAGTTCATCGGAATGGTATCCAAAGTGTGACAAAATATTTGCACCCATCCAGGTTGAGGTTCTTCTCCCCAAGATTTAGTCCACTATGAAAAATTATCGTGTTGATCATATTTTCCTATGTATTTCTATGTCATACGAGCATTGGCATACCCGAATCGCAGCTTCATCATTCACCTACATTCTTTCCAATCAACGAAGTTGTCCTTATGTGTACCCCACAAACGGGTAGGCATAGCACTAGATCTAGTGCCTGGAACCGATGTTATTCTGCCACCCCCCTTTCAAACTTATCCAAAAACAAGTTAAGATCATCCAAAACATCATAATGAGGTAGATTTCATACCTCCGTGGATATACAGTGAAGCAATTTTGTCAACATGTTGCAGTGCAGCAAGGAGACTTTGTGTAATCTATTCTACCAATGCTCAAGTTATTCATCGAAATCTAAGGTGCAGGAGCTATCTCTATCCCATGTAATTCATCCATCTACTGTAGGATTGATCCAGTCCTCATCACGTGCAGTGATCTTATATATTTGATCCAGATCATCCTCTTCTTCATATTTGTGCACTGGTTCCATGTATCATGCACCTTTGGTTGGAACTAATGTAATAATTACTCGGAGCTCCTTCCTTTCAAATTTCATTCTATGTTTCTTGAGATTAATGACCACATCCATGTTGAAGACCCAATCAATGCCTAATAGCGCAGGTTAAGGATTACTATCGTGCACTATCTCGATCACCTCAAAGTCGTCCAAGGCGCTCGCTCCTTCAATATCCACCGTAACCCCATACACGAACTCCATAGGAATGATCTATTGTTGATTTTCCATGCGTAGATGGATAGGAGACCACTACAGTATAGGTCTTCATATTCTCTCACAAGTCTATTTTGGTAGCACATTCGCATTGGAGCCTAGATCAAGAATTACCTGATCCATTTCGTACTCTTCGATCTGTGCAGTTAGCCTCATTTCGCTACCTGTTTGTTTCTTACTTTTGCCTAATTTTTGTACTATGCATTGTTCGAGAGGAGTCTTGACCTTACTTGTACAGTTATCAAATAACTCTTGGAGCCCTTCTACCACCTTTCTATCCTGCAACAACTTCATACAAGTCTTCAGAAAGGTAGCTAATAACAAAGGATCTACATCCTACACTTCATTGTTTCCGCCAGACTTCTTCTGATTTCCTGAGGTAGAGGCCTCAACAAAGCTCTTTTTGGCTTCCATAAAGGTTTCCTTAGCCTGATTTAGATCGAATCCAACTCCCTTCTTGGCAGTCTTACGTAGCCAACCTTCATTTTACTACAGCTTTCCTTTATCTTCTCCAGTGGCAATACCACTTCGCATCACTGTAGTAATTCTAGGCTCTTCTTCGCGATTCTCCGCCCTCATCATTTGAATATTCTGTGTAGGTGTTTTATCCTTTTTCTCCTGTATCTTGGCTATTAGTACTGGGAAATATTCTATAACATGATCAAACTGTTAGAAATACTAACAGGAGGGATGTGTTGGGTTTTGACAGTTTCCCACAGAATGACCTGCTTCGCCACAATTATAACAAATGAATTGTCCTCGACCCCGTCCAGCCCCTCCTCCTCATCCTCTTCCTCGGCCCTAGAATCCCTCATGCACTGCACCCACACCCTGATCCTAAGGTCGATTTTCCACCTACATTCGATATGTAGGGGTTCGCTCCATCATCAGTTCATAGCTCTGATAATTGCACTCATCATGCCCAACTGATTTAAAAAAAGTACAAAATAACTGCTGTAAATTTTGCACAAAATTTTGTAAGAGCTGATAGTTGTCATTCGCGTGCTTCATAGCCATCTGACAGATAGCGCACCATAAGGCTACCCCTGTGCTAGATCCAATGATATTTTCTGGCTTTAGGAACAGGACCTCCCCCAATGAGGTAGCTCTGATAGACTGGAAAGTGGTCCTTATCATGACCATTGCCTTTACATTTCAAGCACCAAACTTATGTGCCCACCTCAGGTTGGACTTCCTTTCCCTTCTTAAGGCTCTGCAACTCTATGTGCAAGCTCGCTAGCTACGAATGAATCTGCTACACCCCTATATTTGTATCCTACATTGGTGAAGCTTCTAATCTCATGGCGATCTCCACAACTCTTGCTTGTGTCCCTATTTTTTGTTGTGAAAATGGTAATCTTAGATGGGGTAGGAGCAAAGCAATGTACAAGTCTCTACGCTAAGTATTTGTAATACTCATATTAGCTTGCTGACTTAAACATTTTAATCTTTGATCAAAGTCCCACGTGGACTCATTTGCCGTCTCATGGATCTCCTTGAGCTCTATTATAGACTGGGCCTGAGATTTGGGCTTCTTGAATTCACTTTTCAGCACTTGCTATATTTCTAGCATATTCGCATTGGGTTTATTTGTGCAGAACTTGATGTACCAACTCAGCGCTCTATCCTGCAGCGCTATGACTAGCTGTGCTTTCTTCATTGTTGTCATCGGTGATCTGTTGTGCCTTCCATATAGCATATGTGACGAACCAAAATTGTTTAGGGTCTTTAGTTCCCATACCCTTAAACATAGGCATCTTCATTGTATTCGCCATGTTAAATGATGGAGGTGGAGGTGGAGGTGTGGGTGGAGGTGTAGGTGTGTGAGGTAGAGGTGGAGGTGGAGTGGATGGATGAGGTATCCATGTGATACCCTAACTTACTATCTACAATGCGTTTTGTGGTGTTCTTAGAATATTACCTTCATCGTCACTATTAGATGATCCTAACATTAGACTGTATTCAAACCCAGATTCTTCATTCCTTCTAAATGCTCTCCCACTTGATGAAGT
The DNA here is from genome assembly GCA_031772625.1 of Pinus tabuliformis. Classification (NCBI taxonomy): domain Eukaryota; kingdom Viridiplantae; phylum Streptophyta; class Pinopsida; order Pinales; family Pinaceae; genus Pinus; species Pinus tabuliformis. The sequence goes on along the minus strand of CM062807.1, from coordinate 187,381,658 downwards.
CCCAAACATCAATTTAAAGGCATAACCTATTTTTCACACAATAGCATCTTAATCCAAATCTTCAGAGATTTTAGGTACTTACCTTTTGGTCCCTTGAATAACCTATGCTCTGCTTCACTGTAGATGGTGGACATATTGATGGTGAACTCAGTGATGAATCCTCCCATAATGCGATCGATCTAGTGGTTGATGGCCCGCGTGATGTTATTTTCTTAAGCATCCAAGTACTTCACCAATTATGGGGTCCACACAATAGGGGCGTCAAGCCTCCATGTACCTTAACTATCCACTAATTTGGACAACCACTAGCAATTCACAGGGGAAAAAGCAGAAGAATATTTTGTGTTCGTTTATGACTACATATCTATTCAGCCACTCTTCCTTCGACAAGCGTTGATTTCTGTTCTCTTGGGTTGCAAATGCATGCAACTTTCGATCGATCCACTTTTCAATTTCTTTCTTAGCGGGGAACCACTTATCACACATTCCTCAGAAAGATCCCAATCCCAGAAACGAAACCATTTGTTGGCTTGATGGGGTCTGACCCAGGTTCAACATTAGCTACGCCAACCAGAAAAACCCTAATTGTTGGCCCTTTCAGCAGCAACCCATGTAGTGTAGGTTTTAGTCTCACCCGAAGTAGTATTGGGGGATAACAAAACCAGGTTTTTGCATCTAGAGGTCTGTGTGACGGATTCCTACAGCTTCTAGGGCTTAGTTATGTCTTCGCAAACACTAATTCTTCTGAAACAGTAAATAACAATAAATATTATACACAACAATTATATCTTCACGAAGGTCATTAACTAATCATAACATGCATAATTTATACTGATATACCATTTTTCGCGCATTAGATAAACATTTATTCATATAATTTTGGATACAAAGTGGAAACACATAAATTGTGGAAGTAAATACAGATAAGTAGATACACAAAGTATGGATCAAAATTGTCTTTTATTAGATGATCTTTCAAAGTACAAACTTTCCTTCCTTGTGCACTCAGCTGCAGGGGCCTGCCCACTCAACTTGTGGACTTACCAAGGTCTCCACGCACTCAAATGCAGGAGCCTTCCCCTTTGCCTAAGTACAGGAAATAGACCTTCCTGCCTTAGCTTACTTTCCCAAGCAATTATTTTCTATCTTAGGATGATCTCTTAGACTCACTATGACTCCGCGGACCATGGTCGAGTCTCAAACCATTTTTAACACCTAACAACCTAAGGGACTAAATCCCCTTTGACTCTTACTATCTTTGCGCTCCACTTCCACAAATCACAGAAACTTTACATTTTTATAAAAAGGAAATACAAAATTTTAACCCCATGGACTCCATCCCAATAGGTCACCTCCTTAACTCCCTAAACTCGACTTTGGATCACCATATACTCTCTCACTAGTTCGAGTTCATTGGAAGTCGAGTGACTCCTAGTCCAAGTGAAGGTCAAGAAGGACAAGGTCCACCATTTTCGAGATCAAGGAGGGAACCATTCCTACTTTCAAGAGAGTGGCTTTAGCTTCCTTTTTGTATAAATAAACTAGAGGAAGATCTCATTAGGATTCGAAGTTTTTGTTCAGCTAGTTGTAGCTATTGAGCTCCAATCTTGACATTGTTATTTTCAAATTTTATGTGATGTAATATACCTGCACTTTTTGATAATTATAAGTTGGATTTTAAGTTGCATTTGAGTTAGTTTCAGAGGGTTGAGACCCTTGGGTTTGGGCCCAACCAAGAGGCTTTGGTCCCTCTTCTTGTACTTATGTTTATTCTTCATTCCAAGCTGTTCACAGTTTCTTGCATTTCAATAGAAGTTAACCTATTGAACCTTGTGGTTGCATCCTCTACATCACCTCTCTTGTAGGAGAATGAGTGGAAGGATTCACAACCACAACCCAAAAATATTGTGTTTATGATTTCTTGGAAATAGATAAGTGTTACATTATAGCAATTGCAACACCCTCCAAAATTTTGTCTTTCACTCAAATTTCGGAGCCTTCCTTAGTCTTTCCCTTGATTGTTGTAAAAAATTGAGCTCATTTCACGATCTTTCCCAAAGTTCTTTGAAATCATTCGCTTGTCAAATTAATTGTCATCTTTTGGAATGTTTGACTGTTTTTCCATGTTTGCGAACCTTTTTCTGGAAGTCTTGAAGGTTGATATTTTTGTATATGAGTTGTCCTAGCCATTTAAACATCAGTCGCACTCATACACTAAGTATTGAGAACTATCGCACAAGTGTCATCATGGTTTTCCTCAAGTCCATCCTAAGTGTTGCACTTGTCACTTCTTGTCATGAGCCAGTCACGCAGAGGGAATGCTTTGTTTATTGCTCTGGTGGTCTATGTTTTCGTGTCGTTGAAGTATGATAAGTGTGTGATCATGAGATCCAGTTCATCACAAGTATGTCTTCCTCCTGCACTTAGCCATTTTTCTGAAAATCTCCTCGACCGGGAAACTCAACTTCACCGGACCCCGACTAAACTGTTCACTCTTCAATTTCAGCCCTCAGTGTTGTAACCTTGCTGCCTGGAACTATGCACTATGTAGTTACTGTCCTCCAGGGTAGTTTCACTGCGCAATTCCAAAGCTCAACAACCTTCCTTGACCCCCAAAATTGCACAACAGTTCCTCTCATTTTGACTTGAACTGCGCACTTCGCACTTACATTCCTCAAGATTTTCCCCTTGCCTATTGGAACGTCATAATGTGCAGATAAACCAACCTTCCTCGGCCGAAACTCATTGACCTCAAGAAATGCATAGATTTTTCCTTCAGGTCTGTCTACTGCCCAATACCCCTTGTCTCATAAAATTATGCATAATTTACCCCCAGGGCCTCATCCCGCATCACCCACTACTGGATTTAACTGTGCAATCCTGACTCCCAACGGCCTCTACACAATTTTGTTCCCCAGCGGGGACTATCCTGAAAGGTTCCTCAGTCAAACCTGAGCTGCATTTTGCGTAGTCTTAGTGATTAACCTCTCTCCCTATCACCTGGAACTATGCAATACATAGTTATTGGGTCCTCTCTCCTAGCCTATCACCTTTCCCAGGCTCAGTTCATGGATAATAATTTCTCTTATTAAGATAGGGAGTTTCCAGATTGATGTCGTCCCATCATGAGTGAATTAGAAGAATAGGTATGCTGTCAAGTCATGGCAAGATGATGAAGAAGGAGAATAAGGAGGGAATCATGCCTAAAGTCTCACTTGTAGTTGAAAAAACAAATGGAACTACAAAGAGCAAGAAAAAGGAACATAAGTGTGCAACCACCTTCCAAGATAGAAGATCATTGAAGACCCTGGATCATCAAGCTATGAGTAGGAGAAGAGAAAGCATATTAAAGAACACATCTATCACTCAGTAGAAATAGTGGCTTGACATTACCACATCATCAAGCCAATCCATGTCAATTGTTTCATGTCAAGTTGTGTCATGAGTTTTTATATGCCACATCACTATTGTGGGCCATGTATATTGTATTAGTCCCTTACAATTTCCTAGGTTGAGGAGGAGATCGAGAAGGGTAACCTCAAACCACTTCAGCTCCGTAGCTATCCCTACTAAGCAAGAGAGGGATATCTCAAAGTTTTTAATCATTGAGATGACTTTAAAGCAATAATTTTTAGGCTAGATATGTATGATTGTTTGTGTGTTGGTGAATTTTAGATTTTAGGGTTTGCTAGATGAGGGTTTGGAGCCAGTGATTAGGTCTAGGCTTTAGCAGTGCATAAGAAAAAATGAAAGGAGCTAGGTAACAGAAGGCCATGGTGTACTTGGAATATTGTCAATGTAGTATAGAATATAAATTTTAGAAGAGACTAATGAGCATAAGCAAATATGAGTTCATTAGCTTTTAGGAGACATAAACACAACTATGAAAACCATATAAACATTGCTTGAAATCAAGAATCTTGTCTATTTAACTGCAAGGTATTCATAGAAATAAGACAAAACATGTCGAAAAATATGATTTAACCATTAGAAAATAGATAGAAAGAAGAAAAAACACCATGAGCTCACTGGACTAGAGTTCCTTAAAAATAGTTGCAACTGACTCTATATTAGTTGAGAAGATCATTACATGCACGCCTCCTCCACAAAAGTCCAACCCTTCTCTCTGAAAGAGAAATGATACATATAGACTCACTTAGACGACTTTCTCACCTTCAGGATTCGAATTCCTAGGTGGTGGAACTAACTCTAAGATTCTCTCAACCAAAAGGTGAGAGTGAGAAGGTGAAACTCAAACACTTCTTGAAGAGTTTGTTTAGGATTTTGCTTCCTTAATGAGGAGTATTAAACATCAAAAACAACCTATCATGTACATTTATTCATGCCTACATCACCTAGCCATGAAAAAATTTCCATTACATTAATATTTTTACTTTGACCAAGCCAAACTGAAAGCTAGAAAATTTACACAGTGAAATTTACAATTAAAAACATAGGAAATTGTAGAAGCGCAGTGCTAACTTTGAGCCCACTTTCAAGTGCCTTCCTGAGGCCGAAATGACCATCTGATAGAAAGGTCAATTATAATTTCAAGTCTAGTTTCCATAACACCTTGAATTTTTTAAAATTACCCATGGGAAGGCCTTCAAAAATCCATTCTCCCAAGGTCGCTCTACGAACGCAACGCCTATCAAAAAGAGGTCCAGAAAGCTGATTTTTGGCTATGTTTTTCCACTTTTCTCAAAATTTAGGACTCCTATGGAAAATCTGAAGAAATTTGTTTTTAGAGGATGCCAAGGGCTTTCCAAAATGCAATTTTTTCTTAAAATGGGTGCCTGAGGAAAAAGCACAGCGCCCTCCTGGAACCACTGATTTTCTGAATTAGGCATCAAAATTTGCAAAAAACCAAAATTGATTAGAATTTCCTAAAAATTGGCCAAGAGCTATAAAATAAGGCATGTTAAGCCCTCATAGATGCTTCAGAAAGCATCTCTAAGTTTCCTTCATCATTTTGGTCCTTTTGGGATTCTTTGAGCTTGTTTTCAAGTTGCTTGACCTTGACATTACAAATCATGTTCTGAGCCTGGTAATTATGTGCCATGTGCTTTAGTAGTTGATTGTCTCTATTAGCTTTCTTTAGAAGGTTCTCCAAATTTTCATTGACCCTGTTCAGCTAATACTCTTTGTCTTGACTCACCTCTAAAGAAATTTTGTCCTCTAGGTCTAGCTTTTCATTCAGGAAAATGTGTTCTTCTTCTTCTTGTAATGCTTTCTTAAGCCCTTTAGTTCTTGGCCTTTTTCTCTTGCCTTTCCCTTTTGTTCCTCCAGGCTCATTTGTCTCCATGACTACTTTTCCCTTGCCAACCTACTGCAATAGTTTGGTTTTCTCTTTCTCCATGATCAATTGTTTTGCTTTCAATTAACTATTTTCTTGTTCTATTAATGAGATGATGTATCTTGCTCTTGCCATGTTGACTGTGAGTTCCTTGATCGGATAATCTTTGTCTCTAATCATCTACTGCATGCTAGAAGTCTCTCCTTCTGCCTATAAGTCAACCAACTCAAACTCATGCTCAACCATGTCCTTATCCTACACTGATGGTCCCTTTTTTGCTAATGTAGAAGGCTTGGCCCCTTTCTCACCATAAGAAGCAAACACAAGTCTCTTTCCTCTCTTGTACATCCTAGTCACCTCAGGTTTAGGTGCTTTAGGAACCTCACTTGATTTGTTTGATAACCCTACTTCCATAGGCTGTGCTGATGTGTCTTGGTGATGGATTGGTGAAGTAATCTCAATTCATTTTTGAAACCCTAGATGATAGGAAAGGGGAAAAACAGTGAGGGAAGAGTGAAAAATGAAATGATGGGTAGGTGGAGTGGAAAAAATGGAAAGGGATATTCTAGGAGGTGGATATGGATAGTGAGCAACCTATGAAAATGAAATGAGGTGGAATGAAGGAAAGGAGTATTTGTAAAAAATGAAAAACAGAGTTTTTAGGAAAATTGTCCAAATTCTTTAGGAATGAGCTAGGGTTTCACTTTTAGTGAAGTAACTTAATGTTTTGAGGTTGGTTTAGTGGTTCATAAACAATATTAAACATGTGTAGAGGTGTAGGAGGATATTTTACATCTTTAACATATGAAAACTAGACTAGCCATCGTCAACCCTATCATCATTTCATGGAAAATTCACTAAAAACCCTAAATGAAGAAATCTTTGGCTTGAATTCATCTTGAAAAATAAAAATGTGAGTAAGATGGTGTACCTACTTGTGGATGAGCTTAGGATTGCAAGAAAAAAAGTGAGCAAGCTTAAAAACTCAATTTGGGTGAGTTTCAGGCAAATTTGAGGTACTTTGGCTGAAGCGTAGCGTAGTCTTCCTGAGCACAGTGCCTAAGCGCAACATAGTGTTCCTGAGTGCAGTGTTGGCCTCCCAAGCGTAGCGGAGTGTCTCTAAGCGTAGCGCCATCTTCCAAACCACTTTTAGAGGCCGTAAATTGACCCAAATTGCAAACTTGATAGCTCATTGGAAAGCTCTTGAAGTTGGCTATAAGATGGACTCCTCAAGTGTGTAATTAGGACAGTCCATCAAGGAGAAAATTTGATTTTCCCAAGGTCACTCCAAAAACCAAGGTGTCTCTAACAAAAGCATAGTGCCAAATTGTAGAGCACTTTTGGATGCATTCCACTAATCTAAATCATGATCTGAAGGTACCATTGGAAAGCTTAGGATGTCTTCTACACAATAGAGTCCTTTACCACTACCAACACCGGCTCCAAACCCCTGAAAAACTATCTTGAAGTCAAGTTGTCCAGAAGTGTAGTAACTCTCCCGTAGCAAGTGTAGTTTGGGTATTTCTTTCAAATCATAATACATGTGCATAAACTGAAGGAGTTTTTTGTTCCTTGGCCTATCATTGACAAAAACCTCTTTCACTTTCATAAACATCTTCTCCATTTGGTCGGAAGCATATTTTTAAGAAAAAATGTCCCTGTGAGGAATGATGAGACGAGGTAGTGTACTGCAACCTTGTCTTATTTGAAATAAAACATTACCTTTACCTTTATTTTTGTTTCCCTAAGCTGCTAACTCCATTTATCCACTGAATTACATGATGGACATGTTTTGTTTTGACATATGGTATCATGATGACACATGGAGTGAAACCCTAGACCATGACCTAAAATGAGGAATTTAACCATTTCATGACCCAAGACACTTAAATGAAGATATGATTCCTTTAAGAAGACAATGACCATGATGAGTGATGAAGACCATGAGTAAGTGAAGGGAGCAGCAGTGACCTAAACACAACAACCAGTGACCAAATTTTTATTTGAAGATTCACTGAAATGACAAAAATTTGACTTAACACCCTAACAACACCTTGTAAGAGCATATTTGATCACTGGTGATAGTCTGAACTGGCTAACACTAACATTGTCTCCAGTTGGGGATGGCAGCTCCTTGGAGGTGTCAAGAACACTGTAGACCTAGTATCCTTGTTCATTGGGCATGGAGTCAAAATGTAAAAGAACAAACTCAAACTAAAAATTGGCTAACTAACTGAACTGACTTGACTATAAAAAAAAATAATGACTGAACTTACTTATGGTAGCAAACCATCGAGATTTGAGGGCTTCAAATCATGATGATAACCACCCACCTGGTGAATATGTATATACAATCATGTGTAATGATCCCTCCAGTGTAACCAATCCAGCAGATGGCTACCTACTTGAATTTTGCTTGTACTTTCCTCGAGCACACAGAAAAAACAAAAGCTAGGAAAATCTGAGTGTCCACTGAAGATGTACTCATGATTCATAAATACAAGAAAATTCATCTTTCCAAATGGCTACAACAAATTAGTATAAGGATCCTTAAAAATGTGAAATGTTACCTTGTCTTGAAATCCAACAAAAATACAAGTACTCCTTTCATTTTGATCTGAAAAAATACTTGGTTGTTGATCCAGGAAGGCATAGGGAAATATGACTTCCTGCCACCTAAGTGTTGGCTGTAAATTTCTCAAGCACGAGAAAATATGATTCTATCTCTGGCATATTGTCTATGTCAGACTCATACTCTTCCATTTCATAGTCTAAATCATCCTTGATCAAAACACATTCTTCAATATTATTAAACAGGTCAGCCCTATCCTTTTCATGAAAGAAAACAGTCTTTGTTAGCTGATCTCCTTGCAGTAAATTTACATCACAAATTTGCTTACTCACAACAACTTCATGTATAGTTTCATTAGTCTCATGACTGTCATCATTTAAACCCAGATTTTCATTTTCAATAATGGAAGAAATTTAACTCACACAATCTTGCCTTTGTGAGCCCTGCAAACCTACCTTAACATGGGCTATAACATGGTTTCTCAAGAGATGATCTATTTCATCTTTAAACAGAGGAGAACAATGAGTTTTATAAAGATCAACATTGGCTTGGTGATTTTCATTTTCAAGATCAGGAGTAGGCCTTTCTCTATTTTGATCCCAGTCTATTTCATCCAAGGAGGAAACTGTTGATTCTTTTTGGGAGGAAAAATCATAAAGGGCTTCTAATATATCATCTTCCATACATTCTTCACCCCCATACAAATTTTAGAGAAATTGAATAAAAATTTAAAAAATCTCACAACATCTATCCATCATTGATAAGGAAAATTTGCAACTTTGATAACGTTGAAAGAAAACTGAATGAAAATCCTTTAGAGAATATAAACTAACAAATGGTAGACTATCATACCATTTCCTCGCCATTTCCTCCAAGGTAGCCATGAAAATATTCATCACACAATCTTCAGGAAACTTAGCCTTTAATCTGTGAATATGAAAATGAAATTTGACGAAATTCAAACTAGCATCTTCTCCATCCTGACCTTTAAACTTTGTTAGCCCTGTTTGCCAATCTATACAAGGAATTCGATTCAAAAAACCAGGAATATGAGCTCAATTCATAGGAGCATACCTTTGAGTAGTTGAATCCATCTTGAAAAAAATTACGACACCAAGAAGTTCTTCAAACTACCAGTTTTTTATCAGTGGAGTTGCCATGAAATTTCTGAAACTTTGGGTTCTTCGACACTGGAGTCACCAGGTGAAAGATGCACAACCTTTCTTGTGTCTGATCATTTTTCACCATCAGCAATCAGATCTGATCCTTGTCGTTCTTTACCAAGGAAGCTATGATCTTTCGTTCCCCAGCAATGGTGCCAAAAATGTTAGTCCCTAACAATTTCCTAGGCTGAGGAGGAGATCGAAAAGGGTAACCTCAAACCACTTCAGCTCAGTAGCTAGCCCTACTAAGTAAGAGAGGGATCTCCCAAAGTTTTTTATCAGTGAAATGACTTTAAAGCAATAAGTTTTGGGCTAGATATGTAAGATTTGTTTGTGTGTTGGTGAATTTTAGATTTTAGGGTTTGCTGGACTAGGGTTTGGAGCCAGTGGTTAGGTCTAGGATTTAGGAGTGTAGAAAAAAAAAATAGAAAGGAGTTAGGTAACAGAAGGCCATGGTGTACTTGTAATATTGTCAATGTAGTATAGAATATAAAGTTTAGAAGAGACTAATAAGCATAAGCAAATATGAGTTCATTAGATTTTAGAAGACATAAACACAACTATGAAAACCATATAAATAGAGCTTGAAATCAAGAATCATGTCTATTTAACTGCAAGGTATCCATAGAAAGAAGACAAAACATGCAGATAAAGGTGATTTAACCATTATAAAATAGATAGAAGAAGAACAAACACCATGAACTCACTCACTAGAGTTCCTTAAAAATAGTTGCAATTGTCTCTATATTAGCTGAGAAGATCATTACATGAAAGCCTCCTCCACAAATGTCCAACCCTTCTCTCTGAAAGAGAAATGATACATATAGACTCACTTAGACCACTTGCTCACCTTCAGGAGTCGAATTCCCAGGTGGTGGAACTGACTCCAATATTCTCTCAACCAACATGTGAGAGTGAGAAGGTGAAACTCAAACACTTCTTGGAGAGTTTGTTTACAAGTTTGCTTCCTTGATGAGGCCTATTAAACATCAAAAACAACCTGTCATGTACATTTATTCATGCCTACATCACCTAGCATGGAAACAAGTGCCATTACATTAAGAGTTTTAACTTTGACCAAGTCAAACTGAAAGCTAGAAAATTTACACAGTAAAATATACAATTAAAAACACAGGAAATTGCAGAATCACAGTGCTAAATTTGATCCCATGTTCAGGTTTCCTTCATCATTTTGGTCCTTTTGGGCTTCTTTGAGCTTGTTTTCAAGCTGCTTGACCTTGACATTACAAATCATGTTCTGAGCCTGGTAATGGTGTGCCATGTTCCTTAGCAGCTGATTGTCTCTATTGGCTTTCTCTAGAAGCTTCTCCAAATGTTCATTGACCCTATTCAGCTAGTAGTCTTTGTCTTGACTCAACTCTAAAGCAATTTTGTCCTCAAGGTCTAGCTCTTCATTCAGTAAAATGTGTTATTCTTCTTCTTATAATCCTTTCTTAAGCCCTTTAGTTCTTAGCATTTTTCTCTTGCCTTTCCCTTGTGTTCCTTCAGGCCCATTTGTCTCCATGATTACTTTTCCCTTTCCGACCTGCTGCAATAGTTTTGTTTCCTCTTTCTCCATGATCAATTGTTTTTCCTTCAATTCACTATTTTCCTGTTCTAGGAATGAGATGATGTATCTTTCTCTTGCCATGTTGACTTGAGTTCCTTGATCTGATAATCTTTGTCTCTGATCATCTACTGCATGCTAGAAGTCTCAACTTCTGCCTCTAAGTCAACCAACTCAAACACATTCTCAACCATGTCCTTATCATGCACTGATGGACCATGTTTCGCTGATGTAGAAGGCTTGGCCCCTTTCTCACCATAAGAATAAAACACAAGTCTCTTTCCTCTCTTGTACATCCTAGTCACCTCAGGTTTAGGTTCTTTAGGAACCTCATTTGATTTGTTTGATAAACCTACTTCCATAGGTTGTGCTGATGTGTCTTGGTGATGGCTTGGTAAAGTAATCTCATTTCATTTTTGAAACCCTAGATGATAGGAAAGGGGAAAAAAAGTGAGGGATGAGTGAAAAATGAAATCATGGGTAGGTGGAGTGGAAAAAATGGCAAGGGAAATTCTAGGAGGTGGATATGGACAGTGAGAAATTTATGAAAATGAAATGAGGTGGAATGAAGAAAAGGAGTATTTGTAAAAAATTAAAAACAAAGTTTTTAGGAAAATTGTCCAAATTCTTTAGGAATGAGCTAGGGTTTCACTTTTAGTGAAGTAACTTAATGTTTTGAGGTTGGTTCAATGGTTCATATAGCATATTAAACATGTGTAGAGGTGTAGGAGGAGATTTTACATGTTTAACATATGAAAACTAGACTAGCCATCATCAACCCTATCATCATTTCATGGAAAATTCACTAAAAACCCTAAATGAAGAAATCTTTGGCTTGAATTCATCTTGCAAAATAAAAATGTGAGTAAGATGGTGTACTTACTTGTGGATGAGCTTAGGATTGCAAGAAAACAGGCGAGCAAGCTTAAAAATTCAATTTGGGTGAGTTTCAGGCAAATTTAAGGTACTCTGGCCCAAACACAGTGCAGTCTTCCTAAGCGCAACGCCCAAGCACAACGTAGTGTTCCTAAGCGTAGTGCTGACCTCCCAAGTGCAGCGCAGTGTCTCTTAGCGTAGCTCCATCTTCCAAACCACTTTTGGATGCCTTAAACTACTCCAAATTGAGAACTTGATAGCTTGTTGGAAATCTCTTGAAGTCTGCTGTAAGATAGACTCCTCAAGCATGTAATTTGGACACTCCATCAGGGAGAAAAATCATTTTTACCAATGTCACTCCAAAAACCCAGGGTGTCTCTAACAAAAGCATAGCTCCAACTTTCAGAGCAATTTTGGATGCCTTCCACTAATGTGAATCACGATCTGAAGGTACCATTGGAAAGCTTAGGATGTCTGCTACACAATAGAGTCCTTAAGAACTACCAACACCAACTTAAACCCTTGAAAAATTGTCTTTAAGTCAAGCTATCCAGAAGTGCAGCAACTCTCTTGTATCAAGTGTAGTTTTGGAATTTCTTCAAATCATAATACCTATGCATAAAATGAAGGTGGTTTTTGTTCCTTGGCCTAGAATTGAAAAAAACCTCTTTCACTTTTGTAAAATTCTTCTCCATTTTTTCAGAAACATATTTTTAATAAAAAATGTCCCTCTGAGGAAAGATGAGACGAGGTTGTGTACTGCAATGCTGTCTTATTTGAAATAAAACATTACCTTTACCTTTATTTTTCTTTCCCTAAGCTACTAACTCCCTTTACCCACTGAATTACAAGATGGACATGTCTTTTTGACATATTTTATCATGACGACACATGGAGTGAAACCCTAGACCATGACCTAAAATGAGGAATTTAACCATTTCATGACCCAAGACACTTAAATGAAGATATGATACCTCGAAGAAGACAATGACCATGATGAGTGATGAAGACCATGAGTAAGTGAATAGAGCAACAATGACCTGGACACAACAACCTGTGGCCAAATTTTTATTTGAAGATTCACTGAAATGACAAAAATTTGACTTGACACCCTAACAACACCTTGTAAGAGCATATTTGATCACTAGTGACAGGCTGAACTGGCTGACACTAACATATTGTAAATCAAATGCATTGTAAATTGGAATTCCAATGGACACACATGAATATGAAGAGTCATGTAAGTTGAAACGTCATAGGAAGTTGAACAGTCATGAGGGTAGTCAAAGACTCACACGGGGTAAGCATCACCACTTGGTTATATATACCCCCTCATTGTATGAGCAAAGGACTTTTCACATTGGCTCCTCCTGCAAGGCATTAGAGAGATCAACTAGTTCTTTGACGAGCAAGGAGTCACTTCAATGTCCCACTATTGGGGCTAGTGATGTACAATGTAAATATGTGTCTCAGAACTTTTTCTTAATTACAGAATGCTTTTAAGGCTAGCACTTTCTTGATGCATTACTTATGAATGTTTGTAAGACTATTCTATAAACATGTGTATTTCATGTTTTCTTTCACATGTACTAGTATAGTTGAATTATTTTTGTTATATTAGTGCTTATCTTGTTTGGAATGCACTGTAATGGTTGTTACTGTTATCTCATCCTTGTGGGATACTAGACAAACCTTTCTTTTCTTATCGGTTATAACGACTGTCACATCCAATGTGGACTATTCCGTTGGATGTTAGATGGATCTTCCCTAGTTCATTAGTTGTAACAACAATCGCATCTGCTATGGACTATTCTGATGGATGTTAGATAGGTCCTTCTGGTTCATGTGTGTCTCTTCTAGGGTGGTACTTTTACCTCTCACTTATAGGCTCACTTTTCTCCCCCTTTCACAGTAAGAGAACCTAGACACAGTTGCACTGCACACTCACCAAGAACACTCACCTTGATTTTCAAATATACCATTGCATCACTCTCTTGTACTGACAGCTAGAGCCAAGGAAAATATTTAAGTATTTGGAAACCAGGCCTTTATACTGGATGGGACTCCTACACCAAACAGTGTGAGTTTTGATTGGGGCTTCATATTGGGGAGATCTCGTGAATTTTGGTGGGTCCAACACCATCAACATTTTTGGCGCTAGAAGGCGTGCAGTCAATATTTCATGGTTGCTTGTCCCATCGACCCCACTAATCCATCTTCTAGTCAAGGCAGTAACATTCATTTTGTCTCCCCTACTCATAATTCTAAAGTTGGTAACTCTTCAACACCCAGACCTGAATATGAAATCTCATACCATCATCTTCAAGACGTTTGCCCCGTCACCCGTCAATTTGCAAAAGTTGTTGGACTGATTCTGAGAGTAATCACTCTTCCATATTCTCAAAAGAAGAATAAGACCACCCCCACAGGGGTAGTGGTCTCATCTATTGAAGAGGCAGTCCTCGCCACTCTTGAAGAAATTACAAATGTTTTTGAAGGAGAAGAAGAGCCTCCACTCTTTCACAGATGAGGAGGAAGTAACCCCTTACTCTTGGGTTCAAATTACGACAAGACGATCAGAGAGGAAGAAAAAGAAGAAGAAGAGGAACCATTAGATTCAGAAGAGGAAGAGGAGGACAACGAAGAAGAATATATGGCAAAGAAAAATCTATATTGGATGAATCAGGGCCCATAAGCACTTTCAGGTGTCATGCACAAGATGTTGAGGCACTCGGATAAGCTCTTGACAAAATATGACCCTAACAAGGTAGTGAAGGTTGAAGATCACTTAGAAAACTTTTACCTACATCTCCAAACACATGAGGTATGTTATGATGATGTTGCATGCAGACTTTTTCCATGTACCTTAGATGGTAGAGCAGTTGTATGGTACCATAGCCTTCCTCCAAACTCCATCTAGAATTGGAGGGCATTCAAAAGAATATTTCTTAAGAAATTTGTTGAAGATAAGACCGCTGTCATGTTATTGAAGGAGTTGGGTATTATTAAGATGGAGAAAAAGGAAAAGGTTAAATATTTCAATCAAAGGTTCAATTTCATCTTGAACAAGTTTTTGGATGACATAAAACCTTATGACTCCATCACCATAGAATATCACAATTTTTCCTTGCCAACAAGTATTGTGCAATTTGTAAAATGAAATATGAGACCAACATTAACAGAAAACTACGAAGAGGCTATTTCCGTTGACAAGGACCTACACGCTATTGGATTCATCACAAATGATGAACCCACAAAGGACTCCAAGGACATAGGTAAGAGGTCTCAGGCCTCTGTGAGAAAGGCTAAGGAAAAGGAACCGAATGATATTGAAAGCCTTACTCATCTCGTCAAGTCCCTGACCACCGAAATGGATGAACTTAAACAAAGGAAAAGTGAGACTACTATGAGCAGCAGGCCCCCCAAGTTCATGATGAGAAGGAATGCAGCTTCTGGCAACAACAACAATCAGCCAACAAAATATGTGCAAAATTCCAATGTGGTGCTGAACATTGAAAAAATTGGCATGGATTCATACTGCACGTTTCATAATGAGCATCATTCGAAAAAGATGTGCCCACAGTGGAACCAACTCGCAAGAATAATAACTACGTAGTTTGTGGACTCAGTCATGGTTGAGGAACAGGCTGAGCCCAATGAAGAGAAGGAAGAAGTTCTTGCAGCCGATGAAGCTTCAAGCACTAGGCATGTAGTAAACATGTATCATTGCATTCTCACAGCCTAGAAAAGTATTGTTGGTAAGGAACCATCGAGCATTGGTCCAAACTAGAAGAAGAGTAATCGATACAACTTGAGAATTCAAGGGTCTATTAGAGTCGGTCTTTTCAGTCCTCCGGCAGAGATCAAATATGCTCTTACAAAGTGGTCTCAGAGTGTCAAGGTCAAATTTTATCATTTCAGTGAGTCTTCAAGTAAAATTTGGTCACTAGGCATTAGGTCTAGGGTTTGCTTTCACTCCTTTCAAAGTTGTCCAAATTTCAGTCTATGTCACTATTCAGCTGAGTCTACCATCATTCAGAGGGTTGTCATCATCATCCAAGTTTCAATGGGTCATTTTACACCTTGTTCGTGCTTCAGTTGCGCCTAGCTACGGTCATTTCCCTCCCCTAGGGTTTTGAAGGAAATTCCTCTTGGACGGTCAAATCATCGGAAAAAATTGTATCCTGATGTTCATACACCTTCCCCTATCCTTAAAGTACCTTATCAAACACTTCCCATCACTGAGATCCCCCAAATTCCTCATTTTCGCACAAACCCTAGTTTCTTGCTACAACTTGGCAATTTTCTAGGTTGGACCTGTGTTTTTCCTTTTGGGACCCCTTCCCCTCACTCAATATTTGAAATTCCACTTTCCCCTACTTCTTAACATCCCTCCCTACTTCCAAAAAAAATTCCCAAGAATTTAGAAGCCGCTTATCCCCTTCATTTCGCTTCATTTCAACAAATCTTTTGTTCCACACATCGGGATAGGTTCTACTCCAATGATGTTTTTGAGCAGTAAAAGATGAATTTCGGAAAACTGAGAGAAATTTTTGTCCAGAACATGGCAAGGTAGAAAAATATCCTTCAATTTTCACACATGTGTCATGGTTTTGGATAAATATCAAAGATACAATTGCCTCGGGAGAATTGATGCAGCTCTGAAGTGACCTTGGGAAAATCAAGTTTTCTCCTAGTTTGGTTGGCCAAATGACTTGCTTGATGAACCAAATGATAACTAGACACAAATATATCTCCAATGAGCTATCATGAGTTAAATTTTGAATTGAGGAAGGCATTCAAAAGTTGACTGTAACAGCACTCTGCCTTTAGGCAGCCTCATTTGGCACATTTTGACCAGTCTTGGGAGATTTGATTTTTGACAGCGAAAATGAACTCCAAATTGAAAAATTATGGTTGGGTTGGAAATTTGACTCAAATAGATTTCCAACGAGCTATCCTATGCCCAATTTGGACACCAGGAAGGCCTCCAAAAGTCACCTGCAAAAAGGTGCAACGCACATAGAGAGCGCAGCGCACTGGGAGAAATTTTCCAGTGTAAATTTACACTGGGGCAGCGCACATGGAAGGCGCGGCGCATAGAGCTGCCAAGGCTGATTTTGCTCAGAATTTGAAACCAATTGCCTTCAATCCCTTGAATTTTCCAGGTGGGGTCAATCTCTTAGTGTTTCATCCATTTTTATGTTAGTATGATGATAGTTCATGGCGGCTTATGGTTGCACAAAAACTCTTAAACCCTACCACCTAAAAACACCAAAGCCATTGTTGCTAGGGTTGAAAAATTGTGGTGTTGATGCCAAGGCTCCTCTTTCACCTCTCATATTTTCCCTCCTCTCCATTTTTCCCTATCCTCCCTTTATCATTTTTCCTATTATCCCTACCCTAAAACACTACCAAACCCTATTCTCTTTCCCCTCCTCTTATTTGTCAAATATACACCCAAAAACCCTACCTTATCAAAACCCCAAAACCCTACCCTATCAAATCCCCAAACCCTCCTATATATCCCTAAACCAAACTTCTCCCCATGACCCCTATTCCCATCATATTAGCCCCCTCCTAACACTCCCTTTTTTCATTGTTCCCCTTGGTGGCAGTTATCACAAACAACACCTAGCTTCACACCATCATCAAATGGCAGCCTAAATATAGTACACACAGCAGTCATGGCATCACAACATTCATCAGAGTATGAGATGGAGACACAAAGTGACTCATCCTCGGAAGAGCAGTCTCCCAGGAGACATCACAAGAGTGGCAAACATGTTAGGGATGAGCCCACTACCCTCACTGAATTACAAGCATGCCCTCTTGCCATGTCATGTTTCCAGCACCTAGCATGTTTTGAATTTTGTCAAAGGGTGGCTAATGTTAGATTTCATCATGAGTTGGCCCGTATTTTTGTGCTTCACCTACATGGAGGTCAGTCTATCTTGGTCGAGGTCACCTTCACATTGACACCCGAAACTATCTCAGTGGCAACAGGCATACCAAATGTTGGAGAACAGTGGCATAAGAAGAAGAAGGTGGATAGGCAACACTATGAGCCTTACATTAAGGCCAGATTCTCGAGTCAGCTCAAAAGAGTATTTCCATCCAGATATTTGAAAGATGAGTATGCTCCACCCATGAAATTGATCATGAAGTACTTCAGTTGTGAGGTGTGAGTGCAAAGGCCCGAATAAGGAGCTTGAAGGCAAAATTGAGCAAAGCAACAAAAGAGGCAAAAGAGGCAAAAGAGAAATATTGGCTTTGAATCTTGGCTGAAGCTTCTATGGCCCAGCATAGTGCCTCTTAGAGAACCTCCAGCCCAAATTTCAAGAAATTTGGGGCAATTTTGGTCACATGGTAATTTTTTGGTCAAAACACAGGTTTTTTCTCCCTGTGGCGCGACGCTAAAAATTGGGAGCTCCAAATGAAGAATGGTTTGCATTTTTGGATTCATCATGCAAAATCATGACTACTAGTGCTTGGACAAGAAATTTGGGCAAGATCTGAGTCTCCAGGAGGTCAAAAACACCCAACAAATGACCTCTCTGCCCCTATTTTGACACACAGGAAGTAGTCTTGGGAGAATGAAGATTTGGAGGGGAAAATGAGCACCAAATTTAGAAATTCCAGTTGGGTTAGAAATTAGACAGGACAGGATTTCCAACAAGAACACTTGGGCACATTTTTAACTCCTACAAGTGCCTCAAAACTGGCTCCCAAGTGGCGCGGTGCACATAGAAAATGGCGCGGTGCATATAGGAAAAAAGCCCAATTTTACCTCCGTTTCGCGAAATTTCGATTCACGACTTCTCCAAGTGGGCCCGCTCATCTACATTTAAGTTTTTTGGCACCTAAGGTGGCATTTAAAGTATTTTCTCTCCAAATTGGCTTCTATCCAAGTGGCGAAAGAAGGAAAACGGTCACCCAAGCCATTTGACATGTTTGTAACGCTGCACCTGTAGCTGATGGTTGGCTCTTCATCTCCATTTTGTAATGATTCAAGTAACTCCCCAACCCTTGGGCATTCTATCTCTTCATAGAACATTCTATATATTGTATGCAAACTATTTTCAAAGGGTTGGTTGGCTTGTAACTTCTGGGAGACTGTGGGAAAGAAACTCTACTTCTTCACTGTATATTTTTGACAGAGAATTAATGAAAGGCAGCGGCTCTGTTTCATGAGATTCATGTGGTTGTGAGTGTAGCAAATGTGTCTCTTATGTTTTCATATGTATTTCGTTATGTTTCATAATTCAATTCATGTTCATTTCTAGTGAAATTTTCTGAGTTAGATAAGGTAGAATTCAATTTTATTACTTTTCCTGTGGGAAAATTTCATGTTCAGTGTTCTTCTTCTGTTGAAAAGGATTCATGTTCCTATGCCCTTTTCACTCTCCTAAACAATCTCTCCATTTCGCATTATTTCAAACTAAATTGCTACACTTTCCGCCTACCTTGCCTCACGAAGTAATCTGTGCCTTTGTATTAAATTCTCTGTTCTTTGCTGATCGTTGGTCCCATACCATCCCAGAAGCTCGATCATTCATGAAAATTGTTTCTTGCATCCATATTCACTTACTAGCCTAAGATAAATATTTCACTGTAAGTCATCTCAGACCATTTTGTTTATCCATTCACTGAGCGTGACTCGGAGAGAGCCCTCTCCTGTTCTGGTAGGGCTAGCTACCAGACTGAGCGTGGTTTGTGGTTACCCTGAATTTTGCCTTCCTTTAGCCTAAGGAAGATTTAGGTGCTAATAGGTTCAACCACTGTGATTGAGGTGTCAGAACAAAAATTCAAAGAAAATTTGTTAATAAAACTAATTCTTTCAGCTAACTCAGCAAAGAACACTCAAAGAAAGTCTGTGAAAAAAGTTCCAATGAAAAGTGTTTCCAACAATAGTAAAGATGGAACCATCCCTCTAGAAACGACAAACCCAGTTCCATCCCTAGACACCTCGATCAGTCTTCCCACTGTAGATTGAAACATTGTAGAATATATGAAGAAGGTTCGTGTAAACATCTCCCTGTTTCAACTTACAAATATCACGAGCCGGTGAGACATCCTTCTACAGGCACTTGGACAAACTTCTACCAGTAATGCTACCTCTTCACCCAAGGAATCCAGTAAGGAAAACACACTCTGCCCACCATTCTTATTAACGTTTGAAATATTCAACTTCAATGTACACAATTTCTTGGTTGATTTTGGTAAATTTCATGCCACTATTCGTGGCCAAGAAAATCAATGCTAAATGGGACTAGATAGATGCGCAAAGCATTTAGCTGGATAGAACTTGTGTCCCAACAATTGGTTAACTCAGGGATGTCATCATCTAGTTATCAGTTGACGAACAAGTTCACCAATGCATCAACATTGTAATTGTGGACATTCCGGAAGCATACAGGGTCTAAGCAGAGATTGGTCAAGCAAGCTGCAAGGATACTTTTCCATAGACTGGTCACACTTATCGCTTCCATACAAAAGAAGGAACAATCAGAGCTGGGTAGATTCAAAGAGATACATGAAGCACACGGTGACTCCCTTGAATGGCCATAATGAGCTAATGGCTTTCGCATAACTTATTTTTGGAAACACAGTTGGAGTGATATCTTGCAAAGCCATCCCTAGTTTCACCAGACACATAGTTGGATCCCCTTTCATGTCCAACTGGTGATAATGAACTTTGTACAGTTAGCATTAGTAGTAGTAGAAGTAGTAGTACTAGTGCAGTAAGAAAGCTTTGTACATATGATATGTGGACAATGTACTTTGACGGATCCAAGACATAGGCAGGCTCTGGAGCTAGTTGTGTTCTAATAGACCCGCTGTAGAGAAAACACTAGATCTCTAGTTGCTTGGAATTCGAGTGCATGAAAAACACTGCAGAGTATGAAGCACTCGGCTTAGGCTTATAGAAGGTCATCAATCTTAATGTTCTTGTTATGAAAGTGGTAGGTGACTCTGAAATCATGGTGTGTCAGGTACGTAACACTATACATTATGTGTCACCTCATCTTAAGAGTTATCAACAAGAGGTGTGGTGAGTCATCTCTCACTTCCAAGATTTTAATATTATTTCAGTTCCAAGAATGCATAACGCAGATGCAGATGCCTTAGCAAACGCTGTTGCTAGGATGTTACCATTAAGAGACGACATTTCTATTGAAATTTTATATAGACCATCTGTCCCAGATAACATAACTAACTTATGAATTTTTTATGATGACCAACAAATATTATGCTTTATGGCGAACGCTGATGTATTCAAAGATACGACGATTGACGAAGATGAGCATGAATGGACACTACAGGATGCAGTCAATGCAAGTAAAGGAAACCATGTCCCTAAGGGTGGGGTATCACTAGAAAAGCTTAATGATCTACAAAACCACTTCCAGGGAATTGTGAATGCCAAGACCCACAGTTCTACATTGTCGCATGAGAAAATCAACTTAGGAAAGGAGAAAGATCTGAAGTATGTTAATCTCAGTACTTGCTGCACACAATAAGAGAAAAAATCCTTCATCCTCTTATTCAAGCAGTATCGTGATGTCTTCGCATGGACATATGATGATATTAAGACATATGACACACAAATCATCCAGCATGTGATACCAATCAAGGAAGGGGCCAAGCCATTTCAACAGAAATTAAGGAAAGTTCACCCAATGCTTGAACCCCTCATACATAAGGAATTAATAAAGTTGTTGGATGCTTAGATTATTTACAAGGTGGGACATTCAATGTGGGTATCAAACTTAGTCCCTGTGATAAAGAAGTCTAGGGAGATCCGCCTGTGCATAGATTTTCGCAATTTCAACTACACCTCGGACAAGGAAAATTACCCAGTTTCATCCATGGAGCAAATATTGCAAACAATATATGGGGCTGAAATGTTTCCTTTGCTTGATGGAATTTCTGGTTACAACTAGGTTCTGGTAGCAAAACCTAATATATTAAAAACTACCTTCTAAACAAAATGGGGCATGTTCACATTCCAATGAATGTCGTTTGGGCTGGTTAATGCCGGTGCGACATTCCAACATGCAATGGACATCGCCTTTCATGGGATTATTGGATAGAGCATAGTGTTCTACCATGATGACGTGAAAATATTTTCAAAACAGGGGTCAGACCACTTGCACCATCTAAAGAATATTTTCTAGCGATGTCATAAATATGGGATATCCTTGAATCCCAAGAAGCGTATCTTTGCAGTGTCTGAAGGTAATCTCTTAGGACACATCATTGAGAAAATTGGGATAAATGTGGACACAGACAAGGTTAGAACTATCACGCAGATTCCCCATGAAGTGAACAACAAAGACATGCAGTATTTCTTGGGGAAGATCAACTTCCTCCGAAATTTCATCTCTGACTATGCTTAGATCATTAAACCAATACAAGAGATGATCAAGAAAGACATAGTCTATAGATGGGATAAAAGGGAAAATGATGCGTTCACCCATATCAAGAAATTTATAGCATAAGCACCCATTTTGTACATCCCAGACTTCAGTAAAGGCTTCTTTCTCTACACTTTCACTTCTGACACCTCTCATGTTATTGTGATCACTTAGAAGGATGAGTTGAACAATGAACGACCTATCTCCTTCATGAGTGAAATCCTAAAACAATTAGAGCTATATCACCCTGTCATGGAAAAGCAATCTTATGCATTGTACAGGACAGTAAAACAATTGAGATCCTATTAGTTGAAATTGTTTTGTATTATCTGTGTTCCACACCCAACAATCAGGTCACTTCTTGTTCAGCAAGATATGGGTGATATAAGGGTGAACTGTATGATCAGATTACAGGAATATGATATTGACATCAAGCTAGTTCACACTATCAAGGGTCACGACCTTTGAAAATTAGCAGCTGAGGTAGTCAACGCAAAAGAGGAAGAAGAATATCTCGTAGGATGGGAGCAAGAGATCGATATGTACAACATTGAGCGAGCCTCCCGCACTTCAGACATGAACTCTTGGTACACGGATATGCACCAATATCTTTCACATGGAACCATGCCTTCTTACTTCTCTATATGGTAGAAGAGGGCACTCTGACTCAAAGCACTGTCATATAAGTTGGAGCATGGGATGTTGTTCAGGAAGCACCAAAATGGAATATTTCTCAAGTTTTTGGAGGCACATGATTCAGAAAAGGTGTTATGTGACCTCCACAATCGACCAGTCGTGTGACACTTCGCTGGAAACACTATAGCACATAAGGTTTTGCGGGTCAACTTTCACTAGCCTACATTATTTAGATATGCTCATGCTTATTCCCACAAGTGTCTGGTTTATCAAAGGTGCACAGACAGAAATCAGAAGTCAACAGCCTCGTTGCAGCTCATTGGAGTGGAAGAACCTTTTCAATAGTGGGGCTTGGATATCATTGGGGAAATTTTCCCTCTTTGATCAAAGAAACAAAAATATATCTTGACTGCTACAGACTATTTGACTTAGTGGATAGAGGCAGTTACACTAAAATAGGTGAATGATTAGGAAGTCATTAGCAAGCTGCAGCAGAATATCATCTCCAGGTTTGGCATTCCTACATCACTTGTTTTTCACAATGCAACATACTTTTCCTTGTTAAAGCTTTATGATTTTGCATTGGAAAATGGTATTATTTTGAAACTCTTTGCTAATTATTATCCGCAGGGAAATGGTCTTGCTAAATCCACGAATAAGAACCTCATCTGTATCATCAAAAATACCATATTCTATGATCAACAAAATTGGCACTCCGCTTTGGTGAATGCCTTATGGGCTAACCAAGTCACGTCTAATCCTTCTCTGAACACTCCCCTTACTTCTTGGTATATGAAAAAGAAGCCATCCTCCCTCTGAACATCTACTTGCCCACTCTCCAATTGTCCCAAGAATCCCAAGGAAGCCATGTCTCTTAGTTCAGCGTGGGATGTACACTTTTCACAAGTTACAAGAAGAAAGGCTGAAAGCAAAAGAAATTTTTTCACTTCACCAGAGAAAGAACAAGAGATGGTTTGATAGAAGGCCTGCAGGGAAGAATAGCTTTAGTGTGGGTGACTTAGTCTTAAAGTGGGACAAATCCCACGAGAAAAAATGAAAACACAAAGTTTTAGTCCCTGTGGATTGGTCCTTACACAGTCCACAAAAATCGTGACCAACACATGCATCGTCTTCAATCACTTGATGGGAATAATGACTCTCTCCTGGTTAATGGAAAAGACTTAAAACAATATTTTCAATGAATATCTGGGGTTGCGCCCTGCACTATGTACATAGTCTTTTGTTGTTTTCTGTTATGTTTTGTTTCATTTTTTTATTGTTTTTTTCATATAAATAAGTGTTGTTACTTACTGCGTTGTGGCTTCTAAGTGTGTGCAAGGCTAAAGTTCAAAGAGTCTTGTGACATTGCAACACTTGGCTAGTCTTCTGTCTATCTTCCTTATGTTGGTTGCATATTTTGGCCAATGAAGTTTGGACGGAAAATACAATCCATCCATAAGGAGAGTTTTGGTCCAACCATGAACATGTTTCCAGTCTGGAAACTTCATGCATATACTCAGTTTTATGCTTCAGCGTTTTCAAGCCTATCCAACTAGTAGAAATGGAGAAGGGGAAAAATCTGAACGAGAAAACCTAAATCAAAGGTCCTTATATGCTTCTCTAAAGGAACAACCTCTCCTACTCTCAATAAGTTGGGATCCCTCTTCTGCCCCAAAATAAATAAGTGTCGATGCACAATTCTCTTTAAATAAATAAATAAAGGCGAAAAAGAAGAAAGGTTTCCTGCGTAGAGATGTGAAGCAAGAAACTCCACTGGGGTATTTTCCAGACTTACTGTCAGCAGAGAAATGTTTGTGTTCCTATGTGACTTTTTCAGGGTACTGTCAAGACTTGCTAGCAGTGGAGCAACACCAGAGATGAAAAGCTATACTATGTTGGGTGCAGCGTTCCTTGGCTGGCTCGCTAGCTCTACACAATTTTCCAGAGCAATGATGTTGGACTACTCTGCGCCTTTATGGAGAGTAGTGCAGTTGGCTATTTCTGCACATTTCTAGAGAGCAGTGCAACTGGCCTAGGCTTCTCTGCACATTTCTAGAGAGCAGTGTAGGCTGGTTGGAACTATGCATTTCATGAGAGCAGTGTCGGCTGGCCTACTCTAAGCAATTCTAGAGTGCAATGCTAGCTAGCTTGCTCTGTGCAATTTCTGAGTGCAGGAAAGTGGTTGGCCTGCTCTATGCAATTTATGAGGGGACGACAGACTTCCCTCCATGATTGTGCAGTTTTTCTTGACAACAGATTGACCGGATGTGAACCAAGTGTTGGGTCAGCTTGTGGTTGACCTATGGGAGAAGTGAGTGAACAAAAGTTGTTAAGCGTCAGATGAAATCAAATAAACACAAGTACCTAATCAGTGCAGGATAGCTACTATGATTTCGAGGAGGGAGGCTCCAAAATGAAGTGAAGGTAAAATTTTGAAGGGTGGTTGTAGCCACTACAACAGGAACCTACCCAAATTTCTGCACTCTTGGGACTAAAAATTCACATCGCCCCACCTCTCACTTGGAGGTATGGTTGCATGTGCTCTCTTGGCCTACTTGGCTCAAAATTTCCCCCTACTGGAGGTCTCTTCTTGAGTGGATCCCTCCACTCAGTATCCTCTTTTCTTCTCCAATTGTGGTTGCTCCACAACTTTCTAATGTTGCTTCTAAGATTGCATGTTGAGAGGTCATTCATGCTCCCTCTCAACGACAAAGTCTCTAACCTTTACCTTGCTCCTCAAGGCTTTGCATGCATCTTGTACCTCAAGTGCATATAGGTTCTTAATTTGCACACCAATCTTTTTCACTTGTCCCGCCACCACAAAAAAATTTGGAAAAAGAGTTGATTTTAAATTATAAATATCTACCTCATCGGAACTCCAATTCGACCGATTTTTTTTTTGAATTTGGGTATTTTTCCGCAAGGAATCTAGATCTGCTATTTGGATTTGAAAATTTTCAGATCTTCTCTGCAAACTCACCGCCCAAAAAAATCTTTCTCCTCAATCTGCCAATATCAATGATCACAACTCCTTTTGTGTCACTAAACATTGGCTCACTGATTTGCCCACTAGAATCCTTCTAGATCCATTAACAAGTTTGCACATAGTGTCTTCTGGATTTTCCCTAAACCAGAGCTCCATCAATATTCAAGGACAACTTCAAATTCTTCTCTTATATAATGTCTTCAACTCCGATAACATGTATATTTTTACTGTAGATTCAACAATTTATGTGATATGCTAAAACACAAGACAAGAATATATTCTACTCTTCAGCAGAAACCAAAATTGATCGATGAAAACAATAAGCAGAAGAGGAAGAATATCAATCGCACATAACACAATATTTCTCTGGGGAAAGAAACTACTAAAAACCTCGACTATCTATATTGCATTCACCAGAAGATATGAGAATAAAATACAATGCTTGTTCATCTTGAATAATTCCTGCACTAGTACAATCTAACTCTTTGCTTCCTAGGTTGAATCTAGCAAACACTTATCCAATTTAATAGCCTTTCATGCCCCTACTTCCTTGCACAATTCCTAAGAGAATTAGCCTCTATTTAATGTGGAAATTCCCTCTCCATAACTACAGAATCCAAAAATAGGTCCTCAACTAATTGGATGCACCATCTATACAACTCAAAATATTATACAACTGATAGTACATTGTCCATGAACTCTAATCTTAATTGGGTCTTCCTCTGAACTAACATGCATGAGTTATTTATGAGTGAATATTCAGTTAACTAGTATGGTACTGGTGATGCATTGGTGCACTACTCCAAAACTATACCTCCACTAGTTCCTCCAATAGTTAGAACTAATTTAACTGACTATAACTCAATTAGACTGATTTATCTAATTACAACTCCAAATAACTCAACCTATGCCCCTAAAATTTAGTGATCACTCTACATGACTCTAGATAGACTTCCAACTCGAATTTCCTAATTCAATTAAGTCAATTTAACTTAATTAACTATTACAAGCTTCTATGAGAATAGAATTACAACTATTTTTAACATTTCTTGTTGTTATTTTCAACATGTTCCCCAACATCCCCTATCCCAGGTGATCCATCCCTTGGCAAGGCATCCTCTCATCGAATGGAAAAACAACCAAGGCATATAACTGCCTCAAAACCATCATAGCAGTCATAGCATGTTCATAGTAATCAATGGAAAATATTGGGTACGAGTGTCCCATAATGGTCCTGTTCCTAAAGGGCTTTACCAGCATACTACTACCTGTTCCAATTTCTTTCACTGTTGCTACTAATTCTTGTAGTTGATTTCAACCACCCAATTGGACATTTTTGTGCTTCCTGTACCAAGCACATAACTTCCATTAGATTTAAAATAAACTGAAATAAATTCACATCATACCTTATTGGTAGCTTGTCAATAAGGTACACTTGCAATCATGTTTACTTCCTATCACAAGTCAAACTAGTTGTTCGATCAAATCATCATGTACAAACATATCACATCTAGTTAGCTCAAAATGCAACCATCATAATCAAAACCATAAAATCACATGTACCCATCATAAACCAGAATCATAGATCACATGAATAATAAAACTGAATGGAATACTGATACTTATCCTTTAATCAGTCCTTTACTTCTACCTTTATTCTTTTTGTACACACACTAGATCATTTGCCACACCTAGTAGGCACCCAGTGCCTTTGCTTCTCTTCAATAACATATACATACACAATGTACATCACAACACATACATCCACACACAGCATATGACATCACACAATGCATACACCTACACCTAATATACATCACAACACATACACCTACATTGGTGTACAACACAATACACATACGTACACAGAGTACAACACAACGAATACACATGTCATGATGCCACAACTACACAATGCACATATGTACTACCGCATGTACACAACACAACATGTACGACATGCGCATAATACCACATGTACAACATGTACACAGTAGCACCTATACACAGCATCACATGTACATGGGACCACCTACACAATGTGTACACAATGCAACATGTACATTGCACCACCTATATAACATGTACACAATACCACATGTACACAACACCATATGCACGACATGTACATGACACCACATGTAAAGAGCATGATGAGCCTCATCATTGAGCAATTATATGGGCCTTAATTGGCTTTAATTCACCTCCTAACTTAGTCAAACCAACTATTCTTACAACTTATTGCATACTTTTGATTATATTTTGTTTATGAAATGAGTTAGAGTTGGATATTTGGCTTTGTGGTCTAATGTGCATGTAATACAGGAATAAAGGATAAAAGCAAGGAAAAATGTAGGTAGAAAGGATAAAAGCAAAGAACTGTGGCAAAGACCTTGGTAAAGACTTGAATGGGACAAGGGAGAGTAACTATAGGAGGTAAATCCTCCTCATTTCCTACCCCTCCATTTGAATTTTCCACCATCATCTCGGAGTGCACACAACCATCACTTTGAAGACTAAAACATAGCCGAGCAAGTGAATGTGACACGAACTAGTTTTTCTTGAGTTAGAGGCCAATCCTCCCTAATGGGAAGGAAGTCGTTAGAGACTTATGTATAGTTAGAGAAGCTTAGGACCTCAGTAGGATTCAGACTTCTATTGTAAAAATCTGTTTTATTTCTGAGCTGCAAAGACTTGTGACAGTTTTCTCTGTAATCCATGGTTTTTATAATAAGAATGAGTTTTGTTTAAGCCAGCTCTGAGTTAACTCCAAGGGTTGAAGCTCTTGGGTTAAGGCTCGGCCCAAGCAGCCAAAGCTCCTCTTTACTATACATTTATCTTAGCATAGAGTTCTGTTCTATTTATTTGCTTAAGTAGTTTCATGGTTTTCTGTTCATTTGCTTAAGTAGTTGCACTTTCATTACAGCAACATAGCATAGATTATTCATGGTTTTCTTGTTCATTTGCTTTAGTAGCTGCATTTGTTGTAGTTTACTTCCATTTGTGTTTTTTTAATTAGCAAGTTAGCTAGAGGGAAAATATCACTATTAGGTTGTGCGCAGGTGTCTCGATCTCATCTCCTCCCCCTGGGACCATGACTTGAAGAAGGGACCCTTCAGCGACCCCAAAAACACAGGTTTTTGGTTCTCGCATGAGTTATGGAGTTTGTCGTTTGATGCAGTTATTTTTTCACTCACACTGGTTTTCTCTGTCGTTTTCGTTTAAAACCTCCTTCAGCACGTTCCTCATGCATCGCTTCCTCATTGTCTGATCACCAACAAACCTTCACAATCACCATCTGATTCATTATTTCATCTAACTGCTACCTCACGTGAAGTCTTCCACTCATTTTATCGTCTTTAAGTCCCCACCGTCAATCTACCTTGCCTAATCCGACGGCTATCACGTCACCTCCACACCTTTAGGTGCTTTAAACCCCCACTATCAATCTACCTTGCCTGATCCGACGACTATTGCTTCACCCAATCACCAACTAGCTTAGCTGATATCCACCGTTGATTAGCCCTACCTAATCCAATGGCTATCACGCAATCTCACGTGGATTAGTGCACAAACATTATCCACCCAAGAGCACGCGAGAAAAGTGGGTTTCTCATGCTACATGTCGCACAGTTAGGCTAATCGCGTGAAATTTCAAAATACAACTTATAGCTTGAAGGGCGCGCGAGAAACTACTTACCGCCTTAGAAACCCGCTCCATCATTTCCACACGTTTCTTTTCCTCACGATACGATCTCCGTCGTCCATCTCTTGACTTCCCCTGTGTGATTAGATCTCAGCAAGGATAATTTTAGGGGCGAATGTTCGCCCTTTGGCGAAATTAAGGGGTTTTAAATTTTTAGTGGGCGAATATTTTGTATCATAGTACATTTTTACAAATCACCTCAAATAGCCCACCTTGTTTTAAGGGAGAGGGTAAAAAAGGTAAATTTAGCCCTTGAAATTAGGACTTACAACCTTCCATTCGCCCATTTTCAAGAATAGGTTTTATTTAAGTGAATCAATTCGCCCATTTTCAAGAATAGGTTTTATTTAAGTGAATCCTATGGGCCAAATACCATATTTATAAAAGGGGTATGGTAAATTAATAAAAATATAAATAAATGAGAGGGTAAATAAATAAAACATTTTTTATATTTACTCCATAAGTCACCTTATATACATGTGATAGTGTAAACAAATAAAAATATAAGTAAAGTGGAGGTATGGTAAATAAATAAAACGTCTTTTTATACTTACTCAAACGGTATGGTAAATAAATAAAAATATAAATAAACTAGACGTATCGTAAATAAATAAAACCTCTTTTTTTATTTAGTCCATAACCCTCGTTCTATTTATGAAGGCTCAAGAAAGAGGTTTTATTTAAGTGAATCCTATGGGCCAAATACCATATTTGTAAAAGAGGTATGGTAAATTAATAAAAATATAAATAAACGAGAGGTATGGTGAACAAATAAAACATTTTTTTATATTTACTCCATAAGTCACCTTATATTTACGAACACTCAAAAAATGGGTTATATTTAGGTGAAACCTATGGCCAAAATACTATGGGACAAATACCATGGACTAGATTGTTATTAATACCATGCAAAAAACCATTATTAACCCTAATATTAGAATTAATAAAAATAAAAATGGCACATGGTATTGACCCATGGTATTCACCTGGAATGTAGCCTATTTAAATGGGGGAATTAAACCAGCATGTAGCCTATGCTAAGATTCAGTAGGACTTTACAAAGTTTTATTATTTAGTGAAAGACTCGCCAAGATCTTACAAGATTTTATAATTGAGTAAAATATTCGCCATGCTTGGTGAGAGATTCGCCAAAAAATTATATATACATATTATATTATCGATAAAATCGCCTTCCATTTTTCCTATATACCATGGAGATTCGCCCATTTATTATATTTATAAATTTAGGGGGGGTTCTTAAAATTTTCCCTGGATCTCAGTGGTTCATCACTCCTGTTAGCCTCGTCTATCCATCTCTTGACTTCACCCATGCGATTAGATCTCGACCATTCATCTCCTGTTAATTTCGTTCATCCATCCACTCACTTAATCCCTCGTGATACGATCTTCGTCATTCATCTTGTTCATTAACCCCATTCATCCATTTATTTGCTTAAGCCTTCACAATAACATCTCCATAGTTCATCTTGATAGTTAACCATGTTCACCCATCTATCTACGTAACCTCCTGTGATCCAATCTTCATCGTTCATTTGCCTTTCACCCGACTAATCCAACGGTTCTTATGCATTGTTTCTCCCTCACATCCTCCTTTCACTAATTTCTATCTCTGACTACTTTTTCTGCTTGAAAACCGATTTAGCTTAGTTTCTTTGCTTTCACCTTAGGATAGTTTGATGCTCTTTACTTCTGCAACTTAGATAGTAGCCTTAGGATTAGTGTTAATTTAGCAATTCTGCTTAGCATAGTCGTTTGGATGGTTAGGTAGGTTATGGTATGGCTTAGCATTTCATGCTATTTGCTTCAATAATGCAGTAGAAGTAGCTCTCCCTTAGGATATATTTTCTCTTCTTCCATCAAATATTTAAGCTTCTTTTGACCCTATAGAAGTCTGGCTTGGAACCCCTGGGGTCTCTTGCCAAATGAGCAGTGACAACAAGCAGTACCTTCACTTTTACTTGTGCATATAGCACTGTCACCTCCAAGTTTGTACGAACCCCGGGTTGATAAGTAAAGTTGGTAGCCCTGGGAGTTGCAGCATTATTGTTGCAATACCTAAGCTCATCACTTTTTGGTGTCGTTTCCGGGGAGGTGTCTAAGTAGAAGTAATTACTGCTTTCTTCTATTTTCTAGTCTCCAACTTTCTTTTCTTCTACTTTTAGTCTTCAATTTTCTTCCATTAGTTTATTTCTGCAAAAGTAATCTAGTAGCTTCCTTTCTTTCATTTGTCATTAGCTAATTTCCTTTTCATTCTACAAGTACTTTCTAGTTTTAAAGAAAATCTTACAAAAACGAACCCAAAAACATTTCCTTTCATGCCTCATAGGAATAGGTACAATTCAGGGAAATTCTTGTCAAACACCCCCACTACATCCAACAGTCAACCTTCTTTCTTCTTCAGTGACGGTGAATTGGAAGACCCTTTAGGTGAGAAGCCTTACCTATTTGAGTAACCTATAGAGGAAGAAGAAGAGGAAGAACCCATTCCTACTAAGCCAATGGCTGAAAACCGAAATGGCAGAGGAAATAGAGAGAGAATTGAGGGTGTCTTCCCCATCAGGGAAACCAATGGGGACACTAAGATGAAGAATATAAGCCCCTCCGCTCTACCTCATTTTCATGGCCTAACCACAGAGGACCCTGACACCTTGCTATTTGAGTCTGTTGTTATATGCCAAACCTATGACTATACTAATGATGAGCAAAAGTTAAAACTATTCCCATCTACCCTCAAGGATGCAGCATTGCGCTGGTTCATGGGTTTACCTAGAGATAGCATCACAACTTGGGCTCAGATGCAAAAAACCTTTAACAACAAATATAAGGACTATTGTAGGTCAAAAGATACTAAAGAAGAGATTTCCAGGATGACCATAGGCCAGGATGAATCCTTAGAAGACTATGAAGAAAGATTCCAGCTCAGTTACAAAAGGGCCAGGTGCACACTTGAACTTGAGTCACTAAAACGG
Source organism: Pinus tabuliformis (assembly GCA_031772625.1). Classification (NCBI taxonomy): domain Eukaryota; kingdom Viridiplantae; phylum Streptophyta; class Pinopsida; order Pinales; family Pinaceae; genus Pinus; species Pinus tabuliformis. The sequence goes on along the minus strand of CM062807.1, from coordinate 187,349,445 downwards.
GTCCTGCTTAGAGGAGTAAGGGAGGATCTTTTGGATACCTTACATATGATAGCAGGAGGAGATGTCTACCAATTTCCCTATGAGTATATTAAGACTATTTTAGAAACCATTCTATGGCAGCCAAGAAAAAGGGTAGGTGTAGTCAACCTATGGCTAGTACATCATCCTCTAACCTATCCATCAAGGGTGAAATTGGAAATATGTTGGAAGATTTCAAAAGTGATATGTTGCAAACCCTGGCCTTGCAATTGGACACCATGAACATCAAAAGGAAGCAAGAGGAAGCAGAGAGAGCCTTAGCCATCTTTTGTTCTAGATGCACTAGGATGCATCCTAGGAATGAATGTCCATTAAACTATATTAAGATTTGCTCAGTTTGTGAAGAAAACTACTCCATAGAAAAGTGCCCTTCTTTACCTGGACTCAAAGTTGTATATCAAGGAGCTGAAGGGGTCACTTAGTAGCTTTGCTACATCAACCAAAGGAGACCTCCTGTGCCTAGACCATACCAGCATGGTATGCAAGGATCATCCCATGCATATTTCAACCCCAACCAAACCACAACTATACCTTCTTAGGGACTCCCTACTCATCCTTCTTGGTTTACACCCCCTCCTTGGTCCTATGCATCTCATTATCAATCCCAGCTAGCCAGCCAGTCATTTCAACCTTATGTTCAGCCACAACATCAGTGGAATATCCCACACCAAGGGTGGAGGCCCCAATTCAACAATGCTCCAGCCCTATTGCCTCCACCACCTACCCAACCACAACTCCTGCACTCTGCTCCACCCAAGCAACCCCAGATGTCTACCCAGCCAAATCTGAACCCAAACAATAGGCAGGATCAACAAGAATACAGTGGAGAGACATCATACCCAGCTTATGCTGTAGAAACCTAGGAGATCAACCTAAGATCCAGGAGAATTCTCCCTGATAACCAACCTACCTCTCCACATGGAGTGGTTGGGCTATTCTCTCAAGAAAGGATGGATGTACACCAATACCACATGTACAACATGTACACAGTACCACCTATACACAGCACCACCTGCATAACATGTACGCAGTATCACATGTACATGGGACCACCTGCACAATGTGTGCACAATGTGACATGTACATTGCACCACATGTATAACATGTACACAATACCACATGTACGCAGCACCACATGCATGACATGTACATGACAGCACATGTAAAGAGCACCACATGCACGACATGTACACAACAACACTTGTACAACATGTACACAACACCACATGCACATAGCACCACATCTACAGTCATGCACACAACACCATATGTACATAGTACCATATGTAAAACATGCACACAACACCATATGTACATAGCACTGCATATACAACATGTACATAGCATCATATATACACAACAAAACATATCCAACATGCACACAACAAGGCATATCCAACATGCACACATTACAATATGTACACAACACCACATATCCAACATGTACATAACACCATCTATACCCAACACATCATATGTAATATACACACAACACCATATATACAACAGGCATACAACATTATATGTACCCAATACTACATATACAACATTACACATCACCATAGGGTCAATCATTAAATCTACAACATGCACAACAATAGCACTACACATCTAAAACCATATTGCCTCTACCAAGCAACCTTGCTTCCAGTGTCTCTCTTCCATCCATATTTATCCTAGCATGTCACAGATCATACTACTTTCATTTCGCTGATGTATCCCTCAGTTTAGAATGTCCATAACATATACATAGTATAATCACATAATATCAATTCATAACCACATGATACTGACCTCGTAGATTTGTCAGGACTAATATTTCCACTTGATTCCTCATAAACCAGGAACCTCTTCATGGAATTCACTTGCATAAGATATCATTCCTACACAAGAATGATTCCTAACAACCCTGTCAGACATAAACATACATACATACATATATACATATAAACATTAGCATAAAAATAATCATGAATTACCATATATCATAAGGTCAAGGTTAAGAGAACTCAATTTATCTGTTCACAACATGCACAACATTGAGAAGAACAATTCCCAACATAACCAAGGAATATGACAGTTCAAGTCCATTTACTTTACCTTTCCTATTACCTTTCTCATGATTTTTCTACCATCATTCATTTATCCAAATGGACACGACAAACTGTCATACTCTTTCCTTCAACTTCCCTTATACATGCACTAGCTTCATCTGAGTCTTACATTTCTTGTTGGATTTCATTCACCTCTCCCTGAGCTCCACTAACTTTCCTATTTTCCCAACCAATTCCCAAGACTCTCAAAACATAAAAGGCAAGAACAAGAAACAAACAAGAAGAAAAACATGAAAACCAATAGCAATACAATGCCACAAACAAGGTGGTATGGCCATACACCATACGTAAACAAATTCGTAATAAAGCACAACAAATCACCAAATACCAAAAGCATAAGACTAGCAACAAACACCATGACTCAATCCCCATGGTTTCTAAGGAAAGCTCGACCCAAGCCTTCTTCAAGATTTCATGGCAACCTCTCTTGCCATGCAACTCCCTACTTCACACTACCATAAACACATAATTGTAATTGTATAAATAAATATAAGAATATACCAATTATCTTACCTTGTTATGCCAATCATGTTGCCTTGTAGTTGAACACATTTGTGCCATGTCTCAAGGGACTCCAATTCCCTTTACAAATCTATCTATAACTAGACACCAACTATTATACCCGTCAAATACATGTCCATGAATACAACATATCCACATAATTTTAGACAAATTAGGGTTAAGAAGACTTCCTATATGCAAAGCACTCATTTGTTTGGAATTGTGGTTTCCAAACATAGCCAAAGAAATTCTCAACCAATTCCTTTCTTTTACCTTTACCTTTCTGCAAATGAGTCTTACTATGTATTGTTGCATCACCCAATGGATAGTTATATAAACAAATCAATTATTACCTTGTCATGCTAATACCAAGCATGTTTCCTGGAACTGTTCACACATGTCGATCACATGTTCCAAATATCAAGGCCACATATCTATTACTTGGAAATTAACCTTCACCAAGTCTAACAACCATGTTACAATCAAAATCAACTCACATTCATTAGTCATAATACATAATGTTACACTCAAGTACATATCAGTTGTCTCAACACATATGTTTTAGTACAACCATCTTAAAACAAGATCATTTCTTCATGCAATTTTACAAACACATACTCATATCATGCAATTAATCAAACATTCAAACAAACTATAAACATACCATGTTAGATAAATCAACTATATGACATAATAGACACCAAACACTCAAACACAAAATAGACGACATAATCAAATAGTCAAGCACCAAATATATGACATAAGAAAACTCATACCTTAATGTATCTCAAGGGAGGCTATCTTGTCTGCACAATCAAGCTATATTAGCATGATATAACTTCACAACATATCAACTCAACCATAAATAATGTCATGATATCCATAACAATAACTAGATAACATGTTCACATTATAAACTCATAAACAATTTTCATTCATGCATAACAATCACATATGCACCGTCAATCTAGATTAGTATGACATAATATCACAATATATTAACTCATACCTAAATTTCATAATGATGATCATCTGCATAGGTCAATCCAAATTAGCACAAAAGATAATAACATCAAGACCTCAACTATAATGATCATAATCAGCAACCATATGACTGCAATCCATATAACAACAGGTTATTATCATTCATGACTATATGACCACACTGATTAACTAACATCTATTATACATGTAACCATAATAATAATAGAATGAAAAACATGTATATAACCCTAATGCTTATAAAAACCATTAACCACATACCTTCATACCAAACATACAACCTATATGACGATCTTCTCTTTCCCCAAAGTCTAGTGATGCAACCTCACTCTGATGGTTTGCATCTCCTGATCTATCTCAGTCAACACATTAGAATCATAGCATAACAACAACATCATGATGACTCAACTACATACAATGGCCTCACAATGCATGTCTGACATACCATACATGCATAACCATAACCATGTAAATGCATGCATAGCAACATATAGACACTTACATGCATAACAAATGCATATACAAACGACATGCATCCATGACAAACGCATCCCAACAACAACATCATCAACTTCCACATGGCAACACAATGATAAAAATGACCACCACCATGCATACACAACAAGCTCATAGACCACAAGTATAAGGAATACATATGCAACCTACATGCATGCATTAAAACCACATTCTGCCCATGTAGTCCAAGTGTTGAACCATTCTCTGACACCACCCTATGGTATCATATATCATCCAAAAAGAACGTAAACCAGACACCACACAAAGAGAACAAAACCCGCTTTGATACCACTCTGTAACACCCTCCTCCCACATCTACCCAAGTAACCGGCCAACCAAGGTAAACATGTGACAAAAAGTTACTATGATATTATTCGACCTCCCAAGTCACATTAAGGAAGTGGAATTGATGGAAACACGCCACACATACCTTCCACGTTAGCAACAGAACTCCCAGGAACCATCCCAACCACTGAGGTAGTCAACCTGTGAGACCAACTAAAGTTTTAATGCATCAAACCCTTGAATTCTTCCTTGATATGGAAAAGGGTGCATCTAAGAGGCTCCAAAAGCTCCCACAACAAGGGAAAGGGAGCTTCTGGGGACTTTTGTCTCTATTGTTATGCCTACGACTCCAGGATTTGTGCCACTTTTCAGGCCAAAATCCTAGGTCACTGTCGAGAACTCAATTACACCTTCAGAAATGAAATTTCACAACGGAAAAAAGATACATTTGCAAAAAACATTGACAAGGACCAAAATGGACCCCTACTAGCCATGAAAAGAATTTTGTGAAACATATCACAAATATGAAATATACAGGTATTAACAACAGAGTTGAGCATAGGGGTCTCATACTTATTTGAGATTCTCTAAGAGGAATTGTTTCCTTATCACATTAGTTGGATTGTCATCTATTAGGTCATAGGTTCATTGCTCATTCATTTACAAGTAAAAACATGATGAGAGCCATACATAGCCACTATCATAATACATGTTCATAACCAGCATAATAATAATAGAAATACCAAGGAAACAATAGCCATATAATCCAAATATGAACCAATATAATACTCATGAAATAAAAAAGAGAAATAACATCATATTAATGATGCAAAGGCCAACCAGGTTTGGGACTTCCACAAACCACCCGACCAGATATTGGTTGAACCAAATCTTTCTTTCAGCCAATCACCCCCATGCCATATTCCAAGCATGAATGTGGGACTTAAAATTAAACTCAACCAGGGCTTCCCAAGGCTATAGCACCTCACCCTCATTAATAGAACCAGGCTTCATCGCAATCCATCGTGGATCACTAGGTCATAAAAGAAGCATGGATGCCATTGGTTTTCTCCACCTACACCATGAGTAATTTCCCTATCTCCTAGTCTCTAGGATTTACGGAAATCCACATTGGATCACTAGGCCCTAATAGAGACTCCACCCTCTAGGATTTACCGTATATCCCGCCATTCACCGGCAAGGATTCTTATCCCTAATCAAGGGAAACCACCTCTAGGCTTTACCATACATTCTGCCATTAATCGGTTGAGGATTCCTAGGCCCGAGGCACACAATACCTGGCTTTACCACAACCCACATTTTGGTTCAGGGTTCACTAAGCTAGTGTCTTTACTGCAATCCATAGTCAGGTTCAGGGATCACTAGGCCATGTGTTTTTTCTTTTATAGATCCACCTCACTCAACTTTGAATCCATCCGGTAATCCATCTCAGCCAGAACATGAGAACCCCATCACACCATGACTCTCTGGAAATGGAAAGGCTAGGTTGAAAACATTGTCGCACTAAACCCATGCCATGACTACAAAGAACCACATGCAATATCATGCATGCCAAATCTAGCAAGGAAATCACGCATGCAAGTCGATACCTGCAAAGAATCATGTCGTAGTTGATTGATCCTGCTCTTACTTGCATTCTCCTTCCTTCCTCTTGCCTTCTTTGCCTTTATTGATCCAATGCCAAAGTGCTCCAAGAAAACTCTAAGTATCCAAGAGTGAGAGAGAGAGAGAGAGAGAGAGAGAGAGAGAAATGAGAGAGTTCCAAATGAACTGAGAAAAGGTTACATTAACCAAACCTAAGCAAAATCTTGCCAACTGATCCTCGGAAGCTTGTTTATCATTTAGGCCTATATTTTCTTCATTTTCCATTATTTTCCTTAATTTTCCTCCTCACATGAAACCTGTGACCTTTCACCTTCCTTTTTTCCTAATTTCCATTATTTTCATAAATAAATTTGCCAAAAATGTCATTTTTCCTTTCCTTTGCCTTTTCCAATTTTCTTAGCCATAATAAACCAAAATGAACACCCAAGAGGATTTTTTTCCCACCATTCACCTTGGAATATATTTTGCATGACCATGGTCTTATAAGTTTTTTCCTTTATTAACTTTTACATGGAATTTTGACGAGGGACGTTAGAGTAAATTCGAGTTAGGGGATTGGAGTTCAGTTATGCATGTGTTGAGTGCTAAATTTTAGCAATCTAGTTAAATTGTATTTAGTTAACTGACCTCTAATTATTGATAGAGTCATTTGAAGGTCAGTTGTGCAGTGGTACAGTAGTCTAACTCATAGATGTGTCAGTTAATTGATCAATCAACCCAAAATAGCTAATGCACGCATGAAATTTGATTTCCACAGCTAAAGTGGAGATGACGAGGAAGTTTAACATGTGTTGTATACTATTTTTTAGTGTATATATGTTGCATGAGTCAAGAGATCAATCCTTCGGAATTGTGCAAGAAAAGAGGAAATTCCTATCTTTTAGGAGCTAATTTACTCAAGGATTGCGCAAGGAAATAAGGGGATAGATGAGCAGATAATTGGCTAAGTTCTGGCCAAATCTTCTCATTCAGCAAAGAGAACAGCTATTCTTTTGCAGGTTGTGCTTAGAGGTGGAGCAAGCAATTGTAATAGTTTCTCTATTCAACTGATTAATGCAAAGAGGCTTGAGGGGTTTTTCCTAGTTGGGTTCCCCTAAAATCATTGTGTATTTGTGCTTTTTCTTGTTGCATGTCTATGCATGTTGTTCTAAATTGTGATTTGCATTCCATGGATTGGTAGAGTAGAATTGTGTCTCTTGTTTTTCAGTTTGAAATCTTGAACAATTGCAATTTCTATCAAATTTCTACATTGTATCAGAGCCTGAAATCACATTAGAACCAGTATTTTTAACTTGTCTCTCAGGAATTTTGAAGTAGCAGCTTCAGTGCAGCCGTTTTTCTTCAAGATCATGAGAATATCTTTCAATGGACTGATATTGGAGTATGTTGTGGAGGGAATCTCAAATTTCATATCTTGGAAGGATCAAATGGAGTAGTGCTTGATGATATTGTTGTGTTAGAATATGTGAAAACTGATATTGCAAAACCTCCACAGTTGGATGCTGGAAGTAGTTAACTCAATGGAACAAGGATGTTGCAAAGCGAAGAGAATTCTTCTAGAAGATGTGAGAGACCATGTGATCTCAAATATCCATGGCAAAGAGACACCATTTTCTATGTGGAAGAAACTGACTCATCTATTCAAAAATAGTAGTGACCATAGAAAATTGGCCCTAAGAGACAAACTTTGAAACATTAGAATGCAGAAGAATTATACTATTTCACAATATCTCTCCAATTTTAATCAAGGTTCAGATGAGATTGGAGGGTTTGGGGTGAATGTAGTAGAATATGACCTAGTGAGCCTAGCTCTTCTAGGAATTCCAAAATCCTAGCATAGTTACCAACACTCTATGAATGGAAGGGAAAAATTACTGAATTGAGAAAGGTTGTGGTCTGATTTGGTTCAAGAAGAGTTCAGGAGAAATAATAGATATGGAACTTCATCCAAAGTAGAGGATGACGAGAAATTTACCTTGGATGGAAAGAGGAAGAAGGGAAAAGGAATGAATACCCAAAGAAAACATAAATCCAACCAAAATACTGGCAAGAAGAAAGATTTGAGCAAGATAAAATGCTTCAACTGCCACGAATATGGGCACTATGCAACCATATGTCTACACAAGAAGTCTACTAAGAAGCCTTTACGAGGACCAAGAGGTGAAGCATTGGCTTCACAATTCGAATTAGACCTCACCCTAATAGAATGCATGGCCAGCACTATTATGGGGAGTGTGTGGTAACTTGATTTTGGTGCCTCATTCCATATGACAGCGTGCAAATATTTTTTAGTAGCCTGGAGAAGAAGGATCTCTATATGCATATTGAAATGGGGGATGATGGGAGGTATAGTTCTACAGGAATTGGTACTGTCACCTTTGAGAGGGAGAAATCCTCTCCTCTTCGCCTTAAATATGTTATGTATGTACTAGGGCTGAAGAATAACATTATCTATGTAGCAGTATTGGAGGATAGGGGATACTATTTTATTTTCAGTAAATGGAAAGCATTTCTAAGACACATAGTTACTGGGAAAGGGAAGCAGATTTGGGTTTGAGTGAAGAACCTATACAAACTTTAGGTGGGAGATTGCACTGCATTGAGCAACAAGGCTGAAAAGGTGCAGAGTCAAGATGTTAGAGAAATATGGCATGGGAGATTGGATCACCTACACCATGGTGCCTTAAAAATCATGTAGCAAATTACCATCGGTCTCCGTAAAGGCTCCATTGACCAGCGAGATGTCTACAAGGGTTGCACATTGGGGAAATATGTCAAATATACTTTCCATGACCGAGATAGTAGAGAAAATGCAATCTTGGAGTGAGTCCACTCTGATGTTTATGGACCCTTTTCTACATTGTCCACAACAAAACATAAGTACTATGTTATTTTTATTGATGATTTCGCTAGAAAATGTTTTATCTTCTTCATGCGGAAGAAGGATGAAGTTTTCTCAAAACTTGTTGAATTCAAAGCATTGGTTGAGAAAGAAATTGGGAAGAAGGTGAAATCTCTCAAGAGCTATAATGGAGTTGAATTTGTTTTGCATGCCTTCAAGGATTTCTAAGAAAAGAAGGTATTCAAAGAGCACTGGTAGCACCCCATAACCCATAATAGAATGGGGTAGCTAAAAGGAATAACAGAAGCATAGTGGGAGAAGCAAGAGCCATGTTGCATGATCAAGGGTTTCCATTACATCTATGGGCATAAGCATGGAACACCATAGTCTACTTGCAGAATCAGAGTCCTCATAGAATACTTGGCATGATCATGTCGAAGGAAGCTTGGGAGAAATCATGATGTGTCTCATTTCAAAATTTTTGGAGCTTCAATTTATTATCATGTCTCCAAGGATTCGAGGAATAAAATTGAGCCTACAATAGAGTTGGGAGTTTTTTAGGATACAACAAAACTCCACACAATTACTGGGTGTATTTACGTTCACTAAGGATGACATATGTGAGGATAGATGTCAAGTTCAATGAGGATAAGGCTATGAGATGCTCTCTGAAATGAGAGCTGAGTATTCCACCTAAGCAGGAGCTTCTAGATCCAAAGGAGGAGCCTCTGGATGAGCTTTAGGAGGTTATGGAATAGCCACATGCAGTGGAGAAAACAGGAGGTAGGGTGGAGGCACCCACTCAACCAAAATCTTCTAGAGATGGTAGAAAGATAACCAAAGCAGCTAATATATTATTGCAGGATGCTAGGGATAATGTGGGACCTCCTACATCACACCGCGGGAAGAGGAGGTCATGTTATAGGTACATTGGTTACATGGCTCTCTTGATAGACCTCATTGAGATAGAGCCTTCTTCATTTGATGAAGTAGTTTCTAAACATATTTTTGTTAATGCCATGGTGGAAGAATATGAATCCATCATGAAGAAAAATCTGTTGGAGGTGGTGTTGAGACCAGAAGGGAAATCAGTGGTTGGTTCCAGATGGATCTACAAAGTGAAGCATGTAATGGATGGGAGCATTGAGAAGTACAAGGCTAGATTTGCGGCCAAAGTATTCTCTCAAGTAGAGAGAGTGGACTATGAGGAAAATTTTGCACCAGTTGCAATATATTCCTTAATTAGATCCATTCTAGCATTGGTTGCACATATGGGGTGGAAAATCCACCATATGGATGTGAATAGCATATTTCTCAATGGTGATGTTGAGGAGGAAATTTACATAGATCATCTAGAAGGATTTGAAGACACATGATCAGGAGTCACATGTGTATAGACTCAAGAGAGAATTGTGTGGTCTCAAATAGGCACCTCGAGCATGGGACACTCAGATTGGCAATTATCTCAGTGGATTGAGCTTCACCAAAAGTGAAGCAAATGTGAATCTTTATCAAATTGTGGTAGACGATAAGTTTCTTATTCTCATTTTGTATGTTGATGACTTAATATTGACAAGTGATGAGCAGTTGATCCGCTCTTGCAAAGAGAATCATGTGATGCATTACTTCCTTGGACTATAAGTGTGGAAAGGTGATGGTGAATGGTTTGTGTCTCAGGGGAAGTATCCTTGTGAAATAATTCATAGATTTCACATGGATAATTGTAAGCCCATGGACACACCTCTAGCTACAAACTGGAGGAAGGATAATGCCACTTCAGGTGAAGAGGTTGATGCTACCATTTACAAGAAGCTTGTGGGGACTTTGATGTATCTTGTGAACATAAGACCCAACATGTGCTATGTAGTAAGCCAGCTTATTCAAGTTATGGTGAGGTTTACCAGGTTGTATTGGAAGGCAACAAAGCATGTGTTACAATACCTCAGAGGCACTACCGAGTATGGATTATAGTAAAGGAGGACAAAGGGAGTGAAGCTCCAAGGCTTCATTGATACATATTAAGTAGGGATTCCATGAGACAGGAAAGGTACTTCAGGTTCTATATTCAACGTTGGGTCCATATTTATTTCCCGGTATAATAGGAAGCAGAGCTATGTGGCACTCAGCTTAGCAAAGGTTGAATACATGGTTGCAAGTCAATAAACATGTGAGGCCATATGGATGAGGAAATTACTTATGGGTCTTTTCAGTCAAGAGATGGATCTGACAGTGATATATTGTGATAATCAGAGTTGCATTAAGCTCTCTGAGATTCTGGTATTTCATTATAGGTCCAAGCACATTGATATATGGTATCATCATTTGCAGGACTGTGTGTAGAGGAGAATTATGTCACTACAATACATTCCAACTGAGGAGAAAGATAATGAAATCTTGACAAAGGAATTATCAAGAGATAAATTTGAATTCCATAGGTGCAGGATAGGGGTGGTGAAAAATCCCTTTCTTGCTAAGAGGGAGTGTTAAAAAATGTAGCAAGAAATTTTCAATTTGACTTTATCCTTAGTCAAATTGAGTAAATCAAGTTTCCACATCAACAAGAAAACCTAGAGGTAGTTAACTAGTGTGACATGGCTCTTTTCACTCAGTTAGCTTAGTAAATTTGAGTTAGGGTCTTGGAGTTCAGTTATGCATGTGTTGATTGCTAAATTTTATCAATATAGTTCAGTTATTTTCAATTGTATTAAATTAACTCACCTCTAACTATTGATAGAGTCAGTTAAAGGTCATTTTTGTAGTGGAGCAATATTCTAACTCATAGATTTGTCAATTAACAGATCGATTAGGCAAAAATAGCTAATGAATGCATAAAATTCAAATTTCTCAGCTGAAGTGGAGATGACAAGGCAGTGTAACATGAATTGTACACTATTTTTGAGTGTACAGGTGTTGCATAAGTCAAGAGATAAATCCTTGGGAATTGCACAAGAAAATAGGAGGAAATTCCTATTTTTTAGGAGCTAATGTCCTCAAGGATTGCATAAGGAAATAGGAGGTTAGATGAGTAGATAATTGGCTAAGTTTTGGCCAAAGCTTCTCATTCAACAAAGAGAAAAATTATTCTTTTGTAGATTGTGCTCAACGTTGGAGCAAGCAATTGTAATAGTTTCTTTATTCAACTAATTAATGCAAAGAGGCTTGAGGGGTTTTTCCCAGTTGGGTTCCCATATAAATCACTATGTACTTGTGGTTTTGCTTGTTTCATGTCTATGAATGTTGTTCTAAATTGTGATTTTCATTCCGCAAATCTATAGAGTAGAATTGTGTCTCTTATTTTTTACTTTGAAATCTTGAGCAATTGCAATTTCTATCAAAATTATAAACTTTATGAAGCATCCTAATTATCTTTTCCAACCACATTGTCAATCTATTCATGGTTTCATGTTTATCATTAACCATGGTTAGATATCACCATTTTGTTATGACAATAGACTACTCTGAGTCCATAAGCATGTTGCGTTCATGTTCAATCGCTATTTTCACACACTATGTGTGCGTGTGTGTGTGTGCACGTGCGCGTGCGCTTGTAAACCACATACACAATAAAAATTTAAAATTTCACTATCTTCATGAATATTACTTCATATACAATTTAGCTATTCAATCCCTTGCCATATTATCATTTTATGCTCTTATTTGTTAGCATATTACAACCCTTTCAAAATTTTAGGAAAAAGAGTTCAAGCAACAAGAGGTAAGCTGAGAGATTCCCCCTCATAATTATGGTTGTATAAATCATTCATGTGCTTCGCCAATTATCAGCCAATTGAACTATTTAGAGAGATATAATTATTGTACTGACTATGCCCTTCACAACTTTGGCCATCGACATCCCAACTATATTTATTCCTTTGCTACATCTTTAGTTGTTCTACCTCAATATTTTACCATATGTATGTCACATAGGTCACAAAACCTATGACTTCCCTTTCCAACAATATTGAGTTTATACATCCATTCTATTACACCCAATAATCTTGGTTCCCATGTTGCACAACACCACTATTATACTCCTTGCTTTGGAACCTTTTCTCTATCACTCTAAGAAATTTGTTTCTATAAATCTATCTTTGCCCCTCCAGGTATGGAAAATTTTAGGGGCTAATATTCATAGGTGAGCTAATTTTCCATTATTTTTTCCAAAAAAAATATTCACTAATTTCCATTTTTTATTAAAATGATTCGCCCAAATTTTACAATATAAAGTTATTTTACCTTAAAAATCTCTAACATTATATAGAGAGTATATATAAAATCATTATAAAGTTTAAAAATTTTACAAATACCTCAATAAACATTTTATAATTTGCATATTAGGGACTAGTGAGATTCACGAACATTTTTAAACTTCAAGATAATTTTCCATCCTTAAAATTTTCCTTGCCTCCGGACCCATTATTTGATCTCTTCTTTGGAAATTTCATTGTTTTTCTTGGTCCCATTGATTCCAAGTGTTGAACCTTTGGCTCTGATATAATATGTAACATACACAAAAATTAAACCCTAGATATGTAGATGCATGCACTAGGATAATGTTAGCATAGCGCTTGGTACTGTAGAGATCTATGATGGTTGGTAAGGTGGTCAATTATTTCTCATATGGGGGCATGGTGCCATTGGCTTGTGACCCTCTCTCAAAGGAGGATTAAAGTGATGGCATGCATGCCCATTTTTTTTTTATGTTTTGGGTGGCATGCTATGGATATTCCATTTGTGTTTATATTACTCGTCTACAAACCTCTATAGACTATGATGTTTTGTTTTTAATATGTGTGTTTGTGAAGGCACTATGGAGGAAACTTTTGGAAATATTATGTCGAATGTGGAATTATATTTGTGAAATTTTACCTTCATATGTATATATGTGATAAATTCCAATATAAAATGTTGTTTGAAATACTATCTATAAATATATTCTGACTTCTAGGAATATGATTGAATGTAATGGACTCAAATGAACTCACCAAAAATTTAACTCGTAGATATGTTCTAAAAATAATAGGGTTATGCACATGATAAATTCCATTCAATTGCATAATGATTAGTTGGGAATCAATACAAACATGAAGATGAAAGATTTGATGGTCAAGGGAGCTAGGTAATAAAGCAATCATGACATCATATTTTCCCTGATTATTGGTGGCGTATCCAATGCAGACCCCACAAGAATGAACGAGGGAATGTGGAGAGGTAAAAATGGCCCAAGATATTGAGTTTATATTCTTAGTGTAATTACTTGCATTGTTGGCATAAATTACCTACACAAGTGATCGAGAGACAACAAAGCATGCCAAAACCAATAGCAAATCCAATAACAACCTACTTAACTGATCAAGGAATGTCAAGCTAAATAATACATGAACATATATATTTTGGGAAGATGAACCAGCAGTTGTATATTATTAAGAAATAAAGGGAAGCTTACAACCAAAGCCTTGGTGTTGAAAGGCTTTCCTTGAGCGGTAATCCAAGTCCAAACCAAGATCTCTCCAAGCACTCCTTCTCCATGTCTAATGAATAGCCTCTAGGCACAAGCTTAGCATAAGGGTGTAAATAGACATAAACCAACCATTTGGGAATGGGAGAAGAGGAATTTATAGGCTGGGAAAGGGAGTTAGGACCTATCCAAAGATAGTATTATGCCCACACATTAAGGAGGTAGCTCATAGGGATAAGACAAAGAGGTCAAGTTAGGAGGATTCAACCTCATTTATGTGAAACCACCTCCAGCTCACCACTCTGGAAGCTTCTAAATCACAAAGCTTCTCATATACTTTGGGAAAATTACCTTTTTGGGATCATCATGGGTATGCAAGGGAATAGAATGATGCCATCGCTGGTCAAACACAGTACAACAGGCAACCATTGTTGTTTTAAGCCTCATAAGAGCAATGACTCTCATTTTAGGGTTTTAAGAGTTATTTCTTCAGGGAAAGCACAAGGCATTTTCCAAACAAAGTCTTAGGAGGGATCTGATTTGTATACATGGATGAGTATACTATATAATAGTCATGTTTTGGGAACTTCAGGGTATGTTACAAGGAAGTGCAAGAGACATGGAAAAATATTGTGTAATTGATGCCCCCTAAATCATGAAGGCAAAATGAGGAGTGATGGCTGAGATGCTTTACGAGCTCTTGAAAGGATGAGGAAACACACTGTCAAGAGACCTGTAAATCAAGGATGCATATACATATACATATCTGAGATCAAGACATGAATCCACGGCATGGATTCATCCATTCGGATGATGAAGACTATATGAAAAGATCCATGGTATGGGCACAACCATCCAGATGATGAAGACTATATGAAAAGTCCCACGGTATGGTCACAGCCATATGTATAGTAGAAACATGTGTACAATCATGAATGACATATAACTCCACACAACCTGAGTCATAGCAAACAAGACTCAAGGTCTTGTGCTCCATCCTGACCTTATCAACATACGAATCCTAACATGCAAATAAATGTGTTGAATTCGAACATGCTAGAAAAACACCTGATTACCGGCCAATGATATGGACCGTTAAAAGGTACGAGAGAAACCACCTACAATGACAATGGCCCTCAAGGTAAAACAGTACAATCCATGAATGTGATAATGAAGCTGAAGTCGAACACTCGTGGAATCACCTGATCGAAAGTCAATGATGAAGACCTGTCGTTGGATGAGAAGAACTGACCATTAAGGCATGCCAGCTCTAAGGTACTAAAAGGGAGTTTCTGAGTTATCTTCCTGGATAATGATCTGAAGTCGATAGGAAGTGATCCGTCAAATGATGGCAACGATGACCCCATCATCAACACGAAACAAGGAATAAAGTGGAATAATTGTCAAGACTGTAGCAGCAACTCAAATAGTGTATAGGTAGATAATTGTATATTGGACTTCTCTTGAACATTGGCGACACGACTCCGGAGTGTGGCAGCATTTGACTCAACATAGGACTAAAGTTCATGATGAAAAAATGGAATAGTCAAATGAGAGGCAAAATGGATCACCCAAACCTGGGAGGACAAGTGACTAAGGGAGGATATCCCAAACCCGACATGAGAGCAGAAGAGTGTCATGTTCAAGAGCAACATGCTGCCTATACAAAGGATATCTCATCTTCATTTTTCCCTCTCTATTTCTAGTGAGTACCCCAATTATTTTTATCACAAGCTTGAAGGGGATAGCATATGCTTTTCATGTAAGTTCATTCTTCGAATGAATCCATCCTAGTAAGTTTTACGAGCCCTAGGAAGGAGAAGCTCGGTCTCATCATGGCGACGAGTCTTTCGTCGTAGAATTTTAACGAGTTCGATGTTAGAATAACTCAGTATATTTTTCATATTTAGAGATTTTGAAAAAGAAATGAAAAGAGAAAACTCCATCATGTCCCTTTTTGTAATTTTTCCCTTGAATTCGAAAAGATAGAAAACAATATCCGAGTGAACCTCTTGACCATGTCAATCAAGGTGTACCTTTTTCATAAATAGTCAATCTTAGCCTGAAAAAGGGGTAAACGTATACTAAGGTGACGTCGACTCATTTACTTTAATGAGTTATAAATGACAAGTACTTGGCAATCTTTTCATTTTTTGAGAGTTAGAAAAGAGCTCAAAGATGACTCCAGGGGGGTTCCTTTTTCGTTTATTTAATGAGCCCGAAAAAGAGATAAAATAAAACTCGTAATAATTAGTCAATAACGATCACCATTCACTTGAAGGTACTTGTAACTGCACAAGAAACACACCCATCACTGATAGAAAAAATTAAAATATTAGGAAAATATTGACAAAAATGACTTGCAAAACTTATAAATAGCCAAAAGTAATTTTATTTTTTACCATTTTACCACAGCAAGCTCTGAAAGTGAATTTGTGCCCTAATTCTCTCGATTTTCAAGTGGAAATTACAGGAGATATAGAGTGCCATTTTGCTAAATGTCTGCAACAGGTAAGAGGCCTATCCTTGCTCTTGCATTTTATCACTTTTTTTATGCATTTTAGACAGTAATTTTTATGCTATAAGGGAGGATTTTAACTTTTTAGGGCGTCGACAACCATCACGGGTATGGTCATTGGACCCACGATGATCGTGCTCGAGCCCAAAGACTCATGAGATGCCTTCACTCTGTTTGTAAAAACATGCATGATGGTGCCGAGGCAGATTTTTTGGAAAGAAAACCCTCTTTTGAAGATAACATTGATGATTTTAATCCAAGAAAAAAACAGTAATTGGTGTTAAATGATGTTTTGCAGGAGATCATGGTCTTGGAATGGAAGGAAAGAGGCCATGAGGTTGAAGACTACCAAGAAGCTTAGGATCCTGAATTTATAAATGCTCTAAGGAATTGCGGGCTGCTAAAGTTCTTTAGGACCATAGGGTTAAGGGCTCAAATGGAATTGCTTCTCTATTTGATTAGTCTCCGGGATGTAGATCGAGATATTTTCATCATAAAAGCCTAGGAACTAGAACTTGAGGAGATTGATATCTACTTCATCACGGAATTGTCCCGACGAGGGGAAGCGATCCAACTCTTTAGATCTCGCCAAGGAGGTGAAAGTACAATGACTCTAGTCTAGAGGCATTGTCCCAATGCCGAAATGACCAATGGAGGGAAGGTGAAGATAGTGACAATCACCAACAAACTCATCTTCAAAATGATCTTGATCATTATGGAGCGTGTATCTAGCACGCAAGCCTTACATGAGGCTTCAAAATCCCAGTTCCAGTATGCTATCACATGTTTGACCCCCACCATATTCAACTAGTGTGGAGGCCTTTTGGCAAATATGAAACGACAACTGACCAAGGGGAAGCATGGACACCTGAAGCAATTCGGGTTCGGTTCAATATTGGTGACCTTCTTTTTAGAGTGAGTGCCCTTATTCTGGTATCAATGGGCAAAGGTAACAGATCCTGCCCCCTGAGATCCAAGACTCATATGATGGAGTCAACTCATGCCTTGAGGAGGAACGGATCAGCATATGCATTACCCACCATAATTTTTCGCTTGGCTAGAATGACAACTACACGTGGTAGATGACTACACTTATGGTGGCATGGATTTCAGGTGGGATCCGGATCTACCTCTACCACTAGGAGAACAGTGGACCGATGTACGTAAAAACTTGTTTTTTGGATTCTTTCAAGTTTTATGATTTTTTGTAAAAGTGAAAAATGAGACTCAACTTGTGATAAATGTGTATATATGGGACCAGAGAGACCACCAAGCATGTCTCCAATAGCATGGCGAGTTTCACATCAGATAGTGCGCACAGATTATGAAGAAGGGGCAGACCCCTTCGTTGAGATGGAGTGCAACCTGGAGGCAATAACTCGAGGAGTCCCATAGTATGCCACTATTGATGATGTTCCACTGCATTGGCAGAGACACACAGTGGGAGTATCTATGAGACTGCGTTGGCTGTTAGGCCGAGTGATCAAAACGGTCTCGTGCTATCATGAGCACCATGCAGCCTGATAGCCTATCTAGCTCTTTTACGCATTTTGTAGGCTTTGAAAGCCAAGTGTCTCAGAACACTTTATTTTTTGATATCTTGATGTAAACACTCTAACAGACGCGATATATATATGCATGTTTTATTTTCTACTTGTGTTTCCATAATATGATAAGTTTTATAAATGACGCAAATTCATATCAAGAAAAAAATTTGCTAATGCATCTGTTAATGTATTTAAATTATGTGGAATATGTTGATATGTAATGAAACAAAAATTTATTTCCAGTAATCTAACATGTAGATACATACAAAATATTTGTGGATTTCTTACTAAGTAATGATTGTTTAACTATAACACAACAAGCTGTTAATCCAACTTAACAACTAAATCCCTAATGCCAAGAGAAACTGCTTCTGACAAGAGTTCAATAATTGCACTGTATTCAACAATATTATTGGTTGTTTGACCAAGGCAGATACCTTGTAAGTTAATCAGCTCACCATTAGGGTCATAGAGTACCCATGCTGCAGAAGAAAGGTTCCATGTGCTATGACAAGCACCATCAGCAAAACCAATGTAATGGCTTGACGACATCTACAAACCAAGTGGAACACGAGGTAAGCAGAAAAACACATGTCTGCAAAGAAAACAAACACACCAAAAATAAAAAACGCACACTAATGAATTAACACACTAATGTACAAAAGTCAATACACAAATTTCATGCATAATACTTCTTCAAATGGAGCCCATTTTCGGACTCGGGTCATCAATCAACATGACATGACATGTAAGCATCGAATCGGCCAAATAATAGAGTAAAAATCATAGAAGGCTATTCCCCCATGACCCCCGTGTGAGTGAGGGTTATGATTCATAAGACAAAAACCTCATTGAGATAATGGTAAGATGGTAGAGATTTGGTGAAACAATCTCATAAAAGGAGGCAAGAAAAAATTGAACTCATGATGAGGAAAATGTGCCCCCAGTTGAAAGATTTTGACGATTTCAGGGTGAACTGAAATATCAATAATCAGGGTTGTACTGATGTTCCCCATATCACCCTCCAAAAATAATTCATGCACTAGGATAGGTGTTTGAAATGGAGGCATGGGACAATGAGAAACAAATGCTTCAAGATAGGAAAGCATCTAATTGAGGCTGGGAAGAAATGAAGAACAATGATGTAGACCGTTCCATGGAGTTTCGTCCAAAGACATAACCTCAACGATACTCTCATCGGTGGGGAATGTCTCGCTCAAAGGATCTGGAGAATCCCAAGAACCAAGCCAAGTAGAGGGCACATAAGTATCCAGGTCCATACTGAAAACAATATGACTTTCTAAAGTGGTCATCAAAGCCAAGACAATTTATTGATAATTTTGCTCCAATGGACTTAAAGGCATAGAATCGCCAAATGAATCAATTTGATGTGTGGTAGGGATAATCCAAGGATCCATAGAGACCGAGATCATATTTATTGAATTAACATGCAGAGTTGGGAGAGTAAAAGTACCCATTAAATCAGAGTCTTTGAAGAGACCTGCCCCCACACTCTCATAAGGAATCTCATAATTTCCCATGTAAGGGATGTTGTCATTAGATGAACTAGAAGAAAATAAATATAGTTGATGAACGGTGACAATTTTTCCTTCATGAGGAAAACAAAGTACCCGGAACAAAGAAGAAACCACACAGAACATAGTGTGGGTCCAGCTTCACCTAAGAAGAAGGTTGTAGTTGAGATTCGCATCTACAACTTCTACTTCTAATTCATCAGTATTTCCTTCCAATGTGATTGGAAAGTTTGTGAGAATACCATATGGACGTGAGCGTCTACCATCAAAGGCCTCCAAAGTGTTCGGGGACAGGTTAAGAGAAGGAGAGTCAATAGCTTTCCAACACAAAACATACATGATGCAGGTGGAAGCATCTTCATCAATAACAGTCTGATGGATCATCTTTCCTTTGATAAGAACCTGTATCAGAAAATCAATCTGATGAGGAAGACGAGGCACATGGTTTTCAAGATCAAAGGTAATTAGACTCAAATCAGAAGGATCAATAGCTCCTATAGCAGACAACAATGACTTCTGCTGCATTGGACAGGATTGAAGAACCTCCAATGCAGACATTGTCGAAGGTGCCTGAGCTAAATCCTCAACAATATTATAGTGTTGTGCAGCTCTGACATTCAGATTAAAAGATGATTTACGGAGAACACCTTTGGGAGGTGGTTGGATTACAGACTCACTGTTAGGGAACTCAATATGGGGCAGACCAGAACTAGACGAAGTAGAATTAGAAGGAATATTAGTGACTTCTTTTTCCACCATCTGCTTATGTGTGGTTTGATAATCCTTCATTCGAGTAGAAATCAAGATAGGTGATGAACCTTGCATCATGAAAACCTAGGAACCTGAGGAAGTAGAGGATTGTGGTTGGTCTACCAACTATATCTGTTGAGATGGAAAAGGTTCTTTTAAGATAGTCAGAGTCCCTTCCAACAAGCGGTTAACTTCAGAACATCAGGGACAATGCTTGGTGTAATGATCTTCCTCACAGATGAGGCAAGGATATTTTGACTGTCTTTTAGAAGCATCATTAGCAGATGATTTAAGAGGGTCCTATTTTGGGGCATCGAATTTGGCTTTACCTTTGCCCTTTTTCTTACCCTTAGAGGCCTTATCTGCTACGGTAGACTGAACAACATGTACCTATGAGGTTTTACTGGGACTGGATGAATTCTTCGAAGGATTATTGGAACTAGTGTTTGTAACAGATTTCAGCTTCGAACAAGCTTTCACGGAAGTCTAAGACATAGAACCAATCACACCATCCATAGGTGGTACATTAGGAGACTTTTATGATGTTAGATCTGAAGATGGTCTCGGAGAATTAGGCAACATCTCCTAGGACATGCCATATTGCGAATAGACTAAGTCTACATACTGGGCATGGGTGATAGCTTGGTCTTCAGTAACACATCCGCCCATAGCTATATCCTTAGAAATCTTGCTAACAAATGATTTTGTGAACCATTTAGTTAACAACTCATTAGCAATCTCAAATATGATGAGGCGATGCCGACGTCTCCATTCATGGATATGATCAGAAATGTGGGTGGCAATGTCTTGCTTAAGGGATGTGAGAAAATGAGTGTCAGTTTCATATCTAACCGGTAATTGTAAGTGGGTGAGAAAGGCCATATCCAGAGAGTTTAAGTCAGCATAGGTACCTCGAGGTAACTCGATATACCATTTTTCAGCAACACCTGTGAGGGTTCTCTGAAAGAGGCGAATACGGATCGAATCATCAACATACGAATTGGAGGAGCACTATAGGTGATATGTCATCACATGCGCTAATGATTCCTCTTTAGCCTTTCCTTCGAATTTGGGACAATCGCTTGGAATTTTAGTTGGAACTAGAGGCCAATAAGGTGAATGAAGAATGGGATCATTCGTGAGCCTCAAGACATCGGGTACTTCCAACGTAGCCAAGAAAAGAAATTGTGTGTTAAACGGCATATAGGACCTTTGAGGAGACCGAAATTGTAGATTCCACCCTTGCTGGAAATGATTTTGGACCCATAGTGGAGGATTGTGTCCATACAAGACCTGATGTTTTCCCCACTGAGGGTTACCTTGACCATAAGGTGGATTTGGTCCAGGATAGGTTTGAAATTGACCTACCATAGGCCACTAATAAGCATTGTACACAGCATATGGGTCGTAAGGTTGTTGAACCTGTTCACCCTCAACAAAAGGAGATTGACCCTGTTGCTCCAGGGGTTGACCTTGGGCTTGCAAAGCTAACCTTGTTGATACGAATATAAAGCTTGCTACTGCCAAGGTTGACCTTATTGCTACAAAGGCTGACTTTGTTGCTGTAAAGTTTGACCTTGTTGCTGCAAAGGTTGGCCTTACGAGGACAAAGTTTGAGTAGACTACTCAAAAAACTGAGTTTGTGGTTGCAAAGGTTGTTGCGACTACGGAAAATGTTGCCCCTATTGCTGTAACAGTTTCCCTTGCTACTGCAATGCTTGTCCTTGCTGTTGTAAAGGTTTCCCTTACTGTTTCGAAGATTTCCCTTGCTACTAAAAAGGTTGTCCTTGTTGCTACAATGGTAGATGGACAACTCCTTGGAATATACCTTAAGGGTATTGATAATTCCCGAATTGAATCTGACCATATCCACCAGGAATAGTAGATTGACAAGGATGGACATAAGCTCATGCTTGAGGAATGTAAGACAGATTAACCAAGGCTTGTGAACCATATGGGACATAAGCTTGTTGGAGTGGAATCTGAGCCATATAAGGTTGTTGATATTGGATGTTACCTGACTCGGATGGACCAACAGGGTTAGGAATACTACCATAATAAGGTTGATTAACTCCAACCATGTGAGATTGTAATCCACTCACATTGGCTTCACCTGACACATGAGGAGTATTCGAACCTTGCTCCCCAAGCAGTGGCACATTCTGTCCACTTGATGGAGGGGTAGAAGAACTAACCGAAACCTGACTTGAAATAGTCGGTTATACTGGAAGGGTCGGTTGAAACAACAAGATAGGCTATGACAAAATCGTAGGTTGAACAGGAACTCAGGTGATAGCATTTTGTACAGAATTTCAAGAGGTCACATTCGGAATGAACGAACCTGATGTAGGCATACCATTTGAAGACAAAATGGGATTTTGATACAATGACGAGGCACTAGGAGTACTTGAAACTAATTGAGCTAAGGTGGTATAACCATGTGGCAACATGGGTCCACTAGGTTCAGGAAATGTGAGAGACGAGACTCTTCATGTATAAGGAAAGCCTTCTGGAAGAAATTTATATCCTTTCTCATCATCGACATGGGGAGTATGGGTAGCGGAAACTTCTGAATGACCTGAACAAGAGGCTAGGATTTCACCTTTTGACTCCATAGACAGAAACAAAGGGTGATGAGGAACCCTATATGTACGAGGAGATAAATCCAAAGAAATACCAAGATGATCGTAAGAACTGTAAGGATGCTGAGGAGATATCACAATAGAATCGAATAACAGATTTGACGAATAGACAACAAGCCTCTGCAGACTCTCTGGAGTCTACGGACTCTCAGGGGTCTGAATACGATTATCAAGGGTACTAAAATCAGATTCTTGAGGTGACCAAGAATCTGATGGAGGTGGATGAAAAGACAGAGATTGGATACTTGGAATAATCCCAAGTTCAAAACCTTGATCTTCAAGTGATTGAGAAAGTTGTGGATGAACTCCTTGGGAGGACCCTTCAATATCAGAAAGTGAAGGGGAACTATGAGATGAACTCAATGTTTCAGCCACGATGACTTCCTCTCAAAAGAAATAAAGGAAAGGAGATTCATTAAGGTCTCTTAACGATCTTCAAATTAATAGGGAATTACTCAATATTGGTCCAAGAAGCAACTGCTTGTGTTCAACATGTTTATTGTGGGCAGTTATTTTTAGAAGCAAAAACTTCCTTTTCATCTTTTCAGATTTGAGAAAAGGATGAAAAGATGACTCTAGTTGCTTTTGATGGTTTAGAAAGCTTTAAAGGACAAGTTGCTCGATCATATTTTCAAATTTAGAGAGTCAGAAAAGATCGAAATGACTACTCAGGTGAATCTAGGTACAAAGAGTACCAAGTAACTGTGAACTGCAGCATACACCTTAGCAAATGAATTTACCAAGGACTTGATGTACGTGCAGGAAATCTCCCCGAATGTTGTGTTCGGAGTATCACGTTTACAAGGAAATAGACTCGTCTTCCTATGGATAAAGTTTTGCAACCTATGGGGGTCTCCCTTTATATACACGACGGTACGGGGAGCACAAGTCCATGCTAGCGCTATCTAATGTCGAAGCAAACGACAACTGGTAAGTTTTAAAGATGTTGAAACATGTCTCTAGCCTAGACCGCTAAGTATGAACTTTAATTTTTCAAATGCACCTTAGATTGATTGATAGATTTTAAGGTTGATCTTGGAAATCATGTTTTGATTTCAAGGCCTTAACGATGTTACCTACTCCTAAAATGAAACTAGATGATGAAATGAAATCCTTCAATTCGATGAAATATATATATATGTAGGGAAGAAGATCACTCAAATCATGCATCAAACCAAATGCAAAAGTGAATCCATGACAATCTTCAAACGCTAAATGCAAAATATGAAATCTAATCTTTCATATGATAAATAAATGTAATTCCAAAACAAACCTTAAAGTAAAAGTACCTTAAGATATAATGATGATTTTTCTCTTTTTCACTTAAATGAAATCAATGTAATATAGTACAAAAGTAAAAGAGAATGCAAGCAAGCCAACAAATATGAAAATCTCTTTCACATTAATGATTTGAATGCAACGCAAAATGCTTCAAAAACTATGAAAAGATAGACGCTTTCTCTTTCACTTTTCGAAACACAAAACTCAAAGCAAGCACTTCCTTTCGATTCAAATGAGATAATCAAATTGTAATCTATTGTTTGTCAAATGGAGCTTAAGTGACTTTAAAAATATCGACTAATGAAAACAACTTAAGACACAAGAACCAAAAGTGATCTGCGAAGGATGTCCGAACACACAAAAGACTCTTTAACACAAGTGATTGATCTCTGATGAGAAGACCAATGAGCGGATGAAGGATGACCTAGAAGACCTAGAAACCCTAAAGGCTAATCAAACTTCAAGCATACTCAAACCAAGTTAAAGGGTGACTGCAATCAGACAATAATAGATTCAACTGATATCACACTGGTAAATCACTGAGAGAAGGAAAAGGCACTGAAAAGAAGAAGACAAACCCTAAATTTCTTTAACTTCTGCAATCGTTGCACCTGTTAAGAGAAAAGAAGTGATCATCACTACTGTAATCAACAAACCCACGATATCATCGCAACTGTCAGGGCTAAAAACGTGATGGGCACTAAAAACACGATGGGTGAGAAAAGCAAAGAAGAAACACACAATCTTCAAGAACAACTCAAATCAACAACCTTCAAGCATCTACCAGAAAGTGAGACAGACTACAGACAAGCAATGAAGTCTAAAAATAAATGGTTGATCAAACTCATCAAAAGACAAGATGAAGAAAAGGAAGGAAAGGATCATAGGATCCCTAATGGAGTCACCATTTTGTTGACAAGGTTAATCCTCTTTGCGGACAAAGATGATCCCTCTATCCCAATGAGTGGGTCTAGCAACTGAAGTGACAATAAACTAGACATCTTCCTAGGTTATAATTGAAAATTAGAACGAAAGAGATGACCTACCTCGTTCTGATGTTATTCCGATTTCCTTTGTTGAGGGCAAGGAAAATTTTAAGAATGGAAAATTTTCTTGAAGTTTAAAAACATTGGCGAATCTCACTAATCCCTAATATGCAAACTATAAAATTTTTGTTGATATATTTGTAAAATTATTCAAATTTATAATGCTTTTATATATATTCTCTATATAATGTTGGCGATTTTTAAGGTAAAATAATTTTCTATTCTAAAATTTGGGCGAATCGTCTTTTATAAATTTGGAAATTGGTGAATCTTTTTTGTGGAAAAATCATGGAAAATTAGCCCACTGGGCGAACATTAACCCCTAAAATTTTCCATGGTTGAGGGTCTCGGATTGCTTTTGTCATAGACTTGTTCCTAATTCTCTCAGTTTTTATGTACCTGCACAAGTGATCGAGAGACAACAAAGTATGCCAAAACCAATAGCAAATCCAATAACAACCTACTTAACTACTCAAGGAATGTCAAGATAAATAATACATGAATATATATATTTTTGGAAGATGAACCAGTAGTTGTATATTATTAAGAAATAAATGGAAGCTTACGACCAAAGCCTTGATGTTTAAAGGCTCTCCTTGAGTGGTAATCCAAGTCCAAACCAAGAGCTCTCCAAGCACTCCTTCTCCAAGTCTAATGAATAGCCTCTAGGCACAAGCTTAGCATAAGGGTGCAAATAGACAGACAAACCATTTGGGAATGGGACAGGAGGAATTCATAGGCTAGGAAAGGGAGTTAGGACCTCTCCAAAGATAGTATTAGGCCCACATCTCATGGAGGTAGCTCATAGGGATAAGACAAAGAGGTCAAGTTAGGAGGATTTGACCTCATCTATGCAAAACCACCTCTAACTCGTCGCTCTGGAAGCTTATAGATAATGAAGCTCCTCATATCCTTTGGGAAAATTACCTTTTTGGGAAAATCGTGGGTATGCAAGGGAATAGAGCGATGCCATCACTGATCAAACATAGTGCAACAGGCGAGCATCGTTGTTTTGAGCCTCATAAGAGTGATGACTCTCATTTTAGGGTTTTAAGAGCTCTTTCTTCAAGGAAAGCTCAAGGCATTTGTCCAAACAAAGTCTTAGGAGGGATCTGAGCTGTATACATAGATGAGTATATTGTATAATAGTCATTTCTTGGGCACTTCAGGGTATGTCACAGGGAAGTGCAGGAGGCGTGACAAAATACTGTGTAACAGACCCCAAAATGAGCAATGGAATTGTTAAAGAAGAAGAAAGGTGTAATGGTTGTGATAATATTGAACATTGGCATGGTCTCATGCCATTTGGTAAAGTAATAAATGTTCATAATGATGTATTTATTAGCAATCAAATATAGTGGGTTATACTCCCCAAATTCAATATCATATTTGCAAAATGGGTCAATCGTGATAACAAGGTGTCATATGGCCTGGGTCCATGCATTTTGGAGATATAATTGTTAGCTAGTGCAATATTTCACTACTTGAATGCAATTTGTGAACATAAAAGGCTAAAAATAACTATCCTACTTGATTTTTGTTTTCATTCACCATTATATATGGGTGGCCACCACAAAGGCTACTATAGAAGGAATTCAAGACTTGTTCTACTTTTGCATGGGAGAGACAACATGAAGTATGATATGCATGCCATGAAAATATAGATCGCCATCGATGAGGAGGTAGGGAGGGGATTGGTGATGAGTACATCATTAATCGTCATGAGATAAGTGTGGTGTTAGTGTCGGTATCTTCATCCCTCCATTAGTGATCAAAATTCCCTTTTTGCATGCATTCTAGGTGTCTCATCCGATCAGCTGCATTCCATTAGGATCATGGATCATCTGATGGTAGTGGTTCATTATCAAATTTCCCTCATGGTCTTTACCTGCTGGCCTATTTTTACAAGTTCAGATCATTTACAGTCATCTTTTGTCATTACATTTGCAAAAACTATTTTTAGGGTTTTAGGTCTCATTAGGTCTAGGGTTTGCTACCATCATCATGTAAAAGCTCAATAATGGTCAGCAGGCACATGAGGAGGTCTAATAAGGTCTCAGCATCAAAATTTTAGTAATGATATACTCAGTAATTGATTTTTCCTCAAAACCCTGTTTTGAGGAAAAACAAAGTTTTTATGTTTTATGTATAAAAATTTCATGTAATTTAAATTTTCCTATATGTAATAAGTTCAAAACTGCAGCCCTGGGTCACCTTGCCAAACTCCTGCACTCCAGCTCCTGCAAAAGAGGCAAGAAAATCCAAGCATTAGTCCATCAAACGACAAAAAGAGAGCCAAATTGCAAAACAAATTTTTTAAAGAACAAAGTGAAAAGGAAAACTTTAGAAAGTGGGTTTTCTAAATGAAAAAATTAAAGTCAAAGGTATATAAAGTGCTCTTTGTGTTGAAGACATCATTTTTGTGCTAAAGAGAGAGAGAACAAGAGAAAATCGTGTTTTGAGGCGAAAGGAGAGAAATTGCAACAAAATTTTGAAATTTCCCTTAGCGTGGCGCACTTGGGTATTGGCGCAGCGCACCAAGCACAGGAAATACAAAGGAATTTGAATGTGCACAGTGCACCTGCCAAGCGCAGCGCACCTAGGTGTTGGCGCATCACACCGATCTTCCAAGCCAAAATTTCATTCAAACGACCTTCTCGAGCTCCAAAATCTTGCAAATATCATTCCTCAAGTAAGTAAAACCTCCCATTTTGCCATTGCAAGATATTTTATCATCCTTTATGCTGTTTTGATAGGTGAAAAATCAAACCCTAGTTTGCTTCACAATTGTATTGCAAAACTATCTAGGGTTTTGTAATTTTTCATTCTTGTTGTTTTTACTCCCCTACATAATTATCCCATATCCCATCCCTCTCCACTGAAATTTCCCTAATTTTTATGTCCCTTTCCCTCTCTCATTTACACTCATTCAACTCTCTATCCCCAAACCCTAAAACCCTAACACCTAATTCCCACTATTCCCCAGACCCTAATCCTCATTCCCAAAACCCTATCACTCCCTAATAACCCTACAGCCAGCATCAAAATCCTCCACTCATCAGTCCCACTCATCAAACAACAGTAACCTATTATTGAAATAAAATCTCTTCATACTCATCATTTTACACCATACAGTAGCAAATATGGAAACAAATTCAGCTTATGAAAGGGATGAGGAAACTATGAGTGATTCCTCCAAAGAGATTCATGCACCAAGAAAACCACATAAGGGAGGAAAACACATCTGGGAGGAGCCCACTACACTCATAGAGTTACTAGCTTGCCCTCTTGCAGTAACATTCTTTAAACATCAGTCTTGCTACCAGTATTGTGAGATGGTGGAAAGGGTGAAATATCACCATGAACTTGCTAGAGTATTTGTCCTTCATCTTCACAATGGTCAGGTAAACTTAGGAGGTGTTTCCTTCACTTTGACACCTGAAACTATAGTTGAATCAACAGGTATTCCAAATGTAGGTGAACAGTGGAACAAAGGATAGCTTGTGGGAAAAAAGCATTATGAGCCTTATATCAAGGCTAGCTATCAAAAGCAAATCAGTAGGGTCTTTCCTTTCAGATACCTACAAGACACTTATGCTCCACTCATGAAGCTCATTATCAAATACTTCAGCTGTGAAGGGAGATTTTCTCGCCTGTACACTTATCATGTTAGATTATTGATGCATTTCACTAGAGTGAGGATGATGAACCTCCCCTATTTCATATGCAGAAATATTGAGAAAATGGCCACATTGGTGCAAAGAAAACCTCTTCATCAAAAGTTCAACAACATTTATCACTTTTCATTGATTAAGATTGTTGTTTTGCATCAGCTGAGTTTGTTGAATATTTCATGGGATGCTTTCATTTCACATGAGTTTTTCACAAACCCTCAAGTGACCCCATCAGTATTTCAAGAGGATGGAGGAACTTCAAATCAGCAAGAGGTTCATGAGACTCAAACTACAGGTGTGCTGGTATTTTTCACTTATGAAAAGGGCACTAGGAGATTATTTGCAGCTACCAAATGAGTACTATCTCCACTTGGGGTGGAAGGGGTCTCATTTCCTTCATCAGACCACAAGCAAATGCTATCTTCACCCGAGGTGAAAGGGGCTTTGCCTTCTTCTTCAGCAAAGTAGGTACAGGATAAAGGGAAGCAACCATTGCATGAGAAAGGGCCTTCTGAAGGTAAGGAGACATATTTTATTTTCATTCAGGAGGAGGATATTGATTTGGGCTCCTAAAGCTCAAAACTCAAGGAGATCATCAAAGAACAAGAAGATGACATCCATGCCTTATCTCTTAACCTTGAAAGGTCTAAGTGGATCATTAATTACCTTGAGCAATGGAACAAGTAGTTGGAGGATAAGTAGACAATCATGGAGTTGCAAACCATAAAGGAAAACAAGCAAGCAGCCAAAGGAGGAAACTCAAATTGACACTGCTTGAGCAAGAGATTGATGCTGACCAAGAATCTTAGCTAGGGAGGGAAAATATGCACTTGGAGAAGCTGCTTGAAAAAGCCAATAAAGAGAAAAATATGCTGCGCCACATGGGTTATCACTATTTGGCATGAAACAAGATTTGCAAAGCAAGGATAAGGAGCCTAAAAGCCAAGTTGAGGAAAACTTTGAGGAGCAAGAAAGAGAAATATAAGCTCAATATCTTGGTTGAAGCTTCATTGGCCCAGCATAGTACTTGATGCAGATCACTCATGGCAAATCTCAAGAAATTTGGCAAACTTTTTGGCAATTTTGAATTTTTCAAGGAAAAAACAGGTTTTTCAGACAGGTGCATAGCGCCACCTGGTGCTCGCTTTTGATAGGGACCTCCTCTGGAGGAAAACTTTGCATTTTTGGATTCCTCATGAAAAATTATGCATTCCCAGAAATTACTAGGAAAGTTTGACAAGTTTTGGGCCTCCAAAAGGGTCAAAAACACCTCAAAAATGCTCTCTCTGCCACTTTTTGGCCACATAGGAAGCAGTGTTGGGAGAACTGATATTTGGAGGGACAAATGGACACCAAAATCAAAAATTCTACTTTTCCTAGAAAGTAGAGAGATATACCTTTCCAACAAGCCCACTTGGAGTAAATTTGGTGAAGGGGAAGGCCTCAAAATTTAGTTGGGAAAAAGCGCTACGCACAGAAAAAGTGGCGCTACGCACAGGATGAAAAAGCGCCAATTTTGCTCAAAAACTCTGTTTTTCGCCTAGTTTTCTTCTAGTTTGACTTTTTCTCTCTCATGGTCAAACTCATGATGTAAATTGATGTAAATTGATGCACTTTGATGTAAAAATTATGAAAATTGACTCAAGGAGGTAGATACATCATGTATAAGTGGTTTTGAACTGAATGAATTAGTTTCCATAGTTTTAGAGGCAAGCTGTTCCACTGCCTATGTTTCAGTTCTTAGTTTAGATCTTTTTGAAACATCTCCTAAACTCATGGATTCAACCCTTGAGGGATAGCACAGGTGGTTTGGAGGTCTATATCATGTGTTTTTTCAGTCATTTGTAAAGGTTAGACTCTTGTGAATGCTTTGAGCATTATTGTACATTCATCTCTACAGTTTGGCAAGGAAATAAACCAGGGTTTGCAGAATTTTGTGGGATTCTTGTGGCAAGGTGATTTAGTATTGTTTTTCCTTCTGTGATTCAAGTTTACATGTGTTTATGTGTGCCATCATCTCTCTCTTTTCAACTTAACTAAATGAATCAAGTATAAAGGTGGAAATCATTGATGTTGCAGTGCTCTACCTTAGGGTTTATTTGGTTTTACATGTTTTCAACTGTTTGAAGAGGATTCCTGATACTTTCATGCCCTCTCCAACTCCTCACCAGTCTTAAGACTCTCCATTTCACTTAATTCAAAGTACTAAATCATTTTCCTACCTCGCCCCACAGAAACCTCTACAAGACTGAGCCCATTCCCTAGACCCAAAATTGCCTTTCACTTTTGATTTAGCAAACCAACATAAAACTCAATCAAACTCCTCTGAGCATATACCTAGCCTAAAATTAGTCTTTACATCAGTCATCTCAAGCTTCATTTGCTATATTTTCCTGAGATTGACAAGGAGAGAGCCCTCTCCCGGCCTGGTAGGGCTAGCTACCAGGTTAAGTATGGTTTGATGTTACCCTAGACCTGCCTTTCTCAACCTGAGGTAGATTTAGAACCTAACATAGTGGCGACTCCACTGGGGAAGAAAAGTTTGTATGTTTTTGTTTGCTTTGTAGACTACAGACGGAGCCTGAAGTTAGCTAGGTAGCCTTCGAACTACTCTTTCTTTTCAAGCGCATAAGTAGATGAATGTTGCTTCAGTCAATATCCGGTTTAGTTTATGAACTGAACATCTGAACTAAAACTATTACCCTAGTATCTTAAAGAAATTATAGACTTCGGATGATGAGTTTAGAATTTGATAGGCTGACAAATTGATAATGTCTATTTGATTTTTGGGAATAATTCAACACACTAGCTTCCAGAAGATACACCAGGGCCAATCCTGATCCTGATCCTCCTCCCGTGTATGAAAACCCAAATCTCATCCCAAGAATTCTCCGACAAGAAAGTTCTATGATTCCCATTTTCAGATCTCATTCACGTCCATTTTTTTTTAATACCTTGAAGATCTCAAGTTTGATGAACATTTTGATCTATCGTTGTTTGAAACTAAATCTGAAAGTGCAGTTGGTTCTACTATCCTAAATCTGGAGTTTGTTAAAGATCTTGAAACTGAAAAGGCTAATAGATCAATTAATGATTATATCTTGAATCTTCAAAATTCCATTGTGGCTACAAATATTCCTGAGTTTTTAGAATCTACGTCTGCAACCCTTGGCTCATCTGTTGTTTCATCTGGTTCGGAAATTCCCACCATTCCCGTGCAGCCCACCATATCTGATCAGAGACCCCCTGTCTCTTCTCCCCCATAAACCCCTTCAACACCTCAAACATCTCATATTTCCTCCCCTCCTTCTACACCTCATACACAAATTACATCATTTTCTATTGTTGTTCTGACTCCTCCTACATCCCCAAGACCAATTTCAAATCCACCTAGAACAATGGTTGCCCGATATGCACCTCTCATTTTGCCACAAAACTTGGATGCTATGCCTGCTGATTACCAAAGCAAAATTCCATTGTTTGATGTTTCCCAAGGTATCACAGCGTAGTAGCATGTGGATAAGATGACCGATTTCTTTGACCTTCATGAGATAGATGAAGAAAATGTGACCATGAGATTATTTGTGCAAACTTTTGGAGGCGAAGTGCGGAAGTGGTTCAGAGCATTGCTAGCTGGGACTATCAATACATTGGCAATTCTTCAGAGACAATTCTTGGATCGTTGGGAGGTAAAGAAAAATCCTCTTCAAATTCTTTCTGAATATGAAAACATAAAGAGGAATGTTGGAGAAAGTGTCCAGGATTATTGTGTTAGATTCAATACTGTTTATAATGCAATTCCCGCTGATATAAAGCCACCAATGGGGCAGGCTTTGATTAAATTTCCTGATGGCTTTGATCCCGACATGTCATATCAATTGAGAAAAAGAGACCAGGCCACATTGGAGGATATGTAGAAAATTGCAGTGAGTGTGAAGGCAAATCTGCTAGCCAAGAGAGCTAGAACAAAGACTGAGAAGAAGGTGACCATAAAGGAGGAAGCTTCTTCCTCAGATCACTTGCTTCGCAAGATGGAGAAGATGTTTGATAGAATCACTATTGCAGACAAGCCTGAGACACATATCAGAAATCCAAACTTCTGTGGTCAGCAACAACCACAGTTTAGAATTAAACAATAGGAACAAAGAGCACAAGACCAAGCAACACAGCAGTAAGTTAAAACACCATTATAGCATAATTTTGTACATGGTCAGGAATCAGATGATGATGAGAATATAATAGGAGAGGAGAATCATTTCTTTACACCTGATGGTTTGCCAATTTATATCACGGAGGATGAAGAGTATTCAAAAAGCCCAGCTGTACAAAAGGATGAAGATTTTATTTTAGCAAATGAAACAGTCCTAGAAGAAGAATCTGATGAATATCAAAGGGGATACATGAATGCCTTGACAACCCAGCAATGACAATATTCACTCAGGAGTAGAGAGGTACGCATCAATCCAATTCAAAAGAGGAAGGAAGCAACACCACCAAAGAATGATTCCCCAAAGGTGCAGAAAAAGGGAAAGGAGACAGCAGATCCTACCACTAGCAAAACACAATCAGCAAGTGAAAAGTCAAATCAGCCAAGTGCATCAAAGGAGAATACTGAAAAGAAATATGCTCCACTCAAATAGGTAGAAAAAACCACAGCCTTTAGCTTAGAGAATGAGATTGCTAAGTTAAAAGTGTTGATACCTTTGACTGAATTAATGAAGAATAGCAGCTATAAAGGTCACGTGTCAAAGATTTTGAATTTAAATCCATTATCTGATATGGTTAATGTGGAGGATGACCAACCCGAGCTTATCTTTGGTCCGGCATTAGAAGGTCAATTGGAGGATAGTGATGTAGCTCCTTTTTACATCAGCCTTATGTTACATGATTATGTCTTGCACAACGCCATGTTTGATTCAGGAGCATCTCATAATCTGATGCCAAAAGAAATTATGGAAAGATTTGGTTTAGACATCACTCTCAAGTACCATGATCTTTATTCCTTTGATTCTGGTAGGGTCAGATGTATTGGTCTCATTAAAGATTTGGTTGTTACTTTAGATCAAATTCTAGTGAAGAACGTTATTATGGATGTGGTTGTGGCTGACATTCCCCCTAGATTTGGCATGCTTCTATCCAGATCGTGGGGTGCAAAACTCAAAGGGACATTGCAACTAGATTTCTCCTATGCCACTATTCCCGTGTTTGGTCAGTTGAGGAAATTATATCGGGAGAAAAAGATGAAGTACATGATCACAAGCAAGGAGAAACCTTTAAATCATCCAATCAATTATGTACATACTGATTTAGAATCTTTTGTTCTCTATTCTGATACTTTTAATGATGTAAATAGTCAATTAGTTGAAGTAGAAGATATTCCAGAGATCACGGAAAATTTCAGAGCTGTACTTGATCAAGAAAGACAAAGGCTTGATAGTATCGCTGAACAATCAACCTTCCACCAGCAGTAGAAAATTGATGGACAGCAAGCAAAAGTAGAAGAGCAGGCATAATTTCAGAACTTGGAGGATGAAGCCGGTTTGTGGAGTATGGATTTTGATGGAGCAATAGGTAGGGATGGTGCTGGAATTGGTATTTGGATACGCAGCCCTATTTTCCTACCAAACAAAGTCCCGAGTAATGTTAGAGTTTGTTCATATAAATTGGCTTTTGATTGTTCCAATAATGAAGCTGAATATGAAGCTTTAATTGTTGGTTTGAAAATCCTCAAGAAGTTGAATGCAAAAAGAATTTCAGTTTATGGTGACTCCGAATTAGTAATAAAGAAATTCAAGGGTGAATACCAAGCCAAACATCCTCGAATGCAGGCTTACCATAATGCGGTATTAGATATTTTGAGGTTGTTTCCAGATTATACTTTGACATGTGTCCCTCGTGTACAAAATGTTATTGTAGATTCCCTTGCAACAGTTGCAAGTAACTTGAAAATCTTGATGAATTCAAACAATAAGTTTGAAATTCATGTGAAACATCACCCAGTTGTCCCTGATAATCAAAGATATTGGCAGGTGTTTCAAGATGATAAAGAAATTGAAGAATTTCTGCAAAATGAAGACAAATACAAAGATACTTCTATCGATGGAGAGCAAGATGATGGTGAATCAGACATAGAGGTAAATCATATGGAAGTTTTGTAGTTGAAGGAAAATGTCATCCTAAAGGTCTAATACCTTTAGAGGAGTTATTTGATCAAGATGATGTAGCCCGGAAACCAAGCTTGGTGCCGACCGAGAAGGGAGTTGGGGATGTGAATATGGGAACAACGGAAAATCCAAAGATGGTGAAGTTGTCAAATATGTTGCCTCCTCAGGTAAAGGCAAAATACATTAGTTTATTGTCTTCATTTACTGATGTATTTGCATGGGAATATTCATATTTGAAGGCATATGATAAGAGTATAATTCAACACATCATTCCAATCAAGCCAAACCAGAAGCCATTTCGACAAAAGTTAAGAAGGATAAATCCAAAGCTACTGCCATCAATAGAGAAACAGGTGAATCGATTGTACAAGGTTGGTATAATCGTTCCAATAAGATTTTCAGATTGGATTTCCAATTTGGTGCCCATGTAGAAGAAGACAGGTGAGATTAGATTGTGTATTGATTTCATAAATTTGAATAAGGTGTCTTTGAAAGATAACTATCCATTGCCAAAAATGGACCACATACTTCAAAGAGTAGTTGGAGCATCTTGTACGTCGCTGCTCGATGGGTATTCCGACTATAATCAAATTCTAGTCCATGAGGATGACAGGGACAAAATAGCATTCACCACTTCGTGGGGAACTTTCCACTATGCCAAGATGCCATTCAGATTAAAGAATGTTGGGGAAACTTTTTAGCGGGCTATGGATATTGCCTTTGCAAATGAGAAAGATGTATTTTTAGTAGTTTATCTTGATGATTTGACAGTTTTTTCCAATTCAGATGAGGAGCATCTTTACCATTTGAAGATTGTTTTTTAGCAGTGTAGAAATTATGGGATATGTCTTAATCCAAAAAAGAGCTTGTTTGCCATGGATGAAGGGAAGCTTCTTGGTCACATCATATCCAAGGATGGAATCCACATCGATCCTGCTCAACTGGAAGCCATTCAAAAGATTGATTTTCCACGAAATAAAAATGAGATCCAAGCATTCAACAGTAAGATGAACTTCTTACGTCGTTTTGTGCCAAATCTAGCTGAGCATTTGAGGGAAATCACAAACATGTTAAAGAAAGATAGTATATTAAAGTGGACCAAAGAAGCTATCAAGTCTTTCAATTTGGTAAAGTTGGCTCCTTCTTCAGCCCCGATTTTAATCAGCCTGGATTATTCCCAAGATTTCATTTTGTTTTCATTTGCTTCGGATCATACTATGGCAGTGGTCTTAATGCAAAAAAGAGACCAGCTTGAGAAGCCAATTTCCTTTTTCAGCAGGACAATAAGAGATGCAGCCTTAAAGTATAACATTATTGAAAAGCAAGCTCTTGCCTTGGTAAAAGCTTTGAAAGATTTTCGGGTATATATTCTGCATTCTCATATTCTTGCTTATGTCCCTAACGTAGCCGTTAAATATGTCTTAGTACAAACAGATCCAAAAGGGAGACGAGGCAAATGGATTGTAGCTTTGTTAGAATATGATGTGGAGATAAAGCCAACAAAGCTCTTCAAGGGCCAGGGGCTAGCAAAACTGATGGCAGAGTCTAATTTGCATGCCTTGGACATAAGTCTGATTACTGCTATGTTCGAAGAAGATGAAGAAAGTTCGTTTGTTCAGGTATATGAAATTTTTCTTCTTTCTCCTTGGTATTTGGATATTGTATATGTGCTCCAGCATCTTTCATCGCCACTGTGTATGGCTAGAAATAAAAGTAGGACTCTGAAATTAAAGGCTGCCAAATTTTGTATTATGAATAATGCACTCTATTGGAAAGATCCCGACAGTGCTAAATGACCTTGCCACAAGAATCCCACAAAATGCTGCAAACCCTAGTCTATTTCCTTGCCAAACTACAGAGATGAATGTACAATAATGCTCAAAGCATTCACAAGAGTCCAACCTTTACAAATGACTGAAAAAACACATGATATAGACCTCCAAACCACCTGTTCTATCCATCAGGGGTCGAATCCATGAGTTTAGGAGCTGTTTCAACAAGATCTAAACTAAGAACTGAAAAATAGGCAGTGGAACAGCTTGCCTCTAAAACTATCAAAACTGATTCATTCAGTTCAAAACCACCTATACATGATGTATCTACCTCCTTAAGTCAATTTTCATCATTGTTACATCAAAATGCATCAATTTATATCATGATTTTGACCATGAGAGAGAAAAAGTCGAAATGGAAGAAAATTAGGTGAAAAACAGAGTTTTTGAGCAAAATTGACACTTTTTCATCCTGTGCGTAGCACCACTTTTTCTGTGCATAGTGCTTTTTCCCGGCTAAATTTTGAGGCCTTCCCCTTCACCAAATTTTCTCTAAGTGGGCTTTTTCGAAAGGTCTATCTGTTTACTTTCTAGCACAAGTGGAATTTTTGAATTTGGTGTCCCCTCCAAAAATCACTTCTCCCAACACTGCTTCTTGTGTGGCCAAAAAGTGGTAGAGAGGGCATTTTTGAGGTGTTTTTGACCCTTTTGGAGGCCCAAAACTTGCCAAAATTTCATAGTAATTTTTGGGCATGCATAATTTTTCATGAGGAATCCAAAAATGCAAATTTTTCCTCCAGAAGAGGTCCCTATCAAAAGCGAGCACCAGGTGGCACTACGCACCTGCCGGAAAAACCTGTTTTTTCCTTGAAAAATTCAAAATTGCCAAAAATTTTGCCAAATTTCTTGAGATTTGGCATGAGTGATCTGCATCAAGTACTATGCTAGGCCAATGAAGCTTCAGCCAAGATCTCGAGCTTATCTTTCTCTTTCTTGCTCCTCAAATTTTTTGTCAACTTGGCTTTTAGTCTCCTTATCCTCGCTTTACAAATATTGTTTCATGCCAAATAGTGATAAGTCATGTGCCACAACATCTTTTTCTCCTTATTGGCTTTCTCAAGCAGCTTCTCCAAGTTCATATTTGCCCTCTCTAGCCAAGATTCCCAGTCAGCATCAATCTCTTGCTCAAGCAGTGTCAATTTGACTTTCCTCCTTTTTATTGCTTGCTTGTTTTCCCTTATGGTTTGCAACTCCATGATTGTCTGCTTATCCTCCAACTGCTTGTTCCGTTGCTCAAGGTAATTAATGATCCACTTAGCTCTTTCAAGGTTAAGAGATAAGGCATGGATGTCAGCTTCTTGTTCTTTGATGATCTCCTTGAGTTTTGAGCTTTGGGAGCCCAAATCAGTATCCTCCTCCTGAATCAAAATAAAATCTCTCTCCTTACCTTTAGAAGGCCCTTCCTCATGCAATGGTTCCTTCCCTTTATCATGTACCTGCTTTCCTAAAGAAGAAGGCAAAGCCCCTTTCACCCCGGGTGAAGATAGCATTTTCCTGTGGTTTGATGAAGGAAACGAGACCCCTTCCACCCTAGGTGGAGATAGTACTCGTTTGGCAGCTGCAAATAATCTCCTGGTGCCATTTTCATAAGTGACAAATACTGGCACACCTGTAGTTTGAGTCTCATGAACCTCTTGTTTATTTGAAGGTCCTCCCTCCTCTTGAAATACTGATGGGGTCACTTGAGGGTTTGTGAAAACCTCATGTGAAATGAAAACATCCCATGAAATATTCAACAAAATCAGCTAATGCAAAAAAACAATCTTGATCAATGAAAAGTGATAAATGTTGTTGAATTGTTGATGAAGAGGTTTTCTTTGCACTAATGTGGCCATTTTCTCAATATTTCTACATATGAAATAGGAGAGGTTCATCATCCTCACTCTAGTGAAATGCATCAATAATCTAACATGATAAGTGTACAGGCAAGAAAATATTCCTTCACAACTGAAGTATTTGATAATGAGCTTCATGAGTGGAGCATAAGTGTCCTGTAGGTATCTGAAAGGAAAGACCCTACTGATTTGCTTTTGATAGCTAGCCTTGATATAAGGCTCATAATGCTCTTTGCCCACAAGTTGTCCTTTGTTCCATTGTTCACCTACATTTGAAATACCTATTGCTTCAGCTATAATTTCAGGTGTCAAAGTGAAGGAAACACCTGCTAAGTTCACCTGGCCATTGTGAAGATGAAGGAAAAATAGTCTAGCAAGTTCATGGTGATATTTCACCCTTTCCACCATCTCACAATACTGGTAGCAAGACTGATGTTTAAAGCATGTTATTGCAAGATGGCAAGCTAGTAACTCTGTGAGTGTAGTGAGCTCCTCCCAGATGTGCTTTCCTCCCTTATGTGGTTTTCTTGGTGCATGAATCTCTTGGGAGGAATCACTCACAGTTTCCTCATCCCTTTCATAAGTTGAATCTGTTTCCATATTTGCTACTGTATGGTGTAAAATGATGAGTATGAAGAGATTTTATTTCAAGAATAGGTGACTGTTGTTTGATGAGTGGGACTGATGAGTGGAGGATTTTGATGTTGGCTGTAGGGTTATTAGGGAGTGATAGGGTTTTGGGAATGAGGATTAGGGTTTGGGGAATAGTGGGAATTAGGTGTTAGGGTTTTAGGGTTTGGGGATAGAGAGTTGGATGAGTGTAAATGAGAGAGGGAAAGGGAAATAAAAATTAGGGAAATTTTAGTGGAGAGGGATGGGATATGGGAGAATTATGTAGGGGAGTAAAAACAACAAGAATGACAAATTACAAAACCCTAGACAGTTTTGCAATGCAACTGTGAAGCAAACTAGGGTTTGATTTTTCACCTATCAAAACACCATCAAGGATGATAAAATGTCTTGCAATGGCAAAATGGGAGGTTTTACTTACTTGAGGAATGATATTTGCAAGATTTTGGAGCTTGAGAAGGTCGTTTGAATGAAATTTTGGCTTGGTAGACTGGTGCACCACGCCAACACCCAGGTGCACTACGCCTGGCAGGTGCGTCGCGCACATTCAAATTCCTTTGTATTTCCTGCGCTCGGTGTGCTGCGCCGGGCAGGTGTGCCGCACCAATACCCAGGTGCGCCGTGCCAAGGAAAATTTCAAAATTTTGCTGCAATTTCTCTCCTTTCGCCTCAAAACACGATTTTCTCTTGTTCTCTCTCTCTTTAGCACAAAAATGATGTCTTCAACACAAAGAGCACTTTATATACCTTTGACTTTAATTTTTTCATTTAGAAAGCCCACTTTTTAAATTTTTCCTTTTCACTTTGTTCTTTAAAAACTTTGTGTTGCAATTTGGCTCTCTTTTTGTCATTTGATGGACTAATGCTTGGATTTTCTTGTGCCTTTTGCAGGAGCTGGAGTGCAGGAGTTTGGCAACGTGACCCAAGGCTGCAGTTTTGAACTTATTACATATAGGAAAATTTAAATTACATGAAATTTTTATACATAAAACATAAAAACACTATTTTTCCTCAAAACAGGGTTTTGAGGAAAAATCAATTACTGAGTATATCATTATTGAAATTTTGATGTTGAGACCTTATTAGACCTCCTCATGTGCCTGCTGACCATTATTGAACTTTTACATGATGATGGTAGAAAACCCTAGACCTAATGAGACCTAAAACCCTAAAAATAGTTTTTGCAAATGTAATGACAAAAGATGACTGTAAATGACCTGAACTTGTAAAAATAGGCCAACAGGTAAAGACCATGAGGGAAATTTGATAATGAACCACTACCATGAGATGATCCATGATTCTAATGGAATGTAGTTGATCGGATGAGACACCTAGAATGCATGCAAAAAGAGAATTTTGATCACTGATGGAGGGATTAAGATACTGACACTAACATGTGGTCCAAATTTTTTCCTTGGGAGATAGGTGATGATGTGGTTTGTAAACTATTGTGGATATTCCATTGGGAAATTTATCACAGAAAATCTACTAAAATATATTAGAAAATATGAAATATACATAATGAGGGTTTATTTCTCCTTATATTTCCAAATTTTTTAATTATTGTTTCTTGTGTATGCATGAAAGTTATAATTATGCAAAAAATATAGAATAAAAAAATAAAACTCGGAAACCACAAATTAACATAAGATATATCTTAGAAAACCCTTTTGGGAGAAAACAAAGTTGGAAGATGAGGTTGCTCTGCTCTCTTTCTCTAATGGAAGATGGATGCAAGTATAAAGATATAAGGCTTGTGGCCTATGGGCTACTACATGCAAAAACCAACTCTATTTTCTCTCTCCCTATCCAATCTTCACTACTCTGCTCATCTATGAAACAAAATGCATTTGAATAGAATGGAACCCTTTTTCCTTCGAGTGGCTTGGCTATAACACAACCCAATAGCCTACTAGTGATTAATTTTGACTCCTTCAACTCTTTTTTTTTTTTTTCTAAATCTGTCTACTTCTATTATTATACAAAAAGAGTAAAAATTACAGCAAGGCCTTGGCCTTGAAAGTCTTGCCAAGAGGTTGGCAATTTGCACAAGTATTCACATTTTTAGTTCTCATAGGACCTCCATTTTTGATATGGCCTCTTATAAGAGCCGACACATATACATAGCTAAACAGAGACAGTAAAGTACCTGAAACGAGGCTAAACAAAGACAACATTGCATCCTACATGTTGCAGAACAAGATTCAAGACAGAGATCTGATACTGGCATGAGTCAAGAAACAAAACATAGTAGTATTCCTGCTGCTGAAGCTGCCTTTAGTGGAGAACCGGGATAGATCAATAATCATCAGTGGTGTATGTTTCCTCAACGACTCTGCAACCAAATTGTAAAGAGTCCTCCGAATCTGAATGCAGATCCATCGAGCCTGTTGGTTCTCTTTGCACTGGCTCGCTCGGACCTGCAGAGACAGCTTGATTCGCCATCGAGGAGATTCCTAAGACTGGACGCTGACTGTCCATTGGAGTCGCCCTTCTCTGGACAGCCGGAATTTCCGGAGGAGCGTCTACCTGGCCTCTGGGATCTTCACATTTCTCAATTGTGACTAAAACAATAAAGGTAGAATGATTAAGAGTGCAGGGGATTTGATAGCGGACCGTGGGGTGTGCCTCATGCTCACAATTATTTCGTCTA
The DNA here is from genome assembly GCA_031772625.1 of Pinus tabuliformis. NCBI lineage: Eukaryota > Viridiplantae > Streptophyta > Pinopsida > Pinales > Pinaceae > Pinus > Pinus tabuliformis. The sequence continues at coordinate 187,306,955 of CM062807.1, read as the reverse complement.
CCGCGCCCTCGACCTCTGCCACGACCAAATCTTGTGACAGGGGGACTGCTTCGCCCAGAATCCTGCACCTCCGTGAAAGAGCGCGTTGGGGAGGTTGACCGCTGCGAGATGGTGCGACCCCTGGAGCCTCCTCGCCTACTTATCATCCTGAGCCGTTATTGCGGCATTGCAAGGCCCCGAGGTGGAGCAAATGAACCTGGAAAGGAATTTAACGCTGCCATGCTGAGGGATAAGCTCTACTTTACACAGACCACCGTGACCCAAGAGACTGGGGTAGCAGAAATGAACGTTGGAGCAGTAGGAGAGAAACGGATATGGTGCACCATGGCATAGTTAATCGGGAGTCTGGTTGAGGAATTAATGTCTCGCATTAAAAGCTTTGTGCGAGACCAGCTCACTTTCTTTGTACACCACCCCGTAGCAGGTGTGTTCGGACACTTGCCCATGCGACCGACCACGTGCCTGCCATCCTTTCCATCAGACACCCGCATCCGGGGGACTCCTTCAACTCTTAGGTAGTGTTAAAATATGGATTATTATAAAGTATACTTCATCATGATCACGAGGCTAGCCCATTTTTCATGAATAATGGGGGCTAACATGTCATCTTCTAGAATATTGATGGTCAAAACAGGAATGTCAACTTCTGAGTGGCATAAATTTTGCATATAAAATCTGATTAAGGTTATTCTTGCATTTTTTTGAAATATATCTATGTGTACAATAGTGATAAAAGGTTTTTACTAAATAAACAAAGTTTTACCCCAAAAAAATTCCATACAGTTAAAAATACTTATAGAAGGTTTCAAACCCTAATTCAACAAACTAGGACCCACTAGTATAAATGATATGTTGATTTCATTCCTTCACTTTTTCCTCTCTAAGAGCATCAATATGGATGAAAAATAATATAATGTTTCAATCTGGACCACACTATTGAGTCATCAAATTTTTCCTTTTGTTATCCCTTTTCCCAAATCGGAGACTAATTTAACTACTTTGTGTTGTCCCATTTTGTGACAATATCCTATTCATTATCATGTTTTGATTAAGAAATGGAAGCACTTATAAAACCATGTTATTCAAATGATAATTTATATTTTTAAGTAGTCTCTGCCTATTTTTGGGATACTTATGTGTTGGTCTGGAGAATTATGTTTCATTGGTTGCAGATTCTCAAACAGCGAATGACTTTTTGGTATGATATTACTCTGGTGTTTTTACTTGTAAGATCATGACATACTTATTTTATGATGCTATTGGAGCTTGAGCATCTAGTATTTGACCGATGCTCAAGCAAAAAAAGTGACAAAGGTTAACCTAAAAATATCTGGGATTTGACGTCGCGATGATAATTAGGATCATATGGTAACAAGTTAATTTCTTCTAAACTATGGATGTAACAACATAAATATAAAAACTAATCAATCTCTATTACATTGTAGGACCTAGTCATACAACCATCTAAGTCATGAATAATCTTTCACAACTCTAATTGGTGAAGGAAGGTGTTATAGACATTTTTGTGCTCTACAACCCCAAGCATGAAATGTCCATAAACCAAGGGTTCCTAAGTCCCTAAAAGTGTTTTTCTAACCCCTAAAGGAACATGGTCAACAGATTACAGCTTCTCCCAGAAGTTCTCCATGAAAAACTACTCAGAATTGGTCAAAACAGGATCATTGCAGCTGCTCCACTGGCTAGGTGCGTTGCATCTCACCCAAATGCACTGTGAGGGTGCGTTGCATTTCAAAAGTCCCTTATGTGGGGTGCGATGGGCGAGAAATGACAAATGGTAGTGTCATTCCGCGAGGTGGAGAGGCAATGGAAGCTTCCAAAATCTTCTCCTATGACACTTGCCTCACTGAATTCGACCAAGGATGAGTAAGAGACCCTCAGTCTCCAAGTGGAAGCTAGAACTGTCAGAGAGAAGACACTAATCAAATCACAAGCTGACTCATCCCCCTTACAGATATCTATATATGGATCCCTCATCCCAGAGATCTGGAGGCTGGAATTTTGCATATTGTAAGGAATTGCTGTTGGTTTCTTGAGACAAACATCAGATTGTTGAGTGATCTAAGCTTTGTTTGAGGTGAAGAGGGGATTCTTTGCTGGGAGGTTGATGCTGGGTTGGAACAACTGGTTGTAACTCCTCCTGGCTCTTTTCTTGTTTATCAATAAAAGCTATTTGAGTTTTCCTCCATGCTTTTGTATCATTGATGCTTGTTACATTTGTATGGTCAATTTACATCTGATCCTAGATTGTTTATGATTATAGATCCATGTCTTTGTATAGTGCTATGCTTCTGTGATCTTACAGGTACTTTGTGAAGTTGGGCGTGCAAGGGAGCAGGTAGTTGTGGACTATCAAAGAATAGAGGGATCAAATCAAGAGATTAGCGCAAGACAGAGGTTCGTCTTTCTGTTCCTCTCTATCTATAATTCATAAAGGAAAAACAAAAGTAGCTTTTCTCTGTTTGTTTCTAAGGCAGCTGTCACACCTTAGTGGGATAGAGCAGTTCTAAATAGACACTTTTCCCTGTAACAAAATGGCGACTCCACTGGGGAACTAATTAGTTTGTTTATTTATCATTCTTTGTTGTTTGTTTCATAAACTTACAAGTAGCATTCGAACTGCATTTGCCATAACAAATGCAAAGTAGATAACTGCTGCTTCAATCCATCTACTGGATCTGTTTATGATTTAAACAACTGATTTACAAACTATCTGATTGCCCTTGTGATAGCTCTTAGATCCTCCTTAGATCTACCCCTGATTGTTGCATTATTGATTGCTTTTTACTGTTGGAAATAATACTGAGAGGGGGGGTGAATCAGTATTATCAGATCAATCAAACTTTTCAATGCTCAGAAACATATACGCTACTTCAGTTAAGTGAACCAGCGTGTACACGCTACTGTGACTACGTAAAACAGCGTATAAGAAGAAAACTCACAATTTAGTTAGCTTATTCTTCAGTTAAGTGCATCAGGACATTATTCACCACATTAACAGTAAACATGTGCAGTATAACAGAACAGATCAAAAGCCACACACATGAACACCAAGATATAAGGTGGAAACCCAATGTGGGTGAAAACCACCTGCTGCAAGTTGTCTCTATCTTTCTTTAATATGAAACTTCAGTTTACAATCTTTTGTACTGGTGCAGCCTTATACCAGTACGCAGGCTACAACCTGCAGAAGGCTACAACCTTCTCTCGTTCTCCAAACTTCCTTGGAAGGGAGCTCCAACCCCGTTTGCTTTTGTACTAGCCAAGATACTAGTACGTAGGTGCTGACCTACAATCTTCTTTCTTCCAGGTATCACTTTTCATACATTTTCAGACTTGGATATTCCTGAAGCACAACATTACAATCTGAAGACCACAATTCATTCAATTTCCACAACAGATCATTGAAGCATAAAACAACCAAACTTTGAATCACTGAACCACTGAACCCTGTCAATCACCAGTTACCAGAACACAGAGCAGACTACAGAACTCTGCAATAACAGTCAGACCCCACTGTAAACCCAAAATCAAGCTTCAAAAGATATACGCTACTTCAATGAGCAAAACCCGCGTATACACGCGCTTTTACCGAAGCCAACCTGCGTACATATCTAAAAATAAACTTTCTCAATTTGCAGCTGTACCAGACATTAGTTAGACCCAGAACATAACATTGCGACAATATGCAGATCTAGAAATACGCATAATCAACCATATCATGATAGTGCATTTCAAACCATTAGATCCCGATCTATCCTTAGATCTAGTCTTCCATCAACCGATGTGATCTCTCCTTGGCTTAGATCCAGCAACCCAGAACCTGCATATCAGATCTCTTTCTCTCTTAGATATTCAAGCCTTGTCAAAAGATGATTTTGCCTAATGATCTTCTTCTCCTCATATAGTCTTAGGCCTAGCTCAATACCAAGAGCCAAAACCATAGTAACACAATACCATCAACTTCAAAACTAGGGATCGACACGCCCGTCGAGACACAATGGTCCGAAATCATAGGCACAACTTCCAAGGACTAACCACCATGGACCAAAGATACTTTTCCACATACACGCGCTTTTTCTGAATCCAACTAGCGTGTACACGCGACTTGGGCTTAACGAACATGCGTATATGAACTTCCTTGGCATGTTGTACTAAGATCTGTCTTCTGATTAAGTTGCCATCACCTGTACCAACCTCTGAGCACCTGTACCAACCTCTGAGAGAGTTTCCATCAAGGACAACACTTGAATCATAATGCCAACAATCTCCCCCTTTGGACTTGATGGCAACCACCACACCAAGTCACTCTCCCCCTTTGACATCAAGGGCAAAGGGCTGTGCTCCCTCTGAGGACATGCTGATACCTCTGCTTGGCTGTGCTGACTCGTGCTCCCCCTGACAGTAGGCCAGATCTGCAAAAGATGTTCTTCAACAAGAACCAAGACTTATACACCATAAGAGACCTTCCTATCACCAAAAGACTCAATACATACATCCATACTCCCTACCAAGAGGGGACATATCAGAACCAACAAATTATATTACAGCATTCATCCTAGGCATAGAGGGGAAACCAACATAGGCCGTTACATGACCTTGACACCATAAAAGAGATATGACAAGAGAGATACATGACATAGAGACAACAGGTCTAGACCAAGACTTAGGAAAGGCACCAGCAGCATCTGATAAACATCTTGTTAGATCAGCAACCAGGATTTCTTTCTGAGCTCCTTCTCCTGAAACCAACAACCAAAACATCTGAATGCCAACAATGCTTTATGAGACTTTTAAGCTGCTCCCCCTGAACCTGTGCCTGTTGCATCCCCTGAAACTGTGCCTGAAGAATTCTGACATTCCCATTGCTGTTCAGAACTCCAGAGTTTTCCCTTGCTGTTCAGAACTTCATATACGCGATTTCTCCTGCATAAAACAGCGTATGTACACGGATATAATTTCTGCAACAAGCGTACACCTTACACGCGACTTTCCCAGCAAAAATCCGCGTGTATACGCGTATATACCTTTCGTAACTTGCGTATACCAACTTTTCTGTAGACCAGACAAGCTTCAACAGCAGGATGAAGCATCAACTACTCCCAGCTTTTGTCTGAGATATTCAAAAGTTTCCCTGGGCAGTGGTTTTGTGAGAATATCAGCAACTTGTTCCTTAGAAGGAACATACTCCAACTTGACTTTCTGTTCAAGCACTTGTTCCCGGAGAAAATGGTACTTGATTGGTATGTGCTTGGTCTTTGAGTGCATGACTGGATTCTTTGAAATGCTGATCGCACTAGTATTATCACATAAGATAGACACTGGTGGAGTGCAAGTGATTTGAAAGTCCTGCAAGGTCTGCATCATCCAAAGAAGTTGTGTGCAACAAGATGCCGCAGCCACATATTCTGCTTCAGCTGTAGATAAGGCAATCGAACTCTGTTTCTTGCTGAACCAAGATACTAATCTGGAACCCATGAAGAAAGCACCACCACTTGTGCTTTTCCTATCATCCACACTTCCAGCCCAATCTGCATCTGTGTAAGCATGAAGAGTGAGATCTGTATTTCTAGGATACCATAAGCCATAGTTTTGGGTCCCTTGAAGATATTTGAAGATTCTTTTGACTGCCTGAAGATGAGTTTCCTTTGGGTTGGCTTGAAATCTTCCAACCATTCCTACTGCATGTGTAATATCTGGTCGAGTACCTGTCAAATAAAGCAAACTCCCAATCATGGATCTATAAGTGGGTTGGTGAACTGCTGCTGATTCATCATTAGCACTGAGGCTGCATCCTGTAACCATGGGTGTACAAACTGGCTTTGACTCTTCCATGCCATACTTCTTCAAGATCTGCTTGAGGTATTTGGTTTGAGACAAGAAGATACCTCCTTCATTTTGTTGGATTTGCAATCCAAGAAAATATGTCAATTCTCCAAGAAGTGACATTTCGAATTCTTTCTGCATAACCAAGGCAAAGTTTTGACTCATAGTCTCTTCATTGCTGCCAAAAATAATATCATCTACATAAACAACAAGAATTAGCAATTTGTTATTTTCAACTTTTATATAGAGATTGCTATCTGCTGATCCTTTTGAAAAGCCTTGTTGGTGAAGATATTTGTCCAACCGATAGTACCAAGCCCTTGGAGCTTGTTTGAGCCCATAGAGTGCCTTTTTCAATCTGCATACAAGGTTTGGATCATTCCCAAGAATAAAACCATCTGGCTGCTCAATATATACTTCTTCTTCTAAGTCTCCATTCAGGAAGGCTGATTTCACGTCCATTTGAAATACCTTGAAGTTTTGAAAGCTTGAGAGAGCAAGGAACATTCGGATGGCCTCTAGTCTTGCCACAGGAGCAAAGGTCTCTTCAAAATCTATTCCTTCTTGCTGTGCATACCCTTTACAAACAAGTCTGGCCTTGTTTCTAATTACTTCTCCATTTTCATTTAATTTATTCTTGAAGACCCATTTTGTTCCAATTACATTCTTATCTTTTGGTCTAGGAACTAATTCCCAAGTGTTGTTCTTTTCGATTTGCTCAAGTTCTTCATCCATTGCTTTGACCCAACATTCATCTTTGCATGCTTCTTTCACATTTTGTGGTTCAATGGAGGAGAGTAGAGCCAAGTAGCTTGAAGCTTCTGCAAGTGTCCTTCTTGTTTGTACTCCTGCTTCTTTCTGCCCCACAATCTGAGTTTCTGGATGATTCTTTTGGACATATCTGGATGGAGTCTTCTCTTCTATTCTTGTCTGCTCCTCTGGTTCTTCTTGAGATTCTTCTTCTTCTTGAGGTTCTTCTTCTTCATTATTTCGCCTTTGAGAGTAACCTTCATCTTCTTCAATGTCTTCACGATGAACTTGCCTAGGAATATATCCCTTCTCATCAACCACTATATCAATACTGTCAACAATTCTGCCAAGTCTTTTATTGTAGCACTTGTATGCTTTGCTATGTGGAGAATAACCAAGAAGAATGCCCTCATCTGCTCTAGGTTCAAGTTTGCCAAGTTGCTCATCAGTATTCTTAATATAACATTTGCTCCCAAAGATTTTGAAATGCTTCACGGAAGGAGTTTTACCACTCCAAAGCTCATGAGGTGTTTGAGTGCTGTTTACTCGGACATTTGTTTTGTTAAGAATGATAACAGCAGCATGTGCAGCTTCACCCCAGAAGGTTGCAGGAGTACCTGATTCATCGAGCATAGCACGAGCCATTTGTTGGATAGTTCTGTTCATTCTTTCCACAACCCCATTTTGCTGAGGAGTTCTAGCTGTAGAGAATTCTCTTCTTATCCCATGTTCATCGCAGAAATCGAAAAATTCATTTGATGTGAACTCCCCACCTCTGTCAGATCTGAGGCACTTAATTTTGTGTCCTGATTCATTTTCAGCCAATGCTTTGAAGGATTTGAATTTTTCGAATGCTTCATCTTTGTGCTTCATAAGCCCTAACCAAACAAACCTTGAGAAATCATCAATGAATAATATCAGATATTCTTCTCCTCGAGGTGTCCTTTTCCTAAATGGACCACATACATCTGTATGGACTAGCTCAAGAGGCAAGCTAGCTGATCCTTCCTTCTCTGGAAAGTTAGTTCTGGTTTGCTTTCCAAACTGACAAGATTTGCATATGGTGTTGTCTGGAATTTTGATATCTGGAAGATCGCGAACTGCCTGATATTTGCATGCTTTCCTTATTTGTGAGAAGCTTAGATGTCCCAACCTTCGATGCCATAACCAGTGCTCTTCATCCTTGCTAAGATAGCATTGTTGTTGTCCTTCTTCAAATATGTACAGATTATTTGGAGTTCTTTTGCCTTTGAGAACTGTTTTACCTGTATCAAGATCACGAACAAGACATCCATTCGATCTGAAAATAACCTCGGTTTTTTGATCACACATCTGGCTGACACTTAGTAGATTATGATTCAATCCATCAACATACAAAACATTTCCAGCCTTGACCTTTTCCTTCAAAGGAGCAATACCTTTTCCTTTTATAGTTGCAGGAGTATCATTCCCAAAAGAAACTTTCTTTCCCTTTTCTAAAGTAGAATAAGATTCAAGTTTTTCTTTATCACCTGTCATATGTTTCGAACATCCACTGTCAATGTACCATAGATTTTCCTGTCCTTCTGCATAAAAAGCTATCCCACATCTTTCTGTCTGAGGTTCCTTTATTCTCCATTTTTTGGTGCTCGTGGCTTGTTCCTTTTTCTCCTGAAACCTGCTCCTGCATTCAGATTCTTTATGACCAAAATTATTGCAAATAGAACATTCAACTTCATTTTCAAGAACCGAAAAGTTGTTATAGGTCCTCTTTGTAATCCCTGTCATACTTCTTTGTTTTTGAGCTTCCCTAGTCATGATTGTTTTATATGCAACACATTGAGCTGCTTTGTGACCAAAGTTATGGCAAGAAAAGCATTGTCCATTGAAGAAGCTTCTGCGGTTATTGAATCTACCAGCCAACTGATTGTAATTTCTATTTTCATCTATTCTTGTGCCAAACTGAGAAGATTTTACCTGTGGTTGGTTGTAGCTTTTGTTCACCCTTAAGAAGGATTGTCCCTGATAGTTTCTGTTTGTAATTCGTCCCTGCTTTACCTGATTATCTTCATTGTTCTTCTGCTCGTTTCTTCTTGCTGCATCAAGATAACTTTTTGAGGTGGATGCTTGAGAGGTTTCTCCATTATAGCCCAAACCTGTCTTGTTTAGAGGAGACCGCTGCACATTGATAATCTCATCCAAAGTTTCAGATCCTTTGACAAACTTAAGATTAATAGCTTTTGTTTTCTCAATTTCTTTTCTGAGACCAACAATTTCACCTTCTAGTTTTTCAAGATGTTTTTCCTTTTCATCAATTTGAAATTGCAAAGTATCAATGATCACACTCTTTTCTTCTATGCATCTCTTGAGTCTAGTAATTTCATTATAGAGATTATCCACATCTACAGCATCCTCATAATCATCATCTTCAAATGCCATTAACAGCTTATATTTATTACCTTGTTCATCTTCATCACTGTTTGATAAGCCATCACTATCTTCATGGGTGTAGTAGCTTTTCTTATTTGCACTTTGTTTCTTGTTCCATCTAGCAGGTTCTTTTCCTTTATCCTTAAAAGGACATTTTGCAGCATAATGACCTACTCTTCCACAAGCAAAGCATTTGAAAGGTAGCTTACCTCTGAACCTTCCAGCACCCCTTTGAAGATTTCTGACAAAATTTGATTCTTCTTCCTCTTCTTCTGGAACATGGCTTGCTTCATAGTAATCTTCTTTTCCTGATGCCTTAAAAGCAGCTTCCCTTCTGTCTGATGGACCTCCCTTTCTCATTTCATAAGCAGTTAGAATTCCATGTAGCTGAGACATAGTGAGAACTTTGAGATTTTCCTTTTCTTCTATTGCAGATACTTTAGATTCAAACTTGGGGGATAATGATCTTAGAATCTTTTGAACTACTATAGTCTCTTTTATTTCTTCACCCAAATTTTTCATACAATTAACAATCTCATCTACCCGAAGAAAATAATTAGCCACACTTTCATCATTATACATCTTGAGAGTCTCATATTGAATCCTGAGAGTTTGAAGTTTAGCTTGCTTTACCTGTTCATCTCCTTCATAGCTAGTGATCATTTTGTCCCATATCTCTTTTGCTGATTTGAAGTGCATGACCTTCATGAATTCTGTTTGGGATATACTTCCTAATAGAGTACTGACTGCTTTTGCATTTGTTTCATATGTCTTTTTCTCAGCTGGATCTGTAGGAGTAGCTGAAGGAAAAGCATAACCTGTTTCTACAATGTCCCAAACTTCTGTACCAAGAGATTGAAGATATGCAGTAACTCTTACCTTCCAATAATTGAAATTTGTTCCATCAAAAACCGGTGGCCTGATTGATGCTTCTTTCTCGTAGTTGCTCATGATGAATGATCTACCTTCAAGCGATCAAGCTTCTCTGAAGGACCTGCTCTGATACCAATTGTTGGAAATAATACTGAGAGGGGGGGTGAATCAGTATTATCAGATCAATCAAACTTTTCAATGCTCAGAAACATATACGCTACTTCAGTTAAGTGAACCAGCGTGTACACGCTACTGTGACTAAGTAAAACAGCGTATAAGAAGAAAACTCACAATTTAGTTAGCTTATTCTTCAGTTAAGTGCATCAGGACATTATTCACCACATTAACAGTAAACATGTGCAGTATAACAGAACAGATCAAAAGCCACACACATGAACACCAAGATATAAGGTGGAAACCCAATGTGGGTGAAAACCACCTGCTGCAAGTTGTCTCTATCTTTCTTTAATATGAAACTTCAGTTTACAATCTTTTGTACTGGTGCAGCCTTATACCAGTACGCAGGCTACAACCTGCAGAAGGCTACAACCTTCTCTCGTTCTCCAAACTTCCTTGGAAGGGAGCTCCAACCCCCTTTGCTTTTGTACTAGCCAAGATACTAGTACGTAGGTGCTGACCTACAATCTTCTTTCTTCCAGGTATCACTTTTCATACATTTTCAGACTTGGATATTCCTGAAGCACAACATTACAATCTGAAGACCACAATTCATTCAATTTCCACAACAGATCATTGAAGCATAAAACAACCAAACTTTGAATCACTGAACCACTAAACCCTGTCAATCACCAGTTACCAGAACACAGAGCAGACTACAGAACTCTGCAATAATAGTCAGACCCCACTGTAAACCCAAAATCAAGCTTCAAAAGATATACGCTACTTCAATGAGCAAAACCCGCGTATACACGCGCTTTTACCGAAGCCAACCTGCGTACAGATCTAAAAATAAACTTTCTCAATTTGCAGCTGTACCAGACATTAGTTAGACCCAGAACATAACATTGCGACAATATGAAGATCTAGAAATACGCATAATCAACCATATCATGATAGTGCATTTCAAACCATTAGATCCCGATCTATCCTTAGATCTAGTCTTCCATCAACCGATGTGATCTCTCCTTGGCTTAGATCCAGCAACCCAGAACCTGCATATCAGATCTCTTTCTCTCTTAGATATTCAAGCCTTGTCAAAAGATGATTTTGCCTAATGATCTTCTTCTCCTTATATAGTCTTAGGCCTAGCTCAATACCAAGAGCCAAAACCATAGTAACACAATACCATCAACTTCAAAACTAGGGATCGATACGCCCGTCGAGACACAATGGTCCGAAATCATAGGCACAACTTCCAAGGACTAACCACCATGGACCAAAGATACTTTTCCACATACACGCGCTTTTTCTGAATCCAACTAGCGTGTACACGCGACTTGGGCTTAACGAAAATGCGTATATGAACTTCCTTGGCATGCTGTACTAAGATCTGTCTTCTGATTAAGTTGCCATCACCTGTACCAACCTCTGAGCACCTGTACCAACCTCTGAGAGAGTTGCCATCAAGGACAACACTTGAATCATAATGCCAACATTTACTCGGCCAAAAACCAAGAACTGAACTACAAACTGTGACCCGGAGACCAAACAGAGTCTCGTTTCTGGCCCGGCGCAGGTACTGTTCAGAGATTCTAAATTTCATCGCACTTCCCGAGTGGACAACCTACGTTTCATTTCAGATTCTCTGTGTTACAGGTGCACTGATCAGACTAGCTCTGTGCAGTTGTGGTTTCTGTGGATCATTATTTCCAGTTCTATTCCTGAATTTTGCTGCCTGTGATCAGTATATGTCTGTTTGAAACCCATTTTCCTTGTTGTTATTCTGCCTCCTTTGTACAAAAGAACTGTAGATGTTTTTGTGTGTTTGTTGAGTCGTTTACAGTTCTCCTTTGCAAAAGTAACATAATCGTACTGTCGCCCTTTGATTTGAAACTGTCGCAAGTGTCGATTTCAATCGTAGGAAAGAGTTTGATTGCTGTTGATGGTTGATTATCCTGTTACTATTGCTTTTGGTCTGAATTTGTAATTTTCTAGTGTCAAGAACGAGTGTTCATTTCAAAATCGTAAGGTGTCGTAATCGTCTCCGTTTTTTATTTCGAAAAGAAACTTGTTTATATTTGTCGCTTGAAAAGAAATTCAGATTTGTGCATCAACTTTCTTTTTAGCATCCATATACTAAGAAAGTCGAAAAACAAATACATGCATGTGCATTTGCATATAGACAGTCTGTTTGGCTTGATTTAGGAAAGTGCATTTACAGTGTGCTCTTTGCTCTTTGTGAAAAGATTCTGTCTTTCTTTTCCCTAGTAGCTAGGATTTTCATTGCATAAAAGAGATAAAAAGTTTGTTTATCATCTTAGATTGCATTTTAGGAATTACATCTACATCTCGTGGTGAACCTGCAAGGCAAACTTCATAAACAAGATCAACTTAAAATAAATTCAATGAATCTAACAACGCTTTGGAACTTAACGCACAACATTTAGAGGTCTAGGCTAGTGACGTATTCCGGCGTCGTAAAGCCTGGTAACTGTTCTTCTCACTAATGGTTGGGTGATTCCTCCACTTTGAGACGATAAGTGCCAGTACGGACTTGTGCTCCCACGTACCGTCGAGTATATTTTGGGAGACCCCTATAGGCTTAAATCCTTTATCCATAGGAAGCCGTGTCTGCCACCCTATCAATCGTAATGCACTGAACACAGCATTTGGGAAGATTGACTGCCGTACCGTAAAAGTATTCTGCAGTTTTGCGATTGGTTTGGTACTCCCTCTACCTAGACTTCCAGAGCAGTCCCTTTCGTTCCTTTTCAGACTCCTTAACGGAAAAGGTCCATTTGAGCACTTGTCACTTCAGGCTCATTAAAAATCGAAGGCGACTAGAGTCATCTTTTGTTTTTTCTCGACTCTTAAAAACTGAAAAAACAAGTTGTGTCAAAGCGTCTAAAATTTATTTTAAACGGAATATTCATTACCCCTTTCCTACGTTGATCTTGGGTTGAGAAAATGGAATCCACCAACCAAGGTATTCCCCTTGGAGGAAATCCTAGTCCCTTCTCCTCTTGGGGAGATGTTGGTGCACCCCATATGGCCACATTGTCGCTTCCAGGACTGACAATTGGTTTACCTGTATGGCTCTTCTCAACCTCTGTTGTTCTGAACACCACAATTCCTGAACAATCGAATCAGAAATTAGACGAGTCCAGAGTTACCCACCAACCTTCTACTTCCTCTAATTCTTCCTCTCCTCCTTCCTCTTCGCTTGATGGGGCTGGTAAAGCCAAAAGTCAAGTACCTAAGGAGAAGAAGGAAAAGAAGAAGAAAGAGAAGAAGAAGAAGAAGGAGCCAAAAGCGAATGGGGGAAAACGAGTGTCGTCTAGCGAAAATCCACACACTGCATCGACCAGGCATCATTTGCAAAGGAGACCACTATCACAGAGATTGTCCTTGCATCCCTCGGATCTTAAGGGACTGGTCTCCTCGTTTGCACAACCCGGTGTCGTCAACCTCTGATGATCATGTTGAAAACACACCGTCAACTAGTGAAAGTGAAGCCCCAAGACAAAAAGGAAAATATAGATTTCCTTGTAAACTGTGCGAAGGTGATCATGCCGTCCACTGTTGTCCCTTCTTAGACGAAGCTAAAAGAGTTTTGGACGATCGTCCGGTTTCACCGTTACGACTTCCTCCTGGATATAAAAAACTATTGTCGAGTCTGTCACTAGTTGAAAATCTGGCTGGCTCGCTCAGGTGGTCGGCCGAAGCACCTATCATTGAAGATAAACCATCTAAATCCATACCAGATGAAAGTCAAAAGGTCGAGGCGGCAGTTGACCCGGTCTTGCCTTCAGAGGTTCCATCTTCAGATGATACAGTCACTCAAGAGAACAAGGATGACACCGTCCAAAATCTTTTCATAAGCACAGACTCTAACGAACATGGGGGCAATTTACCCGTTCCTTTACCGCAGGAAGGAAGTTCGTCAGAGTCGTACACGGCCATCTATTCAGTCCCACCTCCAAGCAACCTAGTTGTCCCTTCGACTGGAATCAACTAGGCAGACCCCATTTACCGGCCAGTATACCATTCCGGATTATTGTTCAAATATATAGAATGGTTATGGCTGGTACCATCATAGATGAGGGGGCTTCTGTGAGTATCCTTTCCTCAACTTCTTGGAAAGCGCTTGGTTCGCCATCACTTTTGCCTGAGATGAGAAATCTAACAGGCTTTGATAAAGGAACCAGTCGACCGTTAGGGATCCTTCCCAATGTGCCCATAACATTGAGAGGGAAAACCGTTCACATGAACGCAATGGTAGTTCAAGGACCCCTGGATTACAATCTACTCCTTGGACGAGACTATATTTATTGCATGGGAGCAATTGTCTCCTCACTCTTTAGAGTAATGCGTTTTCCGCACGAAGGAAGAGTGGTCAAGCTCGTGGACTAGCTTTCATTTCCCAAATCATACAGAGCAAATAGTCATATACCATCCCTGAATGGTCTTTTCACGCAAGAAATGTCTCAATCTCCAGTCCGTCCTCCCGATGAGCACGAGTGATTCGGGGGGACATGACTGAAACCCGGGGGGCATGCACCCTGGTCTGCTTCGGCAGAAAAACTTTGGGTATAGGGTAGGTTTCCGCGGGAGAATATGACTAGTCTGTACCCCTGTCCGTGATTGGAAGAGGGGGTTATTCTAGAACAAGATTCTCTTGTCAAAGTTATGTGAGTTGGCAGGCATCGCCGCTCACCTTTGTTTATTTCGGTAGACATCGTCGAATAAGTGTTTTGTTTACGCCGTAAATAGAACAATATTTGGTAACCTGTAAGAGGTAGGCCTCTCTCGGTAAAACAAATGCTTTAACGGACTAAAGAAGTGGTAACCTTGAAACTCTGTTTTATACCTGGGGGCATGCAAGCCTTTTGGCATGCAAGTGAAGAGCGACTATTTATTTTTTAAATTTTTAGGACCTCTAACCCTTTAAACTCGTAGGATTGGTCGTCTCCTAACTTGCATAAAGAAAGGATGTGGGGCAAAACTCTAAAAGTTGTCGTTTTTATATGAGACATTCTTATCACACGACTGGATTGACCGAGCAGTTTTAGCACATAGTTCAAGATCGTTAAAAAATAAACATAATACATGAGCAAATGTTTCCACCCGCGTTTAAGCTTGTTAAAAATGAACTATTCCCCGGTAAATAACCATCGTGAATGTAGTACTTCAGCCATTAAAGCCTTGGTCGTGTTTGCACCATCACCTCCACTTTTTCATTGGCCGATCATTCACCTCCATTTGATTGTTTACCCATTTTGAGGAACAGCTACGAAGAGTGATTTCACTAGCCATCCTTGTGACACTGCCATGATTGGAAAATTCCAAACCTTACCTGGAATCAGCTGCTACCCGTTTTATCACTCGTTCCTCAAAAGACGAGTCTCCTTTAAGCTCTTTTCAACTGACTCGTAAAATATGAAAAGATTGTCGAGCCATTGGCCTCTCCAGCTCGTTAAAGGGACATGAAGTGCTATCCCTCCTCTAGATTTTAATCTTTTTGGACCTGAGGGATTATTACACAAAAAGATCGAGCGCTTGTTTTGTTCGGCTCATTAAAGTATCGAAAATCCATCCCTTCTGTATTGTTTTATACTTTTTCGGACTTAAGGGATTAGATGACGAAAAAGGAATTTTGGAGTTACCTTTACGTTCCATTTCAGACTCTCTAAAATTGAAAAGGACCGAGTTATCTTTGTCGTTAAAAAGATTAATAGCGACAAACTTGTCTATAGACGAGAACTAGTTTCACTATCGCTAGGCTCGTTAAAACATAGCGATGGGTTTGCACGAAGGGAAAATTATAGAACAAGCATATGTTATCCTCCTCAAGCTTGACAAAAATAAAGAGGTACTGGTCAGCAATGACTAGGGAAAAATTGGGAAGAAAACTCAAAGAAACTTTGTTGGTAGCAAGTCGCTCTTGAACATGACACTTCCGCTCCGTGTCCGAGTCGGGTTGGGTTGTTTCATTCACCAGTCACATCACCATGGTCACACCATACCATCCACATTTGGGGTTAATGCTACCAATCCATCACATCAGTGTCGCCGATATGTTCAAGAGAAGTCATTCAGAGAATTCACCTGTGTCTCACCCACTACCATACATTATACTCCATTCTTTCATGACCACCACCCTGAACCTTATATCACCAGATCGTCCTCACCTCCATTAAAATCATTTGCTCCGTTCCGTGTCATTGATGTGGGATTCATTAAGGCCCTCCTATGACGGATCACTTCTTGTCGACATCAGCTCATTATCCAAGAAGTTGATCTAGGAACACCCCATTCAGTACTTTGAAGATTGCATGCCTCAATGGCAAGTTTCTCACTTCCGGCGATAGGTTTACATCAATGGCCTTCGACCGAAAGATACTGCATGGTGTTCGACGCCAAGTCCTTTATTCACACCACGTGAATTGTACTGCAGTACCTTGAGGGTCATTATCATTATCGGTGACTCTCGCGCTTGTTAACAGTTTACATCATTGACTGGTAATCAAGCGATGTCTTTCCATGTTCGACTTCAGAACATTTCTCACATGGATCGACTTGTACTTCGAGTGAAGATCAGAGGAGATTGAAGACCCCAGATCTAGTTTCATCCATCCGGGCTGCGATATATATTCAGGGAAACAAAGACATTAAATGTACATCATTGCAGCACAGATAATCATCCTACCAAAAGGATGATGGCTCTACCAGAATCATCAGTCTACACTCAGACAATTGTCTGTCCTATGTACATGAAAATGAATTTATAAAGCTGAGCATGGGAATGCCTGCCTCAGCTAGATCATGAAAATATTATGAAGATGATGTATTGTATTGTATCTTATTACAGGTCTCCTCCCAGCATTGAAAGAACTTCGGATCCTCATAATAAAGCATTTCACCCGACACCAAAAGGTTAACGGCCTCATACTTTAGGGGGAAACTGTTATAGACATTTTTGTGCCCTACAACCCCAAGCATGAAATGTCCATAAACCAAGGGCTCCTAAGTCCCTAAAAGTGTTGTTCTAACCCCTAAAGGAACAAGGTCAACAAATTACAGCTTCTCCCAGAAGTTCTCCATGAAAAACTACTCAGAATTGGTCAAAACAGGATCATTGCAGCTGCTCCATTGGCTAGGTGCGTTGCATCTCACCCAAATGCACTGTGAGGGTGCGTTGCATTTCAAAATTCCCTTCTGTGGGGTGCGATGGGCGAGAAATGACAAATGGCAGTGTCATTCCGCAAGGTGGAGAGGCAATGGAAGCTTCCAGAATCTTCTCCTGTGACACTTGCCTCACTGAATTCGACCAAGGATGAGTAAGAGACCCTCAGTCTCCAAGTGGAAGCTAGAACTGTCAGAGAGAAGACACTAATCAAATCACAAGCTGACTCATCCCCCTTACAGATATCTATATATGGATCCCTCATCCCAGAGATCCGGAGGCTGGAATTTTGCATATTGTAAGGAATTGCTGTTGGTTTCTTGAGACAAACATCAGATTGTTGAGTGATCTAAGCTTTGTTTGAGGTGAAGAGGGACCCCCTTCATTGATTAGGTGCTACAACTTTGTTTTTAATTAGACTAATCAAATTATATTAGAGTTAAGTTTATGTTTTGATTATATAAAAGTTTCCATTTACAGAAGTTGGTATATGAACTTGTTGTTTGGAGAAGACTGTGGATTCTTTGTAATAGTGTGATTCAAAGTTGATACTTGTTGAAGTGTTTGAAGTATAACTTGATTAATTTCCTATTTCTCTTAATGTTGCTTCTCATTGTTTGTAGCAAGATCTAGATCGTGATTCCTTGATGATTATATTTCTTATATGCATGATTGAGTTAGTATCGATTATTCACTCTTGTTGCTCACATAATGGTTTGGTGATGGTTACAGTTGACATGTTATTTGTAGAAGCTTGGTTTGAAAAGATAGAGCTTGGATTCCTATGAGGTGATTTCATCATTTCTTTGTCAATGTAAATCTTGTGATTAAATTAGATTTTGATGTTTGTACCGAATCATTTCAATTTCCTATTTTGATTTCTCTAGCTTGATTAAATCTGTTAATTTATCAACTGCATGAATATTAGACAACCAACACTAGAAATCATATCTCGCCTACATATATTTTGCACACGACCTTGAAATAGCAAGACGATCCTTGGTTTGACAAAGTAAATGTGAGATTTTATAGTTTCCTAAAGCAAACAATTATAATGGTCGACATTTTTTGCATCATTGTCAGGGAGGCTACAAGGACGTGGAGGAGTGATTCACTGTTGGATAGATGCATCATTTTGGTATTACTGGGGCTTGAGTTTTAAATAAGAGAGGGGAATCAATCTATGTCATTGACCACCTATATCCCCGTGGGGGAAAAAGTGATAACCTCTTGTCCCACTGGTACCAGAATAACTAGATTGCATGAGTAGAGCATATAGGAGTGTATCCCTAGAGGTAGGGAAAGAAAGCAGAAAAATAACAATATTATAGTTAAGAAAGGTAAAAAATAATAATACTTATGAAGGGAGACATACATATATGATATCATCTCAAAAGAGGAGGGAAATTTTAGTTACACTACAGGACCCAATCGTACGACCATCTTAAACGGTCATTCTACCAAAAAAATTGAGGCTAGATTTAAGAGGAAACCAAGATATCAATGAAGATTTTTCGAGCTTGAAGAATTTGAACAACCTACTGAAAGACAAGTCAAATAATTTATATATATATATATGGGCCTGAGCATCAACACCTGGCTGAAGGACAAGGGGAAACATGGGAATTTGTTTCAAATTCTTGTAGTCTACTTCGAGGGACATATCATGAGAGCCTTCATCTCGATCAAGGTAGTGTTGTTAAACCTATAGAACCATAGGTAGTCTCTATCATTCTATTTCATTGATTTCCTCCCATTTTTGGAATCCTTGAGGATATTGGAGGATTTATGAAGGCATGGCCAATATTACTTCCACAATAAATTTCCTTGTTGCTGATACTAAGGGAAATGCACCTATGAAACATATTTCTTTGGCATCACTTCCCAATTTCCATGGAATTACCATTGAATACCCATATGCCTTATTGTTCAATTTGATGTGTTATGTCGATGTTATAAATATACTAATGATTTGCAGAAGCTGAAGTTGTTTCTAGCAACCTTAAAGGGGGCATCCTTGAGGTGGTTTATGGTCGTAGGTTGCAATACTATAAGTACATGGAATGAGATGAAGAAGGAATTCCTTCAAAAGTATCATGAATATTGTAGAACCCCTGAGCTTAGGGAGGATTTCTTTAAAATAACATAGAAGGAAGAAGAAAATTTGGAGGATTTTGTGGCTCGCTTTTAGTGTAATGTGCAAATATATCCATATGCTTTGTCGGGAGGAGATATTTTGAAAATAATTATGAATAATGGAATACATGATGAATGGTTTGATTTGCTAAATCTAATGGGAAAAGGAGACATTTCTAAAGAAAGTTATGACAATATCTATAATTTATGCAGAAGTTGTTCACGAGAATTAACTAGGAGCAGAGCAGGAATTAGGGACCTTTCCAAGGTCACAAAGTCAGCCACCAAAGGAGTAACTAACATGGAAATTTGAAATGTTTTGGAAGTTTTCAATAATAACATCCTCATAACACTGGCCTCTCAGTTGGATGTGTTTCAATCTAAACAAAAATAGTTAGAAGTTGAGAAAGAACTTGATATATTTTTCCCAAAATGTAGAATGAAGAATTCTTCTAGAGAATTCCCAGCGAAAGTCGTGGAAATATGTGGGATATGTGACAATGAACATTCTACAAAAACATGCCCATCCTTCCTCAGATTGAAATTAGTTTACTAGGGCACACATGAGGAGGTTGAATCAACATTCTTTGTGGGATCAAAGAAGTGTTAAAACAAATGTAGCAAGAAAGGCTCAATTTGACTTTAGCCTTAGTCAAATTGAGTAAATTTA
Organism: Pinus tabuliformis; assembly: GCA_031772625.1. NCBI lineage: Eukaryota > Viridiplantae > Streptophyta > Pinopsida > Pinales > Pinaceae > Pinus > Pinus tabuliformis. The sequence continues at coordinate 187,286,967 of CM062807.1, read as the reverse complement.
ATTTACACATCAACAATACAACTTGGAGGTAGTTAAAATGTGTGACATGGCTCTTGTCACTTAGTTAGCTCAGTAAATTCAAGTTAGAGGGCTTGTGGGTTTGTTATGCATGTGTGATTGCTAATTTTAGTAATCTAGTTTAGTTATTTTCAGTCGTATTCAGTTAAATGGCCTCTAACTATTGTTTGACCCAGTTGAAGGTTAGTGGTGTAGTGGGACAATAGTCTAACTCATAGATATGTTAGTTAATTGATCAATCAAACCAAAATAGATATTACATGCAAGGAGTTTTACTTCCTCGGCTGAAGTGGAGATCTCAAGGTAGTGTAACAAGTAGTTGTAAACTAGTTTTAGTGTACAGGTGTTGCATGCAATCAGATAATCAATCCTTGGGAATTGCGTAATCAATTGGAGGAAAATTCCTTAAAAATAATGGCTAATTTCCTCAAGAGTTGTGTAAGGAAATAGGAGCCTTGGTGAGATGATATTTGGTTAAGTGTTGGCCAGAGATTGTTGTTGAGCAGAGAGAATAGTTATTCCTTTGCAAGTTGAGCTCTGAGTTGGAGTAGGAAATTGTAATAGTTTCTCTATTCATTTGATTAATGCAAAGAGGCTTGAGAGGTTTTTCCTAGTTGGGTTACCCTATAAAACACTGTGTATTTGTGTTTTTGATTATTATGTGTCTATCCATGTTGTTATAAATTGTGAATTTCATTCTGCAAATCAATAGAGTAGAATTGTGTCTCTTGATTTTAGATTAAATTTCTTGAGCAGTTACAATTCTATTAGATTTCTACATGGTATTAGGGCCTCCAAATTCACGTTATAGCCAGTATTTCAAACTTGACTCTCAGGAATTTCGAAGTATCATCTTTAGTGCGGCAGTTTTTCTTCATGATCGGGAGAATGTCTTTGAATGTTTTGAGATTGGAGTATGCCCTAAAGGGTAGCTCGACTTTCATTGTCTAGAAGGATCAAATGGAAGCAGTGCTTGATGAAAATGTTTTGTTCGAATATGTTAAAACTAACATTGGAAAACCTCCACAATCGGATGCACCGCAATTAGACCAATGGAAGAAGACCCAGAGAAAACCTAATTCCAACCAAAATAATGCCAAGAAGAAATACATGAGGAAGATAAAATGCTTCCACTGCAATGAATATGGTTATTATGAAACAAAATGTTTGCACAATACTTCTACCATGAAACCTTCAAGAGGAGAAGAAGGTGAAGCACTGACTTCACAATTTGAACTAGACTTCACCCTAATAGCATGCATGGCCAAAAATGTTATGTGGAGTGCGTTGAACCTTGATTTTGGTTCCTCATTCCATACGACAGGGTGCAAGGAATTTTTCAGCAGCTTGGAGGAGAAGGATCTCAAGATGCATATCGAAATAGAGGATGATGGGAGGTACAGTGCTACAGAAATTGCTATTATCACCTTTGAGAGGGAGAAAGCCTCTCCTCTTCACCTCAATGATGTTATGTTTGTACCTAGGTTGAAGAAGAACCTGATCTCTATAGCCATTTTGGAGGATTGTGGCTATGATGTTATTTTCAGTAAATGGAAATTCTTTTTGAGACACATAACTACTAGGAAGATGAAGCAAATCGGGGTTCAAGTGAAGAATTTATACAAACTTAAGATGGGAGATTATAGTGCATTGAGCAGTAAGGCTGAGAAAGTGTCGAGTCGCGATGTTGGAGAACTCTAGCATAGGATATTGGGTCATCTACACCATGGCTCCTACGGTCTCCCTAAAGGCTCCCTTGACCAATAGGATGTCTACAAGGGTTGCACATTGGGGAAATACTCCAAACCCACTTTCCATGATCGATATTGTAGAGAAAATGTAATCTTACAGTGAGTCCACTCACAATTTTTTGGACCCTTTTCTACATCTTCCACATCAAAACATAAGGATTATGATATTTTTATTGATGATTTCTCTAGAAAATGTTGGATATTATTCATGTGGAAGAAGGATAAAGTTTTCTCAAAATTTGTTGAGTTCAAGGCATTAGTGGAGGAGGAGACTAGGAAGAAGGGGAAGGTTTTTAGGAGCAACAATGGAGGTTTATTTGTTTCACATGCCTTCAAGTATTTTTGTGCGAAAGAAGGTATTCAAAGAGAGATGACAACACCCCATAACCCACAGCATTATGGGGTTGTTGAAAGGAAGAACAAGAGAATAGTGGGAGCAACAAGGGTCATATTTCATGATTAGGGTATGCCATTGCATCTATGGGAAGAAGCATGCAACACCACAATCTACTTGCAGAACCAAATTCCACATAGAATACTTTATATGGTCACACCAGAGGAATATTTCTCTAGGAGAAATCCTAATGTGTCTCATTTCAATATTTTTGGAGCTTCAATTTATTTTCATGTCTCCAAGGATTCAAGGAAGAAACTTGAGCCTACAATAGAGTTGGGAGTTTTTTTAGGATACACTGAAACTCCACACAATTACTGGGTGTATTTTGCTTCAATGAGGATAACATTTGTAAGGAGATATGTCAAATTTGATGAGGAAAAGGCTATGATATTCTCTCTGGAATGAGATTTGAGTGTTCCACTAGAGTAGGAGATTCTATCTCCAAAGGAGGAGCCTTAGGATGAGCTTTAGGAGGTTGTGGAGCAGCCACATGCAATGGAGTAGATAGGAGGCATAATGGAGGCAACCACTCAACCAGAATCTTCTATAGAGGGGAGAAATAGGACCAGAGAAGATAATAGATTGTTGCAAGATTCAAGGGAGAATGTGGGAGCCCCCACATCACAACACTCATGCATAGGAGGTCACCTGATAGGTACACTGATTACATGGTTCTCATGATAGACCTCATTGAGACAAATCCTTCTTCATATGAGGAAGAATTTTCTCAACCTATTTGGGTTGATGCCATGGTGGAAGAATATGAATCCATCATGAATAAAAGTGCATGGGAGGTGGTGCCAAGACCCGAAGGAAAATCAGTGGTTGGAAACATATGGATCTACAAAGTGAAGCATGCAACAAATGGGAGCATCGAGAAGTACAAGGCCATATTTGTGGCCAAAGGATTCTTGCGGGTAGAGGGAGTGGACTACGAGGAAAATTTTGCACCAGTTGCAAGATATTCCTCAATTAGATCCATTCTAGCATTGGTTGTGCAGATGGGGTGGGAAATCCACTAGATGGATGTAAAGATCACCTTTCTCAATGGTGTTGTTGAGGAGGAAATTTACATAGAGCAACCGGAAGGATTTGAGACATATGATTGAGAGTTTCATGTGTGTAGACTCAAGAGAGCATTGTATGTTCTCAAATAGGCACCCCGAGCATGGCACACTCGAATCGATAGTTATCTCAATGGATTGAGCTTCACCAAAAGCGAAGCAGATTCAAACCTCTACCACATTGTGGTAGATGGTAAGTTTCTTATTCTTGTGTTATATGTTGATGATTTAATATTGACAAGTGATGAGCAGTTGATCCTCTCTTGGAAAGAGGATCTTGCAAGGGAATTTGAGATGAAATTCATGGGCCTTATGCATTACTTCCTCAAGCTAGAGTTATGGCAGGGTGATGGTCAGTTGTTTGTGTATCAAGGAAAGTATGCTACTGAGATACTTCAGATATTTCACATGGAGAGTTGCAATCCCATGGACACACCTCTAACTAAATACTGGAGAAAGGAGAATGCCACTTCAAGTGAAGAGGTTGATGCTATCATTTACAAGTAGCTTGTGGGTTCACTGACATATCTTGTGAACACATGACCTGACATGTGCTATGCAGTCAACCCAATTAGCCAAGCTATGGTGAGCAGGCTACCAAGCTATATTGGAAGGCAATAAAGCATTTGTTATGGTACCTCAAAGGCACTACCCAGTGTGGCTTATGGTACAGAGGGAAAGAGGGAGTGAACTTGCAAGGCTTCACCAATGAAGATCGGGCAAAGATTCCATCTGACAAGAAAATTACATCAAGTTTTATCTTCAGTGTTAGGTCTGCAGTTATTTCCTAGTACAAGAGGAAGCAAAGGTTTGTGGTGCTTAGCAAAGGTTAAAAACATGGCTACAAGTCAAGCATAATGTGAATCAATTTGGATGAGGAAAATACTTTTTGGACTATTTAGTCAAGAGATGGATCTGACACTGATATATTGTGGTAACCAGAGTTGCATTAAGCTCTTTTAGAATACAATATTTCACAACATGTCCAAGCACATTGATATCTAGTATCATCATTTTTGGGGTTGTGTGCAAAGGATAATTATGTTGCTAAAGTACATTCCAACAAAGGAGCAATATGTTGACATCTTGACAAAGGCATTGTCAAGAGTTAAATTTGAATTCCATACGTGGAGGATAGGGGTGGTTGAAAATCCCTTTCTTTCTAAGAGTGAGTGTTGAAAAAGAAATGTAGCAAGAAAGGCTCAATTTGACTTTAGCCTTTGTCCACGAGTAAATTGAAATTCCACATCAATAAGACAACTTCGAGGAAATTAACTTGTATAGCATGGCTCTTGTCACTTATTTAGCTCAGTAAATTTGAGTTAGAGGGCTTGGAGTTTTGTTATGCATGTGTGATTTCTAAATTTTAGTAATCCAGTAATATTATTTTCAGTTGTATTCAGTTAACTGACCTCTAACTTTTGTTGGAGTCAGTTGAAGGTTAGTGGTGCTATGGGACAATAGTCTAACTCAAAAATCTATTAGTTAATTAATCAATCAGCCTAAAATAGCTAGTGCATGCAAGGAATTGAATATCCTTAGTTGAAGTGGAGATGTCAAGGCAGTGTAACAACCAATTGTAAACTAGTTTGACTGTATAGGTGTTACATGTAGTTAGATAATAAATCCTTGGTAATTGTGCAATCAATTGGAGGAAAATTTCTAAAAATAGGGGCTAATTTCCTCAGGAATTGCAGAAGGAAATAGGAGCCTTAGTGAGCTGATATTTGGCTAAGTGTTGGCCAGAATATTTCATTGAGCAAAGAGAATAGTTATGCTTTTGCAGGTTGAACTCTGAGCTAGAGTAGGCAATTGTAAAAGTTTATTTATTAATCTTATTAAGGAAAAGAGGCTTGAGGATTTTTTCCCAGTTGGGTTCCCCTATAAATCATTGTGTATTTTTGGTTTTTCTTATTGCATGTTTATGCATATTGTTCTAAATTTTGAATTTCATTCCACAGATCAGTAGAGTAGAATTGTGTCTCTTGATTTTAGATTATATTTCTTGAGAAGTTGTAATTCTATCAAATTTCTATCCATGGAAATTACAACCCCCAAGTATGCATCATGACCACTTTGCATTTGTCAATACTTGGGCCAATCAATATAATCTTACATAGACACAATTGTTTGCCCCCAAGTGGTAGAATCCCCAACAATTCCAATACGCCTCACCATGGGTAAAATGGCTAGTTCAACTAGTATAAAATAAACCTTGATCGTTGAATTGGAAAAATTCTTATTTTTTTGGACAACAGTTTCCAACACCCCAACCATAATTACCTTCATTGCTTCCCTCACAACCTCAACTAAAGTATCTTGTGAATCCCCTAGTCAATGCTCCAACAAGTAGCCTTGTTGTTTGACCTCAATTAGCTATTCAAGATGCACCAAATCCAAATAATAAAATGGTGCAAAAAGTTGAAATAACCAAATTCCCAACCTATACTATTAATCAAGTTACGTGCAATGACATACAACTTAATTTTGGGAAGAAACTTTGCTCACAATATTCACCAATTGTTATAGAATGAGTGGAGGATGAGCTTTCACATCAGGAAACAAGAAAGAGTCATGATGAAAAGGAAAACCCATAATATATAGAAGACCTAAGAGTAACGACATAAACAAAAAACCAAGAGGTTTTTATAATCCAGTTGATACTCCAGCTATTACTCCCCCATATCCTAAACAACTGGCAATTGTCAAAACAACCCCGCAACTGAGTTTGATCTATTGGGAGAACTGTAGAATCTATATGTTAAGATTCCATTGCTTCAAGAAATAAGAGATATGCTTATTTATGCTAAGACTACCCAAACCCATTATCCCCTAACTAGCTGAACAGTCCACCATTTGACCTAAGGTGGTCCTAGAAGATGTGGTTATATTTGTGGATTCTCTAGCCTACCTAATAGATTTTGTTGCTCTCAAGACAAATCTAGTCTTAATGGTCATCCTTTGATTTTGGGGAGGCCTTGCTTTGTTATGGTTGATGCCTATATTGGGTTTAGGACAGGGAATATGATAATTTCCCATGGGAATTTTAAAAAGGACTTATCTATTTATTCCAAAGTGAAGCCTACCCCAATGTATGAAGATCCTATATGGGTCGATCTTGAACTTGAAGGTGATCTCACTCGTCTGGTCTTAACTATTGAAAAAGATTTAGCATTCAAAATTGAAACATAGGATGATATTTCTATGACTTTTATCAGTAACCTTTCCTCTATTTCATATCCTTTTCATTAGCTAATAGATATGGAAATGGAAGATAATGTTATGGGTGATTCTGATTTAGAGAAAGAAGAGGAAATACCAACTATGGTCACTCCATAATAGTGTCCCTGTTGAAATTGAACTAGGGAAAACACTAATTATCAATCCTTGAGCAAAATGATAAGTTGTTAGAAGTTCCAAAAAGGAAAAAATAATCACTTGGGACTACAAAGATATGAATGGTATACACCCTAATCTTTGTACACATCATATATATATCAAGAAGGACTACACTCCCATCTAACAACCACAAAGGAGAATGAATATTCATTTAAGGGATGTCGTTAAAAAGGAATGTCATAAGCTATTGGGTGCTAACTTTATCTATCCCATATCTAACAGAGAATAGGTTTCCACTCTATGTAGATTATCATGAACTGAACAAAGCAACATGGAAAGACCATTTTCCTTTTCCATTTATTGATCAGGTCTTGGATATGCTATCAGGGAAAAAATTCTTCTCTTTCCTCAATGGTTTTAGTGAGCATAACCAGATTCAAATCTTCGCAAAAGGCCAAGACAAGAAAACAATTCACCTTCCCATGAGGAACTTTTGCATATCTTGTTCTTCCTTTTAGTCTTTGCAACTCACCTGCCACCCTTAAATGAGCCATATTAGGTTTATTTTCTTATTTGATTAAAGACAACCTTGAAATATACATGGACAATTTTACACCGTATGGGACTAAGTTTGATCAAGTATTTTTTAATCTAGAAGAAACACTCCAACAGTGTATAATGGCTAATCTTGCATTAAGTATGGAAAAGTTTTATATGATTATAACAAAAGGCATGGCATTGGGGCATCTTCTTTTAGCTATTAGCATTCAATTTGACCCAGCTAAAATCCAAGTAATTTGGAGCTTATTACCTCCAAAGACTTAAAAATAAGTATGCATATTTTTGGGTAAAACTTGGTATTATCGTCACTTCATTGAAAATTACTCTAAAATTGCTTCCCATTTGTATGCACCACTAAAGAAGAATGCATAATTTGTGTGTACTAATGACTGCCAAGTTGCTTTTGAAATATTAAAAAAAATGGTGTCTATAGTTCTTGTATAACACATGCCTAATTGGAAAATGTCATTCCATATTTCCTCAAATGATTATGGCAATGTTGTGGGAGTTGTGCTTGGACAACAAGAAGATAAGAAGCCATACACTATCTATTATTCCAGCAAAAATATGTCACTAGTAGAACTAAATTACATGGTAACGGAGAAAGAATTTCTTGTTTTCATATTTTCAATTAACAAATTAAGACATTATGTAACTAGTTACCCCACTTTTGTGCACACGGGTCATTGAACCAGCAGATAATTATCTAATTAAATTGTTACTAGTGTACGAGTTATCAAGTGGCTATTACTTATGCAATAATTTGATATTACAATTATTGACAAACCTAGTAGAGATAATGTAGTTGTAGATCATTTATGTAGACGGGTTATAAATGCTGACAATTCTCCTGTAGAAGATAGTTTCCCAGATGAATACTTGTTTGCAGTATCCATTCATACATCCTGCTATGCGAGATTACAAACTACCATGTTCTAGGAAAATTTCCAAGTCATGTGTCGCCACGAGAATGAATGTAATATCCCAAATGAGATATTTGACTAATTTTGCATAAATCTAACTCAACCATAATTTCTCCATAAAAATTACCATTTATTTAATAGAACATTTCCATGTAAAAATATAACCAATAAAATACGACAAAATAACAACAATATGAATAGGAACAATCTCAACTTTTATTATAATAGATAAATTAGGATTACACACATATACAATCAATATAGCTAAGATGAAAGTTGGCCTCAAGAATCTGCTCCAATACTGCGCTAGCCCTCCAAACTAAACTGAAATCAATCAATGCACCTGTGAATTCTGGATGAATCCACCAAGGAGATGAGGTGGGTTTTCGTCCACTCTCACAAAAATCACTCGAGGGTTTTTTTCCTAGGGGTATAAAGTAGAGAATCGGGTTTTGAAACATCTCACACAAGAAAATTCTCAAATCCAAGATGTCCCAAATGATCTCTTCCTCCTCCTTTTAAATACTCCATAGATAGATCTCCATGTATCTAGAAGCATCTTATTTTGATTATTTTAATATTATTCTAGAAACTCCTTTTTTACTCCATCTAAGTGACTTTTAATTTTTATTTTATTTCACTAAGTCATTCTTGGCCATTTTTCTTCAATTAATTATTTTCCCCTCTTTTCATTTAATTAAGTGGCTAATTAAAGTCACTTTTAACTTGGTAAAATGGTCAACCGCCCACCATACTCTCTCTGGCCACTAGAAGTCACTTATAAGCATCACATCCTATAGATATTCTCATTTTGGTTCCAACGAGCTCTTACACTAAGGTATTCCATTAAATATTCCTCCCATGTTGCTACCTCAAACGTAATTAATTAAGTCAGGCTCGTTAATGCAACGAAAGTTGTCAGAATGCAATGAAACAATAGGAAAATTGTGCAGATGATGGTATATGCCAAGAAAATTCCATCATATCCCATCAAATTCCCTCAAAACCCCTTTGAGACCCCTGATGACATAATCTTGCTCCTACGACTTAGCCATCACATACCCTGGAAACCCATCCTAGTTATACTAAAGAGGAAAATAAAAATGGGGACATGAAAAATCCTCCCACCCCTAGATTTATTTCCTTCAATAAATCCATATATGTTCACTGTAGAGGAATTTGTAAAATAATACCAAGATCCCAAATGAACCATTGTACTATGCCATTCCTCTGAAATTATCAAACATGAACGGATCCCTCAATACTCGGATCCCAAATAAACCATTGACTCAATCTGCCATCCATGGATCCACCTGGATTCCAAAACCACCATAACCAATCATCCTTGGCCATCCCCCATGGCTCAAGTTACCCTTTTTCTCTGACCGTAGATTTTTATCCACCAGTAGAATACCAACCCATCACCTCTCTCAAATCTAACCTTGGCATAGGCCGAGGTCAACCCCACTCCAGTGATGTTGGGCTATTGCTAGTGGAATACTGAAGAACAAGCGAACTACATCCCACGGACAACTATAACATGTAGTATCCCTCACATCTAAAGGATCTTGTTGCACTATGTCCCTGACTATAAATATCACTTCATCAATAGAGTTCCAACTCATGGTCTCCCGCCAATCTATCCCACGGAAAGGATCGAATGCATGGACACCTATGTATGGAGCAAGTCTACTATGTTGTCGCTCATCCATGCTAAACTCATGATGCTCTATCTAGTCCATCAATAATATTTGTCCAAGAAATCCTACTCCTCTCCCTGTAATGGGAAAACATGGGAAAGTGGTGTTGTAAGCCTTATCTATGTACTTCTGGAGAGGGTTGCTCCCTAAAAGTATTGTAGCTCTGCCAACTACCTGTGCATCTGTGTATACCTCATTAGTGGGTAGGCCCAAATATGGATGCACCACCATCTCAAAAATACCCCCCCTCATATGACTTGAAACTCCATGCTCTTTGAGTCTACTAACCGCCTATAAAACTATTATGTCAGGCTCCAGCACCTCTTGACGACAAGTGTCTACAAATCCTACCACCCTACTAGTTATTTGTACACCTATATTCTCCTCATTAATGGTTGGTACAAAATATTTTTTCTCATCCTCCTCTATCATGGGCACAACATGAACCTCCAACTGGCTCTCCACGAAGGGCTCATCATACATATTGTGCATATCATCCTCCTCAACTGACTCATGCTCCACCATATGTTGCTCATGTTGAATTGAAATTGGTGACTCATCACCCTGCATTTATCCCATAGGGTCCACTAAATGACCACCATACACAAGAAAATATAAATTTGGATTGATGTCAACAACTCCACACGACTGCTCATGTTACTCTTCATAAGAACCCATGGACTCATCTAAATAATAATCATCATTCAAAAATTCAGAAGGATCCCCCTCCAGGTCTACCTTAGTTGTCTCTGCCATATTACCCAAGCATGAATGGTTAGGTCCCCAAGGCTTCTTGTAGATGAATAAAATCCCCTTTCTCCTTAGTTCATTAATGTTGCCTGATTGGTCACCACAAATCCTCTGCAACTCCTCTCCCAATTGTCTCCTAAATAGTTTTAGGTTCTACTTAACCAACCATTCTACTAGTTCATAAGCGACATGTGAGAACAACTACTCCTCCTTCCATATGGCCAACAACTTATCCCATAACCTCCTACAAATGGATTCATGGCCTTCCATACATGAAGACAAGATGGAAAATATGTTTTCATTAACCGTATCAAGATGTTGTTTCTGAATTTTGAAGAAATATTGGAACATTTGAAGGATCAGGTTATCAGATTCAATATAAAACATGACTTCATAATATTTGAGCATGGCCATGGCTTCTAAAATCTCAATCTTTTTCCCAAAGGTAAGTCTCACGGTGTCATCCAAGTCCTGAAAGGTCTCTACTATCAACTTGAAAACTCCCCTCATAATATCATTGTCGTAAGGGGATATAGGTGCAGTCAGCCTCATAATGTTATTGATATAGGATGCAACTGAAAGTCTGACCCCTTCACAAGGTTCCTCCTAGAAATTGTGTTTTATGAGAGCAAGCATGGCGGGTTTTAAAGCCCAACTTAGATTCTTCCCCTCTGACTGAACCACCTTAGAAAGGACGGAGTCTAGTTCATTTAGTTTAAAAATGGTTTTCACTGTAACCCTCATGTGTTTCATATTTTTCCCAAGTGTAAAGATTTTTTGCCAAATCTCTATCCCCTTCTGCAAATACTTTGGTTGTTCATGTTGAAGAATAGCATCAACCTCTCTTTTAAATGATATATTGTTCTGCTTGGGCTTGTGGTCTAGGGATGCATGGAGGTTCAAGGAACTAACTTCTGTAATGTTCAATCTATTTAATTCATTTAGGAGTTTTTTGAGTTTCTCCATGGTTTATCCCAATGATGACAAGAACATATGTGATAATGAGGCAAGAGTTTTTAGTTTTGTTGAATGCTTTTTTTCTTCAAAGAGTTTGGCTACAATTTTTGTAGGTTCATTCTTATAATCTACATATAGAAAATAGGCTCAGTTTACAACATTCACCCACTATGGAACTTTCAAGAGTTCAAAATTGATATAAACATTGATCATAGATGTTAGACACTGACATGATCAGGCTAGAAACAACCTAGGACAATTCACTATATAATCATTGTACAAACCCAAAAATGCATGTAAAATATCATAACTTAACAAAGAGATTCATGGTCATTAGAGAAAGTGTACCAACATTTTAATGCTGTGAAATAACTTGATTTGAAAGTGGCGCATGTTGAAAAATGTGTAACTAGGTTCAGTATTCATAAGTATGAAATGTATTTTTTATTCTTGTAAATTATAAAATGAAAGAAAAATTATTATTATTATTTTGGAGCATGGGGTTCATGCTCAAGGTCTTTTATTTTATAGGTCAAGCACCAATTGAGTGATTCTTGGGTTTGTCCTAGGTCGAGAAATCAAAAGAGTCATTGTCATAAGTTAAAGAACCCACTGGGCACATTGTAACTTGTAAAGAAAATTATTTTTGTCTTTAAAAGTGTGTGTGTTGTGAAGGAAAATCCCCTCTATGGATAGAGGCAATCTCTCTAGCCTAATGAGTGGGTCTAGCAACAAACTAAACTAACTAACATACACTTTCCTAACTTATGTTTAATAAATGCAGAGAGAGAGAGAGAGAGAGAGTGAACTACCTCGCTCTGATGCTAATCGCTCAATCCTTTGGAGATGACTTTGATTCCTTTGCTTCCAGGCTCGCTCCTTACTTGTTCTTCACGTCCGAGTACCTACAAGAAATATAAAAGAGAAATACAAGGTAAAAAAGCATATATGGCATACATCAAACATAAACTACTTAATAGATAAAGGAGTATTAATTTAAAAGCATAAAAATTTACACAATTATGGAAAGTGAACATCATATGTATGTATTAATGAGCTAAAAAGGGAAGCATACAACCTATGCCTTGATGTTGGAGACTTCCTTTTGGTGGATGTCCAAGTCCAAGCAAAGACTCTTCAAGCACTCCTTCTCCAAGTTAGAATGGGTAGCATTTGGGCATAATCTTAGTATAGGAATGCAAGCAATTAATGACCAACCATTTGGGGATGGAAGGGAGTTGATTTATAGGAAGGGAGAGGGAGTTAGGGATCCACAAAAGAGGGAGGAAGTTCCACATCTCAAGGGGAAGGCTCGTAATGATAAGATCAAGAGCTCCAAATGGGAGAGCTCAACCATATCTACAACAACCAATATCCAACTCATTGTTCTTGAAGTTTCTAGTATATGAAGCTTCTCTCCCATTTTGGGAAAACCTGCCAGAAGAGGTTCATATCAAAATTGGTGCTGGCAGTGCTAGGTTAAAACAGTGCAACTTTCCATCAGCACGAGAAGGCAATGGCACAAATCACGCTAGCCATAAAAATTAGGATTTTAGATTACCTTCTTCAGAATTGACTTAGGGCAGTTTTCCTTTGGTTTTTCAGGGATGTTTTTGTCTGTGTATCATGATGGATATACTTCATAGTTATCAAAATTTTGGCACTTTGGGATATGGAACAAGAAGTGAACAGGAGGTGTTATAAAATATTGTGTAATAGATTCCCCCTAAAGCATGAAGGTAGAATAGGAAGTGATGGTTGAGATGCTTTACAAGCCAAGGCAAGGACTGGAACAACACCAACAAGAGACCTGCAAATCAAGCATATACATATACATATACATATATGACATCTCTAATAAACATGGCTGGTGATACATTATAGGCATATAGTGATACATAAATCCATGGTATGGATGCAACCATCCAAATAGAAGGGATCATGTGTATGGATCCACGGTATGGTCATAGCCATCCGAATAAATAGGATCATATATATGGACCTATGGTATGGTCGTAGCCATCCGTATAGAGGAAACATGTGTACAATCATGAATAACTCATAACTTCATGTAACCTAGATTTTATTAGATAGAATCTAGGGTCTTGCGCTTCATCTTGACCTAATCAATGTTCTAACATTAGATGTGTCAAAGTCAAACATGATAGAAAAACACCTGATTACCAGTCAATGATGTAAACCATTAATAGGCATGAGAGAAGCTACCAATAATGACAATGGATCTCAAGGTACAATCAACACAATCCATGAATGTGAATAATGAAGCTGAAGTCAAACACCCATTGAATCACCCAATCGAAGGTCAATGATGTAAAACTATTGTCGAATGCGAAGAATTTGTCATTGAGGCATGCAAGCTCTAAGGTACTGGAAGGGAGTTTCTACATCATCTTCCTAGATAATGAGCTGAAGTTGAAAAGAAGTGATCTATCGAAGGAGGGCCATAATGAATCCCACATCATCGACATGAAACAAAGAATGTAGTAGAGTAGATATGTGTGATCCAGGATTGTGGCAGAAAGTCAAACAGAGTATAAGTGGTAAAGACCTACAGATAGGACTCCTCTTGAACATATCGGTGACACAACTCAAGATTTTGGTAGCATTTGACTCAACACGAGATCAGAGGTCGTGATGACAAAGCAGTAAATCAGATTAGAGGAAAAATGGATTTCCCAAACCCAAGAAGGCAAGTGACTAAGTGAGGGTGTCTCAAACCCGATTCGAGCAATAAATGAGTGTCATGTTCAAGAGCGACATGCTGCCTTTACAAAATACAAGAGATGATCGCTTTTACTTTTTCCCCACCATTTCTAGTGAGTACCCCATTACATTTTATCGCAAGCCTGAAGGGAATAACATATGCTTGCCATATAATTTCATCCTTCGAATGAATCCATCCTAGTAAGTTTTAAGATCCCTAGGAAGGAGAAACTCGATCTTTTCATGGTGACAAGTCTTGTGTCTTTTATGTTTTACGAGTCTAAAGGAGGGGAAACTGGCATCTTTTTCATCTTTAGAAAGTTTGAAAAGGAAGCAAAAAAGAAAACTCCAAAGGTCCATTTTCATAAATCGTCTCTTGAACCCGAAAAGGTAGAAAACAATATCCAAGAGAACCTCTTAGCCATGTTTGACTAAGGTATTCATTTTTCATACAATAGTATATCTTAGTCTGGAAAAGGGTTAAACTTATATTAAGTAGACATCATTTCATTTTCTTTAACGAGTTTGAAACAACAAGTACTCAGAAATATTTTCATTTTTCGAGAGTCAGAAAAGAGCTTAAAGATGACTCCAGGGAGTCACTTTTTCATTTATTTTTTATGAGTCTGAAAAAGTGATAAAACAAAACTCATTGAATCAGTCAAAATAAATCACTATCTCTAAGTATGCATGACCTATCGCTACACAAGGAAACACACATTACCAATTTCGAGGAAAAATATTAAAAAATGAGTGAAATATGCCCTAATTTGGTAAAAATACTATTTAAAACTAAGTTATAAAAATCCCAATAAGTAAATCATTTTTATCATTTCACGAATTTTCAAATCTGAGAGCATTTTACTTCATTTTACCTCGATTTTTAGGTAAGGAGTACGATCAATCCTGGACACCATTCGCCGAGCCGTTTGTTGCAGGTAAGAGATTTGTCCCTTCCCTTCATTTTGGTTCTCATTTCATGAATTTTCATCCATATGTTAGGTTGAAAAGAGGATTTTCAAAAAAATTATGTTGAGGGCGATCAGTGTGGGTTTTACCCATCAGACTAGCGCTGATCAACTTGTGGTCAAGAAGGCCATTGCGCTGATAGGACGTGAAAATTCACACACAGTCATGTTGGTGCCGAGGTAAATTTTTCTTGTGAAATCCTCCATGTTGAATGGTTTTTCTTGAAATTTGTCTCCATGGAAGTTCATGAAAGGTTGTTTTATTGATTTTCCATAGGATAATCAGTCCAAAATGGTGGTTTAATGAAAAGAAAGAGGACATGAAGCTGAAGACAATCAAGCAACTCAGGATCCAAATTTCATTGATGCCATACAAGCATGTGGGTTGCTCAAGTTATTCAAGACTCCCGAGATTAGATCCCAACATGAGTTACTACAACATTTGATTAATTGGTGGGATGTGGATCACCGACTATTCATGATCAGGGATCAATAACTCGAGATAGGTGTCGCAAACATTTATTTCATTATTGGCTTGTCTAGAAAGGGATAACGGATTCAATTATCTGATTCTCACACTAGAGGAGAGAGCATAGATATGTTGATTGCAAGGCATTGTCCGGGGACTAAAAATACCCAAAGTGGGAAGATAGATATGAAGACCATCACAAATATCCCACTACAAACAATCCTTCACACTATGGCCTGAATAGTTGGGGCTCAAGCATTGCATGAAGCAACAAAATCTCATTTCCAGTACGCAATCGAGTGTCTAAATCCATAGTCTTCAACTGGTGTGAGGTTTTGTTGGTCTATATGAAGCGCCAACATACGAAGTGAAAGTCAGGAAGTCTTAAACAATTCAATTTCAAATCAATTTTGGTGATGTTCTTCCTGGAACATGTGTCATTGTTTCAATATCAATGGATAGAAGTGGATGCACCAATGCCTAGAGATCCATGATTACTTAGATGGGGTGAGTTGATGCCTCTACATGGAGGCGCCCAGCAAATGTCATTCCCTCCATCATCTTTTGGATGGTTGCGTAAGAAGCTAATCGTGGTTGATGATTGGGCATATGTAGGCACAAATTTCTGAGGAGATCTGAATATTCCACTTCCACAAGGCGCACAGTGGACTAATGCAAGAAAAAACCATTTTTAAAGTTTTTGAAGTTTTTGATTTTTTTCCTGTGTACTGAGATTTAACTTATGATGATTTCCATATGTGGGACTAGAGAGACCTCCAAGGGTTTCTCTAATAGCTATATGAGTGGAATGCCAAATTTAGGAGGCTCCTTGTGAGGATGGAGAAGATCCAATTGTCGAGGCAGAGCGTAACTTGGAAACCCTAACCAAGGCCATTCCATAGTACGCCTTGATAGATGAGGTGCCATTGCAGTACCAGAGACATACTGTAGGGGTTTCTTCTAGACTGCATCAACTATTGAGCCGAGCTATCAGGGCTACTTCATGCTACCATGAGCACCATATGGGTGAATAGCCAGCTCTAGTTTACTTTCTAAACTGATGTAGGCTTATGAAGCCATGTGTCTCAAAACACATATTTTGTCATTTTGATGTAGAAAACTCTTTTGCAAACACTATATATATATATATATATATATATATATATATATATATACATATACATATATATATATATATATATATATATATATATATGTATGTATATATATGTATATATATATGTACATATATATATATATATATGTACATATATATATATATATATATATATATATATATATATATATATATATATATGTATATATATATATATATATATATATATATATATATATATATATATATATATATATATATATATATACATGTTTTTCTGTTCACCATGTCTATTATGTGATTTTTTTATGATTTACATATGTCTATCTAACACATGGTTAGCCAATGCATCTGTTAATATGTTCATGCGTCTCAGAATGTGATGATAAGTAATAAAATCAAAATTTCATTCCAAGAGATGAACTTGCAAATACATTCTCAAAACTTGAAGGTTTCTAACTGAATATTATCCATTAAGTTGTAGTACAATGAGCTATGAATCAAGATTCATGATTAACTCTCTAATGCCAAGAGCAATAACTTCTGACAAAAGTTCGATGACCGCACTATATTTGGAAATGTCGTTAGTCATACAAGATAAACATATACCTTGTAAATTCACTCACTCTCCATTAGGGTCATAGATTGCTCGTGGCAGCGATAGACAGATTATATGTACTACGACAAGCACCATAAGCAAAACTGACATAACAGTTGGATGACATCTGCAAACCAAGTAGAGCATGAGGTAAGCAGAGGAAAACTTGTTTGCAAAAGCAAACTAACACACCAAAAACACACTGCACACTAATGAAACACACTAATGTACAAAATTATTTACACGAAAAAAACATAAAAATTTTTAGATGGAGCCCAATTACGAACTCGAATAATCGATCACCAGAGAGTAAAACCAGAGTTTCACTATTAGCATGATGTGTAAGCATTGACTCGGCCAATAAGTGGAATAACACCCATAAATGACAATTCCCCCATGCCCCCCGGGCGAGTGAGGGTTATGATTCCTTGAATAATGCCCCATTGCGATAATGAATAATGTAAACTTTGAAACAGGAACTGATATAGTTACCCGTTTCATAAAGATAGCAAAAAGTGACCTGATTTTGAAAAGGGGAGATGCAAAACACACATTTTTTTAGAGCATAGTTTTTGGCACTTTAAATTCTTTTATGTACATTACATTTTAGAATGTTAGTGATTTGCATGTTGATTTAAAAAAGTGGTGATTCTGCATCACGCCCTCTTTTTTTAATAAGAACGATTGATTTATTAAGAAGTAAGGTTGGGCCTGAGCCAAACAACCCCTGTTACATTAGGCTTCAACTATATGGATCTTGGCGATTCATAATTGTCAAAGTTTGTCTTTATCCATTGGGCCTTCACTGATACAACTGATTTAATTAGATTTCCTTGATTAGTGCTTTGGGACCTAAGTATACAGGGGAGACATCTTAAAATCTTGTTCAGCTTTTCTCTGGAAGGATAAGGTGAGCCTGACATCTACCAATATCGATTCTAGCAGCTCGTAAAATTGAATCCTCTGCTTATGAGAACGTTGCTAAGTTGATTCATTATCTTACTGATTGAGAGTTATATGCTTGAGTGATTATTCCACTAGCTGTGTCTAGCCAATTGAAAGGTTATTTTTATGATGTTGTAGCAGCGATGAGTCAATGTCATGCATTATCTATGATCCTCATCATTTGACTAGTGTTTTTCAACATGTAATAGGGCCATAGATCAGCATTGAACTTCAGCATTCAGATGGGTTTCGAATGTATGTTGCCTACGCCAAGCTTTGGGCGTTCATGGAGACAAAGACATTGCATAGGGAGATCGAAACATTGGCTGCCCTGACCTTGCACTGCAGGTCTTCACTTGTTAAGGGATTGGATGCCTTTCTATTGCTTCATCATTCTTTTACAGAAATACTTGAGCTAATAGACATCCCTTATTTGCCATTTTGTTAGCTTCCTCCTTCAGAGTTCGAAGGATATGGTAGAATGAACAGTTAGTGAAATTTTGTAGCAGATTTCTTAAGCTTTCAAGGGTCTTGTTGAGTGTTGAGCTATTGAGTTGATCACCATTGTTTAGGATTTTTATCAGGATTTCTGAATCCCCAAAGACTTGTAGGTTTTCCCCTCTGTTCCCCTGAGCTAGCTGACATGCTTTGAGCAGTCCTAGAATCTCGGCCTGGTTATTAGTGCTCTGTCCTAGGCCCCAGCTAAATTTGTCCTTTTTGTGCCTACCTAAAGAGTAGATTACTCCCCCTGCCCCTGATATCCCCGAGTTTCCTTTGGAGGCTCCGTCGAAGAATATTAAGAATTTTCCCTGATTTTTCCACCACTTTTGAAAGTCCGAATCAGAGATTCGAAGCCGGCACTCTGGGTTGAGGCAAGGCTGGGAGGGATTTTTTTAATTGCTAGCCCACCCCAGGGACTTACCTAGCCAACTGATATCTTCGGGGAGGAGAGAATTGTCTGACTTGTGATGTTTATTTTCGTATGTTTCCAGCAACAGAGCTTTTTCTTTGGTTGTCACTACATTGGTGGATTGTAATTTGTTGTTGAAGATGGCTTCATTCCTAGCTAACCAGATTCCCCAGCAGATGTACTTTGGAATTGCATTCCATATTTTGGCCCATGTTGATATTCTCTTCAGAGTGTGAGGATAACGCTCTTTCCATGAGACGAAGAGACTAACCACTGAAAGCTACACTGGAATTTGGGCGTTGAGCCCCAGCATTGCTTGCAACCATACTTCTTGAGTGAAGGGGCATTCAATGAACAAATGTTCAATCATTTCCTATGCCATGCAGTAGAGAGGGCATCTATGGGGACCTATAATTCCACGTTTTTGGAGGAAGCCTTTGATCATTTGGTACAAATCAGCCTTGATGGTATCCCAGCATATTCTATAAAAGTGGATGGAGAACCCATCGGGTCCTGGAGCTTTGTCTAGTTCCATCTTCCATATGACATTGCTGATTTCGTCTTTAGTGAAGGGCTTCAGGAGTATTGAGTTATCCTCCTCATTAACTAGTCTTGGAACGTGCTTGAGGAAGTCTTGTGATTCCTCATCATCATCCGCACCTTCTTCTTTGTACAGCTGCTGGAAGTGAGAGGTTGCAACCTCTTTTATCAGAGTTGTGCCTTTGAGAACAGCCCCATCCGGTGAGGTGATTTCAGCAATGTGGTTTCTAGAAAGTCGAGTTCGGATTTGCTTGTGAAAGAAGGCTAAATTTTTATCTCCAGACACAAGCCAGAGATTGTATGATTTGAGTCTCAAGGATTCTTCCTCCTCTCTGAATGACTGGAGAGTGCTGAGTTGGAGTTCTTTCTTGATCTGAATTTCTGAGTAGGTGATATCTTGTAGCTCCAAGCCCCTTTGGAAATCAAGCAACTGCTTTATATTCTATTTTCTATGACTAGTGGGGGAGTCTTTGGGATTTTTTATCCATTCTTTCAAGGTTGTTTTGGTGGCCTTTAGCTTTCGCTCCCACACATAGTTGGGCGATCCATGAACATGGATGGACCAGGCCTTCTTGACTGTATCCATAAACCCTTCTCTGTCTGCCCAAAGAGGGCTGAACCGAAAGGGGATTGGCCCCAAATTTTCCTCTTCTTCCAGCAAAAGAAGAATGGTTTTATGATATGAAGTCAACATTGGCAGAATTTTTGTGGAGATGACCTTCTTTTCAAAGAGGAAGGTGCTCTGGAGTAGGAATCTATCCAACCAGGCTTAAATGTGCTCCGCCCCAACTCTGTTATCTGTCCATGTGTAAAGCCCTGTTTTTTGGCTTAAAGTCCAGTAAATCCCATTGTTGAATCAGGTCTTCCACGAAGGGAAGGAAGTGGTCCCTACTATTGGTTCCTCCTATTTTTTCCTTTGGGTCAAGGATTAGATTGAAGTCTCTTGCTAGAATTATATTCTTGAGGGAGTAAGCTTCAAGGAAGTCAGTTAGGGTTTGCCAACAGTCTTTCTTTTTTACATAGAGGACAAGTACGTAAAGATTAAAGAGAGAAAAGATAATCTTACTAGGAAGGTGTTGGAGTTCAGTGTAAATCCAATCCTGCATCTAAAAGGAGATATCAAGTTGAAACTTGTCTTCCTCCCAAAGAGTGGCAAGCCCACCGCATGTACCCCTTGCACTTACTGCTTTTCCAGCTTTTGTTTTCCATTTTACTTTGTTGAGATCTAGAATGGCTCGCCCTTCTATTTTAGTCTCTTGGAGC
This sequence comes from Pinus tabuliformis, assembly GCA_031772625.1. Taxonomy (NCBI): domain Eukaryota; kingdom Viridiplantae; phylum Streptophyta; class Pinopsida; order Pinales; family Pinaceae; genus Pinus; species Pinus tabuliformis. The sequence goes on along the minus strand of CM062807.1, from coordinate 187,265,973 downwards.
ATGAGGATCTCAGGAAATTCTGATTTTAATAGGTTCTTGATTGCTTTAGATTTTGAGGGATTCCCCAGTCCTCTGCAATTCCAAGAGACTAATCGCATTATTTACTAGCAGAGGGAGGGGCAATACCTCCCTTGGGAGGCCTGGTTCTAGTATTTTTGTTGATGGACATCTCAATCATGGGTTGGTTGCCTTGCATTTTTTGTCTCTCCACCTCTTCTTCCCTAGCCTCTCTATGAAATTTCCTCCCCACTCTTTTCGAAGGCCTCTCAGTTCTCTCATCTTCCAAGGATCCTAAGATCTCTGGAGTCTTCTTCCTTGTCATATCTGCATAAGTTGGGGAGTTGGATACACCTTTTGGAATTCCGGTTTGGAGAGGGCCTATTTCCTCCTGCCTTTTATCTTCTTCCATGATGATGGCCTACTGTTTAGCCTCTTTATCTATTGGATCTGGGTGTTTTTATGGTGTACTGAGTATATCAAAGGGATTGGTGGGTATGTCGGCTCTTGGAGGGACTGTGCTCCCCTCCGCTTGGACTATGGGAGGAGTACCACTCCCCGTGGACACTCCTTTCCCTTTGTTTCTGTTGTTTTGCTTAGTTGTTACTGGTTTTTGGACCTGAGTCCATTGATCTCCTTTCGGGTTCTCGGCCCCCTCCTCTAATTTATTTTTACAATGCCTGACAAAGTGTCCATAGCCATGGCAGTACTAGCATTTAAATGGGAGTTGTTCATAATCTAGCACTTAGATATGAGACCAGTCAGCCACCATGAGTTTGATTGCTTTAGGGAGGCCGTCCACTAAGTCAACTTCTACACAAATTCTCACACAGGAGTACTAGTCCCTCCTTTCTGCTTGATCGATGTATTTGCCAAGTTTATTTCCTATGGTTTCTAAGGATTTGGGGTTCCAACAATGTAGAGGTAAATAAGGAAAGCACACCCAAACAGGGTCAGTTGAGGGCACATCCTGTGTCGGATTGAAGTCTAGAGACCATTGATTCAGGTACAAACCCTGAGGTCTCATGAAATACAAGCCATTTCTGAATATGATGTTCCTATCTTCTATCGCTTCAAATACGAATACAAAGAAGCCTTTACTGACAAAGTGACTTTTGATTCCTTCCTTGACAAGATATCACCAGTTCCTTTGCACCCAGGAATCTACAGCTTTAGGCGAGGGACATAGCCCTGTGAACTGTCCAATAAGCCCTCTTTCTACTAGATTCAATGCCACTTTGCAGGGTTCCTCAGTCGGTAGAGCAACTGTGGGGATGGATTCCATTCTTTTGACAAACTTTTGCTAGTTTTCGGTTGTTGGTCATTTATTACTTGCCGCTACCAGATCTTGGAATGCAGTTAGCTCAAGTGGAAGAGGAGGATCTGGTTCACGGCCCCCTCTGAGGGCCATGGCATTAGAGCTGCGCATAATCTCTCGCTGTGTGTATTGAAAATGCAACAAGTTGATGGAGCTTAGTGGAAAGGAGTCGCCTTCACTAAGTGGGCCCGCGGGCTATTTTTGGCGCAAAGTCTATTTTTAGACTATGTCTATTTTTAGACATATGGATCATGGACTATGAGTTGCAGGATGCTATTTGTGGATGATTGGTCATGCTGGTAAAAATAGATGGACTTCTACTTTTAGACATATGGGCGGAGTCTATTTTTAGACTGCCAGTCTAAATATAGAACAATCGAATATTATTAGCTCTTAATAATATTTGGACTATAAACATTATCTTATCTCTTGGAGCACTTCAGTTCGAGCTAAGAATGTGGCACATGCAACTGTCAGAAGGAAATACGCTTTTCTTATGGGTCAGTTGAGCTATTGCATGATGGACTTCAGTTAGAACTCAAGTGGTTGAGTTTGGTGGAGTTGATTGAGGAGTTGATGGAGTTGTGTTCAGTTTGACTTAGTTGAACTAGTTGTATTTAGTCTAACTACAGAATACACTAGTCATGAGTGATGTGAATTAGTTATTAATTAATTCACTAAGTATTCACTCATAAAGCAACTAAAGAATACATCAGTTAACTCAGTGCATGGACAGTTCAGTGGAGACAAGTGTTAGAGGTGGGTGAAAGAGTGAGACTGCTATCAGGTGTGACTATAGTTGTGCATGAGATTTGCACATGCATTGATGGAGATTGCCAATGAGGATTACGTAGTACAATCCAAGGAAAACGAGCTTGGATCATTCCTATTCTTGCTTTGGATTGCGCAATAGAGGTAGGCAGACAGTGGAGGAGATTTGAACCTGTGACTTGATTCAAATATGAGCTAGTTTGTGTGTAGCAGGTGGAGATAGTACTGAGTACTTGTGAGGAGTATTGTACTATGTATTGTCACATGTTCTCTATCATTATAATATACAAATAGTTGGGGGTTTTCAGCTGTATGCTTTCCCCGGTTACATATTGTGTTGATATGTGTTATTGATGTGTTTCAATGTGCGCATGCGAATGTTTTGATTCTGCAAATTGATGATCAACGTAGAGGAGGTTATGTATTATGCATGCATTCCGCAATAGTGTATAATCAGGATAATCTCTGTGAATACGTGTCATATTATTTAAAATTTCTACATGGTATCAGAGCAGAGTTGATCATCAAATCTATTATTCAGAAAGTGTTTACATTTTATTTCTTCAGGCAGAGTTTGTAATCGAGCTAGGTAGCCTCTGGATTCATCCTTCTTTTTAAAGGTGAGATATCCAATAAAAGCCCATACAGTCAATCTCTGTATGAGAAATACTTTGTTCTCACGAATTTTAGATCAGAAGCGGTTGAGTTTTTGAGCTGGTGGAATTCGAATTTGCAGCAGTGTTTTCTTGGTGTCAAAGTTGAAATGTCTTTCAACGGATTGCGATTGGAGTATGCCCTTGAAGGCAGCTTGAATTATGTTGCATGGAAAGACAGGATGGAGGCATTGTTAGATGACAATGGGCTGAAGGAGTTCATAGAGGCTGAGGTCCCAAAGCCTACTAATGCTGCTCACGTTGAGGTTTGGCAAAAGAAGACAGCAAAGTGTCGAAGGATTCTGTTGGAGGGCGTGAAGGATCACATTGTATCCAGCCTGCATGGAAAGGCTTCTCCATACTTGATGTGGAAAGCATTGACAGATTTATTCAAAAGCAAGAGTGACCAAAGGAAGTTGGCGCTCAAGGATAAACTCAGAAACATTAAGTGTGAGAAAGGAGACAATATGCCCAAGTATCTCACAAAGTTCACTCAATGCCGGGATGAGCTGGGAAGTGTGGGGGTGACTGTCGATGATGAGGACTTGGTGAGCTTGGCTCTTCTTGGTCTTCCGAAGAGTTGGCATCCCTATCAGGACTCTATCAATGGTCGAGAGAACTTGCCAGGATGGGAGAGACTTTGGTCAGATCTTGTGCAAGAGGAGATCAGACGGAATACCGGGGACGGATCTTCATCAAAGGCACCTGATGAAGAAAATTGCGCTTTGGTTGCCAAAGAAAAGAAGGGGAAGAACAAGAAAGCTTCTCATTCTGGTTCGAAAGGCAAGAAGCAAGACATGTCCAAGGTGAAGTGCTTTCACTGTCACCAGCATGTACATTATGCCACAAATTGTCCACAAAAGGAGAAAAATAAGCAAGCTGCTAGATCTGCAGCGCGAGAGGCCTTAGCCTCGCAGTTTGAGCTGGATTTTTCGTTGATCGCATGCTTGGTATCAAGTGTGATGGGATCGGTATGGCTCTTGGACAGTGGTGCATCTTTTCACATGACAGGGGATCGAGATTTGTTTTCTGATCTGGAGAAGAAAGATCTTGGAGTGCACATCGAGATGGGCGATGATGTTAGATACAGTGCGACCGGTCTCGGTACCATTTCCTTTGAGAGGGAGACTGGTAAACCCTTCGTATTGAAGGAAGTGATGCATGTTCCAGGATTGAAGAAGAATCTTATCTATGTGGTGATGTTAGAAGAAAAAGGATATGATGTTGTTTTCAGCGAGGGAAAGGCTTTCCTGCGCAGTAAGACAACTAGAGAAACCCGGAAGATAGGGGTTCAAGTCAGGAACCTTTATCAGTTACATGTAGATGGTTGCACATCAATGGCATGCAAGGCAGAAGGATTGGTGAGCCAGGATGATGGCGAGCTGTGGCACAGGAGATTGGGCCACCTTCACCATGGAGCCTTGAAGATACTGTAGCAGATTACTATTGGGCTTCCTAAAGGCACTCTTGCGCAATCAGATTAGTGCAAGGGGTGTACTTTGGGAAAATTTGTGAAAGCCACCTTTCACGAGAAGGATAGTCGCGCCACAACGATCCTTGAGAGAATTCACACAGACGTGTGTGGACCTTTCTCAGTAGCTTCGACAACAAAGCACAGGTACTATGTGATCTTTGTTGATGATTTCTCTCGAAAGTGTTGGATCTTCTTCATGCAGAAGAAGAGTGAGACATACTCAAAGTTCTGTGAGTTCAAAGCACTGGTCGAGAAGGAATCGGGGAAGAAGGTGAAGGCTCTTAGGAGCGACAATGGTGGTGAATTCATCTCTGGCTAATTCAAGGACTTCTGCAGCGTAGAAGGGATTTGAAGAGAGCTCATAGCTCCCCATAACCCACAGCAGAACGGGGTTGCTGAGCGGAAGAAAAAAACGATCGTGGGTGCTGCACAGGCGATGTTGCATGATCAGGGCCTACCCCTTCACTTGTGGGCGGAAGCATGCAATACTGCAGTATATGTGTAGAACTGTTGTCCTCACAGGATACTTGGCATGAGTACACCCAAGGAGGCTTATTCTGGTAAGAGGCCTCATATTTCCCATTTAAGGATTTTTGGTTCTAACGTTTACATGCATGTGATGAAGGATGCCAAGAAGAAGCTGGAGCCGACCGCAGAGGTTGGGATATTTGTGGGGTACACTGATACGCCCCACAACTATCGTGTGTATTTTCCAGATAGTCGCAAGACTGTTGTGCGACGGGATATCAAATTTCAGGAGGAGAAAGCCATGAAGTGTTCGCTTGAGAGGGAGCCACACTTGCATGCAAGTGAGGAGCTATTAGTTCCTAAGGATGAGCTTCAGGACATGGATTAGCCACAAGATGAAGTTCATGGAGTGGAAGAGACCACTCATGCAGTGCCAAGCATCAGAGGGCAAAAGTGCACTATAGAAGCTGAGCGACTGGCTCAAGATGCAGAGAAGGTTGTAGGGCCACCTACAGGACAATGCAGACAGAAACAGTCACCTGATCGGTACACTGGATACATGGCTCTTGTGAGCAAATGTGTCGTGACTGAGCCATCCTCTTTCGAGGAAGCTGTGGAGGATCCCGCATGGGTAGATGCCATGGTGGAAGAGTATGATTCGATTATCAGAAACAGTGCATGGGAGATTGTCCCAAGACTGGAGGGGAAATCAGTGGTGGGTTCGAGATGGATCTACAAAGTGAAGCAGGCAGCTGACGGGAGTGTGGAGAAGTACAAGGCAAGATTTGTTGCCCGAGTCTTTTCATAAATAGAGGGGATCGATTATGAGGAGACCTTTGCACCTGTCGCAAGGTATTCTTCCATACAGACGATTCTTGCTCTCTCAGTGCAGATGGGGTGGCACATACATCAGATGGATTTGAAGACTGCATTCCTAAACGGAGTCATTGAGGAGGAGGTGTGCATAGAGCAACCCAAAGGTTTCGAGATCTTCAGCAGCGAGTCGCATGTGTGCAGGCTTAAGAGAGCGCTGTATGGGTTGAAACAAGCACCACGTGCTTGGTACACATGGATAGACAGTTATTTCACCGGACTTGGATTCTCCAAGATTGAGGTAGATCCTAACCTATACCAGATTGTGGTGGAGGGTAAGTTTCTTATCATTGTACTTTATGTAGATGATTTGATTTTGACAGGAGATGAGTTGTTGATACTTTCATGCAAGGATGATCTTGCTAGGTAGTTTGAGATGAAGGACTTGGGCCTCCGTCATTATTTCCTGGGATTGGAAATTTGGCAGCGGAGTGATGGACTATTTGTTTCTCAGGGTAAGTATGCTCAGGAGATACTGGAAAAGTTCAACATGCATGGCTGCAAGCCTGTTGATACTCCTCTTCCTGGAGGTTGGAGGAAGGAGGATGCTACTTCAGCGAAGGTAGTGGATGCCACTATTTATCGACAGTTGGTGGGGTCGCTTATGTATCTGGTCAATACATGACCCAATATATGCTATGCTGTTAACCAGCTTTCACAAGCTATGGTTAAGCCAACCAAGCTCTTCTGGAAGGCAGGCAAGCATGTATTGCGTTATCTCAGAGGCACATCGGGATATGGATTGTGGTACAGACAGGAGGATGAGGTGAAGCTATGTGGCTTCACGGATGCAGATTGGGTAGGGAGCCAAACGGACAGAAAGAGCACATCTGGAGGGATTTTCAGTATCGGGTCGACAACAGTTTCTTGGTACAACAGGAAGCAGAGATCCATGGCACTCAGTTCAGCAGAGGCCGAGTATATGGCAGCAAGTTTGGCTGCATGCGAGGCTATATGGATGAGGAAGATCTTAGTCGGGTTGTCCGGGTCACGCTTGGAGCCTACAGTGATTTATTATGATAACCATAGTTGCATTAAACTCTTGGCTAATCCAGTATTTCATGATAGATCCAAGCACATCGACATCAAGTACCATCATATCAGAGATTGTGTGCAGCGGAGAATCATGTTACTTTCATATATTCCAACGGAGGATCAAGATGCTGATATCTTGACGAAGGCATTCACCAGGAGCAAATTTGAATACCACTGAGGTGGGATAGGGTTTGTAGATAATCCATATCTTGTTGAGAGGGAGTGTTGAAAATGCAACAAGATGATGGAGCTTAGTGGAAAGGAGTCGCCTTCACTAAGTGGGCCCATAGGCTATTTTTGGCGCAAAGTCTATTTTTAGACTATGTCTATGTTTAGACATATGGGCGGAGTCTATTTTTAGACTGCCAGTCTAAATATAGAACAGTTGAATATTATTAGCTCTTAATAATACTTGGACTATAAACATTATCTTATCCTCTTGGAGCACTTTAGTTCGAGCTACGGATGTGGCACATGCAACTTTCAGAAGGAAATACGCTTTTCTTATGGGTCAATTGAGCTATTGCATGATGGACTTCAGTTAGAACTCAAGTGGTTGAGTTTGGTGGAGTTGATTGAGGAGTTGATGGAGTTGTGTTCAGTTTGACTTAGTTGAACTAGTTGTATTTAGTATATCTGCAGAATACACTAGTGATGAGTGATGTGAATTAATTATTAATTAATTCACTAATTATTAACTCATAAAGCAACTAAAGAATACATCAGTTAACTCAGTGCATGGACAGTTCAGTGGAGACAAGTGTTAGAGGTGGGTGAAAGAGTGAGACTGTTATCAGTTGTGACTATAGTTGTGCATGAGATTTACACATGCATTTATGGAGATTGCCAATGAGGATTGCGCAGTACAAGCCAAGGAAAATGAGCTTGGATCATTCCTATTCTTGCTTTGGATTGTGCAGTAGAGGCAGGCAGACAGCAGAGGAGATTTGAACCTGTGACTTGATTCAGATCTGAGCTAGTTTGTGTGTAGCAGGTGGAGATAGTACTGAGTACTTGTGAGGAGTATTGTACTATCTATTGTTACATGTTCTCTATCATTATAATATATAGATAGTTGGGGGTTTTCAGCTGTATGCTTTCCCCGGTTACATATTGTGTTGATATGTGTTATTAATGTGTTTCAATGTGCGCATGCGAATGTTTTGATTCTGCAAATTGATGATCAATGTAGAGGAGGTTATGTATTATGCATGCATTCCACAATAGTGTATAATCAGGATAATCTCTGTGAATAAGTGTTATATTATTCAAAATTTCTACAATGTGCTCCTCTCACGCATGTAGAGCTCTCCGCAGCTAGGTCTCAATTAGATTTGTCACGCCATTTTTTTAAAATACCTATTTTTTGACTTTAAATTTTCTAATGTATGAAATGTAAATAATTAATTTCTAAATTTAATAATTTTTGAAGTGGTCTTCCTCTTCATATATTCTTGTTTTTATTTTAAGTTTTTTTTTTTTTTTTTTGTAGTGAGGTTTTTATTGTTTTGTATATTTAAAGAAGGTGGTTTATATTTTGAAGTTTCGATATTCTACATCGTTAATTAATTTTTCAATGCACATGAAATAATTGTCTCTAAAAAACAATATTTTTTAACAATTGACATAAAAATAACCATTTTCAACATAAATATAACTCAAAAATTACACTTTTGGATAATTTTTTGTAATTTTTTTCTAGAAATGACATGTCAAAATCACAATTTTTATAGGAAAAATTGAACTAAAAATGGTTAAATAATAGTTTTCTAACTGAATTTCATGTCAAAAAAATAATAAATATCATTGTTTTTTCAAAAAATAATGATTAACATAAAAATTAATGTGGAAATTACATAATACAAATATTGAACACATAACAACATTAATTGAATGCTTATTCTTCTCATAAAATGTCAAAGTCAAAACATTACAAGTATAACTAATTAATATGTACAAAAAATGAGCTTGATTTCCAAGCATAACTTAAATTTAATAAACAATATCACGTAATCCAAACTCTTCATCTTCTAGAGTTTCATCATTGTCTTCTTCCACAATATTTTCTGCTTCATTTTGTTCATTTTCCTCTTCTAATGGATCTTTGATGTCTATGAATCTCCTAATGTATGCCTTTCCAATCATTCCATGTAATGGTGGTTGAGGTTCCTTTGCCTTTTTTGCCACACGTGATTCACTGAAGTCCCCTTTCTTCAACCCAATTTCTTGCATTACATCTCGAATAAATTGAAGAGCATTAATTCTTTGCTAAATAAAATTGCACTATACTGGATCTTTTTCAATGGCAATGCAATTTCTTCCTTTTTGAAGGCAACATGCTAGTAATGTACCTAATTATCAAGCACAAAAGAAATAATGAAGTAAATTAGTACAATGACATATAAATTAAGAAAGAAGATATTGAAATTCAATTCCATATAATAAAACTTACCTGAGCAAGAAAATAAATCCAGAACCCAATCTCCTTCATTTGAACATATGTCTATAATATAGTTAATCAATAACTGTGGTTTTTGATAAATGTTAACTATCTCTCCTTTTGCTTCTTTTTCTTCATATGTTAGTTTTCTCACAACAACATCATAAGCCAGTACTTGGCTATGACTCTTTCCATCTACCCGATTAAAAATCATAGACATATAGCTATCATCTTTTGCCCAACTATTAATATGGATGAACTCACAATCATTTATAAATGGTTGATCTTCAAGGTTAAGAAGATTTGACTCTTGCCTGTAGCATGAAATAGTAAAAGTTCAATTAACCTGTAAATAAATGAATTTTTTAAAATTAATCAAATATACATTTTCAACGTCTTACTATGTAAGCTGCATCCTTGAGTTTGTTTTCCCCTTGAAGCTTGACAATAACATTGCCAATTGTGTTTCTAAATGGAATGTCACAAATCTCCATAATGGTGATGATGTGACTTCTAGAAATCCTGCAACCACTTTACTAAGATCTTGATAAGTATAAGGGTCACTATCATAGTCAATGTTTGGGATATTGAAACCATGGGGAATATCTGCAATAACTAGGGAATAATCCCTTTTAAGTGTGAGTTTAGCAATGTCTTCACAGACGCCTTGTATTACTTGATATTGAATAGTGTCAAATCCATTCCAAATGAAATGAGTAAGAGTTGGATCAAGTTCAACATTCCTAAGACGTTGCTTCTTCAGTCTTTCGATATTAATCTTTTCAATAAAGGTTCTGAAACTATTTGGTGCTCCATTTGCATCCTTCCTCATCTTTAATAAAATAAAAAATATATGTATAAGTTATAAAATAAAAATAGTATATAGATGAATAAAAATGAATGTATAAATCAACCTACCTTTTTAAATGAAAGATTTAAAAAAAAAAAAATGTTGATGTAGAACTTGAATTTGGATAGTTGCGTACAACATCATCCCAACTATCTTCATTCAACAATTTAACCATTTGTTCTTGTATCTTCATGTAAACTTTGTGACTACATAGATAAATTAAAAAAAGTTATTATAATGATATGTATAACAAATACTACCAAGAACAATATGTTATATTTAAATAAAATTATAATCTAGAAATAAGTAAAAATAATTCAACAAACTTACTTTTGAAATTCCTCAGACATTTCCTCCAATGATAATTCCCCTGATCTCACACGAGATAATATTTCTTTGACAAGTTTTTCATCCTTCACTCCTTGCAATTCTCTCCAAGGTGTGATAGTCTATCTTCTAGACGCTGCTTCATTTCAGGACCTAATTTACTGTTGCTACATATCAATGGTTTAGACCTTTTGGCCTTCTAGTTTTTAATGCCAATGTTCCCCCACATGCTAAAAATCTCATTAATCAATTCTCATATCTCTCCAATTCTAAATTCCAACTGGAAAATGTTATCAATACCTATGAATAAATCAGTATTTACTCTGCCACCTTTTGAATTGATTTTCTACTCAATTTGATAGCTTATTTGCATACAACATTCCTTTCAAAAATCTACAGTAACATTTATCTTATCTCCACCACATTTTTCTTCAAATTCACTATGAATAAATCTAACCCTTTGGATGAAAGTCATAGACATACTATATTCATTATATGAATTATGATCCCATGCCACTAACTTTTCTTTTGTATCTAATAAACCAACATAAATGATACATTTCATTGTTTCAAAATGTGGGTTATTGGGATATTCCTCCACCAATTGTCTTTGATCTTCTACATAATGGTTCCCCCCAATCACATAATAATTGTATTCAAAACAATTCGACTTATCAAATACTTCTTTGTTGGGAATTTGAACTAAATCAACAAGGTGCACATAATTAACCACATGAGCATATGGATTGTACCTCATCAATGTCTTCAAGTTGTGAACATGCAAGTGGTGTGGCTTTTTGATTTGATATTTACATTTTCCTTCACTTTCCTTATAGATTTGTCTCACATTGAGCTAAAATGTACGACCACCCTCAATTAAGTTTCTCTTTGTCAAGTCCTATGGAATGACATTTTGTTTTTTTTTAATAATGCCATCCTCTAAATCAGCTCCTAGTGTAATGATTTCTCTGCTTTCTTTTGAAGTTTCACTAGGATCTTCATTGTTGGTAATGACTACTTGAGAATGTTCAACTTTAATTTTCTTCCTCATAACATTATCATCATTAACTAGAACAGATTTATTCTTGGGCATTGTTACTTTTGGTCTTTTACAGCTCTTCTCCTTTCTGACATCATTTCCAATGTCATCCTCAGTAACGACAACATATTCTTTAGTGTCAATTTCAACTTCCTCATCTTCAAAAGTAACATATCTACCTTTGCTAGATTTATCCACTAGAGGAATTTTTTTATGATCCCTCGGATGTAGTTTTGTAGCATCATGAATTACTACCTTTTGCTTGTTTGACATATCTTCTTCTGACACTGAGTAGAAACTGCTGACAACTTTCATAATATCATGCTTTATGAAATGAATGCCTCCCAACATAATTGAAACACTTTCAACAAAATTCTACCAAACAAAATATCATTTGTCAATAAAAACTAAGTTATAAAAATATAATGAGACAGTTACAATAATGCGAAACACAAATATAAATAACAATACTTATGATATTTTGTGTCATCTCATTTACGATTTGTTTACACAACTTTGTAGATACCTCTCTTGTGTCATACAATGAATATAATAACTAATATTTAACCCTTTCATGTGACTTGGATGGTTTTTTAAGTATGTAAACAACTTCACTGTCCGATACCGAACACATGTCTATGACCTTTCTCAGAATCTCATAAATTCCACTATTGTTAGGTATATTAGCATATAGATATATTTTCACGTCTCTGCTTTCTCTTTCTTTCACACACCAGACATTTTCTGGAAGTTTCACTTCTTTTGATTTCTTCCAGTATGAAATCATCTTCTTATCATTTGAGGCACTTGAAAGATTTGTATCTATCAGCTCAGGTTTGGTTCATTTAACAGTGTTTTTTGAGGATCCACCTTTAACAATCTTTGGTCCAGAAAGATTCAGAGAAATCTTCTTTGATGCTATTTTCCTGAGAAAAAGACACATATAAATCAATAAATTATAAAAAAATAATAGCTTAAATTAACAAACAAAACGGTAAATGATAATTAATTTTGTAAAACATAACAATTTGAAAAAAATAAAAATAAATAAGAAATTTAAAAAATACAGCGCCCTACCACCCCACCTTGGAAATCGATCGGCCACTCAGGTCGGCAGTTAGGCCCAGCCCACATACCCCACCTTGGTGGTGCAACAACCCCCCCCAACCTTTCCCCCAGCCCCGCAGGGCCCCCCGCCCCACCCCGGTGGGCCATTGGGGCACCGGGGTGGGGTAGGGGGCTAGCTGCCAACCCCCCTGCCCCATCACGACGACCCAACGGTCAGTCAGGGCGGCGGGCCAATGGGTCGTTGGGGTGGGGCAGGGGGTTGTCGTTAGCAGGTCGTTGGGCCGCCAGGGTGGAGTGGGGGGGCTGACACTGACAGGCCGTTGGGCTGTCGGCGTGGGGTAGGGGGCTGGGCGCCAGCCTCCCTCGCGCCACCCCGGTAGCCCAACAGCCCACTGTTAGGGTGGGGCGGGGTGCTGGGCAACCAGCCCCCCCGCCCCTCCCCCACGGGCTAGTTGGGCCGCCAAGAGCATGATCGGGCCCACCACGCCCATTACGGACGTAGTAGGTAAATCTGTATCATTGAAATTTTTAATTTTTTTTTTTTAATTCATTAAACTAATTTAATTTTAAAATTTGCACAGCAGAAAAATTAACTAACCTTTCAAATGTGATAATCCTCTGTTGAATATGTTGTTGATAGCAATGTAGATTCTCCACAAATTCACTCCAAGTCTTTTAACGAACCTCGAAAAACCTTGATGTGATGTGAGGAATAGTGGTAATGGAATTTATTATAATGCGGAAGTTACGGAATTGTTTTACCATACGGTTAATGTGGAATTAATTTGTTTTTATAAATTTTAACATGTAATATTTGTTATGGCGATATAGGAAACTATGATAAAGCAAACATTACGGAATTGTTTTACAGCATGGTGAATGCGAGATTAATTTGTTTTAGAAGGTATAATAAAAATTAAAAAAAAAAAAAAACATTCAATTGTCTAGTAAATATTATATAGTTTAAATAATAAATTAATTTAGGTAAAATATTTAGTTTACAATTTTAATTTAAAAAATTTATTTCATAAGAAAAATTTAGGTAAAATTTTTCAATAAATTGTAGAAGAAAATAATGGAGGGAAATACATGAAACGAAATTTTTGGAGGGAAAAATTTTGGTGAAAAATTTTGGAGGGAAATTTTCATTCTTTAAGTTATATATTATAATTAGGAGAGTTTGCATTTGTATCATTCAACCTCCTCTGTTTGAAAGGCATGGATTCTTCTGATAGTGAAGTTTTTCTTTGTGAAGCATCAACATCTTCGTCGCATAACAAATCTATTCATATTGATGAATATAACGGAAATTCTTCCACTATGAATAGAGAGTCAATTCTTCCATTTAGTCCTAATCCTAAGGACTATGAGAGTAGCACTAATGAAAGACGAGATGAAGAATTTCAAATAAATAAACAGTCACGGTTTCCACTTAGTCCTAATCCTATGGATTATAAGAGAAACAGTGATGAAGAGCATGATGAAGAATTTCAAAAGAATGGAGTGTCATGGTGTCCACTTAGTCCTAATCCTATGGACTGTGAGAGTAGCAGTGATGAAGAGCATGATGACGAATTTCAAAAGAATGGAACGTCATGGTGTCCACTTAGTCCTAATCCTATGGACTATGAGAGCAGCAGTGATGAAGAGTATGATGAAGAATTTCAAAATAATGGAGTGTCACAGTGTCCACTTAGCCCTAATCCTATGGCCTATGGGAGTAGCAGTGATGAAGATCATGATGAAGAATTTCAAAAGAATGGAGTGTCATGGTGTCCACTTAGTCCTAATCCTATGGACTATGAGAGCAGTAGTGATGAAGAGCGTGATGAAGAATTCCAACTGAATAGAGTGTCATAGTGCCACTTAGTCCTAATCCTATGGACTATGAAAGCAGCAGTGATGAAGAACATGATGAAGAATTTCAAAAGAATGAAGTGTCACAGTGTCCACTTAGTCTTAATCCTATGGACTATGAGAGCAGCAGTGATGAAGAGCATGATAAAGAATTTCAAATGAATAGAGTGTCACAGTGTCCACTTAGTCCTAATCCTATGGACTATGAAAGCAGCAGTGATGAAGAACATGATGAAGAATTTCAAATGAATAGTGTCACGTGTCCACTTAGTCTTAATCCTATGGACTATGAGAGTAGCAGTGATGAAGAACATGATGAATATTTTCAAATAAATAAAGAGTCGTAGTTTCCACTTAGTCCTAATCCTAAGGACTATGAGAGAAGTAGTGAAAAAAGACAAGATGAAGCACTTAGTCCTAATATTAAGGACTATGAGAGTATAAGTGACAAAGTGCAGGATGTAGAATTTTCAGTAAGTAAAGAGTCACATTTTCGACGTAGTCCTAATGCTATGGACTATGAGAGCAACACTGGCACTACACATGAGGAAGAATATCCAATAAACATCGAGTCAAATTTTCCATTTAGTCCTAACTCTAAGGACTATGACACTAGCACTAAAGAAGGGGAAGATGAAGAATATCCTCCAAGTCAGTATTTCAAAAGCACAGATGATCATAGTGAGGATAACATTCCTCAGAATGATGATGAAAATGCTTATACAAATGATGATCCAATGATGGAGATGTTTCCAGGAAATATTGTATCGAGGAGTAGGAGCAGACCTTTTCGTATCAATCCAAGATGTTCTAGTTATACAAGGGGTAGAGCAGAATATCTAACGAGAAGAAGTTCTATCAGCACTCTCATTTCAAGTGAATGTTGTCAAAAATATTGCTTGAAACATATGGATTTCAAGTTTGCATTAGAGAAAAGGAAGAGATATTTGTCAACGAATAAAAGCATGTAAAATTCATATTTAGTTGGGTGCATGCAATCTACATTGTCCGGTTATGATTATCATATTGGATCTTTATTTATCTATAGAAAAGCTTTCAAAATGTTTCATTCGATGGGTAATTTTCGTCTCTCAAGAATCCAAGAAACTTTGGAAAAGGATCCCACATTTTATTCCTAAGAAGACAATGATGGGGATTTGCAGTACATGTGCTTCTCTAAAACAAAAAAAGGGATAAATGTGAAGGGTCAGAAAGAGGTAAGCATTCATAACTTTAACTTTTAAAATTGTATAGTCATCAACTATGAAAACATATTTCTTAATGACTTTCTTTTATGTTGTGTAGATTCCATTGTCAAAGAACTTCAGGAGCATCGCGAACAATAGACAAGTGAAAGGAAAAATTTGTACAAGCATCGAAAGAAGTGTTATTATAATCCGAATATATATTTGGGTTTGATAATTGATGGTATGGACCAAAAGAAAAAACTTTTACCACATTTTGTTCGCAGACCCAAAAATTTACAGGAGGAAAATTTTATTCAGTATCACTTGGTTGATTGTATGGTCTTCAATGGGAAAATGTTGCCAAGGGTGTACTTATGTTATGAAACCAACTGAAGAAAAAGATAGAAAAGATAGATCAACGCCTTAGAATTCAGCCTCTTCGAGAGGGCAACCTCCTTTACATTACATAAACGAACAATTCTTGGATGATTCAAATGACAAAACCTCCTTTCTATATATAGGAGTGTAAGGAGTCATAATATAACCCAGCTGACCTAACAATAATAATATAAAGCCACAAAAATAACAATAGAGGGATTCTATGGGGCACAATAATAACAATATGGGGATAATAGGGGCACAACAATATTAATAAGGGGTACAACTACAATAGTAATGGGGTAATCACTAGTATTATAGGGACACAACATGCCCTCTCCTTCAAAAAAGTGTTGTCCTCAATGCTTGAGAAATTATGGATGCTTCTGTATAAAATTCTCATCCTCCCATGTGGAATCTTCAGCGGATAAGTTCTTCCACTTGATAAGATACTCCGAAATTGATCAATTTCGTAGCTGTCGAGTTCTTGTTTGTGTGACTACTTCTGGTTCCAATATAATTTTTCCTTCCTCATCAAGTTCTGGCAATATTGTTTGAACTGGGAGCTTGTCGCCTATAACCTTCTTTAAACATGAAACATGGAAAAGTGGGTGCAATCAAGAAGCTGCAGGAAGCTCCAATTTGTATGCCATAGTACCAATCTTTTGCAACACCTTGTATGGACCATAATACTTTGGTGATAATTTATTATCCTTCTTAGCTTGCTTGAGGGACATTTGCTTATATGGTTGTAGCCGTAGGAATACCCAATCACCTACATCGAAACTACTTTCACTACGATGTTGATCTACCTGTTGTTTCATTCTAATATGTGCCAAGACGAGGTTATCGTTTAAGAGATGGAGGACTTGTTGTTGATGTTCAATGTGATGTTCCACTGCTTGAACCTTAGAATTTTCTCTTAACTATGATGTGATGGATGGTGGCTGATACCCATAAAGTGCCATAAATGGGGTCATTTTTGTTGTTGTATGGAAGGAAGTGTTCTACCACTATTCAGCCAGAAGCAACCATTTGACCCATTGTGTCTGTTTATCAAATACAAAGCAACGAAGATATCCTTCCAAACATTTGTTTACTATCTCAATTTTCCCATCAGATTGAGGATGATAAGATAAGCTATGAGCTAACTGAATACCAAGACAAGAAAATAATTCTGTCCAAAAATTTCCAGTGAAAATGGGATCTCTATCGCTTACAATAATCTTTGGGTTTCCATGTAGCTTTTGAATTGTTTCCGTAAATGCAGTAGAAACTGTACTGGATTTAAATGGATGTGATAATGCAAAAAAGTGTGCATACTTGGTAATTCTGTCAACTACCACCATGATGACACTCTTTCCCTCAGACTTGGGTAAACCTATGATAAAATCCATTGAAACCTCCTCCCAACGTTGGCTTGGAATGGATAAAGGTTGTAATAGACCCGGTGTCTTAATTGTTTCAACTTTATTTTGTTGGCAAACCAAACATTCCGCCACAAGCTTTTGAATATCTGATTTAAGTCCATCATAAAAAAATTCCTTCTTAACCCTGTGGTAAGTTCTTAAAAATTCTGAGTGCCCTCCTAAGGGAGAAGTGTCCAATTCCATAAGAATCTTTTGTTTTAGCTGGGAATTCTTACAGAGGTATAAGCGATCTTTGTACCATAACGAATCATTTTTCCAGCTAAATGTATCAGACATACTGGAATCTTGTTGTAACTTTCGAATAAGTGCCCACACTTCTTCGTCATTCTTCCATTCCTCCCTTGCTTCGTTTATCCAATCTGGTTGGATAATAGAAATGGCGCACAACAATGCTTCCACATCCTCATCCTTTCTTGAGAGTGCATCTGCCACCACATTTTGCTTCCCTTTTTTGTAGATGATTTCAAATTCATAACCCAACATCTTTGTGACCCACTTTTGTTGCTCTTCAGAGGATAATCTTTGTTCTGAAAAGTATTTAAGGCTATCATGATCCGTTTTTACCTTGAAGTGTCTTCCCATTAGGTAGGGTCGCCGTTTCTTAAGTGCATGGAGTATTGCCAACATTTCCTTCTCATAAATAGCTTTGTGTAAAAACTTTCCCTTGATTGCATGACTTTCAAAAGCAATGGGTCTTTCATCTTGCATTAAAACAGCACCAATTCCATTTCCTGAAGCATCACATTCCACAATAAAGGTTTTTGTGAAGTCCGATGTAGCTAAGACCGGTGCTTGGCACATTGCCTCTTTAAGATGTTCGAATGCCTTTGTTGCTTCTGGAGTCCATGAAAATGCATCTTTCTTCAATAATGTTGTTAGAGGTGCTACTATTCTCCCATAATTCTTAACAAACTTGCGATAATACCCTGTCAACCTGAGAAATCCTCGCAGATGCTTTATGGATGTGGGAATTTTCCATTCCTTAATGGCTTTAATTTTGCTAGGGTCTACCTTAACTCCTTCATGAGATACAATATGACCCAGATATTCCACCTCTTGTACTCCAAAGAAACAATTGGATCTTTTTGCATATAATTATTTCTCCTCCAATAGTTGTAGCACCTTGTCAACATGTTCAACATGATCCTTCCAAGACTTGCCGTAGATTAGTATATCATCAAAAAATACTAACACAATTCTAAGGAATGGTTTGAAAATTGAATTCATCAAACCTTGAAATGTTGAAGGTGCATTGGTAAGGCCAAAAGGCATGACCAAAAATTCATAATGACCTCATGAGTTCTAAATGCTGTTTTCGAAATGTCTTCAATCTTCATTCTAATTTGATGATATCCTGAACGAAGATCCAACTTGGTGAAGTAAATTGATCCATGCAATTCATCCAGTAATTCATCAATGACAGGAATGGGAAACTTATATTTAATAGTGAGCTTGTTGAGCTCCCTATAATCCGGACACATGTGCCATGATCCATCCTTCTTGTGCACCAATATGACTGGAGCAGAGAAAGAACTATGACTTGGTTGAATTATACCAGCCTCTACCATTTATGCAACCATACGTTCAATTTCACTATTTTGGGCATAGGGATATCTGTACGGCCTGATGTTTGGAGGAACACTTCCTGGAATCAGATGAATAGCATGATCATGATCACGAATAGGTGGGAGACCCATGGGAGTCTCAAATACCTCCGAATGATTGTCCAAGACTTTTTGGAGATCTGGAGAAATAGATGATTCCACTGTGGACACATCTAGCGAACATAATTGTGCAATTACACCTCTTTGTTCTTTTTTTAGAATCTTTGTCATACCGTTAGAGCTGATTATCTTTCCTGGTTTCCCTGCAATACCCCTTAATTCAACTTCCTTTCCTTCCACAAAAAATTTCATGAAAAGTTCTTGAAAATTAAAAGCTATTGTACCCATGGATTGTAGCCATTGGACTCCTAGTACAACATCAGCACCTCCCATTGGAATGGAAAGCATTGGGCTAGTAAATACATATTCTCCCATGGATAGCTTGATATTATGGCACTTTCCCGAGAAATTTATTGTTCCTCCATTTGCAACCATCACTTGACACTCTGGTGCTAGATATAAGAAGCAATTCAATTCTCTTGCTACCTTACAATGAATAAAATTGTGGATACTTCCTGAATCAATCAACACTATTACCTTTTTCTTCTTGATTTGTCCTTCTATCTTGATGGTTTGAGGAGTGGTAATTCCCGCCAATGCATTACAAGATATGGTCGGATTCATTTCTTCTTTATCTAGGCTTTGTTCCTGGAGTATATCCTCTTCTTTTGACCTTTCTTGCTCCTTTTCTTCTTCCTCTTCACAATCTATGTAGAATAATTTATTCTCAACGCACTTATGACCTTTAGTGTATTTTCTATCACAACTGTAACAAAGCCCTTTTTCTCTTTTTCTTCCAATTTTTGTGGTGTCAACCTTATAGGTTTGGAATACTAGCGGCAACAACACTTCCGTATTTATAGTTGTGAGTGGTATGCTTCCTGGTTGCCATAATTTTGCTTTCCATTTTTCTTGCTAACCTGAATGCCTTCTCTAATGAATCGGGTTCCCAAAGGCGAACATCATGTTGGATATTATCCTTTAAAGACCCTATGAACACATCAAACCTATGCTCCTCTGGAATATCTTTTACCCTTATGTTCAATTTTTGGAACTCCTCAATGTGCTCCATTATTGAACCCTTTTGTTTGAGACTTATCAATTGGCTAAAAAAAGTGTTGCTTTTTGTATCCTCATAATGTGCTATCAATTCTTCTGTAAAAATTGCCCAAGTGATAAATTGTTTACGAGAGCAAAGCCATTGATACCATACAAACTGATTTGGTTCCAAATATAAAGTTGCAATACGTACCTTTTGTGTGTTTTGCACATTATTGAGATCGAAAAATTGCTCCATCTATAATATCCATGTTGCGGGATCCTTGCCATCGAACTTCCTCATATCGATTTTTGGAATATGGTGGGTCTTTGATCCAACATTAGAGTCTATGGAATCATGATTAACATTTCTTTTGTTCTCATCATGAGTTTCCTTTACTACCCTTTCACCATTAGTGACCCTTTCTTGTAGCAACTTATTCATATTTATCTTCAATTCTTCCATGTCTGTCTTCAAATCATCCATCTTAGCTTCCACGTCATTCATCTTAGCTTCTACACCTTTCTTTAAACAATCCATCTTAGCTTCTACGCCTTTCTTTAAACCATCCATCTTAGATTCTGTTCCTTTTTGTGCAAGGGACAGTTGTTGCACTTGTTCTTGTAATTTTGATATATCATGTTGCATTTCTTCCTCTTCTTCATGAGTCATGCTAGAGCCTTCAGGTTCCTTACTAGGTGTTTGCATTTTCTTTCCTCGGGGCATCAGTTACTGATAATAATGCTCTATTATGCCCTTTGAATTCCTTCAAAATAAATTTTCAAACCAAGCTTAAGCAAAAATTTAAGAAAATATACACACCTTTCTTCACTTTGTAGGAGCTCGATATTGCCTCTGATGTATCTCTGTACTTTCCAATCATCTAGATCTGAATTTGTGATCTGCAGTAGCCCTCTGTGTCCTCTTTCCAATGCCACAAGTCTGACCCAAATTGGATTCTCCAAGGAAGAGTTACGTGAAATCTCCCACAGTGACTTGATTATAGACTAGTTCAGCAGAGCGAACTTGTACGACATGCCACGAGTCACTGTTTCAACCTTTGGATCTGAAAAATTCATACAAGAAACTACAGTCTATCCTCTTTTGTACCTTCTTACGAAATTTCAATCTGATCCGCAGAGAGAAAGTTATGACGCTTTTCCCCAGGTCACCTTTTTGGAATGTAATTCAGGAGTCTACAAAAAGACCAACTTCCTCAGATCATATCTCCGCAAATATAGCGCGAACAGCTCTGAAATTTAGACCCGAGGTTCAGCGCGATTTATTCTCAAATGGGTTTTTTTTTCAACTTCTGAAACGTCGCAGAAAAAAAATTTATAGCGAAAATGCCACGATGACCTGTTTGGAGCAGCGAAACCCTAGAATCCAAAGCTCTGATACCAAATGTTATGAAACCGGCTCAAGAAAAAGACAGAAAAGATAGATCAACGCCTTAGAATTCAGCCTCTTGGATGATTCAAATGACAAAATGTCCTTTCTATATATAGGAGTATAAGGAGTCACAATATAACCCAGCCGACCTAACAATAATAATATAAAGCCACAAAAATAACAATAGAGGGATTCTATGGGGCACAGTAATAACAATATGGGGATAATAGGGGCACAAAAATATTAATAAGGGGTAAAACTACAATAGTAATGGGGTAATCACTAGTATTATAGGGACCCAACAACTTCAAAGCTCCAAATATTGATAATGATGCAAATTTGACAATAACCATAATTCATGATGTGATTTCTCATTGGTGTAATCTTCCTGAAGTTTTGTATCTACAATTGGACAACACTTGCTGTGAAACCAAAAATTAGGTTGTTTTTGGATACTTAAACATGCTTGTTGAATTGACAATTTTTCATAAGGTAAAGGTTGGTTTCCTTCTTGTTGGGCACACTCATGACCATATTGATCAAATGTTCAGTCGTTTTTCAGTCACATTGAGGAGGAAGGAAGTTGGGAGCTTGCCATAATTAATTGAATGTATTAAGAAATCATACATGCCAGAGCCTACTTTTGATGTGTTGGAAGAAACTGTTGACATGCGAAGGTTTATTCTGGGATCACATGGTGAGGAGAAATGCATTGAACAACTTAATGACATTAGCTTCCAACATCAATTTTGTATCAAAAAAATTGATGGGAAAACACTAATATGGGGCAAGAAGTATTCAACTAATGCAAAATGGGCACCATCATCAGGTTTGGAATTTTTGAAGTTCATTCCAGATCGTCCAATATTTGCAACAAATATATTGTTATTACAATCGGTTGTTGAAGTTCATAATGCACGCAGATAGAATAGAGATATAAATTATTCAAATTGCATAGAAGAAATTAAAAAATGTAATAGATATACATATGAGTACTTTGACATTGTTGATTCAGTTAGGTGGGAGTAATTTTTCAATAATCAAAGTGATATCATTTCAAGAACAACAAATGAAGATATACCTTGAAAAATCCATTTATTTGGCCACAAAATGTGTCAAATGAACATGAGGAAAGAAACATTGTTGAACAACAACAATCTCAAGGTATTATTAATTCTTCACAGGCAGAGGAAAGAGAGATGTATATTGGTTCCAGAAGATCTCGTGCATAACATGAAGCCATGGAAGACCTTTACAAGGGTTCAGTACAGGATATTAAGGAGGGTTGCATGATTGCAGTGCTAGCAGATGGAGATCCCAATGGCCATACATTCTGGGTTGCTAAGGTTATAAATTTCTTTACAGAAAATGAATATGTTACAGGTGTTGAAGTACATCGGTATGCCACAAATACACACCCGTTCAATGGTGTGTATAAGCCAGAGATGGTAGTTGATAAAAAAAATTGGCGAAAAGAGAAAAATAAAGGGTACAAATATAAATCATTGCCATAGAGGTCTCTTAAAATTGGAGGATGTTGACATACTTGTTTATGACTTCAATTTAAAAAAGGGAGGAACTCTTCGCTTCAAGATGATAGAGATTCTGAAAAATTTGTTACCAGAAGGAATAATGTTGAGATGGGAGTCTGCTGAAACCAATCATAGATCTAGAAGAATTTTGAAACCTGAAATGGTGGGCATGCATGTAGACTCAGATGGGGCACTAGTTGATGAAAGAGAAGAACATGAAACATCTTTGTCTGCATCCAATCATTCATCTGAAGATGTGAATTCTAATAGTGTGCAAGAAAATATGAGTGATTTTCAATAATTGTCTAAGACAGTTTATATAATTGATGTTTGCATCCTATCTTGAAATAAAAAATTTAATTTCCATATGGTGTTAAATATGGAAAACTTTAGGGGCTAATGTTCGCCTAGTGGGCTAATTTTCCATGATTTTTCCACAAACAATATTCACCAATTTCCAATTTTATATAAGACAAGCCCAAATTTTAGAATATAAAATTATTTTACCTTAAAAATCGCCAACATTATATAGAGACTATATATAAAATCATTATAAATTTGAATAATTTTACAAATATATCAACAAACATTTTATAGTTTGCATATTACGGATTAGGGAGATTCGCCAATGTTTTTAAACTTCAAGAAAATTTTCCATCCTTAAAATTTTCCTTGGCGTTAAATCAGAGGTTATGAGTCTTATGTTGTTGGATTATATGTTTTAATTATGATGATTTTTATTGTTTAAAATATCTGCAATGCAACAATAAATTAGAGATATAATGTATGTTTCATTCAATCTACAAATAATGACATTTTGATTAATTTAGTCTTGTAATTTGTTCATAATGTCATGGTTTTTTAATTTTATGGTTGAAAATTTTCCAAATTTTTTTGTATCTTTAATGTTATGGTTGAAAACAATTAGAATTTTAGCGATCTTTAGTGTCATACTATTATATGTTTAACAACATGGATGAACACTAATAGAATTCTAATGTGTTTTAGATCCCATTAGTTTATCTTTATTGTCATTACTAAAACATGTTGAAATTATATTTAGAAAAGAAAAATGTTATTTTACCAAAAACATCAGTATGTTTTTTTCCTCAGAAACAGTTTTTTTTTACACATAAAAATTTGTTTTTACTGGCATTTTTTAAAAATGTTGAAAATTGACCCTAAAATAAAAACCATTGTTCCAATATCAACACTTTTCGATTTCAAGGTGTTTTTTGCACAATTTTTGCAAAAAGAAATTGTTTTCACTGCCATTTTTAAAACATGTTCAAAATTGACCCTAAAAAAAACCATCATTCCAGTATATACACTTTTCGTTTTTAGCACTACTTTTCATGTTTTTTGGGGGTTTTTTTGCCAGAGTTCCCATTTTGAGTTTATAGTTCTTGTTTCAAAGTTTACGTTGTTAATGGGTGAACAATAAAAATTTGGCGAGAAAATCCCATAAAAGAAGGCAAGAAAATATTTATCTCATTACGAGGAAAATATACTTCTAGTTGAAAGATTTTGACAATCTCAGTTTGGAATGAAATGTCAATGGGCAAGGTAGTAGTAATGTTCCCTATGTTTCCTTCAGACAAAACTTCATGCACCAAAATAGGCATTTGAAGTGGATGAGTCGATGCAAGGGAAACAAAGGTGTCTAAACACAATAAAATCTCTCCAAGACTTGGGAAAAATGAGGAACGATGATGGGCATCATGCCAGGGACTTTCTTAAAGAGACATAACCTCGGTGATACTCTTGTCAATTGGAAATGTCTCGTTCAAGGGATCCAGAGAATCTCAGGAACCGATATAAGGGGATTGTGAATATGTGTCTACGTGCATACTAAGATTAGCATGACTTTTAGAAGTGGTCGTTGAAGCCAAAATAAGAGCTTGATAGGCTTGTTCTATTGGGTTGAGCGGCATGACATCACCAAAAGAATTAACTTGATCTAGATGAGGAACGATCCAAGGATCGTGTGAAGTGGAGATCATGTTAACAGAAGTGATGTTTGGAGGTGGGAGGGAAAAAGTTCCCATAAGAGTAGAGTCTTTAAAAATATCTGCCTCAACACTCTCGTAAGGGATGTCAATATTTTCCACATATGGCACATTGTCATTTGAAGAGCTAGAAGAGAAAAAAGCTAACTGATCAACGATGACTATTTTCCCCTCATGAGGAAAACAGAGCACATGGAACAACGTAGAAACCATGCAAAACATAGCATGGGTCCAACTCCGACCAAGTAGAAGGTTATAATTCAAGTTGGCATCAATGACTTCTACTTCTAAATTAATGGTTTTCCCTTCCAATGTTATGGGAAAGTTTGTGAGAATACCATATGGACGAGATCCTCTACCATCGAAGGCTTCTAAGGTGTTAGGAGACTAGTTGAGAGGCAGAGAGCCAATAGCTTTCCAACATGAGACAAACATGATGCAGGTGGAAGCACCCTCATCAACAACAGTCTGATGAATCATCTTCCCTTTGATAATGACTTGGATTAAAAAGGCAAGCTGATGTGGAAGACATGGAACATGATTTTCCAGGTCAAAGGTAATCAAACTCGAATCAGTAGGGTCAATTACTCCTATAGCAGAAAGGAATGCTTTTCATTGCAACGGAAAACTTTGGAGAAATTCCAAGGCAGACATCATCAAAGACACCTGAGATAAATCATTGACAATATTATAATGTTGAGCAGCTCGCGCATTCGGATTGTATGATTATTTCCGAAGGATGTCCTTAGGAGGTGGTCGGATAACAGAGTCTTTTGTAAGTCTCTCAATATGAATAAGACTAGAATTAGGTGGAGTAGAAGTGGAAGGTGTATCAGTTTCTTCTTTCTCCACAACCTGTTTGGGAGGAGTCGGGTAGTCTTTTGCCCAAGTGGAAACAGAAATAGGTGTCGTTCCACTCATATAAACTTGAGAGCCCGAAGATGTAGAAGATTACAATTGCTCTACCAATTGGGTTTGTTGTGATGGAAAAGTTTATTTTAATACAACTAGTGTCCCTTGGGTACCTTTTAACAAACGACTGACTTCAACACGACGGGGACAATCCTTGGTATAGTGATCTTCTTCACAAATGAGGCAAAGATATTTGGGCTTATATTTAGATGCATCATCAACATATGGTTTGGGAGGATCCTGTTTCGGGGTATCATATTTGGCTTTTCCTTTACCCTTCTTTTTATCTTTTGAGGTTTTTTCTACTGCGTTAGATTGAACATCATTAACCTTGGAGGTTTTACTAGGATTTTGAGAGGGACTCGAAGGAGAATTGGATGCAGTAGTTGAAACAGATTCCTGCTTTGTAGAAGTAGAAGAAGCTTTACTAGAAGTTTGAGTCACTGACCCAATAATAATATTGGCGGGCATTGCCTCTGGAGGTTTCGAAGATGCAAGATCAATATATGGTCTCAAATCATCAGGCA
Source organism: Pinus tabuliformis (assembly GCA_031772625.1). NCBI lineage: Eukaryota > Viridiplantae > Streptophyta > Pinopsida > Pinales > Pinaceae > Pinus > Pinus tabuliformis. Next base: position 187,239,733 of record CM062807.1, on the reverse strand, counting down.
AGAGATCATACATGTGCCAGATTGGGAATATACCAAAGCTAGATATTGGGCATAGGCAATGGCTTGATCTTCAGCCACACAGCCACCCATAGCTATGTCCTTGGTAATTTTATTAACGACTGAATTTGTAAACCATTTAATTACATTAGGGGAGTTTTGACGTCTAAAATGGGCCTCCTAAGGAAATTATAAAATAATTGTGGAAATAATAAAATAAGATTAGATTACCATTGAAAAAACTATTTTTTCAGCTCATATTTTCAACTTATCTCCCTATGGGTTTACTAAAATTTGAAGAAGAAACACTCGTTGGATGCAGAATTTGATTCCCCATCCAAGGAGTACCCATGTTGCATACTTTCGATGAACCTTGCTACATGAAAAATGTGATTGCAATCACATTTTTTTCATGTATTTCTCATTTTTCATGTAGCAAGGTCCATCGAAAGTATGCAACATGGGTACTCCTTGGATGAGGAATTAAATTTTGCATCCAATGAGTACTCCCACTCAAAATTTGAGTAAAACCTTATGGAGATAAGTTGAAAATACGAGTTGAAAAAGTAGTTTTATTATTTTATTATTTTTTAATATTTTTATTTTTTTACTCCAAAAATGGTGAATCATCCCCCATGGTTGACATCATCATCTTGAATCCTATTGGTTCTTATAAATTTTATTTTGGTTGTACATTTTTCTTAAGAGGCCCATTTTAGACCTCAAAATTCCCCTAATGAAATTTCATCAGGAATATCAAACTTGATAAGGCGACGCCGACGTCTCCATTCATGAATATGATCAAAGATGAGGGTAGCAGTATTTTGTTTCAAAGATGTAAGGAAATGGGTATCAGTTTCATATCGAACTAGTAGCTGAAAGTGAGTAAGGAAGGCCATTTCTAAAGTTTTGAATTCTTGGAAGGCACCTCAAGGTAACTCGATGTACCATTTCACGGCAGCACCCGTCAAGGTTCACTAGAAAAGACATAGACGAATGGAATCATCAACCTAAGAATTGGATGAACACCATAAATGGTAAGTCATAATGTGGGCCTAGGGTATTCTCCATACTTTCCTTTGAATTTCGGACAATCACCAGGAATCTTAGTAGGAACCAGAGGCCAATACGACGAATGGAGTATTGGGTCATTTCTGAGCTTTGATACATCGAGTAGTTCCAACATTGCTAGAAATGGCAATTATCGATCGAAAGGCATGGGGGGCCTTTGATAAGGCCCAGTTTGTGGATTTCAACTTTTTTGGTATGGTTTATGCCCCAAAAGTGGTAGATTTTGAACATAAGGAGCCTGATATTTCCCCCACTAAGAGGTATTTTGACCATACAAGGGTGGATTTTGTCCCCACAAAAGTGGGTTTTGACCAGGGTAAGGTTGATATTGACCCCTCATAGGTCGTTGAGAACCATACGGTGGATAAATAGCTTGCGAAGTGTATGGAGTATAAGGTTGTTGTTGCAACGATTGACCCTAGTGGTAAAATTGTTGACCCTGCTGTTGTAGGGATTGACCTTGTTGCTGTAAGGATTGGCTTTGTTGGTACAAGGGTTTCTTTCCCTGCTACAAGGGCTAACCTTGCTACTACAATGGTTGTTGATAAGGCCCTTGTTGCACATAAGGTCCTTGTTGTACATAAGGCTGATGTTGTTGGAAAGTTCCTTGTGGAATTTGTTGGGTTCCATGTTGGTACTAATAGCTTCCACTTTGAAATTGACCAGATGTCCCAAATGAGGTATTTGGACCATACTGCATTTGGGATCCTACTTGTTGATTAAAAGGTGGATTTTGAGGTTGTTGTGAGCCATATGAAGGGTACGGTCATTGGTAGGTTATATGGGCCAAAAGAGGTTGTTGATACGGGATTTGGCCTGCTCGAGATGGAATAGATGATCCACTAGGATAAGGTATACTACCAACATTTTGACCAACTACGGTAGTGTGAGTTTGAGATCCACTCACATAAGTTCCACCAAAAATAGGAGGTAAATATGGAGGAGGTGGTTGTTGTCCCCCATGCGATGGGATAGGTGGTGGCACATACTTTCCGCTTAATGGAGGACCCGAGGAACCTATAGGGACATTAACCATCCCAACTGTAACTATTGATTGTATAGGAATTGAAGAAACTATAGTTTGTACAAGAATTTGAGAGGCCACACTTGAAACAAACAGACCAGAAGTAGGCATAGTGTCCAATGACCGAAAGGGATTATGATAAATTGAAGATGCACTTGGAGTACCTGAAACCAATTGAGCCAAAGAGGTGTAACCTGGTGGAAACAAAGGTTGATTGCTTTCGTGTAGTGTTGGAAATGGCATACTTCCCACATACAGAAAGCCTTCAGGTGGAAAGTTATATTCAAATTCATCGCCAACACTAGGAGTGTGAGTGGTTGAGACTTATGGAGGAGGATCTCGACGAGAGGTTGGAATCTCACCTTCTGATGCCATGGGTAGAAACAGTTGGCAAGGGGGAATCTGTGACAATCGAGGAGAAGGCTCCAAAGGCACATCAGGATTATCAAACAGACTATATAGATGTTGAGGGGATATGATCAATGGATAAAAAAGCAGATTTGGAGGGAATAATAAATACCTCTATGTAACCTCACAAGTTTCTGGATCAGATTCCTGAGATGATGAGTCTCGAGGTGAAGGACGAGAAGCAAGGGTTGAATACTCAGGATAATTCCATGGCCGTTGTCTAATTCATAACCGTTTGATGAGAGTGTTCCCATATACTTGTCATACGTGGAGCGCCTCTGATATTCCTGAGAGTACTGGAGAATGATCCTATATACTTTCATATGTGGAATGGGATTTCACCCCCAGGATACAATGTAGGTAGTTAACAACAATTGCTAGGTTTATAGATGCTGGAACACATCTCTAGCCTAGACCTCTAAATGTTTGCGTTAAGTTCCAAATGCTCCTTAGGTTAATTGAGTAAATTTTAACGTTGTTCTTGAATTATGTTTCATTTTTTGGGCTCAAACGATGTCACCCGAATCCTAAAATGTAACTATATGAGAAAAGGGAACTTTTCACTTCAATGAAGGCTAAACTAATAAGGGAAGATAATTCAATAAATTAATGCATAAAAGAACATGCCTCCACTAACTTTTCTTTCAAAATGAAATATACAAAAGCAAAAAACAATCTTCATTATCTTATATGCAATCTATCGAAAGCAAAATGATGTTTACTTCACTAAAATGCACTTTATATAAATGATGTTTTATTTGATTTTTGGATGCTCTAATGCAATCAAAGCTTCAATTAAAGAAAAATGATATTTTGATTCAAATGCTTCTAATGCAAACAATGCACCAATCAAAGAAACACCAACTCAAATTCAAAAGCACTTAAATGAAAATGTATTTCACTTTTCTCTTTTGAATGAATAAACAATGCACCTTTTTCAGCTTGTAAACCAAACAATGTAAGCTATGTTCAATCAATAACAAAGATGATTTTTCAAGTGCAAGATGACCAAATGCAATTGAAAAGCAACTTTTCAAAAGACAAGCCAAAATTAATGCAAATTGGCATTTTGAATTATTTTAACAAATAACCAGATTTAATCAATCAGCTAACTACAAACTTAATGACACTTACAAGCGGAAAGTGACAATCAAATGACCTAAAAACCCTAGAATCAATCCAATTTCACTCCAAACACTTGAAATATCAAGAGACAAGAATTGGTTAAACAAAACAACAATAAATCCAATCATAATGGACAAGAAAAAGGACCTGAGAGGCTGAGATACACTAGAGTTTGGCAAGGAAACCCTAATTTTCACTAATCTTTGAGATCAGCACAGCTGTAATGGCCAAACTTGTAGTGAATAAGGGTTCAGCGCGAATGTTCTAAAGGACAGCACACTGGCAACACGTTAAATTTTATGATTGTTCAATATTGTATCAATTAATTTAAACCAATTTATCATTTTCATTAACAATGCATCCAATTATTAGCAGTATAATCAATCATAAACGTAACTGAAGAATGAAAAATATATGCAGCGATAGAGAAGAAAATAGCACACACAACCATAAGAGATAGCAGATTGGTCCAAGACTAGGGAAAAACCCCGCAAGGGGGAAACCCTTTCAAATATTCTTCTTCTTTAGTAGATTGTCATAAAGTTACAGCAGTGAGTACAATGAGCCCAATACATATAATTAACAACAAGTAACAGTAAACCAGATCTACAAATCTGTTATAACAGCAGAGATACTCAGATCTACCAATCTATAGTAGAGAAACTTGGATCCATAGATCATTGTTGGCTTAGGGGGTCCTGACCCAGGTTCAGAGTTAGCTGCGCCAACCAAAAAAACCCTACACTACTGGCCCTTTTGGAAACAACCCACGTAGCGTAGGTTGCAGTCTCACCTAAAGCAGTATGGGGGGATGAAAGAACCAAGTCTCTGCATCCATAGACTAGTGTGATGTGTTCTAGTGCCTCAGATATGCCTTCACGCATATTGATACACTCTTAGGGCTCATTTATGCAACTCTATCAAATAGCCTTCAAACCTTCACGAAGGTCTACGATCGGTCTTTGTAGACCTTTAACAGTCAATTTGTCTACTTGCGTGCGTCAGAGAGTAGTCCTAAGTTAGGTTTCGCGTAGATTTACTTAAGTTATTAGTAAACATCAAGAATGTGTTAGGGTCTCGCGAAAATACATAAACGGGTATTGCATACATCATTAACACGTATTCAAGAGAATCACACAACATTCAATCAATATTTTGTAAAACACATTATTCATCGACATCATATATCGCATTAACAGAAACAGAGATAAAATAGATATACACATGAATTCTTTGGTAACTATCTTTATTGATCTTCAATTCAGGATTACAAACTCAAAACTACCCTACGCACACAAAAGCAGGGGTCTGCGCACTCAACTGCGGACTCTACCTAGGCCTCTATGCACTCAACTGCAGAGCCTTTTCTCTTCCTATCTGACCCACTTCTCTTCGTTATCCCTTCTCATCCATCATTAATCACTATCAAAAACCCCTTTCTTAGACTCTCTAGGACACACCTATTTATAACCTTTTTCATACAATGCCATGGTCCGCGGACCATGGGTGGATCTCCAAACTGACTCATACTTTACATAAAATAAGGGGCTAAACCCCTTTGACTCCTAATCATCTATGCATTGTGTATCCACAAATCACGGAGACTTTACATTAATTACAAAAACATAACAAAATTTGGGTTATATTAACCACAAAACTGACCTAGGGGACCCCATCCCAATAGGCCCCCAACACAAAGATCGTGACTCGCCCTGAAGTCACTCGGCTGGTGTTGCGATCTTACTGTGAAGATCCCCCGCTCCACCTAGATTACTACAACTTTGGCAGCGCTCTGCATTGATTCTTGCTTAACTTCCTCAACCAATTTTTTTTTATTTGGTCCCTCTACAGCCAGCCTCATCATCTATTCTTTTTGCTGCAACCCTTTAAGCTTATCCTAGATGGTAGTCGTGACTCGATAAGCCTCCTCCAACCATGGTTGCAACCTGGCCTTTAGCAAGCTCTCCTTTTTCTGTGCTTCCTCTACCTGTGCTAGGAGTTGCTTTCCCTCCTATAATTTAGCTAAGCGCTGCGCTAGTGCTATGGAGCGCATGGTTACCCTAACTTCATCATATTATCGTTGCAGCTCCTTGACCTCTGTGTTCAGTGTCTGCAAGTTCGGATCCTCCTATATATCGGTCACTATCTCCATAGCTTGCTCAAACAATGTCGTACAGTTAGTGATTGTGGCATCCAAGGTGGACATTCCTTCCTTTATCGCAGCTCTGTGTTGCTCCCAGACCTCAGGCAGAGTCGTATGCTGCAACTTTAACTGCAACTCTCTAATCTTCATGTTGAGCTCAAATGCTACCTGTCTAACTTGTGCTTTAGTCCCACGTACACCAGTGGCTAGTTTTCTAATCTTTGCTTCCGGTTGTGCATCCTCCGGGATGGGAAGCTCAGGCATTGTCTTGCATGCCTCTGCTATAGCTAACTCCAAACTGTAACTACGCATTTGAAGTGCCTCCTTTTCCTTCAAATCCTGTGTCTTTTCAGCAAACATCTTCTCATTGTTCACTTTCTGCTCACTGATGAGGTTGAAGGCGTGCTGCTCCCTGGTTCATAATTCATTTGCCACCCCTAATTGCAACGCGTGGAGGGTCTCATTGGATAGCATCACTATATTCAGTCCAATGTTCTTGGTTGGACTGAGTATGATGTGATCGTTGGCGATCTCTGTGCAAAGGGACTCATCTGGAAATGTTATAGTTCTAAGGTCTAGGGTCCTTACTAACTCCGCTGCTTGGCTTGTCCAGGGTGCCAGGCTCACTTGCTTCACACTCGCTTGTCCGGTGCCCACCTGTATTTTGTTTGCTTGGATCTACAGCTCACACAGATCCTTTTGGATGCTCCCCAACGTCTGCATGTAGTTCTTCTCAAACTGTTGCAACACCTTAGTTGTGTTATCCCTAATTTTATCCACAATCTCATCGAGATCGCCTTCTATTAAGGCCATGGGATCAACCTGCGACTTATCTGATTTTTGCTTCTTCCTTGGACCTTCCTGCTACTCCTTGCCACATTTCTTCAGAATGAATGGGGTTCTCTGCCCCTCATCTCTTCGTCACCTTGCCCTAAAAGTTCTTCCTCCTCTGTCTCCAGCGAAGGTGACTTGTCACCTTTTTGTGACTCACGTTGATCCTGTTCCGCCTACTCCTTGGCAACACGTTCTTTCTCCGAATGAGCCTTTTCAGTAGCTTACTTCTTTTTATGTCCTATCAAGTTACGTGCAGCCTGCTTAGCTGCCTCCTTCCTTTTCTGTGTAGCAAAACTTTTCCCACCTATGCTTGGTCTAGCAGCTAAGTCTGATGGGGTGCGCCAATCTGCATGCCATTTTGTGATGACCTCCTGCACATCCGTTTATGTCACCAAATAGGGCAATTCATGCCACTTCTGGTCTGGATCCTTCCACACTTAGATGTATACTCGGTGGAATTCAGCCTTGAAGGCCGCGTAGGCTGATAGCTGCGTGAATAAGGTTGGGGACAACCTCGGATGTTGATTAATGGCCATGCAGAGACTTATTTTGCATAAGGACCCAAAATATCTTCGTTTTTGTAATTCACGTGGGATCCTTCGTAGCCCATAAGGAAGCGAACTGTGCTGCCACCGACAATCCTTCCTCAAATAGAGGAAATTGGCTATCTTCCAGAAATTCCCATGCAATAAGCACAATCGACAGCAATAACCAAGCGTAGTGAAACGTCTTGGTTTCATCATGGGCCTCTCGACAGTTTGCTAGGAACTCCTGACAGAGGTATCTTCACCAAGTAAACTATATGCCCTTCGCACACTGTGTAGCCAGGGTAATTGTTGGCGCCAGAAATTCATCTGCGCAACATTTACTCATAACCTTCCCTGCTAAGATCTAGGTGGCCAATTTCACTTTCGGGTCTGTTATAGACACAATTGAATACCCTCGTGACTTCTTCACAATGCCATAATCTCTCTTCATTCTTTCTACGATATCTTTCTCCCTAGTCTTTCCACAAAAATCCTTGGCTGGTGATGAGCCCCAAAATTGGGTAACTTATTGGGCTCATTTTGCCTACTGTTCTTCATTAATCCACCATTTTTCCTAGTTTATGCATGTTTTTTGAGTATATTTATGTTGGTTGAACGAATGAGGGTAATCACTTGAACAAGAAGGCTAACACGTGGTTATTGCAGGTTTTTGGACAAATTTTGGACCAAAGCAAAGAATTTATGAGCCAGATAACAACCAAGCATGAAGGAACAAGGGTGAGGATTCATTGGAAGGGTGTCTCCTGCACTAAATGGCCCCTTCCTCGAAATCTCCACCCTCAGCTCGGAGTTCAGCAGGCCACCGAAAAAGATTCCCAAGGGCAACCGAGCAGTTTTGTGTAAAGTGATTGATCACTGGCAGTTTGAGCAGTCAAGCCCCTCGAGTTAAGGAGGGCTTTTGGAGACCCTTGTAGGGCATAAATAGGAAGGATTCCAGCCTTCGTAGGTTACTTTGGGAACAGTTGTATTTTGCACCATAGTGTTGCTAGTTTCTCAGCTCATTTTTTGTAGTTTCTGTCGTACAACTTTCTTGTGACATGGTTATTTTTGAATAATGGAAAGCAGTTTCATTTGGCATAAGACCTAAGCTTTTCTTAGGAGCCTGTACCTCTTGGGGTTGGGCCCAACCCAAGTGTCAAGGCTTCCTTCTTGTACTATTACATGTTTTGAATGTCTTCATCAAATAATTTCTGTTAAGTGGATTACAGTTTTGCTTGATTATATAGGTCATTGTTGATGATTAAAAAGGTTTTTTTCATGTTTAGATTTATTTGATAGGTTAATAATAGAGAATATCTTTAGAAAAAGGCCATCAAGAACCCCTGATCTCACCTCTCCCTCTATGTGACCATGAGCTGAGACCAAGGTGTGCTTGCAGCTACCAAAAACATTGTCTTTGCTTCATCGTGCAATTATTAGTGTAGATTCTCATTTGCAGAGGTTGATACCAGTTGAGATTACATGTTCAAGTTCATGATTGCTTAGTTTTCATAGCTATTTCACATGATTTTGTTGCAATAAACTTCTGCTCATTTGCTTTGCTGATATTCAGGTCAGATTAGGTTAAAGTAGCTAGGTCTTTAGTTTTTCGAATCTTTGTTTGAATAGTTTGGGAAAATAACTTGCAGAGCACCTGTAAAACCTCTTTGCCTACCCCTACTCCATCAATACCACCTTCTCCATCTTCCAACTCTGATTCTTGCCTCACATTTGCTATGTTCCCTCACTTTGACCTAATTCCCATATTTTTGTGCAACATTGCTCTACCCCTCCTTGAACAAATCCAACCATCCTTATCACTCACCCGCTTCATTTTCCAAGTCCTGGACCACTCCACATCATCATCAACATCCATACCCACTTCTCCACCTCTTCTCCACCATCAACCCTTCAAAAATCTCCTTTCAGAACATCCTGTAGAAACATCCTGTAGAAGCCCTGCAGACTTCCTGTAGAAGCTCACGAAAGCAGTTTCTTGGAATCTGATCACCGTGAAACTCTCTGGAAGGGTGCTAGGGACCCCTTAGGCCCTTTCCTAACCTTCCCAACCTCCTGCAAGTGCCCACTCCATTTCCTTTCGCCAAACAACCTCTGCACAGTAAAAAATAGTTAAAGCATATGCAAAATAATCCTGACAAATTACTCAAAAATTCAAAAAGATGTGTTCTTCATATTTGTTATTAGAAGTAGATTAATCACATGCATTTTACCTTGCTACAAGTCATTGGCATCCATTTCTGTAGCTTTCATCCTTTTACTTGCACCAGTAGGATTAGTTGGTAGAACTAGGGTTTGCTAGGGTTTGCGTTCCTTTCTAGCTTTCAACTTCTTTCTGCAAGTAGATTAGCCTCTGGTTGAGTTAGCTTTCATCCATCACCATTAAAAGCTTCTTCTGAGAGCTCATATAAGTTGGCTTAAGCTCTTATCATACTTGTGCCAGCTGATCCAGTGACAGTTGCGGCAAGAGCTAGTACTTGTGCATATAGCACCATCACTTCCAAGTTTGTTACGAACTACCGGGTTGATAAAAGTAAAGAAGGGAGTCCCAAGAGTTGCAGCATTATTGTTGCAATACTGGAGCCCACCAGCTGGGTTCGCGCCCTTATAAGATAGGTGCATGATTCTATGAATAAGCATGTCCATGATGGGGATAGGCCCTCCCAACCATAGACAGCCATCGTGCATAAATGTGAGAAGCTGGCACACACGGATTGTGTTAATGGGGGTGAGGCGATAATGGGGTACCCACAGCAGATTGAGTAACCCCGAGTGCTCCACACCGTGGACCCATTCCTCTGTCTCTAATGCTGTCACACCTAATTTTTCATAATAAACCCTTCTCATATACTCATCCATCGCCAAGTGTGGAAACCTAGCGTGATCTGTGAGGTCCCAATCCTCCATTTTCAATAGCAGGATCCTTGCGAACCGCGAACCTTCAAAAGGAACCTGCTTAGGTAGAATGGGCGTAGATATGGTGAACTTCTCAGAATCTGGGTCCTTTATGACCTTCGCTTTTCCCTTCTATAGAGAGATATACTCAAGGACCCTTGTTATAGGTTGTGCTCCTTCAGCATCTATATCCTCTATTCCCTGGGCTTCTTCTGCCTCCGGGTCCACTACCTTATCCGGCTACTTATCTTTCTTTTGTTTTTACGTTTCGGTATCCTTCCTGGGGGATGCCCACACCGAAACTGGCTTCTTTTGCTTGTGCTTCTTTGGTTTGGTTGTTTGGGTTTCTCTAGCAAGGGTAGGCTTTGGCCTAGGTAACCTCGGCACCGTAGGCATAGGAGTCGAAGCTTCCAAACTTACAACTTCTTGGGTAGCTGCCTCAGAGGCAACATCATCAATACTCACAGTTTCAACAGGACTAGGTGCAATAATTTTGTCAAGAATAAACTTCTGGTTTATTTCAGACAACTTATCAAACGCGGGGCTCGCGACTAAATCTTCCCAATACGATTGATTCATAGCAATAGATAGTGAATTTCACTAACAATTCTGAGATCGCAAAGTGTTATTTGTTTGATCGGCACTCGTAATTTATTGGGAGTTTTGAATTCAAATCCGATCATTGCCCCCAATTTCTGACAATTAATGTTGTTTTGGCTGTAGATCTTTAAATATTTTTTCCTTAAATGATGCCATCCCGCTCCTCTTAACCATCTTCTGGTCATCAAGTCATGAACAGTGACTCCAATAGTCACTTTTTTGTTGTGCTATGTGGCACCTCCCTCCATGGCACAACTTCCTACACACAGCTTCATAGGTTGCAACTTTGTCACTTTCCTCACAGCCTGCTCGTTGTGTTGTCCTCTAGACTGGGCAGTGTAGTTTATAGTGCTGCTCTCCCTTGCAACTGCCTGGATCACTAAGACTATACTGCTTCCACATAGCCATTGTGCGGGATCCCCTATATCCAACTTCAATATGCTCCCATTCACTCTTCCCAGAAAAGGTTCCCCATTCAGCTTCACAAGCTGAACTACACCTCCATCTATAATTTCCTTGATAATATATGGCCCTAGCCAATGCATCTAGAATTTACCCAGAAATTTAGTGAATTTACTATCATATAACAAGACAAGATCATTTACCTTGAATGTGCAAAGCTTTATGTGGCGATCATGCCATGCTTTTTGACGTTCCTTCTGTACTTGTTGATGGAATCCTACCAAAAATCGATCCTCTTTGAGCTCCATCAGTTGCGCGAGCCGTTCCTTCAAGGCCTCGCGATCCGCCATACCTGTGAGAGTTGTTATGTGTAGACTAGGCACAATATACTCCATCGGCATTACAACTTTGACCCCATATACTAATCTAAACAGCATTTGTCCTGTCAGCTTCTTCCAAGTAGTCCTATAAGCCCATAGTACTGCAGGTACGCGCACATCCCAGTCATTTTGTGGTGCGTTGCAGATCTTTGTCAACGCGTTCTCCAAAATATTATTGAAGTCTTCAATATTTCCATTTGCCTGTGGGTGATACGGTGTACTCTTCTCATGGTAGACCTGGAATTCTTCAATCAACACGTAGATCGTTTCGTTAAGAAAGTGTGTACCTTTCTAACTCATCAACACTTTCGAAAACCAAATCTAGTTAAGACATATGTTAGCATCTTGATCTACCTAGGCTGAAGCAAGGTAGGTCTAGGGTAACATCAAACCATGCTTAACCTAGTAGCTAGCCCTACCAAGCTGGGAGAGGGCTCTCTCCTTGTCAATCTCAATTAGAATATGGCAACTAGGGCTTGAGATGACTAAAATGAATGTTGATTTTAGGTTAGGTATTGTTACACAGTAATTTTTCACCATTGGTCACCGTCCCTATCGCCCCGTTTCCATACATTGGAGGATGCATTCCGGGACCTGTGAGCAGTGACATAACCAAAAAACACTTGCATTATGTTCCCCTGAGTATGTACTTCATGTTCCCTGAAGACACCTTCTGCAAGTTATCCCTGAAAAGTGCTCTTTTTCCATTGGCGCAGGTCCACAGTATCTTACCCGCGCCAATAACTGAGATCCTCAAAAGAGGGCGCGACCACTGGCACTCTGTCACAGAACAACACCCACGCCAGCCCAGTTTAGTAATGATTTTTGCCAAAAGCACGCCCATATGATTTTTTCCCTTCAGATCACGAAACCTTTTGAGGGAAAAATCCAGTGGATAGAGGTCGAGAGTCATCATCTATCCTTGACAACTATCCACAGTAGCTTTTCCAAGATAATGCCAATCCACAATGGGTGTCCTGGTTCATCGAATCTTTCTACCTTCTCCATCTATAAATGTTTGTCCTCATGCATTAGACAAGCTAGTGCTAGTTGTTGAGTTGTTGAGTTCTTGGAGGAATGCTAGTTGTGATTATCATGAGTGATAATGAAGCATAGAGAGGTTATGCTGCCGGAGAGGAGACACATTGCAAGACACATATAGTTGCTCGCCCAGCCAGAGGAGAGGTTCAACGTCAGAACCTTGGTTGTAACTTTTCCTGTCTATTATTAATTAATGAGCGATTGCTATTATAGTTCCAATCTCATTGTCTATTATAGTGATGTGTGATTTATTTCCTTTCTGACTGAAATATAATTGTGTCTTGGTGGATTTTATGCTGGTATCTGTTTCTTCCTTTGCATGTGCAGGTGTCCGTTTATGATCTGTTGGAGCGAGGGAGCGGGAACATCAACTCTGCTTCGACCATAGCATTGGATTCCAGGTTGGTCTTCTTAATTCACCTTTGATGCATAACTAGGAACTTGCGTGGCAGCGTGGTTTGATTGTGGCTAGTTCTGTTTTAGGCTAGTGGGATCGCCTCTATCCACAGAGGGGATTTACCTATCCAACAATTTGGCGACTCCACTGGGGAGAAGCTATTTGGAGTTTGTCTTGCATTTTAATTTTCTCTTGCTTGCTTGAGTGAATGAGCTTCCTGGGTCAGTTTTGAGTTTATTCTTTACTGTTTGACCCATCTGAGCACTGTCAGCCCGACCTGAGGTCGTGTTATTTATTTTTCTAGCCGGCAAGCTTAATTGGCGCGGTTATTACCCTGACAGTCGCGCCAGTTGGCGCATGTTGCTCAAAAACAACTCGCGCCAATCCTTTGGTAGTGCAAGTTGCAGGCTGACAGTCGCGCCAGCCCTGTAAATTTTGCCTGTGTATGGGTGGAAAGCTCTTTCAGCCTCTTTTTATATCTCTTACAGCCTCTGGAAGTGTGTTGAACCTCTATTTGACTGGTTTTAGCCTTTATCCTTCAGTTGTTTGCTTATTTCTATTGATTTTCGTCTCAGCCCTAGAACATCTAGTGACTTTGCATGTCTAGCCTTCTGTGGGAAGTTTCGGTCTCTTGATTATCCAGTCAACTTGTTGGTTGTGTTCCGCACCTATCCAGTGATTTGTTAAAGCTTGATCTTCTATGCTCTGAGTGATTCACTTCTAGCCTCTTTGGATTTTACTTGACTTCATTCGAACTTAGATTACATGGTTCATTGAAAGTCTTTGTGTTTTTCCTTGCTTGCATAGTTCATTTTGGTGTTTCAGAGTTGGTTCTATTTCATTGAGTGAACTTGGATTGTGTATATCTCTTAAGATTTGTTTAAATGCATCATGCCATCTTAAAGGAAAGAAAAACAAAATATCTTTTGCATCATATTAGTTAGCGTTTATTGTTATTTGTTGCTATTAAAAAGAAAAAGAAAAAATTTCACTTCTTGTTATTAGCTGCATTAGGATCTTTGTTGTTTGTTGAGTGATCATTTCGTTTGTGTAAAGATCTCAACCCTCCTGTAGATAGAATTCATCGAATCAAATGATATGGTTTTGGCATATAGTTTGCATTTAAGAAGTTTTTGAGATATCACATACGGTAGGACCAAAAAACTGAAACATAATCGAAGATAAACTTTAAAATAAACTCAATGAACATAACAACGCATTGGAACATAACGCAAATACTCTAGAGGTCTAGGTTAGAGACATGTTCCGGCGTCTTTAAACCTGGTAGTTTATCGTCGAGTGGTTGGGTGATTCCTCCACGGTGAAACGATAGGTGCCAATACGGACTGAGCTCCCACGTACTGTCGCGTATATACGGGAGACCCCACTAGGCTATTATCCTTTATCCATAGGAAGCCGAGTCTGCCGCCTTACAAGTCGTAATGCACTGAACACAGCATTCAGGAAGATTGACTGCAGTACGGGAAGTCCTTGGTTTTCATCTGATTGCCAAGGTGTATAATCAGTTTTACGGATTGTTTGGTAAACCTTATACCTAGAGTCTCCAGAGTAGTCACTTTTGATCCTTTTCGGACTCCCTAAAAGAAAAGGTGCCGGTGAGCGTCTTGTCACTTCGTGCTCATTAAATATTCGAAGGAGACTAGAGTCATCTTTTATCCTTTTCTCGACTCTTAAAATATGAAAAGGTCAAGTTCAGTGTCTTAAAATTTATTGGCCACGATAACATCTACCCAATTAGCTTTTGTTTATGTTAGTTCGAAGTAGGGGTTGTCTCGGTAGATTTCGTAAGTTTCATCCTGGCGGAATTACCAGTTTCGTCTTCTACCGAAACACTGGTTGTGAGTCTTCCTGTGGTTCTAAGTATACAACCACTTAGTTCTCGTGCCCCAGGTGACGAGACTTACCAGTTTCATTGGAACCCTACGTGGGAACCTTTTGAGGATGGTGTCCCTTTTTGGGACCATACTTCTCCTCGTGTGTCAGTCCCACCTGCTTCATCTGACATGGATGATTTGTCCCCTACAACGACCGATGAGTCCGTTGCGACAAGCGGTGAAATTCCCACCTCAACGGACCCTATACATGTTAGTAGTACACCTACTACTACAAATTTACCACCAGGCTATAAAGCTTTAAGAGATGCTATGCCTTCTGGAACTCCGTTCACAGGTCCCATTTGGCCATCACACACTTTTCCTACTACGGAGCCTTTTACTCCACAAAGTCGCAGTCTATCTGTTACCTCCGTCACAACCGCTCCAACGGTTTGTGCAGCCTCTTCGACTCCTATTTCTAGTCGTCCCTCGGCTTCCTTGTTTGGAGTCTTTGACCCCATGACAAATGTCCCAATACAGGGGCCATATGATCCATATTTGTCATCTCAACCGGTTGTTGAGGTATCAGTTCCATTGTCAATTGATTGGACCTCCACCTCTTTCCATGGTGGTCAAGTTTCATCTGCGCAATCTCCAAGACAACCCCCTCAAGACCAACCAGAGCAATCCTTTCGTGGAAACCCTTTCGCTACTGGTGCTCCTTTTTCCTCTTCTTATATGCAACCTTCTGGTAACTCAGGTCAGTCGTCTTTTCAACAAGTCCAACCTGGTATCCAGCAAGGTTATCCCGTTGGACAAATTGGTCAACAAACTATTAACCCAAACCAATCCAATGTCCAGTATAGTCCAATGTCTGGACAAGTTACTCAACCACTTGGTCAGCCTACTGTCCAGTATTCACAACCCTCTGGGCAAGCTGGTCAGCCTCAAACACAGTTGGGCCAACCAACTGCCCAGCCCTCTCAGCCATCTAGTCTGTTGGGACAACCTTCAGCTGCGCAACAACAGTTCCAATCCCAACAGGTAGGCCAACCTCAGTATCAGCAGGTACAACCTTCTGGACAGGTCGGCCAACCTCAGTATCAACAAGGTTTTCCTTCTGGCCAGATAGCCCAACCTATCGGACAGCCTACTGGCGCTGCTCAATCCGGTCCGTGGCCCCAAACGGGACCCCAATACCCATCTGGTCTTCAAATGCAGGCTGGGTCTCAATCACAAACTTTTTATCCAACCCAGCCTGGTCCTCAAACTCAATTTGGAGCCCTACCACCGTATGGCTACCAACAACCTCAAGGGCAACCTTCGTTTGCCCCATACCAGAACTACCAACAACCGCAAGTGAATCCCTCGCAAACTTATCAACAGCCATATGGCACATCTGCAACATCGTTTGGTAATCCTTATGCTGGGAGGCAATATACAAATCCCTATGGCCAATACACTATGGGGCCAAATCCGTCCGGACAAAATCCATGGGGGCAACCGCCACCTGGTTGGAACCCTGGTGCTCCACCCTACCAACAGCCCCAGATGTCTTTCAATTCTCAATTACCATTCTTAGCGACTTTAGAATTATCGGATGTATCCAAATTAACCAATGATCCTATTCTTCATAATCCTTATTGGCCTCCAGTTCCAACTAAAATACCTGGTGACTGTCCAAAATTCGATGGTAAAGACAATGAAGACCCACAAGCCCATGTTATGACTTATCATTTGTGGTGTTCATCTAATTCATGGCTTGACGATTCAATTCGGCTTCGCCTTTTTCAAAGGACTCTCACTGGCTCTGCCGCTAAGTGGTATATCGAACTTCATCGCGGGTCCTTTCAGGATTTCAATTCTTTGGCTATGGCATTTCTCACTCATTTCCAGTTACCCATTCGATACGAAATGGGTACACACCTCCTCACTTCCTTAAGACAAATGACGGCTACGCATATCTCTGATCATATCCATGAATGGAGACGGCATAGACGTATGATCAAATTTTGGATTCCCGACCAGCTTCTTACCGATTGGTTTACGACTTCGTTCGTGCCTCCAATAGCTCGGGATATCGCCATGGGGGCGTGTGTCACTGAAGAGCAAGCTATTGCTCGAGCTCAGTACCTTGACTTGGTTTATTCTCAGTCAGGTACATTATATGATTATTTGCCTGATTGTCCCGGTATTCCCAGGATCCTAGATATATGGTCCCGTGACCCGACTCACCCCTTGTCGTCACAGATCGACGATATCTTATCAGTTGGTAAGAGAAAAGGGAAGGTTCGTTTCCCTTGTCGACTTTGTGAAGGTAATCATCTCCTTCGCCTTTGTCCACTTATGGATGAAGCCTCCCGTCTTTTGGAAAGTCTGTCAGTTCCCTTACCCCAACTACCCGCTGGATATCAGCGTCTTTTTGCAACTGCAGATCATCTCTCCGCTAACCAAGTGATCAAGCATGATTCCTCTTTGGTCCAGCCTTCTCTTCCCGAACCTAGCTGTGCTCCGCCTGTTCTAGACCAGTCCCTGGTTGGAACGAGTGTTGATTTACATTCCTCATCTATGCACCACTTTATCATCAAAGATGAACCACCTGAGTCCAAACCAAACGAAAGTCCAAAGTTCCAGATTACAGTTGACCCGGTCTTTCAAAAGGTCCAGCTTACAAGTGACCCGGTTTTGCCTACAGAAGTTCCATCCTTAGATGATCTTACATCTGAATCCAAACCAGACAAAAGTCAAAAGGTCCAGCTTACAAGTGACCCGGTTTTGCCTTCAGAAGTTCCCTCCTCAGATGATGTTATCACTGCAAAGAATGAAGACCCCACCGTCCAAATTCTATTCATCAACATAGACTCTAATGATCAAGTGAGCATCCCTCTCATTCCTTCGCACCAGGAAGAAAGTCCATCAGAATCATATCCGGCTGTCTATCCAGTCCCACCTCCAAGCAACCTAGTTGTTTCCTTCAATTGGGATCAACTAGGCAATCCTCGGTTACCAGCCTCCATACCATTTCGAATTATAGTCCAAGTCTACCGCATGGTTATGGCCGGTACAATTATTGATGAGGGATCTCCTGTGAGTATCCTTTCTTCAACAGCTTGGGAAGCACTTGGTTCCCCACTGCTTCTGCCTGAGATAAGAAACCTTACAGGTTTCCATCGAGAAACAACTCGACCTTTAGGAATTCTTCCCAATGTACCTATCACATTAGAAGGGAAGACTGTTCAAATGGGCGTCATGGTAGTCCAAGGTCCGTTAGATTACAATTTACTCCTTGGACGAGACTATATTTATCGCATACGTGCAATTGTATCCTCACTCTTTAGAGTGATGTGTTTTCCGCACAAAGGAAGGACGATCAAGGTCGTAGACCAACTTTCATTCCCCGGTTCACACTTCACATATAGTCATCTACCATTCCTAAATGGTCTTATTTCCACAGGAAATGCCTCAACATCCACTCCGTCATTCTGATGACGGCAGTTGACCCGGGCGCGTGATTGAGGCCCGGGGGTGCATGCATCCTCCTTCAAAATCGAGTCTTTCCAAGTAAACCTTCATTCCATCCACTCCGTGAATGCCATGAAGCTTGGGGGGCATGTACCTCGATTTTGCATTATCATGCTGGGGGCATGCAAAAATTTAATAAGCATAGTTTTTTCGTTTCAAGCTTGTGTAAACATGAAACCGAATCCAAGCAGAGTTCTCCATGGTTCAAGCTTGTGGAAAAAATGAACCCATACCTGATTTACATCCCGTGATTGCCTTTTATCTGCTAAATTCTGCTAGATGAGCCTTGGTTGTTTCATTCCATCGCCACCATCTCTTTGGCCGATCATATGCTTTCACCTGGTTGTTTATCCTTTCCTGAGGAACTGCAGCGATGAGTGGTTTTATTAGCCAGCCTCTTGACCTTTACATGTTTCGAGCAAGTTCCACCATTACCGGAACCAGTTGCTACCCTTTATACCACTCGTTCCTTCAGGACGAGTCGCCTTTACGCTCTTTTCTGACTCGTAAAATATGAAAAGATTGCCGAGTATTTTTCCTTTTTGACTCGTTAAAGAAAATAAAAATGGAGGTCTGCTTTCATCTCTTTTCTGACCATTTAAAGAGGAAAAGATTGCCAAGTCGCTCCTCTTGACTCGTTAAATGTTAATAAGGGGCGGTCGTTTTAAGTTCTTTTTGTCGACCATTAAAACATAAAAAGATTATCGGGTTTTTGTCGTTTCAAACTCGTTAATGGTTATGAAACGACGTGGTTTTGACTGCTTTTTTACTTTTTCAGGTCGAAATCACTAATTATGAAAAGTACTCCTCGATCGTAATGATCGGGCGGTTCCTTCGGATATTATTTTATACTTTTTCGGGCCCGAGAGACACAACTTTACGAAAAAGGACATCCCTGGAGTTTCCTTTTCTGCTGTCTTTTCAAACTCTCTAAACATGAAAAGACGCCGAGTTCTTCCTTTGTCAGACTCGTTAAAACTTGATGACATCAGATTTTGTCACACCACAAGCATATGCTATCCCCATCAAGCTTGTTAAAAATAACTGGGGTACTCGCCAGAAATGGCGGGGGGAAAAGAAAATTTTTGAACCATAATTATTACCGTGATGGCAGTATGTCGCTCTTGAACATGGCACTTTTCTGCTTTCGTGTCCAGGGTGGGGATATCTCATCTCATATCTTTCACTTGCTTCCATGGACTTGGGTACCTTATTTGACCTCTCATCCACTCATTGCCTCGTCATCATGACCTTTGATACATTGATGTCAAATACTGCCGATTCCATTAATGTGCCGCCAATATGTTCAAGAGAAGTTGACCTCTGCAAAGAAACAACCTCCCTCTGATAGTTCGCACAATCTTGATTCACAACATTATCTCTCTGTCTCGTGTCGATGATGTGGGAAACATTATGGCCCACCTTTGATCAAGGTCACTTCCTGTCGACTTCAACTCATTATCCAGGAAGTTGATCTAGAGACTCCTTTCCGGTGCCTTGGAGCCTGCATGCCTCAATGGTAGGTTCTTCGTGTTCGACGTGAGGTTTTCATCATTGGCCTCCGATCGAATGATTCTATGGGTGTTCGACTTCAGATCATTAATTCACACGCCGTAGATTGTACCTATAGTACCTTGAGGGCCATTGTCATTATTGGTGGTACCTCTCGCGTCTGTTAACAATTTCCACTATTGACTGGTAATCAGACGATGTTCATGCATGTTCGACTTCAGCTCATATATTCACATGCTTGAACTTGTACTCTTGTTCGGGTCGAGATGGAGCGCAAGACCCTAGATTGTGTCTGTTGTAATCCACGCGTAATTCTTGATACTTGACTCATTCACTAGATGGCTGCGACCATACCTGAGTCAATTCATTGATCCTAACCAGATGGCTGCGTCCATACTATGGATCTAGATTATTTATGTACTCTCTTATGGATGGCTGCGACCATACCACGTACATCATGTAATTGAACTATCAGTCATGTCTCTTAACACAGATCCTCGGCGGTAGCTCTATATATGTGTTCTTGTGTGTTCTCGTAAAGCATTTCACCCCTCTCTCTACCTCTCGGACTTCATGCTTTAGGGGGCATCTGTTACACAGTAATTTGTCACCATTGGTCACCGTCCCTATCGCCCCGTTTCCATACATTGGAGGACGCATTCCGGGACCTGTGAGCAGTGACATAACCCAAAAACACTTGCATTATGTTCCCCTGAGTATGTACTTCATGTTCCCTGAAGACACCTTCTGCAAGTTATCCCTGAAAAGTGCTCTTTTTCCATTGGCGCAGGTCCACAGTATCTTACCTGCGCCAATAACTGAGATCCTCAAAAGAGGGCGCGACCACTGGCGCTCTGTCATAGAACAACACCCGCGCCAGCCCAGTTTAGTAATGATTTTTGCCAAAAGCATGCCCATATGATTTTTTCCCTTCAGATCACGAAACCTTTTGAGGGAAAAATCCAGTGGATAGAGGTCGAGAGTCATCATCTATCCTTGACAACTATCCACAGTAGCTTTTCCGAGATAATGCCAATCCACAATGGGTGTCCTGGTTCATCGAATATTTCTACCTTCTCCATCTATAAATGTTTGTCCTCATGCATTAGACAAGCTAGTGCTAGTTGTTGAGTTGTTGAGTTCTTGGAGGAATGCTAGTTGTGATTATCATGAGTGATAATGAAGCATAGAGAGGTTATGCTGTCGGAGAGGAGACACATTGCAAGACACATATAGTTGCTCGCCCAGCCAGAGGAGAGGTTCAACGTCAGAACCTTGGTTGTAAATTTTCCTGTCTATTATTAATTAATGAGCGACTGCTATTATAGTTCCAATCTCATTGTCTATTATAGTGATGTGTGATTTATTTCCTTTCTGACTGAAATATAGTTGTGTCTTGGTGGATTTTATGCTGGTATCTGTTTCTTCCTTTGCATGTGCAGGTGTCCGTTTATGATCTGCTGGAGCGAGGGAGCGGGAACATCAACTCTGCTTCGACCATAGCATTGGATTCCAGGTTGGTCTTCTTAATTCACCTTTGATGCATAACTAGGAACTTGCGTGGCAGCGTGGTTTGATTGTGGCTAGTTCTGTTTTAGGCTAGTGGGATCGCCTCTGTCCGCAGAGGGGATTTACCTATCCAACAGGTATATTAGGCCAGAGGATTTTGTTTGATTTTGATGGTTGGTTGTTGGATCAATTGGAGAAGGTAGCTTGGGCCCAGGAAATCAACTCAGGAATACAGTCATGTCCTGTGGGGCAGGGTAGACAAGAGCTTATGTACTATCAAAGGATTGAGATGGTAGAGCAAGACAGTTGAGGAGGGCATAAAAAGCTATCAATCCTCGTCAAACAGTGAAAACATTGAAAACTAAATGAAATCCCAAGACAAAGCACTGTAAATCTAGTGTATTTTGTCTATTCACCTTGATTCACTTAGTTTAGAAGAAAGAGAGAGATGTGGATACGTATAAAAATTAGAAAAAAACTCGTTACAAAGAAGAAACAATACACAAAACTCACTGTCGCAAGAATCCCACAAAAATAGTTGTGAAACCTGATTTTATTCCTTGCCAACTGCTGATACAAAATGTTCAGTCAGTCCAACACTTCTGCCAAAGTCCAACTTTTAAAAATGAATCAAAAAGTACATGATATAGGCAAGTATACTACTCAAGCTAGCTATCAGGGTCGAATCCATGAGAAAAGGGGTGGTTTCAACCATATTTAAACTAAAAACAGGAATATAGGCAATGGAACAGCTTTCCTCTAAAACCAAGGAAACCAATTCATTTAGCTCAAAACCACCTTTGACTTTATGTATCTACCCTATCAAGTGTTTTACATCCATAATTACATCAAGTTACATCATTTACCACGATAATTTCACCAAGAGAGAAAGAAAAAGTCAACTGCAGAGAAAACTAGGCAAAATCTGAAAAAATAGGCAAAACTGGCAAAATTACTCCTATGCACAGCGCCATTGATCCTATGCGTAGTGATTTTTCTAGGCCACTTTTGGAAGGTTTCCCGGAGTCCAAATCAGGTGAAGGATAGCTTGTTGGAAAGGTTGATGAGTCTACTTTCTGGAACAACTTGAATTTCTGAATTTAGAGTCCATTTGCCCCTCCAAAAATTGATTCTCCCAAGACTGCTTCCTGTGGGGCAAAAACGTGGCAGAGAGGGCACTTTTTAGGTGTTTTTTTCCCTTTTGGAGACGTAGAACTTGCCCAAAATTCTTAGCCATTTCTAAGTGTCCATATTTTTCCATGCTGATTCCAAAATATAAACTTTTGTGCAAATGGATGCCTCCAACAAAAGCGCAGCACCACCTATTGGAAAAGTCTTGTTTTCACATTAAAAATTTCAAAAATTGCTCCAAATTTCTTGAAATTTCGCATGAGTGATCCTTGTTAGGTCCTTTGATGGTCCAATGATGCTTCAGCCAATATCTTGAGTTTTTCTTTCTCTTTCTTGTTCCTCAAAACTCTTCTTAGCTTGGTCTTTAGCCTCTTTGTCCTTGCATTACAAATCTTTTTCCTTGATGATCAAATCTTTGACACTCCTTGGATTTTGAGCATCCAAGTCCATGACACTCACCTCTTGTGCCACCTCATGGTCCAAAAGGACAAAATCTCCATAATCAATGTCCATTGGCTTGATTGACTGTAAATGCTAGTGAGGAAAGAAAGGTAGTGTGGGTAAATGATGAGTATGAAGAGATTTTCAAAAGAAATGGAATGAGTGGGATGAGACAGGGATATGAGTGAGATTTGATGTAATGTAGGGTTTGAGGGAATAGGGTATGAAGGGGATGACTAGGTTTTACTAATTGAGGGTATAGGGTTAGGTTATAGGGTTATGTATGTAAGTAGAGTTTTCGGGAAGTGTATATGAGGGAATGGGAATGGGAAGTAGGTTTCTAGAGAAGTGTCATGTGAGGGAATGGGAAATTTGGGGCTAGGGTTTGAATTTGTAGTGTATGGGAGTTTAGAAATAGTAGCAAAGATGAATGAGTGACCTTGATGAACAGTGAAACCATAGTGGATAAATGTACTTTAACAACTATGGTGAACAGTGAAAACTAGGGTTTCGATTTCATGGATGAAAAACCAACAAGACAAAATCACTCGCTGGCAAGGAGGAATAATTCCCTTACTTGTAAAGAAGGTGAAATTGGCGATTTTAAGTGATTTGAGGTGATTTATCAATGTTTTGGGAGTGTTCAACAAGTGTGCAACGCCAATTGTATGCGCAGCGCCTTTTCTATGCGCAACGCTGGCTGCCAGGTGCGCAGTGCCTTTTTGCAAACCACTTTTGGAGGTCTTTCCGGTGTCAAAATTGGGCGTGTGATAAATTTTTGGAAAGATTATCGGGTCTAATTTCCATAAAATCTTTAATTTTCCAATTTGGAGGTTATTTTCCTTGTCAAAAGTCAAATCTCCCAAGACTGGTCAAAATGTGCAAAATGAGGCTGCTTAAATGCAGAGTGTTGTTGCAATCAACTTTTGAAGGTCTTCCTCAACTCCAAATTGAACTCATGATAGCTCATTGGAAATATCTCTCTATATAGATATCATTTAAATCATCAAGCATGTCATGTGGTCATCCTAGCTAGGTTAAATATGGATTTTCCCAAGGTCACTCTAGAAGTGCATCAATCCTCGTGAGGCCAATGATGTTTTCGACATTTCTCCCAAACCATGAAACCTGTGTAAAACCTGAAAGAGGTTTTTCTTCTTGGGTCAATTATGGAAAAAAACCTCTCTCATGTTTTTCAAATTCATCTTTTCTTGCTCAGAAACATAGTTTTAATACAACCTATCCCGATACGTGGAATAGGGGATTTGTCGAAATGAAGTGAAATGAAGGGGATAAGGGGCTTCTAAATTCTTGAGAAAATTTTGGGAAGTAGGGATGGATGTTAGGAAATGGGGGAAAGGATAATTTCAAAGCTTGAGCGAGGGGAAGGGGTCCAAAAGGGAAAAACACAAGCTTAGCCTAGAAAATTGTCAAATTGTAGCAAGAAACTAGGGTTTGTGGGAAAATGAGGAATTTGAGGGATATTAGTGATGGGAAGTGTTTAATAAGGTGCATTAAGGATATTGGAAGGTGTATGAGCATCAATATGCAAGCTTTGTTGATTATTTTACCATACAAGAGAAATTACCTTCAAAACCCTAGGAGAGGGAAATGAGTCTTACCCAAGCACAACTGAAACACAAACAAGGTGTAAAATGACCCCTTGGATCCTCAAATGATGATGAAAACTCTCTGAATGATGGTACACTCAACTGAATGGTGACACATACCTACATTTGGAAAACTTTGAAAGAAGTGAAAACAAATCCTAGACCTAATACCTAGAGACCAAATTTTACTTGAAGACTCTCTGAAATGACAAAATTTGACCTTGACATCCTAAGACCACATTGTAAGAGCATGTTTGATTGCTGGTAGAAGGCTTCAAAGACTGACACTAACAACATACTCAAACAAAAGCTTTGTTGTCGTAACCCTTGTACAATCCTTAACCGGCTGTGCTTTCACCCATATAGTGAGATATTTTGTCGTAGTGATAATATAGCATGCACCTGTTTTCTTTCCCGGGGGCTGAATTGGCCCAACGAAATCAATTGCCCATTTTTCAAATGGTTGCAAAGATACCTGAGGATGTAATGGGAATTCATCCCTTCGTGACGGTCTGCTATTTCTTTGACATGCATTGCATGCCTTGCAGTACGCCTTGGAATCCTTGTGCAATGTTGGCCACCATAGACCTGCGCGTAAAATCTTCTGCGCAGTTTCCTTGCCTGCCTAATGACCTCCCGCAACTCGCCCATGAGCTTCAGTCAGAATGCTATCCCTCTCAAAATCTGGCACATATCTTCAAAATATTTCATCTACACCCATATTATATAGATTTCCCGCAATAACTGAAAAATCTGGCATGCGCACTACTATTTCCTTCTTTTGTTGACTTCTATACCCTTCTGATGCCATCCTCGTAGTCAAGAAGTGAATAATGTCTGTAAAATGATTATCTGCTACGCACATCACAAAGAGTTGCGCATCTGGCAACCCTTCCTCACAATTAATAAGCTCCTTGCCTATTTCGATCCACGACAGATGGTCAAGTCCTACATTTAACCTCCCTGGCTTCACAATTACTTCAAATTCATACTCCTAGAATAGTAGCAACCATCTGTAGATATTCCCCCCAAACACAGTCATATTGTCCAAGTATTTCAAGGCAGAATGATATGTGTACATTTTGAAATGCCCTCCTAAAAGATAATGCCTGAATTTTTGCAGCGTGTACACCATGGCCAATCCTTCGCACTCAGTCGTTGACTAATTCTTCTCAGCCTTCAATAACTTCCTACTCGCGAAGCCTATAGGATGGTCTATTTCTCCTTCACCAGCCTGTGTTAGCACTGCACCCAACGCAATGCAAGAGGCATCCACATGGATGTGAAACTCCTTTTTCCAATCAGGGAATACCAAGATCAGTACAGTGACCATCTTTTACTTCAACATTTCTCAGTTGCGCTGACATTCTTCATCCCAACAAAACATTGCATCCTTCTTCAGCAATTTCTCCATGGGCGTGGTAATCTGGGCATATGCTTTGATAAATTTTCTATAATATCCCCTATGTCCCAACGTCGCGCACAGCTGCTTGACATTCCTAGGGGCCTCCAAGTTCACAATTACTGTAATCTTTGCAGGTTCCACCATCAATCCTTGCTTGCACACAATGTGACCTAGCAAGATCCCGAAAAGAACACAAAATATGCATTTCTTCAAGTTCAGCGTGGTCTGGTATATGCGACACTTATCCAACATCAGGCTCAGACTTGCTACATGGTGCTTTACTAGTCTGAATATCGTCCAAACATCAAAGTGGACTTCCACGAACTTATGAATGAACTCCTTAAATGTTGCTCTGACTACGCGAGAAAATATCGCAATTGCATTCTTGAGTCCAAACAACATCACAATGTACTAAAAAAAACCCCACTCCATCGCGAAGGTTGTTTTGCTCCAACCCTTGGGTGCAATCTTAATCTGATGATATCCCGAAAACCTATCAGTAAAGGAATAGGCCTCTTTCCCTCCCGCATTATCTATCACTTCATTTGTAAATGGTGTTGGGAAGGGGTCATGGAAACACGCATCGTTAAGCTGCCGCAGATCTATGCAAATCCTTATCTCACCCTTTTGTTTCTTATCCACAACCACCATCGGGCTCACCCAAACAGATTCTTTGACAGATTCTATGATGCATGCCTCTAGCATCTTATCCAACTCTAGGCAAACCTTTTCCTTGTATCTAGGATTAACGTGAGACGACCTCTATTCAATAGGCTTCACGTCCGGCTTCAGAGTGATCTTCATAATGCCCAAATCGCCAACTATGCCCTTCAAATCCTAAAACTTAGTAGGGAAAAGATCTTGGTATTTGCAAATTAACTCAATGACTTTATCCATGGTAGTGTCATCCTAATAATCTCCAATCTTGGTGAACTTTGGTTCTGCTTCAGTACCAATGTTTACTTTCTTTGTCTTCAATGGCACGGTGATGTCCGGGTTTTCTATTTGTGGGCCCTCGACTTTTCGATGCCCTTCTACCTCAGGAATATTAATGTTTCTCAGATCTTTATCTTCTTCTTCAGCAGTCACATTATAGCATTCCAGTGCATGGCACAGTAGGGTGCTCCAATCTAGTTGGGTCCACTCCATAGGTTCTTGTGGCATTCTAAAGATAACCACCTTAATCTCTTGTAGTGCTTCATCGATGCTTGCGAAGCTATCTTCAAAACTAAAGGTCAATAAGAACCCCTCCCTCAATATATCCCACTTCGATGTGCCATGCTGGAGCTCTATTTCTAGATACCAGTTCATGGGAATTGTATCCAAAGTATGGCAAAATATGTGTACCCATTCCAGTTGTGGCTCTGTCCCCCATGCTTTCGTCCATTTTGCTAGGTGATTGCGCAGATCATCCCTTATGTTATATTTCTCAGTCAATCTAGCGTTAGGACGCCCAAACCGTAACCTCATCATTCTTCTGTAATCTCGTCATTCATCAAAGTTATCCTTATGTGTACCCCACCATTGAGCGAGCATAGTGCGCAGGCCCAAGTCTAATGCTTGGAAGTGGTGATCCTAAGGGACTTCGCACCCAAATTCATCCAAAAACATATCTATGTCAGTTAAACCATCATATTAGGGTAGTTTCCTTACCTTCGACGAGACACAACGCAGCGAATTTGTCATCATATTGCATCGTAGTGTAGATACTTCATGGAAGCAATTCTGACAATGCTCCAACTCTTCATCTGAATCAGAGGTGTAGGAACTCTCATGGTCCCATGCAATCCATCCATCTGTCGTCGGATTGATCCAGTCCTAGTCTCTCACTGTTATTTTGTAGATTTGATCCAGTTCATCCTCACTTTCTTCATAATCGCGAACTGGTTTAGTATAGTGCGCCCCTTCTGCTGGGTCCAACGGTACTACAACCCGAAGTGATTTACTTTCAAATGATGTTGTCCTCTTCTTCAAATTTATGACTGATGAACCTCATTATTCCAACAAGAATGTTGCAACTCCCAAGGCTACCGACTTTAATTATCAACTCGGGGTTCGTATAAACTTAAGAGGTATCAGCACTATATGTGTAGCATAGAATGTGTCCTTCCTTTGTTGTCATGATGTAATAGAGTGAATGTAATGAAATCAAATCCTAAACTAATTGGATAAAATGAAATGCTCAAAATGGAAACCTTAACCTATTGCAAGAAATAAAGTACAAGGAAAGAAACCTATTCTAATTGCATAAAGATCATGAACTAAATGTAAAAGAAACCTAACTTAACCTTATATATCACATCTGATGATTTAAACTAACTGATCATGGAATCTGATCTAGAGAGTGCTAATTGTTGTGTGCATGAATAAATATAAAATAACTTTTTCCTTTTTATCTTTTTTCTTGAAAAATGTAAATGCTAATCTTGCTTGATTCTTTGCCAAGGGAGACAGATGTGGAGGAAATGAGTACAATGGTTCAGATGGCTTGGATGGCAAGTAGGGGCCTAATCCTGGCTTCTAGTGATGTTTTTTCTCAATTCGGGCTCAAAACAGGCCACTGCAGGTTTTCCTACAGGATGTCTACAGGAAGTACTAGTTCCTACAGGATGTCTAGAGGATCCCCTGTTTTATTACAAAAAGCATGCCGAAAAATTAGGAAATGGCCTAGAAGGTGGAATGGAGCTTGGGAAAGGTGGATAATGGAAGAATAAGGCATGGAGGTGGTGGAAACTACCCAGAACTCAAGAAAAGGCTTCAAGATGGGTAGATTTGCTCAATGGAAATGGCAATTTTTGCTTATAAAACAAGAATTCAGATTGAGACTTTAGTGGATTTTGGCGACATGGGTGGATGAGGTGAATGAGGTGAGGTCTCCTTGCAACAACACACATTATTGTCTACATCTATCCACGAATTTATCTATAAATGGGAAATATTTACTAAATAACAGAAAATTACTAGTCTAAAAATCAGAAATTCGAGAACTAGTGAGCTAGTAAATCTATCAAATTCCTAACTTGATCAAGTGAAAATGCAGTGGGGTAATTTTTTTATTAAATAGATTTTTTTTTTATCTAATGCAAGTGGAACCAACTCGATTGAAGCTCGTTATCGTGCTCTAAAAAATAGCATAAATTTACTGTTCTTCGCAACAAAGGAGTTCCAAAAATCTAGATTTTGGTATAAGAAGATTAATCCAAGTAGCTCAATGATTATTGTGACCTTCCAAATCTTTTCCAAAGATGAAATGATACTTGTGATCCTGAAAAATAACTTACATCAACCATTTAAACCAATTCTACAACAAGAAATCATTAATACTAAATGTAGAAATAAAAAGAAAAAAAAAAACAAGAGATGCATCTGAATAAGAAGTGAAAAGAAGGAAAGAAAATGATACAAAAGGGATCTAAGGCTCCTGGGATGGCCAAGCCCAAGGAAACTTAGATACCTATGGAGGAGAACAAGATTTAGAAACTGAACATGACACCAATCTTCATTATTTTCATCAATACAATTACATCCTTGCAACAAAATACAATGGAGCTGCAAAAATACGAGTTCTCTCCACAAGAACACTAATAAAAATCTATCCCTAGAGGAAAATTCGACTTGGTACTTATTAAAAATGATTAGAAATCATTCCCCGTGAAAGGAGGAAGCTTTCCCCACAAAAATCCCTTGATTAATGGATCTGGTTCCCAATACTAGGAATCTGCATTAAATGGCAGGGAACACATTCCTAGATTTTCTCAATCATTGGAGTTCCACAATCTGTATCATAATTTCATAAAATATTATTTATTTAATATTTAATATTGATCATCCTGTAGTAGGGAGAAAGTCCCTAAATTATCTCCTCCAAATCTTCATAATCTGTCCAATATTCTCATAATATTCCACAAAAATAAATCATATTAGGCACAAATATGAAATTATTCATAAGCCTTCCTAATGAATATATTAAAGTTAAAAATACATTATCTAATGCAAAAAGAGAGGTTTAATATGCTGAAGGATGGTCATAGGCCTTAATTTATGTTTAATTTAGAGGCATGGATCTTAATTTATGTCTAATTTAGAGGCCCATCATGCCCCCTGCTGAAAGTGTTGCTCATCCTCTAAGCAACTTAGTGACCTCATTGTGCCTCATTCATGGCCCTGGTGGCATCTCTCTTGTGCACCCCTCAATATTTTTTCTTAAGAATATTGGCTGTAAGTTTTGCAAGGACAAGCTCAAAAATCCATTTTTGCATAGAAAAATCATTGTTTCTTGAGACCAATAACTTGCTTTCTTCCACTTATTCAAGATGGGTTCTTGAATATTTTTCAGTTTGGCAAGGTCTTCCACATCCTTATCAACCTTCTACTACCTTGTTCTACCATTTGGACACCTATAAAACCTTCAAAATGCCTTTAGATGAGAACTAGGACATCCTCTAGTAATTCTTGTCAAAACTACAAGAAACCCATTTTGAGCATAAATGATAGTCTAAGGTTAGGGCAAGCCCTTAACTTGACTTCCAAGCCTTTCTCCCATTTCTATAACATCTTTTAGGCCTTGGAAAAAATATAGAAAGAAATTAGAGACCTCCTGGAAAGCCTCTTTTTATCACTGCAGTTTGAGTTCTATTTTAATGGTGAATACCTCATTTCCTTTTGTTGCCTTCTTCTTCTCTCTTGTGGCCTAGATGATTGCCTAATGGCCTTGGAGTTTTCTAATTTGATTAATTTTGTCTTAGGAACTGTCTTTTTTTGTTTTAGCACCATTTGTTCCTTTCTTCCTTCTTGTAGCTACATTATGTCTTCCTGTAGTAGCCATTCCTTCTCTTTCAGAGTCTTTTAACTGTATGGTAGTGATGTGAAATGATGTGGAGGGTTTGGAGGATGATGCTAGGGCTCAGAGGGAGTAGTGTAAGTTTGTTAAAATGGAGAGGATGCTCTGTTTTTTTTTTTTTTCAAGAAATTTTTAGGGTGAGATAGAGTGTAGGGTTTGTTCTTGAAATTATGAAATAGGATGGATGAATGATGGATAGATAGTGAATATGAAGTGGATGGAGGGCTTGGAGTGTTGTGGTGACTTGGACTTTGCAAAATTTTCTTCTTTTAACTGTTGTCCCCATTCTTTGAAATCATCACCCTTCATAATTTTGACTTTTCAACATTGCGTGAGTGAAAGAGTGAGCTGCAATTAACTAGTTGAAGGCAGTTGAGACTGTTGACCCATCCTTAGCTTATATAACCTCATATCTCATGCATTGACAACAAATTTCTAACTATAATATGCTCAAGAAAAGAGGTCAAGAATATTGCATGCCTGTACCTACCTTATGGTTGTTGGAGAGACATGCATGATGTTGCTGAGGTGATGTTGTTGTGCTGCTCATGACTCAGGTACATCTTCTTGACTACCTTTTTCTTTTTTGTTGATCTCATTTCGTTGATGGGTTGTCTTCTTGTTGATGTGTAGGTGTTGGGGGACCTATATCAACCTTCCCTAAATAATACCTGACCTTTTGACCCATTTCTCCATCATATTACCTCTTTTAGATTCTTCTCGGCCTTCTTGTAAAGATCTTGTAGTGATTCAGAACTTCTTGTAGAGATCCTATAGTAATTCAAGACAACGTCTTGTAGCAGACTTGTTTTGTCCATAACTCCCAAACGGTAGAATGGATTGACCTGAAATTTTGTGATCATGTTTCCATCATCATTATCCACCTCCTCATAAAAAAATATTGGCCAATGGATGCATGACTCTCGAGAAAAACTAAAAATGGTTGGAGGTGATGGAGGTTGATTTCTTGGAGACCGTGCACTGGATTTTGTTGAAATTTCTTGGGCATCTTACCATCATCCATATGCATCTCCCCATGAAACAACTTTTTAAATGGATTCATGAATATCGAGAAAATTCAAAACTAGTTCTAGGTGATAGAGGTCGATTTCTTGGAAACCGCGTACTAGAATGTGCTGAAATTGCTTGAGAATGTTATCATCATCCATATGCATCTCCCCATGAAATAGCTTGGCAAATGGATTCATGGTTTTCAAGTTATGGAAAAAATAAATTTATGCTCTATGTATTTGTGTTTCCTGTAGTAAAACAGAGCATTCTTGTAGTTTTTAGGACAACAAGCAAACTAAATGGGAAAAGGTTGAGAATGATGAGAGAATGGTGGAAATACATGAGGGTGATGGATTGGAATTGCCTTGGTCTTGTTGGAGGATTTGAGCAAAGGAGAAGAAAGTCAAAATTTGACTTCTTTTGATAGGCTTGACCAATTTTTTCCTTTTGGTACCAACTTGTTTTTGTTGTTTACAGATGTTGGAGAGTACATGCATTCATCAGAGAGACACATGAAGCAAAGATTTTTTTTATATATTTTTTTCTTTTTTTCTTCTAGGCCTACTAGCCGCCTCAAGGAGGTTTTCAACTAGTAGGTCTGCCTAGGCGCCTCAAAGGAGGTTTTCACCTAGGATCTTTTCTTTTTCCTCTTTTTTCTTTTTCCCCAACCCATTGATGCCTCATGGGGGTTTTCAATCAATGAGCCAATTTGAGGCGCCTCAAAGGAGGTTTTCACCTAAGATTTTTTTTTTTCTTCTATTTTTCATTTTTTTTTCTACCCGACCCTACTTGAAAAACAAAATTACTTTCAAGTATAAGAATACTTCCAATGGAGCCATGTGCACATCAAGATGAAAGAGAAGTTAATGTGTGGGCTTGAAATGTATGCTTTGACATGTACCTAAATTTGAATGATCAAATGCTTTGACTTTGATGATATAAAACACGATTAAATAATAGAGTATGGCTGCAACTTAGTGACTATCTGGAACCATATTTCAATATAATTGTGATGCCCCTGGTCCACTTGCTGATTTGGATCATCTTGGATGTCTTCTTCTTCCATGACCTTCAAATCTTCATTTTTTTGTTGATTGTTCTCTTGAACACATCAAGGATTTGATGGTAACCATTAGGGAGCTTTCTTAATCTCTGATTTTGTTGTCTACTCTTCATCAAATGCAGCCCATGATCCTTTGGTATTCTCATTTGAATCTTCTTCTTCTAGATGTAGTCCTTCAATGATATCAAGATAATCTATTTTTTGCAATACTATTCTTGAGCTATGGTGAATACCATTTAGCCCAAGAGGAGATGTTTGGAAGTGTTGTACCTCAACATTGTAAGTGGGATGAGCTACTTCAATGTGTGGGTTTGGAAATGGTGGTATAAGTAGTTGGGTGGGAGTGGATATTTGAGATGGGTGTGGTTGGGGTTGTGGTGGAGTTGGATGGTAGGGATAACATGGAGTTTGGTATGGAGGATATTGAGGAAAATATTGAGGATTTTTTGGATGGCTCCCATAAGTTCCTTGTGAACCTTGTTTCCAAGATTGGTTTTGGGGTTGAGATGCCCAATGTTGTCAAGGAAATGGTGTGTTCCAATTACTTTGAGATGGATGTGCATAAGCTTAAAATTATGAATTAGGTTCTTGCATCATTCTAGGTTTAATAGACTGCCATGGTCCTCTTGGAGCTACATAACATAGCTGCATTGGAAATTGACTTGCTCCATTGTCCTCTTGGTAAACTTCCTTCAACCTTGGTAATGATGGACAATATTTAACATTATGTGATTCTGTATGGACAACACAAATATCAACATCTTTTTCATCTTGCATTCTTAACATTTCTCCTTGTTCACTTAGATAGCTAAGAATTTCTGTTTTAAAGTTATCAAGCAAATTTCCAAGTTTAGCTTGACTTACCAATCTTGATGTTGATTTACTTACTCTTTCCCTTCGTCTTAATATGTGTTTGCATGTTTCACAAATTTCTTCAAATGATAATTGGTATACATCAACTTTACTTATGAGATCAAGGAGATCAATCCAGTCATCCCTAATTGTTCTAAGTAAGAGGGTCTTTAGTGTGTCAGACCCTAAATGATTTAGTTTTTCCCTCTTAACATTACACCTGAACCTCTCTATTAGATCCTCTAGACTCTCATCTTCTCTTTGATTCATTCTAAATATTTCTTCTTTAATATCATGATCTTTATATTTTTCTAGAAATATATTTTGCATCTCACTCTATGATCTTATTGAATTAGTCCCTAAACTCATGAACCATTTAAGAGCTCTATCCTTCAATGTTGCCAAAAACAATCTCAATTTTTGAGTTTTTAATAAGTAACCATAAGATCTACAACCAATTTCAAATTCAAAGATAAAGGTTTCTGAATCCTCTGACCTTAGACCATGAAATTTTGGAAGAAAAGATGGAGGGATGCTCTTCATGTGCACACTACCATCAGTATCTCTAATGGGAAATCCAAGAGGATATTCCTCATTGTCATCATCTCCATCCATTTCTTCTACATTCTTTGCCATCTTCTTCTTCTACCTGCAAAAGTGATTGGTGATGTGGCTCTTACTGCACCACTTTTCTATTTCTGAAATAAAATATGCCTAATGAAAATCTTTTTTTTCTTGTTTTTGTAAAAATTAAAAAGAAATGAATCAACTAGGGAAGAAAACAATGTATACTTTGACATCTCCCCGGCAACAGTGCCAAAAAGTGATAAGTCTCGATATTGCAACAAGAACGTTGCAACTCCCAAGGCTACTGACTTTAATTATCAACGCGGGGTTCGTACAAACTTAAGAGGTATCAGAACTATATGTGCAGCATACAATGTGTCATTCCTTTGTTGTCGTGATGTAATGGAGTGCATGTACTGAAATCAAATCCTAAACTAATTGGAGAAAATGAAATGCTGAAAATGGAAACCTTAACCTATTGCAAGAAACAAAGTACAAGGAAAAAAACCTATTTTAATTGCATAAAGATCATGAACTAAATGTAAAAGAAACCTAACTTAACCCTATTTATCACATGTGATGATTTAAACTAACTGAGCATGGAATCTGATCTAGAGAGTGTTAACTGTTGTGTGCATGAATAAATATAAAATAACTTTTTCCTTTTTATCTAATGTAAATGCTAATTTTGCTTAGTTCTTTGGAAGGGGAGACAGATGTGGATTAAAAGGAGTACAATGGTTCAGATGGATTGGAGGGCAAGTAGGGGCCTAATCCTGGCTTCTAGTGGCGATTTTTCTCTATTCGGGCTCAAAACAGACCACTACAGATTTTCCTACAAGATTTCTACTGGAAGTACTAGTTCCTACAGGATGTCTACAGGATCCCCTGTTTTATTACAAAAAACAAGCCGAAAGCTTAGGAAGTGGTCTAGAAGGTGGAATGGAGCTTGGGAAAGGTGGATAATGGAAGAATAAGGCATGGAGGTGGTGGAAACTACCCAGAACTCAAGCAAGGGCTTCAAGATGGGTAGATTTTCTCAATGGAAATAGAAATTTCTGTTTATAAAACAAGAATTCGGATTGAGACTTTAGTGGATTTTGGTGACATGGGTGGATGAGGCAAATGAGGTGAGGTCTCCCTGCAAAAACACACATTATCTTCTACATCTATCCATGAATTTATCTATACATGGGAAAGATTTATTAAATAACGGAAAATTACTAGTCTAAAGATTAGAAATTTGAGAACTAGTGAGCTAGTAAATATATCAAATGCCTAACCTAATCAAGTGCAAATGCAATGGGGTAAATTTTTTTATTAACTAAAAAAAAAAATTGATCTAATTCAAGTGGAACCAACTCGATTGAAACTTGTTAGCATGCTCTAAAAAATAGCATAAGTTGACTGTTATTCACTTCAAAGGACTTCTAGAAATCTAGATTTGGGAATAGGAAGACTAATCCAAGTAGCTCAATGATTACTGTGACCTTCCAAATATTCTTCAAGGATGAAATGATTCTTTTGATCCTACAAAATAACTTACATCAACCATTTAACCCAATCCTACAACAATAAATCATTAATACTAAATGCATAAATAGAAAGAAATAAAAACAAGAGGTGCATGTAAATAAGAAGTGAAAAGAAGGAAAGAAAATGATACGAAAGGGCTCTGAGGCTCTTGGGATGGCCAAGCCCAAGGAAACTTAGAGACCTATGGAAGAGGAGAAAATTTAGAAGCTGAACATGACACCAATCTTCATTATTTTCATCAATACAATTACATCCCTACAAGAAAATACAATGGAGCTGCAGAAATACGAGTTCTCTCCACAAGAACACTAATAAAAATCTATCCCTAGAGGAAAATTTGACTTGGTACTTATACAAAATGATTAGGAATCATTCCCCATGAAAGGAGGAAGCTTTCCCCACCAAAATCCCTTGATTAGTGGATCTGGTTCCCAATACTAGGAATCTGCATTAAATGGTAATGAACACATTCCTAGATTTTCTCAATCATTGGAGTACCACAATTTGTGTCATAATTCCATAATATCTTGTTTATTTATTATTTAATATTGATCCTCCTGTAGTAGGGAGAAAGTCCCTAAATTATCTCCTCCTCCAAATATTCATAATCTGCCCAATATTCTCATAATATTCCACAAAAATAAATAATATTAAGCACAAATATGAAATTATTCATAAACCTTCCTAATGAATATATTAAAGTTAAAAATACATTGTCTAATGAAAAAAGAGAGGTTTAATACGCTGAATGATAGTCATAGGCCTTAATTTATGTTTAATTTAGAGGCATGGGCCTTAATTTATGTCTAATTTAGAGGCCCATCAATGACCCCATTCATATCAATGGCCCAGTCAATTCCCAAGAGCATAGGGTATGGATTACTTTCTTCGACAATCTCTATAACCTGAAAGTGGGCCATCGTGCTCGCACCTTCTATGTCAACTATTACTCCATATAATCGTCCCATAGGGATGATTTTCTACTGGTTCGCTATTCTGAGCTGAATCGGAAACCACTGCAGCGTAAGTCTCCCCATTCTTTCCCATGTTTGTTTTGGTAATACGTTCGCATTGGACCCCAAATCTAAGATGACCTGGTCCATCATAATCTCCTATCTGCACGGTGAGCCTCATCTCGTGCCCAGTTCATGCCTTATGTTTGCCAATTTTTCTGACCACCCAGTGTCCATCAAGGACCTTCTCTTTGCTGGCGCATTTGTTTATTAATTTACAAACCTTCCACAGCTTTTATATCGTGTGACAGTTTTATGTAGGTCTCCAAAAACGTAGTGAGTACAGAAGGATCAACCTCTGCAGGTGCACTGATTTCTTGCACCTTGTCCTGGTTTCCTGAGGTGGATGCCTCAGTGAAGCTTTTCTTGGCCTCCATAAATGTTTCCTTCGCACGATTCAGATCAAAACCAACTTCCTTCTCTGGGGCCTTGTGGACCCATCCATCCTCTTCAGGTTGTTTACCTTTATCATCACCAGTTGTTATTCCACTTCTTAGCACTATATTCACACTTTGATCCTCCTCGCGGGGCTCATCTCTCATCATCTGTAAGTTTTGTGTAGGTTGCGCTTTATTTTCCTGCATCTTAGCTATCAGCACCGGGCACTCTTCTATAATATGGTCAAACTGATTGCAGTATTGATATGGAGGGCATGTCTAAATCTGACATTCTCGCGCATAGTGCCCTGACTATCTACAGTTGTAGCAGATAATCTGACGGCGACCTCTACCAGGTCCTCCTCCTCCGCGGCACCCGTCCTCGACCTTGATAACCTCCGCATGCTCCGTCGGTGCCCTGATCTGGAGGTTGTGTTTCTACTTGCATCTGGTATGTAGGTGTTCTTTCCATCATCAGCTCATAGCTGTGATAGTGGTGCTCATCGTGGCCCACTGATTTGCAGAAGTTATAGAACAACTGTTGGGGTGTCTGGACAAACTTTTGAAGTAAATGACAATTATCTATTGCATGTTGTCCAGCAACCTAACAAATAGCACACCATAGCGCATCCCCCACGCTCGAACCTGCTAGGGCTTCTAGCTTCAGGGGAGTTAGCCCCCCTCTTGTAATATAATTCGAGTACACAAGACAGTGGTCTTTATAGTGCCCCTGGCTCTTGCACTTTAGACACCAGACTTCTGCGCACACTTCTGGTTTAGTCTCCTTATCTTTCTTCAAGCTCTGCAATTCTAACTTTTGGCTCTGTAACTAAGCGTGAATCTACTATACCCCCAAGGTTGCATCCTGAATAGGCATTGCATGCAACCTAATCACGATTTCCAAGGCTTCTGCATGTGTTCCTATCTTTTGTTGTGACAAAGCAATTCTTAGGTGGGGCAAAGTGAAGCTATAAACCATTCGCAATGCTGACTATCTAGAGCTTCATGTTAGCTTCTTGAATCTGACACTTCAATCTTTGATCTAACTCCCAAGGCATCTCATTGACCCTCATCATGACTTCTTTGAATCCAATTACTGGCTGCGAGTCATACTTAGTCTTACTAAATTCCTTATTTAACGTCGCCTTAGTCTCTGATATTGATGCAAGAGGATTATCAAAACAATACTTAATATACCAAGTTAGCGCATGATCCTGCAAAGCGGTAACCAGTTGTGCCTTCTTTATATTGTCATTAGTAATATGTTGCACTATCCAAATAGAATTCGCAACAAACCAAAACTTCTTTGTATCTTCACTCCCTATGCCCTTGAAAATTGACATCTTCATCGTGTTCACCATGTTGAATGGTGGTGGTGGAGGTGGAGGTGTGGGCGAAGGTGTGTGTGGTGGAGGTGCAGGTGGAGGTGGAGTGGCCAGATGATTTACTCGAGGAATCCCCTAAGTGATTAGCTGAACAGCGCTTCGCGGAGGAGTCTGTTCCATCCCTTCATCCTCACTTTTTGATTAAATTTTCTGAGGTTAAATTTCCTAATTGTTCAATATTGTGTCATTTACTTTAACCCAATTTATCATTTTCATTAACAATGCATCCAATTATTAGCAGTATAATCAATCATAAACATAACTAAAGAATGAAAAATATATGCAGTGATAGAGAAGACAATAACACACACAACCATAAGAGATAGTAGATTAGTCCAAGACCAGGGAAAAACCCCACAAGTGGGAAACCCTTTCAAATCTTATTCTTCTTTAGTAGATCGTCATAAAAAGTTACAGGAGTGAGTACAATGAGCCCAATACATATAATCAGCAGCAAGTAACAAGAAACCATATCTACAGATCTATTATAACAGCAGAGATACTCATATCTACCAATCTACAACAAAGAAACTTGGATCCATATATCATTTTTGGCTTAGGTGGTCCTAACCTAGGTTCAGAATTAATTTCACCAACCAAAAAAACCCTACACTATTGGCCCTTTCGCCAACAACCCGCATAGCACAGGCTGCAGTCTCACCCGAAGCAGTATGGGGGGATGCAAGAAATAAATTTCTGCATCCATAGACTAGTGTGATTTCTTCCAGCGCCTCAGATTTGCCTTCCCGCAGATTGATACACTCTTAGGGCTTGTTGTTTCAACTTTATCAAACAGCCTTCAAACCTTCGCAAAGTTCTATGATCTGTCTTTGTGAACCTTTAACAGTCAATTTGTCTACTTACATGCATCAGAGAGAAGTCCTAAGTTAGGTTTCGAGCATATTTACTTAGTTATTAGTAAACATCAAAGAATGTGTCAGAGTCTTTGCGAAAATACATAAACAGGAATTACGTACATCATTAACACTTATTCAAGAGAATCGCACAACATTCAATCAATATTTCGTAAAACACATTATTCATCGACAACATATATCGCATTAACAGAAACATAGATAAAGAGATATACACAAGAATTCTTCAGTAACTATCTTTATTGATCTTCAGTTTAGGATTACAAACTCAAAACAACCCTGCGCACACAGCTGCAGGGGCTTGCGCACTCAGCTGCGGACTCTACCTAGGCCTCTTTGCACTCAACTACAGAGCCTTTTCTCTTCCTATCTGACCCACTTCTCTTCACTATCCCTTCTCGGCCATCATCAATCACTATCAAAAACCCCTTTCTTAGACTCTCTAAGACACACCTATTTATAACATTTTTCATACAATGCCATGGTCCGCGGACCATGGGTGGATCTCCAAACCGACTCATACTTTACATAAAACAAGGGGCTAAACCCCTGTGACTCCTAATCATCTACGCGCTCTGCATCCCCAAATTGCGAAGACTTTACATTAATTACAAAAATGTACCAAAACTTGGGTTATCTTAACCCCAAAACTAACCCAGGGGACCCCATCCCAACAATCATTAAGGCCAAAATGCCAAAACCCCAGATATGAAATGGGTCGCTATCATCAACATTGTCTGTGTGCAACTAGAAACTTCAGAGTCGCACTCACGAAGATAGTATGTGGGCGACTGTAACAGCAAAGTCACTCCCAATAGGTCTCTGTGTCTACGACTATGGATCTGAATAGAAAACACCCAAATTTGCTCCCTTGCCGAGCTATCCGAGTGACCAATCAAAGCAAATTTTCACTCATGCAGTGCTATCCAAGTGACCGACAAGGCAAAGTCACTCCCTGGACTACTTGAAGTGAGCGACCGAAGACCAAAACCTTCCGAACGCAAAGTCGCTCCCTCTAAACTGCCTCCCAGCAACTAGAGAGCCAAATTTTCTCTCTTATTCACTCTATGTCAGTGACTATGGACAAAAAAAATCAGATTTGTGCTAGCAACTGAGATCCATCATACCCTAACTCAAAGCAAACCTTTCTCTTGTGATCTTGGACCCCATGAAGACTTTCGTCGATGAACCTATGCGAGTCAAGACAAAGTAGAAGAATAAAACCATAACTTGAGTGTGTTTCCAAATGAGCTTGAGTTTGCTTCCTTTTATAGGTTGTCTTGAGGGTTTATTTGGGGTTAAGAATGACCCGAGCAGTTACCCAAGTGGTTAGGGCCGACCCATTCCATAATGAATGAATTAATAAAATAATTTAAAAGTTAACTTCCACTTGACCAAATCGAGTGATATTTAGGTCCATTTTGATCATCTCGAAAATAGGAATTTAATGAAAGCATTATCTTGGTCATCTAAGCTTTCCAATGTGGAATTTTATCATAGTTGCAAAAATTAACACTCCCTCTCAATAGGGAGAATTCCACTTGCCCTTATCTTTATATCATCTTGTCAAGTTGTCATCATGCTTGACTATCTCTGCTCAACTCTAACTGCCAAAAATTTCTCTGAGCTACAAGAAGAAGAATTTTTACCAGAGGGGAGCTTAGACTACCACCTTCTATCCATTAGGCTATTGTGTAGAAGCTCTGCTATCAAGCTGCTACCCGGAGTATCATCATCAATCGTCATCGGAGAGTACATCATCAGGGAGCACATCTCTATAGAAATTCAGACTGTAGATCACCTGATAATGCAATAGACTAAAGCAAAATACTTGATCTACTTCTACAACCAATTTAGCGGAAGCTTAATCGAACATGAGCAACATCAATAACAACACATATAACTGATATGGAGAAATCAATCACACATAACATAGAAGAAATGTCCAGGGGAAAGCACCAGCCTAAAACCCCATATCTGCATTATAATAAAAGTGGAAATATAACCAATATTACAAAAAGAATCAGCTCAAAAGCTATCCTGCTCTCTCTATAATACCTCTGCTGCTCATAGACAGTCAAAGGCCTCTATCCAACCTCTGGTCTGCCCTCCAAGCCTCCTATTTCTTTACGCAATTTTGATTGGGGTCTAGTGCAGTCACTTGTGTGAATTGGCCTCTTCACACACTCACTAACCTTTGATCCAACTACGCAGTCCTGAAGGAGATAAATCCTTCTCCATGGATGAGCTTCCTTTATATGAAAAATCCATCCAACTGATAGTACACTATCCCTCCTCTTATCTCAACTGGGTCTCTGACAGAACTGACATGCATGAGTTATTCATGAGAGAATATTCAGTTATCTAGAGAGCAACAGTTACATGCATGCAAGCATTAACTAACTGAACTCACATTAATTTAAACAAATTGTTTAAATCAATTTAACTGGACTTGACTTAGTTAATTGAGCCAACTAAATACAATTCAAATTAGAACTCATCCTTATCTCTTTAACTGATGGATAAATTCCTCAATTAATAGAGAAACTGTTGCATGTCCTCACATAGACTTCATGTTTGATTTTTCACAACTAATTAACTCATGGTGAATTAGTTAATTTATTTTCAAACAGTTGTTAAGTTCAAATTCGAACTTTACTTCCTATTTTTAGTCCAGGGACTGACTAAAGTAGGAATCCATCCTGAACTGCTAAAAATAGAATGTTATTTTTAGCACTTCCATTTTTCATTCCTTGTTGCCCAATCCAGCACTCGTACCCAAACTGCTATTTACAGCAGTGCTATTTTTAGCACCTCTATTTTTAGCATTTCTTGTTGCTATTTTCAACACTCCCTCTCAACAAGATAGGCATTCAACTCGAACCCGATCTTGTACCTTTGGAATGTTCTGCATGCAACACTTCTACCAAGTGTGGTTGCTCCAGCAAGTCTAGAAACAAAAAAACTCCCCAATTGGCCTCTCTGTTGGGCTAGAAACATACTCTGATGTTGAAGCTCTACCTACTACTGACAAGTTCTCCCACTCTGACCTCTGAGCTGCTGCAACACTCCATGCATCTCGCACTGTTGCACACCTCTCTGTGCCATCTTGCACTAGTGCAACACTCCTGTGTCTCTCGCATTGTTGCAGCCTGCTAGCTCTACACAGTCCTATGACTTCTGCACTGTAGCTCTCAAAACCACTCCATTGCATCTTTCTCTACCCACTCAGCCAGTCCTGCTACTCCTCATCAAGGCTTTTGTAGCAAATTCGAATCAAAGAGGTTGGGTACCTCAAGGATCCTGCCCCTCCTCCTTGGGACGATCACTCCACATCGCCCCACCTCGTACTTGGAGGTATGGCTGTGATCCCTATGCCCACCTGGCTCGAGGTTTCCCCCTACTAGAGGTCTCCGCATGAGTAGATGTCTCTACTCAATCTCCTCTCAACTTCTCTAGTTGTGGCTGCTCCACAACCTCCTAAAGTTGCTTCACCAATTGTGGCTCCTCCACAATTGTTTGAGACTTCATCTGGCGCTGCATGTTGAGAGGTAATTTACTCTTCCTCTCAACCACCAAGTATCTAACCTTTGCCTTCCTCCTCAAGGCTTTGCATGCATCTTGAACCTCAAGAGCATATAGGTTCTTGACCTGTGAACCGATCTGCTTCACCTTTCTAGTGATGACGCGTCTAAGGAAAACCTTTCCCTTACTGAAGACTACATCATAGCCTCTGTCTTCCAGCATCGCGATCAACACCAAGTTTCTCTTCAGTCCTAGTACATACTTGACATCAGTCAAGGTAAGGCGAGCTCCATGCTCCCTCTGAAAAATAACCGTGCCTACATACTTTTCATCATTACCCATCGCTATGAGTATCTGGAGATATTTCTCCTCCAAAGTACTCAACAAACACTTATCGTCGGTCATGTGGAAAGAAGCTCCACTGTCAATAAACCAACCACTTCACACCATGGATGAAACCATGCATGCAAACAGTGTGAAATCCAACTCGAATTGTGAGGCCAATGCCTCACCTTCTTATCCTTCCACGGATCCCTTCTTGGATTTCCTCAATGGACAATTTGTAGCAAAATGGCCCACCTCATGACAACGAAAGCATCGCACTTTCAATTTGTCAAACT
This sequence comes from Pinus tabuliformis, assembly GCA_031772625.1. Lineage (NCBI taxonomy): Eukaryota > Viridiplantae > Streptophyta > Pinopsida > Pinales > Pinaceae > Pinus > Pinus tabuliformis. The sequence continues at coordinate 187,196,242 of CM062807.1, read as the reverse complement.
TCTTCCCTCCATGGGAAGAACTGGATTCGGAATGAGAAACCTTCTCCTTCCCCTTCTTCACCTTATTCACTAAGGCACAGTTTTCTTCATCCTCCATGGATGAAGAACCATCTCTGGTGCTTCTTCTTATCTCCTCCTGCATCAAATCCAACCAAATTCGTTCCCAATCTGGTAGTTTCTCTCTTCCATTAACCGAGTCCTGGTAGCTATGCCAGCTCTTAGGAAGACCGAGGAGTGCAAGACTCACCATGTCATCATCAGCGGTCACGATCCCTACACTTTCAAGCTCATCCCTACATGTGGTGAGCTTGTTCATATACGTAGAGATCGTGTCGCCCTTTTCACACTTGATCTTTCGAAGCTTGTCCTTCAGTGCCAGCTTCCTCTCATCACTGCTATTCTAATATAGATCTTTCATTGTTTTCCACATTGAAAACGGTGTCTCCTTCCCATGGAAACTCGAGACTATGTGATCTCGAACTCCCTCCAGAATTATTCTCCTTGCTCTAGTCACACATTTCTTCCATTCAGCCAATTTAGCAGCACCAGTCAACTTGAGGACTTCTTGATCAATGAAGTCCTTTAGACCATTATCCTCTAGTACTACTTCCATGCGATCCTTCTAGGCTATATAATTTGAACTACATCAAGGGAATATTCAAGTCTCAAACCATAGAACGCCATAGGTGAAATAGAGATGTGATAAGAACTCAATTTCTATATTCAGGAATCACAAACTTCAACTTCTCCCTTCTTGTATATTTTTCTTCCTTGATCACCTGTGCTCTGATACCATGTAGAATTTTTCTACAAATCAGCTAGCTTTGATACCATGTAGAAATTCCCACTATAGATCACTTGATAATGCAATAGACTAAAGCAAAATACTTGATCTACTTCTACAACCAATTTAGCGGAAGCTTAATCGAACATGAGCAACATCAATAACAACACATATAACTGATATGGAGAAATCAATCACACATAACATAGAAGAAATATCCAAGGGAAAGCACTAGCCTAAAACCCGATCTCTGTATTATCATACAAGTGGAAATATAACCAGTATTACAAAAAGAATCAGCGCAAAAGCTATCCTGCTCTCTCTGTAATACCTTTGCTACTCATAGATAGTCAAAGGCCTCTATCCAACCTCTGGTCTGCCCTCCAAGCCTCCTATTTCTTTGCGCAATTTTGATTGGGGTCCAGTGCAGCCACTTGTGTGAATTGGCCTCTTCACACACTCACTAACCTCTGATCCAACTACGCAGTCCTGAAGGAGATAAATCATTCTCCATGGATGAGCTTCCTTTATAGGAAAAATCCATCCAACTGATAGTACACTGTCCCTCCTCTAATCTCAACTGGGTCTTTGACAGAACTGACATGCATGAGTTATTCATGAGAGAATATTCAGTTATCTAGAGAGCAACAGTTACATGCATGCAAGCATTAACTAACTAAACTCACATTAATTTAAACAAACTATTTAAATCAATCTAGCTGGACTTGACTCAGTTAACTGAGACAACTAATTACAACTCAAATTAGAAATCATCCTTATCTCTTTAACTGATGGATAAATTCCTCAATTAATAGAGAAATTGTTGCATGTCCTCACATAGACTTCATGTTTGATTTTTCACAACTAATTAACTCGTGGTGAATTAATTTATTTATTTTCAAACTGCTATTAAGTTCAAATTCGAATTTTACTTCCTATTTTTAGTCCAGGGACTGACTAAAATAGGAATCCATCCTGAACTGCTAAAAATAGAATGTTATTTTTAGCACTTCCATTTTTCATTCCATGTTGCCCAATCCAGCACTGGTACCCAAACTGCTATTTATAGCAGTGCTATTTTTAGCACTTCTATTTTTAGCATTTCTTGTTGCTATTTTCAACAATCTCAACCTAGAACCATGTTGGAGAGAAATAAATTCCACCCATACCGAGCAATATGATAACTCTCTTCACAAGGGAGTACACCCTCAACCCTGAAATATCATCGGGGAGCTTACTCTCAACCCGGAATCATATCAGATTATCTCAACCCATCCTATTACCTACTGATCTTCCCATCAATGGTATAACACCTGCATCATAATCAACCTGGGTTGTACACCCCAAGTACACTCTCAACTCGTCGGCCAAAACAAGGAGTGGTATTCCCATCAAGCTGGCATGCTTGAGGGTATGATGCCAACTGGGGTATGCTTTGCAAATACCAAGAGGGAAGCAGCATTCTCCGACCCTATAAAGATAGGGGAGAAGCATTCTTCAACCCTGGGTATCAGATAGGGTACTGCCGTATTTTCCAGAGATCCGTCAACCCCAGGAGCCATGTATCTCAATTCCTCACCCTGGAAGCTCAATCAGAATGGGAAGAGCGTGCTCAGTGTCCTCGATCAACATTGCCCCTTATCTAGAGGGGCTACATCCACCAGTCCAAGATTTTCTCTAAAGAATGAGAAATTTCTCGTCAATAATGCCTTGGTGAGAATATTTGCAATCTGATCATCTATTGATATGTGTTGGAGCTTGACAGATCCTCTCTCCACCATATCTCAAATGAAGTGATATCGAATTTCAATATGCTTGGACTTGTCATGGAACATAGGATTTTCTTCTAAACGGATCCCACTCTTGTTGTCACAGTATATTACAGTGGTGTCTAGGACCTGCTCAAACAACTCTCCAAAGAGCTTTGTTAACCATACTACCTCGCAACTAGCCATGTTAATGACAATATTTTCTTCGACTGTGCTCAATCCTACAGACTTTTGTTTCCCGCTCATCCAAGATATCATGGTAGATCCAAGGCTAAAACAACATCCGAATGTACTTTTCCTGTCGAAAGTCTTTCCGACCCAATCAGCATCAGTGTATCCATGAAGCTGAACATTTCCTGCAGAATATCTCAGGCCAAGTGTAATTGACCCATGCAAATATCTCAATATGTGTTTGGTAGCTATCTAATGTGAGTGGCGGGGCTCGGTCATAAACGGACTTAGAGTGTTTACTACATAGCATATATCTGGATGGGTTTTCACAAGGAACATCATAGCCCTAATAAGTTGTCTATACTCAGATGGATTTTCTAAGTCTGGTCCTGCAGCATCTCCACATAATTTCTTGAAATTTATTTCCATAGGAGTGACCATGGATTTACATTCATTCATTCCAAATCTTTCCAATAACTTTACAATTTATTTCCCTTGCGAGAGGAAAATTTCACCAGACTTTTGCAACACTTCAAGGCCCAAAACGTAGTGCATAAGACCGAGGTCTTTCATTTCAAACACAAAGGCTAGTTTCCTCTTACATTCGATCATCATAGGCTCACTACTTGTCAAAAATAGATCGTCAACATACAAAACCAAAATCAATGGCATACCTTGATTTACCTTGAAGTAGAGGTTGGGATCGGCATTGCTTCTTGTGAATCCCAGCTTTACCAAGTAGCTGTCAATATGCATATACCAAGCTCAGGGAGCTTGCTTCAAACCATACAATTCCTTCTTCAACCTGCACACATGTGTTTTCCGTCTTCCACTTCAAATCCTTGTGGTTGTTCAACATATACCTCTTCCTGTAACATGCCATGGAGGAAGGTGGTCTTTACATCCATCTGATGAAGAGTCCATCCCTGACTTGTAGCAAGGGAAACTATAGAGCGAGTGGTTGTATATTGATCTTACTGGAGAAAATATGTCATCATAATCTTCTCCCTCTTTCTGAGAGAAGCCACGAACCTTGCTTTATATTTCTCGATGTTGCCATCACTTCCATGCTTGATTTTAAACAACCATTTTGAAGTCACAATAGACTTCCCTTTCGGTCTAGGTACAATATCCCATACATCATTTTTCATAATTGATTCATATTCTTTAGCCATAGCATCCTTCCAAACTTGTTCTTTTACTGCTTCTTCGAATGAGGACAGTTCGACATGAATCATAGTACTCATTGCAGCAACATATCCCTGATACCTGCAAGGTTGTTTCCTTTCTCTGAATGATCTATGGATGGGGACATTCCTTTCAGTATCCTGTAAAGTGTCGCAGAGCCACAGTGATCTCTTCTTAGAGGGAGGATCACTTGAAGGAGGATCTAACGGATCCATAGGCTCTATGGGATCGTCAACCATATCAGGTTCAGGTGCAGTTGAACCATCCAGAATATCTCAGTCATCATTCTCTTCCTTGGAAGGAGGAGGAGGAGGAATCTCTCTTGCTTTTCCAAGAGTTGCATCATCATCAAATGTTACATCCCCGCTAATTTTGACCTTTCTCTGACTAGGCTTATAAATTCTATAAGCTTTAGAATTATCGCAATAACCCACAAACATGCCTTTTCTGCCAATAGCCTCCAGTTTGTTTCTTTTGACTTTCGACATGTGAAAATATACTGGGCATCCAAATACACAAAAATGGTTGATATCAGGCTCAATCCCTGTGAATATTTCTTTAGGAGTCTTGTTTTCCAATGCTTGATGAGGCACCCTGTTCTGAACATATACCGCAGTAGATGTAGCTTCAGCCCAAAGGAATTTTGGCATCTTTTGATCATGGATCATAGCATGGGAAACTTCTAATATAGATTTGTTCTTTCTTTTGTCGAGACCGTTCTGTTCAGGAGTATATGGCATAACCGTTTCCTTTTTTATTCTGTCTTTCTTACATAATGTTATGAATTCTTTAGAAATGTATTCTCCTCCATTGTCGAACCTAAAGACTTTGATTCTCTTACCTGATTGATTTTCGATCAATGGTTTGAATTCCTTGAAAGTTATGAAGGCTTCATCCTTATGCTTAAGATAATATATCCATGTATTTCTTGAGAATCCGTTAATGAAAGTAATGTAGTAGAGATGACCACCAACAGAATGCATATATCAGAATGAATGGATGAATAATGTCATAAGTTTTGCTCTTACTGGAGGGTAATGATCCCCTTGTTTTCTTTCCACTTTCACAACCTGGGAAGACTCCATCATGTTGAGCCTGAACATCAAGAATACAAAGACCAATTTCTTCAATTTCAAAAGTGCATCATAGTCTGGTGCCATAATTTGCTCAAGTAATCTGTATTATGAGCCAATGCAAGGAGAGGTCTCCTGTGACCCTATAGAGTCCTTCAAATATTGATCCTATTGTAAAGACATCTTTCATAGATGAATTAGCAGGCCAAGATAGAACTTTACCTTTTATGAAGGCAACCATCATCCCTTTGTCTTCCAATGCAGAAATAGATACCAGATTCTTAATTAATCTTGGTACATACATGACATCATGCAGTAGAATAGATTCCCCATAATTTAACTGAAACTTGACGGACCCAAAACCTTTTATGGGATGAGTACTCCAAGGATTATCCTTAGCTTAGTATTCCTCTCTACTAAATCAGAGAGGACTTCTTTATAACCAAAGAAATGATGAGTGGCCCCACTATCGACTAGCCAACTATCCCACGAATCCGGTGGAGAAGAACTAGTAAGAGCAGAAATGAGAATGTATTCATATTTATTTGCAATGTTACTTTCATACCTGGGTGCCCTTTGCTTCTTTTAAGGAGGATAATGTTCTTCACGGTCGCTTGAGGAGTCTCTTCTTCTTCTCTCATCTCTTTTTTCACGGTTCTTTCTTTGATAATCTTTTCTTCCTTTGTTATTGTAGTTGTAGCGTGATCTCTTTCCTTTCTTAGGACAATCTCATGCATAATGACCTTTCTTGTGACAATTGAAGCATTCAATATGAGATGTTGATCTTTCATTCTTTCATTTTGAGTTTTGAAAGAAGGGCTTCCTTGAAGAACTTCCACTTTTCTTCTTCCTTTTTCCATGAGTGATGTATGTTGTGGGTTCTCCTTCTTCATGCTTTTGAATTCTTCCTCTTGCTATCAATCTAGATTCTTCTTGAGTAAGTTTTCCCATGATCTCATCATATGTTGGAAGAACATTGTTGTTGTTGATGGTAGTAATGAAGGTTTCCCAAATAGAGGGGAGACCTCTAAGAGTCACTATTACCAGTTCCATGTCAGGTATATTTTCTCCAACTCTCTGCAATTGATCTCTAAGATGAGAGATCCTCATAATGTAAGATTGAACAATTTCCCCTTTGTTCATCTTGACTTCCTTGAGTTGATCTTTCAAGGTAATGATCTCATTTAGGTTATTGACTTCATACATGCCAGTTATCTTGTCATACATATCTTTGGACTTTCTTAAATTCCCAACATAAGCAAGTAAATGATCCTGTAAACCATCACCTATAATTTGCTTTACCTTATACTCACCTTTCTTGTACCTGTTATTGAGTGTAGCGGAAGCATCTTTTGAAGACTTGGGTATCTCTCCTCAAATGTATTCCAGCACATCATGGTTGTCAGCTATGATCTCCAATCTAACCTTCCATGCAGCAAAGTTTGATGCATCATCTAGATTTTCATGCTCCTTGAAGATAGAGGACGACATCTTGACTTTGAATCAGGGGATCTGTTTTCTGAAGACGAGGGCTTCAAGACTTGTCTTATATTTGGCTTCACTTTCACTGTAGCTCTGATACCTTGTTAAATTTTCTAATTGTTCAGTGATGTATCAGTTACTTTATCCCAATTTATCCTTTTCATTAATAACACGTCCATTTATTAGCAGTGTAATCAATCATAAATGTAACTAAATAATGAACAATATATGCAGTGATAGAGAAGACAATAGCACACACAACTATAAGAGACAGTAGATTGGTCCAAGACCAAGGAAAAACCCCACAAGATGGAAACCCTTTCAAATCTTCTTCTTCTTTAGTAGATCATCATAAAAGGTTACAACAATGAGTACAATGAGCCCAATACATATAATCAGCAGCAAGTAACAATAAACCAGATCTACATATTTGTTATAGTAGTAGAGATACTCAGATCACCAATATACAGCAGAGAAACTCGGATCCATAGATCACTAATGCTGAAATGCCAAAACCCCAGATCTGAACTGGGTTTCTATCATCAACACTATCTATGTGACACTGAAAACTTCAGGGTCACACTCACGAAGACAGTATGCGGGCGATCGTAATAGCAAAGTAACTCCCATGAGGTCTTTGTGTTTTTTACTATGGATCTGAACAGAAAACACCCAAAGTCACTCCCTTTCCAAGCTATTTGAGCGACCAATCAAAGAAAATCCGCACTCATGCAGTGTTATCCGAGCAACCGACAAGGAAAAGTCGCTCCTTGGGCTCCCTGAAGTGAGCGACCGAAGACCAAAACCTTTTGAACACAAAGTCGCTCCCTTTGAACTGCCTCCCAACGACCAAAGAGCCAAAGTCACTCTCTTACCCACTTTGTGCTAGCGACTATGGACGAAAAAATTCAAATAAGTGCTAGCGACTGAGATCCGGAATACCCTAAATCAAAGCAAACCTTTCACTTGTGATCTCAGACCTAATGAAGACTTTCACCGATGAACCTATGCAAGCCAAAACAAAGTAGAAAAATAAAAACATAACTTGAATGTGTGTCCAAATGAGCTTGAGCTTGCTTCCTTTTATAGCCTATCTTGAGGGTTTATTTGGGCTTAAGAATGACCCAAGCAATTACCCAAGTGGTTAGGGTCAACCCATTCCATAATGAATGAATTAATAAAATAATTTAAAACTTAACTTCCGCTTGACCAAATCAAATGATCTTTAGGTCCATTTTTATCCTCTCAAAAAGAGGAATTTAATGCAAGAATTATCTTGGTCATCTGAGATGTATAATGTGGAATTTTACCATAGTTGCAAAAATTAACACAACACGACTATCCGATTGAAAAACGGGTTGGGCAAGGAATAAGGCAAAAAACAAAAAAGATTTCAACAAACACTTCAGACTCAACACTCTAAGGTATTAATCGGCAACTGTGCAAACCTATATAGGCTCAAACTAACTGATAACTCAATGGTCGGTCAAACTGATCAAGACATCAGATCGAGAAAGAGATTGAAGAGGCTATAGCTTCCCCAGCGGACTCACCATTTTGTTGTGAAGGCAAATCCCGTTTGTGGACAGAGGTGATCTCTCTATCCCAATGATGGGTCTAGCAACAAACTAAACTAACTAACATACACTTTTCCAGCTTATGTTTGACAAATGCAGAGAGAGAGAATGACCTACCTCGCTCTGATGCTAATCGCTCAATCCTTTGGAGATGAATTTGATTCCTTTGCTTCCAGGCTTGCTCCTTACTTGTTCTTTATGTCCAAGTACATGCAAGAAATATCAAAGAGAAATACAAGGTACAAGAGCATATATGACATACATTAAATATAAACTACTTAATAGATCAAGGAGCATTAAGCTAAAAGCATAAACATTTACACAATTATGGAAAGTGAACATCAGATGTATATATTAATGAGATAAAAAGGGAAGCATACAACCTATGCCTTGATGTTGGAGACCTCCTTTTGGTGGATGTCCAATTCCAAGCAAAGACTCTTCAACCACTCATTCTCCAAGTTAGAATGGGTGGCATTTGGGCATAATCTCAGTATAGGGATGCAAGAAATCAATGACTAACCATTTGGGGATGGAAGGGAGTTGATTTATGGGAAGGGAGAGGAAGTTAGGGATCCATGAAAGAGGGAGGAAGGTCCAAAACTCAAGGGGAAGGCCCATAATGATAAGATCAAGAGCTCCAAATGGGAGAGCTCGACCATATCTACAACAACCAATATTCAGCTTGTTGTTCTTGAAGTTTCTAGCATATGAATCTTCTCTCCCATTTTGGAAAAACCTGCCAAAAGAGGTTAAGCCCGAGTTTTCATATCAAAACCTGCACTAGCAGCGCTAGGGTAAAATAGTGCAACCTGCCATCAGCACGGTCAAGTAGTGGCACAAAGTGCGCTGGCCCTAAAAATTAGGGTTTTAGCTAACCTTCTTCAGAATTGACTCAGGGCATTTTTCCTTTGGTTTTTTAGGGATGTTTTTGTCTGTGTATCATGATGGATTTACTTCACAGTTGTCAATATTTTGGCACTTTGGCATATGGAACAGGAAGTGAATAGGAGGTGTGACAAAATATTTTGTAACAGACTGAATACCATCCAAGAAAAAGTTGTCCTAGAAGTTGGCAAGTTGACCTAAAGGAAGAGCCACGTCCACCCTTGAAGAGCCTATAAATAGAAGAGAACCCATCCTACTTGAAGCACACTCACTCACCACTCATTCTAGCGAAGGAAGAGGAAGGAGAAGGCAGCGAAGAAGAAAGAGGATGAAAGAGACTTGTGTTTAGGATAATTTTCTCTCACACGTGCCAAAGAGGACTAGGGTTTCTGCAACAGATCTAGGGCTTCCATCTACAAGTTTGATGTTGGGGAAAAGGAGGCAAAGAGGTCTAGCGAAGGTCACCAAGGGTCACTCACAAGATCCAGAAGTCAGAGAAAGGAAAGTGAAGGTAATAATAGGGCTCTAAAGGAAGATTGAAGTTCCCACGTGTGGCAACAACAACTGCAAGGAGGCCAAAATTTCAGATCTACAATAGGAGGCCGAAAATCTTGCAGCAGAAGGTTGAAAAGATGTTACTGGGAGAGATTTGTTTGGGTTTGACTAGATCTAAGTTAGCACATCATCTGAAGAGGTTGGTATTGGTCTTTGAGGGTATTGGTCTCAGTCTTAAGGTCATGGAATTTGTGAATTGAAGAATCTATAAGGAAGAGAAGAGATTTATGGGTTTTCCTCTCAAAAGGAGAGGTTTTGGCCCTGGCTTGCAGCCTATATATTGTGTCATTGTTCTTCTTGTTTTGGTAGTTGTTTTATGCTTCACACATATAATAATAAGGAACAAAGCTAATAAGTAAAAAGGAATCACAAGCATTTATCAAGTAAAGAGAATTAATCATAATCATTGCCCTATTGAATTATCAACATGGTATCAGAGTTAAGGTTGGATAAGGGCATTATGAAGATCTCCACTACATTGAAGAAGTTCATTAAGAAGTGTTCAAAGGTAGTAAGCTATCTCAATAAAGGCATCAAGGAAGCATGGAGACTCTTATTCTCTACAAGTAAGGAAGTAATAAAGTAAAAAGATGAAGGTCTCTCCTTGGCACTCACTGGAACATTTCGAGACTAGAGAATTTGGGTAATTGACGGTGGTGCATCTAGGCACATGACAGACCGTCACAAACAATTGAATACTTTATCAAAGGGAAAATATTCTTACTCAGTGGAACTTGGAGATAACAAAACCTATCTTGAAAGAGGTATTCGATCAACCTCTATAGAGTTGGAGAATGGAAGCAACATTCACCTCAAGAACATCCTATTTGTTCCAGGTTTTCATAAGAACTTACTTTCCATTTCAAGTCTAGAAGATAAGGGTGATAGAGTAGCTTTCATTGATGGAAAGGTTGTTGTATGATTTTAAAACTCAAGCATAGAGAATGCTAGAGTAATTGGTATTCGAGAAGAAAGACTTTACAGGCTGATATCTCCTCTAGCTCAAGCCATAGTTCACATTTAAATTGGCCCATGTGAACTATGGCATAGAAGATTTTGTCATCTTCATTTCAAGATCCTTCCGACTTTAAGTTCCATAGTATATGGAATACCTAAACTAAAAGAAGATTACGAATGAGTATGTAAGGGATGTGCATTGGGTAAGAATACAAAGAGACCATTTGGAAGTAGTGCTTCAGAGTTTAAAAAAAACCTTGGATCTCATTCACTCTAATGTATGTGGTCCTATGACTCCCAAATATCCTGGAGGTAATCTATACTATGTCACATTAATAGATGATATTTTAAGAAATACCTTGGTTTGCGTAATGAAAACCAAGGACGAAGTATTAACAAAATTTCAAGAATTCAAAGCTAAAGTGGAGAACTTTACAAAAAGAAGAATCAATATACTAATATCTGATAATGGAGGAGAGTATACATCCAAGGAGATTATAGCATTCTATAAGGAGTCTGGGATTAAGAGGCAGTTGATAGTCCCATATAATCTTGAACAAAATGGAGTTACAGAACGAAAGAACCAACCCATTGAAGGGAGTGTAAAATCTATGTTACATGATCAATATCTACTAAAATTTATGTGGGGAGGAGCCATGAAGGCAATAGTATATATTCAAAATCGAAGTCCCCACAAGTCGTTGGACAACAGGACTCCTGAAGAAGTATTCACTGGGAAGAAACCTACTGTAGATCATCTCTGAATCTTTGGGTGTCCCGTATATATTCATATACCAAAGGATAAAAGAAAGAAGTTGGATCCATCAGGCATGAGAGGAACATTTGTTGGCTACAGCAACTCCTCTAAGGCTTATATAATCTACATAAAGGAAGGACACCATATAGAAGTAAGTCGAGATGTCATATTTGACGAGAGTATCGCATTCAAGAAATCTAAGGAACTTCCCATGGACTCTGATGATGAAGAACTTCCAGTGTTTGAAGAAGAAGTTAATAGGGAAGAAGAATCTCATTATGAAGATGAGGGTCCCAATGAACCCATTCATCATGTGGTCCTCCCTGAATAAATAAAGAGACCAAATTGGTTGAAATATATATTACTTGATACAAAAGGTCATGGGGCAGCGAAAGGCTCATTTAGTGAAAGCAAGAAACCCAGGAGATATTTTGGGTTTGTTGCATACATGAAAAGACTAATAGAAGCAGAACCATCCACCTTTGAAGAGGTTGTCAATCATCAAGAATGGAAGGATACCATGAATGAAAAGTATCAATCTATAATGAAGAATGGAGTTTGGGAGATCGTGCCTAGGCGCGAAGACAAATTTGTGGTAACTTCCAAATGGATCTACAAGATCAAACATGTGGCAGATGGAAGTATCGATAAATATAAGGCATGATTTGTGGCTAGGGGCTTCTCTCAACAAGAAGGCATCAACTATGAAGAGACATTTTCTCTGACAGCAAGGTATACAACGATTTGTTCATTGGTCTCTCTAGCAACATCGATGGGATGGAACATCCATCAAATGGATGTAAAGAATGTGTTTTTTAATGGCACAATTGATGAGGAAGTCTATATAGAGAAACCCTTAGGATTTGAAGTTAAAGACAAGGAGGAATATGTTTGCAGATTGAAGACAAAATTATATGGCCTCAAGCAAGCACCAATGGAATGGTATGCTAGAATGGATGCATAACTACAAAGAATAGGCTTCATAAAAATATTTGTTGATCTGAACCTTTATATTAAGGTTGTAGAAGGAGAACCTGCAATCATTCTTCTATATGTAGATGATCTTCTTTTGACAGGTGTAGAAGGTCGAATTGAAGAATGTAAGAAGAAACTAGCAGTAGCATTTGGCATGAAGGATCTAGGGTTGATGCATTACTATTTGGGACTAGAAATATGGCAAGGACCTGATGAAATTTATTTAGGTCAAGGAAACTATGTGATCAAGATATTGAAGAGGTTTGACATGTGGACTACAAACTAATGACCCCTCTGATGATCACAAACTTGAAGAACTAAGAAGTTTTGAATCAAGCCCTATGGATCCTTCCATGTACAAATAATTGATTGCCTCACTAATGTACTTGGTGAATACTTGACCATACATATGTTTTGCAGTAAAAATTCTCAATCAATTCCAAGTGGAGCCAAAGCATGAGCATTGGATAGCAGCAAAACATATACTGAGATATCTAAGAGGAACTATCCATTATTGTCTTAAATATGACAGAAGGAATGATGTCCACGTGATTGGATATACAGATTTTGATTGGGGAGGCAGTGAGCAGGATGGAAGAAGCACTACAGGAGGATGTTTCAGTTTGGGATCCTCCATGATCTCATGGATGAGCAGAAAGCAAGACACAGTTGCTTTGAGTCGTGCTAAGGTTGACTATGTTGCGGCCTATGAAGTAAGCAGAGAAGCGGTCTGGTTAAGGAAGTTGTTATCCGACTTATTCGAAGGACTGATAGACCCTACAGTGATACATTGTGACAACACTAGTTGTATCTGATTGTCTGAAGACCCGTTATTTCATGGAAATACAAAGCATATAACCAACAAGTATCACTATGTTGGGAGCTAGTACAAAATGGTGTGTTGCAGCTACAGTATATCTCCACCGATGAGAAGGTCACTGACATATTGACGAAATCTCGTCCTAACAAGAAGCTTGTGTACTTGAGAGACAAGCTTGGCTTGGTTGATATATCCTCCCTAGTTGAGAGGGAGAGATAGGCACATCATTCTTGTCTTCACTTGGGAAGACATAATGGAGGATTGGGTAAACATCTGGCATCTGATGCTCTTTGAGGATGAGGAAGGGCATCCAAGATAAGAGTATTCGTGGACCAATATTCTTTGAGGACTAGCTATCCAAGACAAGAATAGTCCAAAGAAGGTCATACTTGGTGAACACTCGAGTGGAGTATGTACCTTGAGAGACAATGATGATGGTGTCTATAAATCATTGGTCTCATCAGCATTGTACTCTGATCCTATGGAGAGATAGAGTTGTTATTCAAGGCCTTGCTATGTGACAATGTTGGTTGATATGATGCTAGACAGATGGGTTACCAATCCGACTCTTCTTATGAGATCTCTTCAGATTGAGAATGTCCATGTACCTCTTATGAATACCTCCCTAGTTAAGAGGGAGTGTTGACAAATGTGTAACTAGGTTTGGTCTTCATAAGTATCAAATGTATTTTTCATTCTTGTAAATTATAAAATGAAACAAAAATGATTATTATTATTATTTTGGAGCATGGGTTTCATGTTCAATATCTTTTATTTTATAGATCAAGCACCCATTAAGTGCTTCTAATGTTTGTCCTAGGTCAAGAAGTCAAAAGAGTCATTGTCATAAGTTGAAAACCCCACTGGGCACATTGTAACTAGTAAAGAAATTTGTTTTTTTCTTTGAAAGTGTTGGAATACCCTCCAAGATCAAGTCGGATTGGAAACTGGCAAGTCATCTTAAAGGAAGAGCCGCGTCCACCCTTGAAGAGCCTATAAATAGAAGAGAACTCGTCCTACTTGAAGCACACTCACTCAACACTCATTCTAACGAAGGAAGAGGAAGGAGAAGGCAACCAAGAAGAAATAGGATGAAAGAGACTTGTGTTTGGGCTAATTTTCTCTCACACGTGCCAAAGAGGACTAGGGTTTCTGCAACAGATCTAGGGCTTCCATATACAAGTTTGATCTTGGAGAAAAGGAGGCAAAGAGGTCAAGCGAATGTCACCAAGGGTCACTCTCAAGCTCCAGAAGTCAGAGAAAGTCAAACAAAGGTCAGAAGAGGGCTCTAGAGTAAGATCGAAGTTCCCACTTGTGGCAGCAACAACTGCAGGGAGGCCAAAATTTCAGATCTATAGTAAGAGGCCAAAAATCTTGCAACAAAAGGTCGAAAAGATGCTACTAGAAGAGATTTCTCTGGGTTTGACTAAGTCATGGAATTTGTCAATTGAAGAATCTATAGGAAAGAGAAGAAATTTACGAGTTTTCCTCTCAAAATGAGAAGTTTTAGCCTTAGCTTGGAGCGTATAAACTGTGTCATTATTCTTCTTGTTTTGGTAATTGTTTAATAATAAGTAACAAATCTTATAAATAAAAAGGAATCACAAACAATTATCAAATAAAGAGAATTAATCATAGTCGTTGCCCTATGGAATTCTCAACACCACAAACTGAAGAAGGTAACACGACCCTTGGAATGATACTCCAACACAAGTGTGTACGCTGCCCAAAATGGTAGCCCGCTTGGAAGCACTCGGAACACGCACAACTAGTATAAAATTGTCTCTTATGCTAAGAACTGATAAGTACGGCTTATTCACCTCTATGTGAGTTGTCCCCACCCTCATGTCTGGCAAAGGAAGGTACACGGCCCAGGTAACAGTGCTATCATCCTCCTGTAGTAGCCACGGAGATGTATATATATATCCAAAGCACAACCCACTTGGAATAATATACCAGTCCCCTTTGATTAAATAATACGCTACCCAGGTATCCAGTTTACAGTCCAAACTTCAAGTTGAAGCCATTTGTACATCCCAACAGTTATAAAAAAAAATGAGAGTAACAGTTGATTTAATCAGTAAGGATAAAAACCATGGCCTGTCCAAAAATCATGGCAATTGCCTGAAGTGGATCTCCTCTCGTACAAGCAACGGAATTTCCCAAATCGTGCCCTTCAAGGATATGCACAGGTATTATTTCGGTTCCCAAATAGAAGTAAATTTGTCCCACCGTAGAAAAGACTCAGCACATAGATAAGGAAGCTCGACCAACAACACAGGCAAAGGGTTTCGATCCCCTCTTTCCTCAAGTAATCACGTCCAACAAGGATAAATCGTCCCGCAAATGTGCTGGGAAACTCGTGCAATGTTTGCACTTTCTGAATTCATCCTTTACAGCTTAAAAACTCAACTCAAAGTGTGCTCAGCTCGGTAAGCTTCGAACAACCAAGGATTTGGCACATCCACCCTCAGAAAATAAGCTCATTTTGGCAGGCTTCCTCCATCAGCGAATACTCTCTACAATTCAATTTCAAGTTCTCGGGCTTCTGAGCGGAAAAATACGTCCTTCTGGAAGAGAATAGAACGTGTTTGTTGTTGGACCTTGAATTAGCATGCTTGTCCTGCTCGATATTTTCAGTAAGATATCACGCCTAGGAAACAATCATGCAGAGAATTTGTCCAACAATCAAACCATAGACTCGACCTCTTTCGAAAATGAACACGTCCTGAAAAGTAGGGATGGATTCCCCTTCAACTGCTGAGTATGGTGGCCTTTATGAACTTCGCCTCTCTTAATAATTTTTGGGCGGATTCCAAAAATTAAATTCAGCCCCCTCCACACAACAACAATCAGCGTTGACTTTCAAAATTTCTCCAATCAATTAACTTTAATAAAATCACGCACTACCCCTTTGATTTTGACGGCTCACTTGAAAATTATAACCTTGGATTTAAAGCTTAGACTTTGGCCACTTAATAATAATGTGTCCCAATTAAATTACAGATTGCCAAATAATTATTATTTACTCGACAATTTTCTCAAGAGCAAACAAAATAAAAAATTGTCGAGTAGACTTCTTTGTTTCTCTGTCAATAACCATGCAAGGGTGCTTATATTTTGGTCACCTCTATCTCTATTTGAATGAGTCACACTTTGCAATGCATGGTTGGCCTCCTTAATGTCATTATAAATCTTGAAAAAATTTCTTTGTCTCTCTTTCCATCCAAGATTTTCCATAAGGTCTCTTTTAAATTTTTCTCAATGTGCATTGTATCAAATAAATGAACAATTTCTAGGTGCTCATAGTAGGGGAGTTTATTGAATTTCTCATAATAACTTTTCATTCCTCACAGAAGTACCCTGTTATTAATGCCTTGATGACCTAAAATATAAATCATAGTTAAATATATTATAACAACAATATAACTTGTTAATTAGTATAGTGAAGGAAATTCCATAAAAATATAAAATAATCCAAACATATCATGTATATTGATACATAGGAAATTCAATCCATACCTTGAGAGAATCTATTATATTGCAACTTCCATGCATGAGGTGACATTCTCTGTGGTCTTAATCCAATCTCTTCTTTCCCATTGAAAACACTTTTTTTAGTGCTTCAGTACCTATGGTTCTTAGAAAGGAATTGTCTATACTCATCAAACACCTCCTTTCCTAAGCTTCTTGAACGACGAGATTTCATCTTAGGACCAAAAAATGGACAAGAAAATTTACCCTTTGTCTGAAGACCCACAAGAGATGGAATATACGAGTAAACAAAAAAATATAGGACAAAATTATGAAACAAACAAGACAATTGAGATGTTATAGTGCTAAAAAGAATTAATCTAAACAAATTAATACCTGGAACAATCATTGTCAACATTATGTGCTCCCTCTTTATTGACTTCCACGGAGGACTGTTATTGTTCATAACAAAAACAGGTCACATCGAGTAAGTAGATTTGGGTTCTCAAAATGGATTAACACCATTGGCTGGTAATGAAAGCCTAAGATTACGAGGTTCTCTTTCAAACTCTCGAGACTTTTCCGTTATATTCCTAAATTTAGATCCATGTGAAAGCATTCAAAGAACACCATCTTCACTTCTATTTTTTGCATGGTAATCCATAAGTTCTGCTAGGCTTTTGGACCTCGATTTTTGTCACAGATGTGGAATTATGGGAATATAACAAAGAACCTTGTGAGGCACCTTTTTTTTTTACTTTATCGGTTTGATATCTACTCGCATAACATTTTGGAAATTTGTCTTTTAATGCATTTTCTTATAATAGATAATATCATCATTAGGGCATGCATGAATAGACTGATACTCCATTCCAGTAGCTTTCATAATGGCATGTAAATCTCGGCATGTACGAGGTAAAAATTTGATAGTGGTAACATAAATTCACTTAATAATCTACAACATTAAAAAAAAATTACTACTCGTTAATGTACTAAACAATATTAATTGCACATATTGCATCCAAATATTACAAATTAATGAAATGATGCAGATCAACGTACTAACATTAAAAAAATGGAAACAATAATTGATTTATCATGTATATAGTACTAAATGTCACAAAATATATTACATAATTTAGGAGTTGTGTCACACATGTGTTTGACAAATGTTTCACCACCTTCAAGTTGACCAACAACAATACAATAGAGAGAAGAGATGTTTTTTAGTCTTCATAAAGAGGTTTAGCTTCCCTCTCAACTAATGTTATATCAAAATAACGGTCATCATACTGGTTGAAATCAGCCTCCGTTCCAACATTATTAAATGTCTCCTAGATCAATCTATTTGTCCCATCTTCTTCAACTATGTTATCAGCATCATTATTTTCTTCCATAGGATCATTAGCTTGATCCTCAATATTTATCGCTCCATGTTCTTGAACAGTCGCTTGTACTACAACCACCTATTCCTCATCAAGCAATGCCGTATGGGGACCATACTATACAATTACAATCAATAATGTAATATTAGTATATATAGAAAATACTGAAAGGATGATATAAGAACCATTTACAAATATAATATATAAGGAAAATAAAGAAAACAAAGAAAAAAATAAAGACCACTTAGGTGAGACAAAAAAACAAAGACAACAAATCAATAATGATTCTTGTGCAATTTATCAAAATATTTAAGAACATGTTGAAAAAATATAAGAAAGATGTCATTTTTCTTGACATGTAGGAAGTGAGACACTTTTTGAGATATATAGTCACGACCATAATAAAAAACATGTTGATCTTATTTTCCATTCATCATTATAATGTCATATTCTTTATTAATGTCATATTTTGCATAGTATACTTTAAAAAATTATTAATAATGCTCCATAAAGTCCCATGATTAACCTATAAATCCTATAGGTCCTAAGTAACCCCCTAAACATACATTAACCCCCTATCACCTTAACCCTATTCCCCTAAGTCCGTAAACCCATAACCCCTAAACCCTTAACCCCTAACCCTAAAACCCTTAAACAATAACTCTTTATCCCTAAGCCCATAAAGTAATTAACCCCTAACTTGACCAAACCCCTTAATCAACCCTAACAAAAATAATCAAATAACATCTCTAGTCCACATCAATATGAAAACATAGGTCAAGCACCTCCTAAAAGAATATTATAAAATGCATTTACAATATAAAAACAATACAATTTACAATACAAAGACATACAATCTAAAATAAAATATACACACAAACATTTACAAAAACAATCTACAATACAAAGACATATAATAAATAACTTACAAATGGATGATATTCATGTCCACCTTCAACATGTCCATAGTCTCTATAATGATTTTTAGTTGGTTTTGTTAGAATTATCCTTGGCCTCAAGCCCATGCAATTTCTAAAAGAGCAATAACATCTTCGATCCTTAGAAGCCCTCAATGTTGATCCCATGTATCCTTGGTCTCCTTGAGGAATGTTATGTGATAATATATTTAATAAATTTAAATATATAATTTATATTATAATCATATAATATTGTATTAATATTAATATATTATTATTGTGCAAAAGTGGGGGAAGGTGTGAACACGGAGAGCTGAGTAACCTGAACGAGGGTTCCGATCTGCATTCTAACTACTGTTACAAACTCTGGCGGAGGGCAGTGCCCTGTTCGCAGAGCTTCGGAGGTGTGGGCTTTCCCTGGCCCAACAAATGAGGCGAGCGGGGACCAATGGGGCCCCTTCTTACAAGCAAGTAATGATGGATAAAGGAAAGACCCCACTGGAAGGGGTGCAAATCTCTGGATCTGAAAATGCAGGAAAGGATGAGCTAAGCAAGAAGAAAAAGGCTGGTGGGAAAACCAAGGAAACCCAAAGTCAAAAACAAATCAATGAAATCAAGATTCCAGAAGAAAAAGACAATGGGAACCCCAATCCCAAGCAAGAACCATAAGAAGCAGAAGGAAGAAATAAAAAAATTGTGGGAACTGAAGCCCTACCCTAGTACGACACAGATCTGGAGTGATCTGCCACAACGATTAGAAAACAGGAGGACCAGGGGCGTTGCAAGCCCAAAAGATAGAAAGACTGCAGGTTGTTATCACTGACCCTGAAATGCAGGCTTACAGAGACCATATGTCAATACATGTGATGATCTGTAAGTTCATGGGCTTCTGGCCTACGAAAAAAGCCCTCTACTTCTAGATCAAGCAACAATGGAAGCCTAAGGGAGATGTCAAGTTACACCTAGGGGCCAAATGGTTCTTTACTGTAGTCTTTGCGAACCTGGAATATAGGGATCACATTTTTGATGGAGGACCGTATTTCTATGCTTTAGCAGGCCTCTATATGAGACCCTAGAAACACAACTTTGCACGAGAACAGGGAACGTTCACGCATGTACCGATTTGGAATCGCCTATTCTCTCTCCCCATTGATTACTGGAGACCTGCAGTGCTCGAGCAAATAGGCAACAAACTGGGAACCTTCATCAAAGCCTCAGAGGCTACCTTGCAAAAAAGGTACACCTCTTGTGCAAGAATATGTGTTGAAATGGATGTTTCAGGTGCACTACATGAAGGTCTATGGCTAGAATTTAGAGATGAAGTCTTCTTTCAAGCCATAGATTATGAACAAAACCCATTTCAATGCCAGAAGTGACACTAAAATGGTAACCTGTATAGGAAATTCCCAATGAATAAGCCAACTGATAAAGCCAAAGAAAACACAGGTAAGGATCTGGAAGGTTTTTCCTGTCCAAATGGGAGACAATGAGCCAACCAAAAACACCAACCCAAAACAAGCACTGCCATTAAAGGTATTGTCAATGCCTTTTAAGTTCTTGGGTCTGGAACAGTTTCAGCCGAAACCCCCCAAGCAGCAGACCTAACGCAAAAAAATCTAGAATGCTCCTTCACAGGATGCCCAAGATCCCAATCCAGATCCGATGAATGAGACCCTACAAGTTCATGAGTTGGCAAAAGACTTAGAAGGAGATGCGGAAATGATAGCCAGTGAAATAGGAACAGAGGATATGGAACTCAGTGACATACTAGAGAGGGAGGGCATGGATCTCAATACCATGGTAGAGCAATGGAAGCAAAAAGGAATGGAACATATCCCAGAGGAGGAAGTAGCCAGAGTAAATTTTCTCTTCCTAGCAAGGCAAGATACAGAATTAAAAGGGCAGAAAAGAGGCTTTGGCGCCACAAAGGGTCTGGGCATCAAGGCCCAAGGATTACATCAAACAAATAACAATGCCAAGAACAGGAAAAAGAGAGGCCAAAGAACAAACAATGAAGCACTACAAGAGGTAGGTCAGATGCTCCTCAACTTAGGTAAGATGAAAGCCCTTGAGGCTTTCACGTTCTCCTCTTAAACCCTGTTAATTATGAAGATTCTTTCATGGAATACTAGAGGGATAAACAGCCAAAGGAAACAGAGACTTCTAAGAAAGAAGGACAAAAATGAAAATCCTGACGTGATTTTTTTACAAGAAACCAAATGCTCCAGCCAGAAAATGAAAGGGATAAGCAGAAATTTAGGAAAAAGAATGGAATACATGGAAGTGGAAGGGAATGGAATGGAGGGAGGCCTGGCCACTTTCTAGAATCCCCACTCCCTCCATCTTATAAATGCAGAGGCTTCCAGATCATACATCTCCCTAGAAATGCAAATCATAGGGGAATCTAATACATACCTGTGTACTAGTATCTACAGCCCATAAAGACTAGAGGATAAATTGTTGATGCTAGATCGCCTCTCCAATATGCAACTCATACATCCCATGGCTAAAGCTATCTATGGAGGAGATTTCAACATGATTACCTCGCTGACAGAAAAGAAAGGAGGGGTAAGAATGTTGAATAGAGATGCAGAGGCATTCAATAGCTTCATCAGAACAACAAATCTTGTTGATATCTTCCCCAAAAATGGGTTATACACCTGGAACAACAAAAGAGGAGGAGAAAGGCAGATTGCCTCCAGACTTGACCGTTTTCTTATAGCAAAAGCCATCCTCCTTGAGGGGGTCACTGTGGAATCGGACATAATTCCTTGTGGAGGCTCTGATCATTGGCCCATCACCCTGGAAAAACCCATCCTCGGCACGCTGAAAAATAGACCTTTCAGGTTTGAAATTTTTTGGTTGAGCCACCCAAAATTCACTTCCAAAATTAAACATTGGTGGCACGAGCCGCTGGACACCAGAGGCACCAAAATGTACCAGTTCCAAGCCAGATTAAAGCACCTCAAATCTCAGCTTAGATCCTAGAACCAAGAGGTCTTTGAGAATATCTTCAAAGACAAACAGGCCCTGGAGGAACAGATGGCACAGATCCATACTGAATGGCTCAAAGGGGACATCACCCAGGATTCCATTAACACAAAGCAAGTCCTCATGCAGAAATAGAATGAAAGATTCCAGCAGGAGGAAATACTATGGAGACAAAAGTCTCGCATACAATGGCTCAAAGAAGGGGAAGAAAACACCAAGTTCTTCCATCGCTTAGCTATAGATTACAGGTGCACCAACAAAATCACTCGGTTGAAGGATGAACAAGGCACTCCCTTCCACTCTCATCAAGATATTTCATCAATCCTCACTGATCACTTTAGCCATATAGCAATGGAACTAGACACTAATAGGGAAGAGGCTATTACGGAAGTCATGTCCTCCATCCCAAGGTTAATAACTAAAGATCGGAATAAATCCTTAGACCACCGTGTCACCATGGAGGAGGTGGAAAAAGCAGTGAAAGAGATGCCTAATGGAAAGGCACCAGGACCCAATGGCTTCACCATTGATTTTTTCAAAGCTTACTGGGAAATTGTGTGACTGGAATTGTGGGAGGTGGTGGAAGACTCCCAAAAATCTTCTTCCATCCTCAAATCCCTTAATTCCACCTTCATCACCCTTATTCCCAAGGAGGAGTTAGCATGTACCCCTTCGAAATTTCGGCCAATTTCTCTGTACAATGTTCTTTATAAGATTTTCTCCAAAGTAATGGCCAATAGACTGAAGCCAATTCTTCATTTGATAATATTAGGGAAGCAAACTGGCTACGTGGAAGGCAGACAAATCATGGATAATGTCCTGCTAGCATAGGAAATGGTTCACACTCTTCAATCCCAGAAAAAAGCAGGTATGATCATTCAGTTGGACCTCTCGAAGGCCTATGATAAGGTTAGTTGGAAGTATCTCGAAGCCATTTTGGAAGCCTTCGAATTTGCACAACGCTGGATCAACTGGATTCTAGCCTTAGTCAAATCCCCCAGCTTTTCTATCCTGGTCAATGGAGCTCCCACCTTCCCCTTTGCCCCCTCTAGAGGCATTCTCCAAGGGGATCCCATTTCCCCTTTTCCTTTTTTCCTATTGCTGGAAGGCCCGAGTCGCATCATTAAAACAGCAAAGGAGAGGAACTATATCTAGGGCCTCCAACCCCTACCACCTTGCCTAGCCACTACTCTTCAACAATTTGTGGACGATACCATCCTCCATGGAACTCCAATGATGAGGGAAGCCCAAGGTTTCAAAGTTATCCTTAATCTCTTCAGTCAAGCAATAGGTATGGACCTTAATTTGGAAAAATCCTCCATTTTCTTTTTCAATACTCACTTAGCTATCTAGAAAAATCTTATTGCTATCCTTGGGTTAAAAAGGAAAATCCTTCCCTCTAAGTACCTCGGAATCCCTCTCACTGATAAACCTTGGCAAAAGCTCCACTGAGAGAAACTACTTCCCAACCTCGAAAAACAGAGTAATCACTGGACTAATAGGGTCCTTAACTTCGCTGGTCGGGTTGTCTTAACTAACGTTGTCTTATAAGCCATTCCTCAATATATTCTCTCCATCCTTCCAGCTCCCAAAGGTGTTCTCTAGAAAATAAGAAACATTCGAAGAACCTTCCTTTGGTCTGGAAAATAGGATAAACAGAAATGGGCTCTAGTAGCTTGGGAAAAACTCTGTAAACATAACATCCTGGGTGGTTTAGGGCTTCAAGACCCGGACACAGTACATAAAGCCTGTGGGGCCAAAATCTGGTGGAGATGGGTCAAAGAACCTCAAACACCCTGGGCCAGGCTATGGAAAGATAGGTATGCTGATAACTAGCACCCTCAGGATCTCATTAGAATGACTGACCCTCCAGCCGGTTCCCCCATTTGGAACTTCGCAAAGGCCAATCGGGACATCATACAACATCATTGCTTCTGGGAAATCCGAAATGGTAACACAGCTCTCTTTTGGGAAGATGCTTGGCAACAACTTCCTAAGCTTGGAAGTCCTGATTATCTTCCCCTGCAGCACAGGTACCAGGAACAAGGAAAACGCAGGGTGAACCAATACTGGATAGACAGTATCGCGGAACAGCAATGGAGACATTGGCACGCTAATACTACCCCACAGGCAGACAGAATGGGTAACCTTCTCTTATCCTTGCACTCTTGTCTGGATAAGAGGAAGATCCATTACTCTCATGATGACGATCAACTGAGGTGGGGCAAACTTGATGGAGACACCTTCAACCTAAAGGAAGCCAGACTTTATTTAGAACACAGGGATCAGGAAGAGAAAGTGAATTGGCACAATAATGTCTGGGAAACCACCCTCTGGCCGAAAATAAAGACTTTCTTATGGCTCCTAATGCATCGTAAGATCCTCACTTGGGAGAACCTATGCAAAAAGGGCTTCATTGGTCCATCCCGATGTCCCCTCTGTGAAAAATAAGAGGAGTCGATGAATCATCTCCTCAACAATTGTGAATGGACCAATAAACTATGGGAATGGATGGAGAAAATCTTTAGACAAATAGATAGGAATAGAGAGTCCATACAAGATAGCATAGCCAACTAGAAAACCAAATATTCTAGCTGCGACACTGTAAACATCCTGTGGAAGCTAAGTCGTGGTTTTATAGTCTGGTCCACATGGAAAGAAAGAAAGAGAAAAAAATTTCAGAAGGATTCCAGGCACATAGATACCATTAAAACAAACATCATGCAAAATATGCATGAAACTGCCCTTACCAGGAGTAAAACAAAACAGGCAAACAAGCTTTCCACAAATGACAGTCGAATTCTGCAGATTTTTGACATGAGTGCTGCAATTGACCTCAATTCTCTGGCGTAGAGACCTCAACCCTCTCCTTCTTTGCTGTCTTGGAAACCTCCTGTACTAGGGTTTAACAAATTAAATTTTGATGGAGCCTCTTGGGGCAACCCTGGCCTAGCCGGCCTTGGAAGAGTAATATGTAACAACAAAGAGGAAATTCTTCACATCTATAGAAATTCTTTGGGGGAAGCCACTAACAACGAGGCAGAATTTGTAGCTTTGGAGTGGGGTTTGCAAATCCTAATCCAGTTGGGGAGAGCAGCAACAATAGTGGAAGGAGGCTCGCTCTTAGCCATTAACGCTGTAAGGAAAATGAAAAATGGCTCGCTATCTGAGAAGATAACAAAGCACTAGCGCCTAGCCATGGTCACCAAGCTCATCGCCAAACATCTCCTCGCTCTCAATGGAGTCAGTCTACAGGCAATCAGGCGCAATGCGAATGCAATGGTAGATAGCCTAGCCAACCACACAGTCGACCACCGGAATGATGACATTGACACCTATTGGCAGGGCGTCACATGTGCCAATCTTTAGGAAAAATGGCTACAAATCTCAAGGCAAGACCACATAGGTGTGTCAGGAGAAAAGGACGGCTTACTAGGCACCGATCATCAATGAATTATGTGGTTTGCTATAAATGTTTATTCCCTAATCCTTAATGCCTGGAGGTGGCACCACTGGTGGGTGTCCTATGGCTCGCATCAGAAAAGGTGGAAGATCTATCATAGGGATAAAGGTTAACATACCTATCACGGATTAAGGTACGCATGGCCTCGTTTCTTCAGTAACAAGCGTGGCAGTCTAAATGTACTAAACTGTAATAATAAGAAGGTCGTCAGTCACCTACTGGGGATTCAGACTGTCAGAAACATGGAAAAGACGGAGGTTTTGGTTAAGATTGCAGCCCCTCGCACAGCGTGTTTCCCTATTAATACACAGACAACCGGGATAGATTTCACCTGCTTACGATATTCCTCAGAGCTTAGCCCTGTGTTCACTACTTCGCGTATGGTTGTTTGATTTTCAATTGCCGGCACATGCAATAGTGCTATGGCCAAGAGCAAAATCCGTAGCTCTAGAGCTACCAAAGATCTAAAAAGAGTCTGGGAGAATTACGAGGCTTCTGTCTCCAAGAAAGGGAAATAGTATATCGAAGAGCTCCAAGTCGAGGTGAACAAAGCCAGTGAAGGGATGGACATTAACACCATCAGTGAGGAGGTCAATTGTCTCTCAGACCCGGGCACCCCAGCAACCAGAGCCACCTTGTTTCTAAGAACGCAATGTGAGGCTTGGAAGATGAAAACAATGCTTGCTAAAGCCCTGAGCATGCAACGAGTAGCTCTCAAGGATGCCTACCAAGTGAACTCCCTAGCCTCTGCCAGGAATTCAGCATAGTTGGACAAGCTGGAAATAACCATGAACTGCCTCACGGAGGAACTAAAGATGTTGGCTCAGACCCTGGGGGGATTCATTCGGCTGTTCAAGCTGTCTATACGCCATGGGCTTAATGTCTATTGATATCCCTAAGGATGAGTCCAAGACAACATCATCAAATGCCACAGGTCCTGTAGTGCTCCCAAAGGAGATGATGGCACTGGTCCGAGTGCTGCTGACTCTCTAGAAGTCGCAAAAATTGACCAGTAGGTTCCCTAGGGGGTGGTTTTCTACTGTGGGTTCTTGTCTGTCCTCTTCGTTTGGTTTTTTCCTCTGTCTATTGAATGTAAGCTCCGGCGGGCCTTTAAGCGACATTCTTTGATTGTAGTTGCTTTAGTTCTGTCTGGCAACCCTGTGTGGTTGGTCGTTATTTGTTTCGACTTATGGTTGAGTTATGGTAGTCTTTTTGCAGAACATTTCCTGTCCTACATGGCCTATATAAGTGGTCTTTTATTTTGACAGGCCTGCATTTTCTCTGTTTCTCTCTAAAAATGGCAGACCCCTTTTGTAACCATATGTAATATTTTTGTGATCTAATATATCAGCTGATTTACACAAAAAAATATTAATATATTATTCGTATTAATATTAATAAATATTAATTATATATTAATAATATTATATATAATTATAATATTAATGTTATATTTATTTTAATTAGTTAAACTCAATGTAAATTGGTTCTATATTAGACGATGTGAGCGGAAAAACCCATTAATGTTAGAATTGATCATTATGCAATGGTTATTTTTCATTTGTCATAAATTAGACAACGCATTTTCATATTGGCTAAAGTGTCGGATATTTGGCGGTAAAATAAATCCCATCAGATATTCAACAACAAGAGGGATTACAAGAAAAATGTCGGATAATTTATTGGGAAAATACATTCCATCGAATATTTGACCGTTGAAGAACTCATGTCAGATAATTGATGAGCATTGGCATTTTAGAAAAAAACAAAAAATACATTTATCTTCCGACACTTTTTCTAATTTTTTCCATTCCGTTGGATTTTGCCGCCAGAATTTCTACCCAAATGTAGTAGTTCTTGATTGAGCTATTTCAAATTTTACCCTAACCACTCAATCAATATTTTTAAGTGCTCAATCGAGCTTTTTAAGTGCTCGATTGAGTTATTGATGACCTAAAAAATAGTGTTTTAGCTCCCCTTTTGCAAAGTTCTCTACAACACCATTTTTTACCCTAGCGGACTTTAAGCAGAATTTGTCCTTAAGTGGTAGAGTTGATCATATTGGATTCGTGAAGGAATATTCTATCCAATGGCATATGAATTTGAATTTTTTGAATTCATATGATATTTTTCATCTAATTTCTTTTAAACATAATGCTTGAAATTGTTTTGGACAGTTTCAAAGGGGTTGAGTAAAAAGTTAATAAAAAAAAATAAATAAAACAAAAAAAAATTCAAAAAATACAAATATCGTCGTTTATGAGTCCTCTTTAAAAAGGCACTCTTGGGTTTTTAATTTATTTAAATAGTAGAAAAAATCTTATGTGATCACATGTGTCTGCAAAATGCAATTGAAATATTACTTCACCAACTTTGAAAAATAATAAAAAATATAATTTTGCATAAAAAAATAATATGCATAACTTAGTTCTCTCTCTCTCTCTCTCTCTCTCTCTATATATATATATATATATATATATTAAATTACACATTTTAGACTAATTTATGCTACGTGAACACACACATACCTCTTAAGATGTGCAAAACATTGCAAGGACAAGAATTTCATTTAATGGAAAATCAATAGATTATATGACACTGAAATGGTTTTCAAAAAATATCATTAGGACAATAACATAATTCTCCACAAATTTTATTTTTACTCCAAATAAAAAATCAGAGCGCTTATATGAATTTTGAGGGCTTCAATTCTATAAACGAGTAAAATTTTGATATTTCATCACCACATTTGGCCCAAAAGTATAACACATCTTCATGCATTCACCTAGGACATGATGGGTAGGTGTATTCTAGGTGATATGATTAGTTACTAGCAATTCCCAACTCATAATGTCAGAATAGTGTTATGTAACAGCTATGCTTCTGGAGTGGCATGGGATAATTAAATAAAATGAAAAGTCCAGCCTTGTAATAAATGATATTAGAGAAACATGTAGAAATTTTATATGTCTCTCTTCACCTCCAATTCCCCTTTTGTTTGATGAACTGGTGGAGAGATGTTAGTAAGGAATTCAAGGAATTTAAGTGGGGGAGAATGTAAATACCCTGACTTGAGGTGCCATTGGCATTAACATAATGGAGGGCATGGTAGACATACCTGGAAAGATGCATGATGAGTCGATATCTTGGTAGCCTTGGTGACTGACTCATAGTGGATACAAAAGAATTAAGATGGATTAATATCAAGCGGTCTAGGAGGACCAAGGGAATCCTATTGAATAGGGAAAATGTGTTATCAATGAGGTGCTACTATATGGGTTTTGGAAAAAGAAGATGCAACTTGGAATGTGATAGATTATGTTTCAGTCATGGCAAGGCGACATCAATGATATGTTTACCAAATATAGGTGGTTTATTTGGAGTAGGAATGAGATTTTGGTGAACATTATGTGTAAGATTAGATGAACAATAATGCAAGCATGTCAGATAGTGGATTGTTCAATAAGTTATTTCTTATAATTCCCCCTCGTAAAACTTGTAAATAATTTTTTTTTATTGTTGATAAGGAAAGACTTACTTAGTTATGGGCCATGTGGAGGCCTTATAAATATTAGGATACATTTATTTAATATATACAAAGACACTATATGCATCTTGTTGTAATCTAGTGAGTAGCATACATGGTTATCAGTAGACATACTTCAATTGATTATATAGTGAGCATATAGGGATAAAAGAAACAAAGTAATGGAAGGATAGCCAAGTCGCACATGGATATATTCTTATTATGTATCAAAATATAGCCATTAAGTAGTTACGCAAGTCTAACTATCTAACATACTAGGTTTCTTAAACCACAATTAGTTAACCTTACATCACAATACAAATTGTTGGCTTGAATGGGGCTAGTTGGTAGGGCCGTTTACCCCTTTTTCTATCTCACTAGTCGGTCAAGTCAAATATCTCCTACAACATCTCCGACACCCTCAAATCCTTCTTTGTCCTAAAGAAGGGAAGAGTTGGGGTAAAACTGAAAATGTGAGAGAGGAAGCATGAGGCTTCGGCCTTTTTTCTACCAATATTTTGTGTCTGGTTTTTATGTGTGCTTTATATATTTTTTGGATTTAATCTATTTTCAATATGTGGTATCAGATCCATGGTGATTGTGTGTTGTGTTAGAATATTGGTTTACATTGCTATTGTACCCAGCGTGGAGAAGAAACTATCTGGCATGCACTTGGTGGAGGCTAATTCTAAATATTGAAGTCGACACATTGAAGTAGACCGAATGAGTTGAAGAGCTACGGGCTGTTGAACCACATGTGCAGATTTTGGAGTGTTTGAAAGCTTGCAGCTGTGCGAATTGTGGAGTGGAAAAGACCGCTTCCTGTAGTAAGTAGTCATGGAATTTTGTGTGGAGAGAATGCCCATGACCGTGGGAGCACCCAGATACAATTGTTGAGATCCATATCCTCTGCGTACAATAGGAAGATTCCTTGAGGGAAGAAAATCCTATACATTGAATAAATTCAGGTTTGGAGGTTGTGTTGAGATAGTCCATTGAAGACGTTGTGATCGGAGAAAGTTATCAGATAAATCTAAGGACATCATGGAACTCATGTTGCCGAAGTCGGGCAGGATAGTTCCTGTGAACTTATTTTTGTAAAGAAACAGAGCATGGAGATTCTTGAGACCTCCCAATTCTTTTGGTATGCTGCCATCAAGATTAGCATAGGCCATATCTAAGTATTCAAGCATTCAAGCTTTGTTAGATTCCCTATCTCTGTAGGAAGGCCGCCATCAAATTTATTGTATCCGAGAATCAATCGCTCCAGTGATGGCAGCTGGCTGATTTCAGGTGGAATCTGGCCAGTCAGATTATTGCCCGACAGGCCTAGAAATCTCAGGCCTAAAAGCCCCTTGAATGACTTGGATGAATTGGGAATACTGCCCTCAAAGTAGCTTCCTCTCTTAACTACGCTCAGAGCCTCGAAAGTCCAGAAAAGATTGAAAACATGGTCATTTCAGCAAATTGAAGAAACAGAAATACTTTAGAAGGATTCGGTAATCCCGCACGTTTGAGCTTCTTAGGTCAAGCCTTAAAGTTTTGCGGCTATGCATGGGGGATAACTTGCTTTCAAGTGATTGAAAATTTAAAATTTACTAAATTTTGATGGCTTTGTTTTGAGGCTCGGTGAATTGATTTTTACAGTGCTTTACGTGAGAAATTCTGTGGACAAATCTGGTCTTCAGAGATCTTTAATGGTTTTTCTTGAAGAAATGACCATGCTCCAAAAGGATTCCGCAGTTCTGCACATTTAACTTTCTTAGCTGAAGCCTAACAACTTTCCAGGTATGCATCCAGAATAACTTGGTTGAATGTGCTGAAAATTTTCAAAATTTACTGAAATTCGAAGGATTTGGTTTGAGGCTCAGTGAGTTGATCTTAACGGTGTTCGTTGTGAGAAATTCTGCGGGACAAATTGGACTCGAGAGATATTTGATAGTTTTTGCTACAAAATTGTGGAATTATCTCGTGTGACCTTAAAGACTCTTGCGGTCTTCGTTCTTGTACGAATTTTGGCTAAAACTGATAAAAGAAGTCCACTTTCAATGCATTCAAGAAAACTAATCAAACATTGGTGAATTCAGTGGTGGAATCTTCGAATCAAGGAGGCTGCAACAAGAAGTTGTTCCTGCTGGGACTATTTATGTCGGAAAATTAACTGAAGTTGTGAGAATATGGAACGACAGGCTTTCCTCAAGAAATGAAAGACCCTCTTTCTTGCCTCTTACAGTAATTGCAAATTTGCTCCTGTTCCCACCTATCTCAACGGGGACGCCATGGCTGACTGCGAGCTCTAGCTGTTCTCTCCGCTTCGTTTCTCTGGTGGAAAATAATCTCTAAAATGCAACCACTAGTTCGTTGATACAGGCCAGCACTTTAGACATGTCATGTTCTGTCAAAACATTTTATGCGGATACGATTTGGTAAGTCACTTTTATCCTATGGTTTCATTAAAAAAAAAAAACAATTTTTAAGCGTGGAGTTTATAGTGAGCTTGGAGTTCAAAGCTCAACAAAATCGTTGATTACCTGTAGTTAGTGAGCTTGGAGTTCAAAGCTCAACAAAATCGTTGATTACCTGTAGTATCCTTAAAGGTTATTTACACAGCACCCTCTCACTTTTTCTCTCCAACGAATAACATACATAAAGCTTATGGTGTATGGTGCATATACTTTTACGTGCACAAACGACAAATCTTTTTTGAAGCGTCTTCATAAAGCACTTTAAAGGAAACGTTGCATCACTTTGGAGTGTTTTGGTAATGTTCATAATTTAATGGGATGAATGTAAAAGCATTTTTAAAAAAAGGGATTAGAAAATAATGCTTTTGGAAGAATAAGGTGGATTAGAAAATCATTTTTTAAAGTTATTGTGTGGACTTCCAATAAGGTGCATTAGAAAAGTATTTTTTAAAGTGATTGTATGGAGTGATAAGGTGATTTGTTTTGTAAGTTTGGAGTTATAAGTGTTTTGTAAATCTGGAGAGATAAGTGAATATTTTTACTTCTAGGAGGTTGAGTCAATTTTGAAGAAATTTTTCTTTTAAAAAGTTCTGGAACTTTGAGAATATTCCATGATGATGTTGTCAATGTAAAATATGATGTACTCCAAGGATTAATAAAGATATCATTTTTTATGGTGATTGTGTCTTAGATCTGCCCGAAATTGAATAAGGGGATCTTAGGTACACGAAGAGTGTATTGATGATGGTGCATGCTTCATGTTGTTGCTTATGATTTGTGTCTAGTTTTGACACATCATTTAACACACATAAAGTTCAATGCAAGCAAGCACAACACCTGTAACAAAATAGCTACAAGGAAGGATAATTAAGCTCAACACATGCATTTGTTTCACTACAACAAATAATCAAAGTTTTCAACATCGGCATTCTACCTCAATGAACAATTTCACTCAATACAATCAAGTTCATGAATCTGCAAACTCCAGCATTTCAAAGCAAAGTCTACATCACTACATTCAAGTTAATGAATCTGTAAACTTCAACCTTTCAAAGCACAATCTACATCAACATTATTGAACTTATAATCAAACTCAAATTACATTGAATTGTAAGGGTGCATTCTCGGTTGAAACCGACACCCAAGTCTTGAATTGAGTCAAATTGAATTCATTGTAGTGAATCATTGAAATCATTGTAAGCTTTTTTGGGTGCATTTTCGACAGTGTTCGACACCCTTCCTTTAAAGCACAATCAAGTGAGTCCATGAGTTTTAACTCCAAATGAAACAAACAACAAGTTCACATCTCCTGCAAGCGAGCGTGAGTATTCATTCAAGCAATTTGCGTCAAAACAATACAAAGTTCAAACTTTCAAGCAAGCCAGAGTGAAGATCATCAAAGCAACCAAACAAGTTCAACTCTAACACCAATCAAGCAAGTTGAAATTGACATTAAGCGAGCGTGACTATTCATTCAATTGAGCGTGAAGTCATCAAGTAAGGCAAGTGAGCGTTCAAATGCGATCGCCATCAAGCGAGCGTGAATTCTAGTGTCTAAGTAAGAAAGTTCGACAACTCTAGCAAGTTTTCCCAGCAAGTGCAATAAGCAACAAATCAAGCGAGCGTGCCATTCAACTCCCATAGCAAGTGAGCCTGTCATTCAAGTAACAAAATCAAGTGAAACAGTTCAAAGCACGACATCTATGACAAGAGAGCCTGATTTCAAGTGAGCAAGTTCAGATGGCACAACATAGTCAGTTGTTAAATATTCTTCATAGTTTGATCATCTCCAATGATGAAGACATGGTGCACATCAGCAAAGAAACTCTTGTTGATCTTTCACGGCATCTACAACAAACACATGAAACCATTGAGTTTCTTCAACTAGAGTCACAACTACAAAGAGATGAGCTACAACAAAAGAGTGCTTCTTCCAAGTCATTCAACCATACAGATGAAGATAAAGATGTTGATTCCAAATCACTCATCCAAACAACTTCAAGTGTCGAAGTTGTTCATGGTCAAATTCAAATTTCTTCCAAACCCATCATCAAGCCCTGGGAAGAGATTCAAAATAACAAAAATCGATGAGGCTTAGGATATGTCACTGACGACACCAACTTACATATCCCAGATTATTCCAAGCCAATTAAGTTCGTGAGTGCAGGATTTCTTGAACAACACACCTCAGTAGGTTCTGAAAAAGTTGCAGACAAACAGAATTGCACGCAATCTGAAGTTGAAGTCCAACCGAAGTGTTCTCATTGTCAAAGAACCGGTCATATGGAAGATCAGTGTTTTGATCTCCATCCTTGTTGCCATTGTGGCAAGCCCAATCATTCCTCAGAAAAATGTTGCAACCAACAAAAATCAGCCAGATTGAAGATACATTATGAATGGATCGATCCTTGGGAATGGTCATCCACAGTCAAACGCTTGTCTCAGTTCTACAACCGACTACAATCACACATAGTGCAGCCAACAGTGAACAGATGATGGTACTCTCATGCAGTTGAATGAGGGAGTACAACAGTGAAACTCTCCTACACCTGAAGGGGGGGAGTTCAAATATATTTTGGAGAAGATTGTCTCTCCTTTCAGCTGACAAAGGGGGAAAATGTCAATGAAATTGACAAGTGGTTGTCAGACTGAAAGTCTCGACAATATCAGCGAAGCAGCCAGAGGGCATCTTCATCAGCCAGTGGGCATCTTCATCAACAAGTGGGCATTTGTCATCAGCAGTGAGCATCAGCAAATTCACCAGTGGGTGATGGACAGCCAAAGTAGCAGTGAGCAACTTTCATAATAGCAAAAACAACATTGAGTTGTTTTTCGACATCTTCAGCCAGTGGGAAATCATCATCAGCAAACACGACAGCCAAAGCAGCAGTGAGCAGATTTCATCATAGCAAAAAAAACATTGAGTTGTATTTCGACATCTTCAGCCAGTGGGCGATCATCATCAGCAAATACGCCAGTGGGTGTTCATCAAATTGTGTCAGTGGACACCGAATGCTGTTTTCAAGCAAAGGATAGTTGGATCCTTTTGCGGCTTGGCACATGATGGAGTTGTCAAGCGTCCCTCTGAGATGAATCAGTCATGCAGTTGACTCAGTCTCTTCATATTGCAGTTTCTTCAGCATCCAGATTTGGCGGTTTTTTTCAGGCAATGTTTTTGAGGATCAACATGAGAACTTGGAAGATGGTTCCTCGTTTTTATTTTGGATTTATCATTGAAGGGGGGGAATGTTAGCCTCTCTCATAAAACAATAATAAATCCAAAAATAAATAAATTAATTAAATATTCCAAGTTAGGAATTTGTGCCTAACTCTTGGGTTGTTCCTCTAAGATAGGAGTTAGTTTAGGTAACTCCTATATTGGTGTGTGTCTGGTGAGAAATTATCTCAACCAAAAGTGTCTAAGATAGCACGCACTATCTTGAGAACACTGTCTCTCATCTATTTATTTGTAACACTATATTCAATTATTTTAAGGAATGAAAATGTGAAAGAGAAGCATGAGGCTTCAGCCTTTTTTCTACCAATATTTTGTGTCTGGTTTTTATGTGTGCTTTATATATTTTTCTGATTTAATCTCATTTTCAATAAAAACAAAAAGGAAAAAGGCAAAATGTCTTTTTACATATGTAGTAGACAATTTCTGAAAAGAAATATTACAATAAAGAAAACTCAAAGTAAGACAAATGTTGGATCAGTACCCTATGCTTTTTTGGGGGGGGGGTCATGTTCTCTGATGTTTGCTAAGATGACTATTTGATTTCTTGGTCGACTTCCTCTTCATGAGATTTTTGTTCTAAAGTAGCAACAACCATTGAAACAATGGATGTGTAGAACTAATGGGTAGGACGTTGGGGATGTGGTGAAGTGGAATGCGCTGGTGGCGGTGGGAATGTATCTAGGAAAGAAATCTGGTAAATTACTGGAGTAAGCATATGCAAGTGTTCATCAAATATCGACCATTTTTTAACTCCTACTCTAGCCTTCACACTAGAATCTAGAAGATGAGTCAAATACTACACATTTTCTTCCACATATTTGTGGTTCGCAATCCATTGATTGACATGCTTGGTTCCTTCAATGCTCACAACTTACTAAAGGATCTGTTACAGGAATTCAGACATGTTTGATGCTTCTTGTTGAGACTTATTTCCTTCCTACAACCATTGGTGATATTGTTTTAGGATTTGTGAGTATGTTTCCCTTTCTTATTCTAGTTGAGTATTAATAATATGTTGGGATCTATGATCTGATGATTTTCTGGATGATAGATATTTAATGACATATTCTAAGCTCTCATATTTGAATGAACATAGGCTAGATAGGTGGGCCAATTATTTAGTGTAGTAGTAATACAAACTCCTCTATCCAGCATAGCTTCTAAAGTTTGTTTTGTTGCTAAAAACTCGTCAAGATATTTTTCAAGAGCTTGCATGAAACTAGGCTGTGAAACCATTGTGTGTCAGTTTTGTAAGTCCGGCACTTGTGCTTAACGATTGACATTTTGGATGATCAGTTGTTCTACCATCCATTGAATAACAACAAGATGATTTTAAATCTTCGATGCAGCTGGTATGTTTAGTATTTCTATTACCTGGCTTTGACATGCCAGCCATGAAGACCCCCTTTCTCGTTCCTGTAGGCATTGAAGCTTTTCAGTATCCTTATTTCGCTTCTACAACCACTTCTTAGTAACTTTAACATATTGTTCAAATGACTTGGAAGAGTTACTTGTCACCGAAGAGTTCAATGTCAAAATATATTGTATTTATATCAACGAGGTTCTTTTTCTCTTTGGTAGTTGGAATGGATGTTGTAGTCGATGTTGTTTTTGTTTGAATAGACAGGACAACTTTAGTTCTTAGATTGTTTGCAATTGTTGTGTTAGCGATAAGCACTTCATTTGTTTCCAATAGACTACTGATTGTAATCTTTGATAATTTCATTAGATTTATTCCTCTCAGACGAATTATATTTGGAGTTATTTTATGAATTATTCTGAATATCTGATTGATTTAATCCCAACTAATTGTCTTTTGACTCAGTGTGCTTCAACTTTTTTTTTTCTGATTAGTGTCCCTACTCTTGTTTTGTGTTGATTTGTTCTCTTTTTGATTTCTCTTTGTCTGACTGCTCTTTATCTTACTGCTCTTTATTAGAATTTTCTTTGTCATATTGTTCTTCATCAGAGTGTTCCTTCCTAGAATGTTGATGGTCCGACTAGTTTCATTATTGTAGGACTTGGGTTAGAGAGTAGATGGGAGAATCAACTATTAATTCAATCTATATGACTATAGAAAAATGTCTTGTTTGATTCTGCAATTGATTTGTCGTACCATTATAGAGACATGGATGTGAAGAAGAACCATTATCATGCTTATGTTTTTGAAGTACTTAATCCATTTTGTGTTGGATGCCTTCAAATAGAACTCTTTTGTCATTCTATAAGGCATTGTGGATTTGTGTTTTAATAGATGGAGCTCTAGGCTTGTGAGGCTTCTTTGTTGTCTTCTCTTTAGGCTAAAATTTCTTAACCACCTCTTCTAACTACTTTTGTTGCTCAGTACTATTCAATTTAATTGTTTTAAGCACTTTTTTCCATTGGGATGACATGGATTTAGATGGAGTGAACTTGGTGCTAATGGATTCTCTGTGGAAATACTTGTGGGAAGACTCAAGCAAGGGTGGCAGCAAATCAACTTTGAAGGGTTGCAGGTATAGAGTGGCTTAGACTTCCTATTTGACTTCGCCATTGTGTAATGGAGTTATAATTTCACGGTAGGTTTCAAAGATTGTGGTTGGGATAATGTAGTTGGTGTTTCATTGATGACATAATTCATCAAATATTTGTTCGATAGTGGGTTAATAGAGGAGTTCCTGGGGATCAACCTAGGATGAATTTTTGTACCAGACTTTGGTATAATATAGACATAGTTGAATATGAGAACAGGGAGGAAGTGATTGATGGATGTACTAAGGAACCCTCCACTTATTAGAAATATTTTTAATGTTCAATAAACAATTCCTAAAAATTTCATTAGGTTCTAGGGAGTGGGGTTTCTCCAACCAAATAATGGAAAAGATTCTAAAAATTTTCATTGATGGTGTGTCTTTCCTTGTGAAGTCTACTAGAAAATATTTTAAAGTTTTTTGTCAGTGATGTATATTTCCTTGGGAATTTTGCTTCCCCAACTAGTGTATTTGACTTCATAGCATTCTATATTAAGAGAGAGGGAAAGTGAATAACCTTCCCATAATTCTGACAGTCATGGAAGTTGCCTTTAATGAGATCAACTACATTGTCAGCCCAATTATATTGAATTCCATATTCTTCTATTTCTCCGATGGCTTCAAGCATTGTAATCTTGATGTTTGAGGCTTGACTTACCAAGGTAAAACATAGAGAAAGAATCGTGCATACCCATACAGCCAATGGGTCTTGGACTTGGTTGATGACTATACCACGAGAATTATTCCTAGAAGTGCCTCCACCGAGATTCGTGAGCTAATAATTTACATTTGTAATGGTCATCATGTTGATTCCTTTGTAACGAAGCCTGGTTATCAAGTGAATTGTAGTGCTAGAAATAGAATGTGGTTGGTCCAACCAAAGCTTGCCATTGTTGTAACTACTGACTAGGTACTTGGATGCTTCCTCTTTCATCCCCTGAAGATCTGAAACTAGATGGGAACCAAGAATGTCACGAATTATGACTTTCTCTAAGTGTTATGTCTGGGAATTCCACTCGTTTCCCATTTTGACCCACTTAAGGTAGGCTTCAAAGTGCTTCTCCCATGCATGCTCATCAACTTTCACCTGCCTAATATTGTGCCTGTGAATCTCTAGCTTCGTTTTATCAGAGAGGTCAAACAGGGCTTTGGTTCAAGGTTGCCCTATAATTTCTTCTTCATTTGTTACGACTTTCCTCTTCGCCATAGAGAAATAGTCCCAAAATTCTTTTGTATAGAGGCAATATAAGAGTTCTGAGTCCGAAATTACAAGACTAGGAATATCTAGGACGTCCTCGAGGTCATAGGGGATGTCACTAGGAATTTCAGGCAAGATTTTTAACAACCATGTGTGCTCCTTGATTTTTATAGGTGTGAAATTAAATGTGCCATAATTTTCACCTGATTTCCTTACTTCGAAATGTCTCTTTAGCTTTTGATAAATTTTCTGATCATCATCTCACTCATGCATGCCATCGATTCGCCACCTTTCCCGCAAGGTGGGTAGTAAATGTGGAGTATCTTGAAATGAATTTTGGTAATTATATTTAAGTGGTGGGATGTACAAAGTGTGTGATGTCTCAGAGGGAGATGACACTACTTGATTATTATGGCTTGTAGGTCCCTCTTTTTGTCTTTTACACAATTCTTTGTTAGGGTTACATGCAAGATAATTTTGTGCGACGGGATTTTGTGAACTACTTCAGGTAATTAGACGTTGTTTTCTTCTAGTGGTCCATAAAATTTTGTGTATATTCCACTCGATAGTTCATCACAACATATTTGATAATAATATATTAAAATTCTGAATTTTTACACTATCACAGTTTTATTAAACTTCTAGATCTGTAAATTTAACTATAATTAGTGCATGCATTCAAATGGAAATTAAACAGAAAGGTAGAGAATGAAAAAAATATACTCACACACACATAAGACACAAGATATGCTCTGGGAAACCCTTTCGGGAGAAAACCAAACTAGAAGGTGAGGCCGCTTTGCTCTCTTTCTCTCTCTAGAAATATGGTTGCATGTGCAAAGAAGTAATGCTTGTGGCCCATGGGCTATTACAGTGAATAGATCCTCTCTATGTGATCTACCTCCTACCTCTCCTACTTATATTTTCTTAGTTATGGAACAAAATTCTCTTGAAAGAATGGAATACCTCTTCCTCCCACTGGCCCAGTTATAACACATCGCGGTAACCTACTAGTGATTAAGTTTGACTACATCAACTCCTAACTAGAGTTACAATATAGACTCTTCTAGAGTATTTTAAATCAAAAACACGTGGTTGGGCCCTTTTCCATGAATAATGGTGGCTAACACGATATGCTCTCAAAGTATATGTGTGAAAACAAGAAGGTCATCTTCTGAGTGGCATAAATTTTGTGTATGGACTCTAATTGACACGCTTCTTGCACTGTTGAAAATATCTCTATGTGTAGTAAAACATGAAAAGTGCTACACTAAATCCAAAAAAATTTACCCCCAAAAAATGTCGTTTCATGCCTCAAAACGCTCCTCGAAAGTTTCAAACCCTGTTTTGCCAAATTTGGTCTTGTCAGTAAAAGAGGTCCCGTGAGATGATTCCTCCAATTTTTCCACTCGTAATGCATCAATATGGATGAAAAACAATATAATGATCCAATCTAGATCATCTAGATTTATTTTTCTATGAAATTGTACTCTGCGTACAGGTTCAGTCGAATGTTGTTTCCTAAGTCAACTTCTCCCTCAGTATTTTTTTATCTTGATCATCTTTGTATTATCGTTGTTCGAAGTTGTGTTTTTCTCTTTAAGGTTGCAAAATTTGGCTCCCCACTCCATAACGATATTCGATCTAGTCACAAACTGTGTTCCTGCAATTGGTTTTTATTGATATGATGATCATTATGTTGGTTATATTTGTAACTACTTTTTGTTGATTTTATTAATTTAGTTTTTAATAGAAAGAAACGAATAGTTTGTAATACATTAATAATTTTCTTTTTATTGTTAAGAAATTAATATTTTACATGTTAGTCGATTATGTTTTCTATTAAAATACTTACAACTAACCTATAGTGATTACTTTTATGAAATGTATTTTTTTAAATGAGCGCCATTAACAAGAGACCTGAAAAGGTGACCCTGTAGTGTCTTTAGTTGGACTGCTCATGAAGGTCAGATACCTTAAATAACAAATGGACTGAGCCATGTGATTTCAAGTTTCTTTGGTTTGCATTTGATTCAACTCTCGTATAGTGAGAATAAATTACTGACTTGAAGGTGTTTAGCTTGAAGATTTCAGTCATGCCATGTATTTTGCTAGTCTTTGTTAATTTGTTGATGATATAATGTGAACATTTGATCTTCCTCTAATTAATGTAGCTGTGTGATGCATTGTGCTTGTAACTTTGTGTTATACTTTAGCATAGTTGACAAAATTTGTTCATTTGATGAGAAATGGAATGACATGACTGCTTCCTATCCATAAACAAGCTTAAATGGTGTAAATCCCATCGACTGCTTCTATGATGTACGATATGCCAATAAGATTTCTGGAGTTTTATCTTCCCAATCATTTTTGTCTATGTTATAAATTTTCAATAATCCTTTATGCATAGTTTTATTTAATGATTCGAGTGCACCATTTTCTTAAGGGTGATATGTTGTAGTCTTTTTTTGTTCTATCATAAAGTTATTTACTTCAATTGTGATATTAACAGAATGTGTGCCCCTATCACTAATAAGAACTAGGGGGCCGCCAAAACGTGTCACTATATTTTTGTATATGAATCTAGTTGTTACTTCTTTAGTACATGATGTTATCGGTTCTAATTCTTCCTATTTTGTTGCATATTTGACCACAGTTATTAGGTATTTTATATCTATCCTTTTTGGCTCATTTAGGAAACGGATCAATGAAGTCAATAGCCCATATTTCGAATGGTAATTATGGAACTGTTGAATGTAGTGGAATTTGATTCTTTGGTAGAGGTCAACCATTTATTTGACATATGTCACATATCTGCAACCATTGTCGATAATCACATAGTACTATTGTCTACCAGAGACCATCTTGCATTATTGTCTGAGTAGTTGTGTCTCCTTCATAGTGGCCTCCATATCCCCCTATGTGGGATTCATTGGTAATCGCTTCTCTTTAATGTTCCAGGACCCATCTTCAAAGTACTTCGTCAATTACTATTATAAAATTGGCCATTTTTTTGAGAATGCAACAAGAAAATCCTAATTTAATTTGGTCCTTGAATTAAATTAGGAATAAAATTGTAATTCCACATCACAAGACAACTTGTATGAGTTAAATAAGTTAAAATGACTTATTTGGTTTAGTTAATTCGATTTTAGGGTATAAATTGAGTCATGTATAATGTCTCCTACATTATAGGAGACCTGATTGAGTTTATTTTGAGTTGTAATTAATTAATTCAATTTAACTGAGTTAAAGTTAGTTAAACTAGTTCCAACTGATGGAGGAACTAGTAGGAAGTTAGATAGTGGGGTGATGCTTCATGTGTTCAAGTAGTTAATTGATTATACACTCATAAATAACTCATGCATGTCAGATATGAGAGTTACACAGTTGATATTGGAGTTCAAGGACAATGTATTATCAATTGTAGAATCATCTGAATTATACAAGCGGTGCATGCAGTCAAATGAAGGCCTATGAGGATTGCACAATTCATATTGAGTAATTTCCCTAATGAATAGGAGGATAATTCACAAAGAAACAACACAAGGACATAGGGACTTGGGAAACCAAAAATTTGATTAAGTATTCATGAGGGCTTATCTAGGAAGCAGTGAGATAGATAGAGATATTGCAGAGGTTGCTCGGGCTTGAGAAAAACATTGTAATGTTCTCATATTTTATTACTAATGAAATATACATATAGAAGGGGTTTTTAGCAATGGCTTTCCCGAGGAAATCATTGTGTAATGTGTTGATTGAATTATTTATCTTTTATGCTTCGTGATTTCATGATCGTTTAATTGTTTCTTCCAATGAGTAGAGTAGATTCAAGTCTATTGTTGTATTAAATTACAATTAGAAATTTGAATCTACAAGGAATTTATACATGGTATCAAAGCACAAATTTCTCTAAAAGAGAAGAATACATGTTTGTCTTTTGCAGGTGAAATCGAATTTGCAGCGTCATTCTTCAGAGCCAGTAGGATGTCGTTATACAAATTGAGACTCAGATATGCCCTTGAGGATATTTCGAACTATATTTATTGGAAGGACAGGATGGAGGCATTGTTGGAAGATAATGGGCTAAAGGAATTCATAGAAAAATATATTCATAAGCCTCCAGCAACTGATGCTCAAGATCTAGAAAAGTGAAGGAAATGTGTTGGAAAGGAGAGAAGGTTCATACTAGAATGAATTTGAGATCGTATTGTCTCAAACCTCCATAGGAAGGAGACTCCATATGCAATGTGGAAGGCCTTGATAGACCTGTTTCAGAATAGCAGTGACCACAGGAAGTTGGCACTGAAGTACAAGCTCAAGAAAATCAAGATGGAGAAGGGAGACATAATACCAAATTACTTAACCAAGTTCACCCAATGTTGGGCTGAGCTTGGAAGTGTTGGTGTTAAGTTGTTGAATATGATCTAGTTATCCTAGCACTTCTAGGCCTTCCCAAGAGTTGGCACAAATACCATGATTCGGTAAATGGGAGGGAGAAGCTACCAGAGTGGGAGCATTTATGGTCTAACTTGGTGCATGAAGAGATTTGGCGGAACACCAAAGATGGATCCTCATCCAAGAATGATGACGAGGAGAACTGTGCCTTGGATGGAAAGGAAAATAAATGGAAAGGGAAGTCATCCCATTCCAAATTAGATTCTAGTCAGGAAGGCAAGAATAAGGACTTGTCAAATATTAAATGTTTTCACTATCATGAGCTAGGACACTATGCCATGAAGTGTTTGCACAATAATGTTGGAAAGAAGCCCTTAGGAGGAGTGGTAGGTGAACCTATTTCTTCATAATTTGAGTTAGATTTCACCCTCATTGCTTGCATGGTGACATCAGTGATGGTTAGTGTGTGGTATTTGGATGGTTGAGCCTCACTCCATACGACTCAAAAAAAAGAATTATTCAGTGACTTGGAGGAGAAGGACCTCCAAATGCACATCAAAATGGGAGATGATGGAAGGTATAACGCGGCCTGCATTGATACTATTACTTTTCAGAGGGAGTTTGGTTCTCCTCTCACATTAAAATATGTCATGTATGTTTCAGGTCTGAACAAGAATTTGGTTTCAGTTGCTATGTTGGAGGACCGTGGCGATGATGTGATATTTAGCAAAGGAAACGCTTTCCTTCGTCACATAGCCTTGAGACATGTGAAGATGATCAGGGTTCGGGTGAAGGACCTATACAAATTGGATGTATAAGATTGTGATTCCTTGAGCACAAAATTAGAGAAGGTTCGAAGACGAGACATCAGTGAATTGTGGCATAGGATCACTTGCACCATAGAGCTTTGAAAATCATGCAATAAATTTCTACAGGACTTCCCAAGGGTGCAGTAGAGCATAGAGATACATACCAAGGGTGTACATTGGGAAAGTACAGCAAAGCCACCTTTCATGATAAGGATAGTCGAGCACAAGTGATCCTTGAAAGAGTTCAATTAGATGTTTGTGGATCATTCTTGACAGCCTCCATGACCAAGCATGGTTATTATGTAATATTTGTAGAGGATTTGTCATGTAAGTGCTAGATTTTCTTCATGTAGTAGAAAGGTCAAACATTTTATAAATTTTGTCAATTCAAAGAACTTGTTGAGAAAGAAACTCACATGAAAGTGAAGGCTCTCATGACCAATATCGGTGGAGAATATGTGTCGAATGAATTCAAGCACTTATGTGCATAGAAATGAATTCAAAGAGAATTAACAACACCCCATAACCCATATCAAAATGGGGTGGCTGAAAGGAAGAAAATAAGTATTGTGGGAGCTACATGGGAAATGTTACATGATCAGGGCCTATCGTTGCACTTGTGGGTTGAAGCATGCAACAGAGATGTATATGTGAAGAACAAGTGTACTCATTGGATTCTTGGGATGAGTACACCAGAAAAATAATTTTCAAGTAAGAAACCAGATGTGACACACTTCGAGATATTTGGTTCATCAGTTTACTGTCATGTTACCAAGGATGAAAGGAAAAAGATAGAACCAACAGCTGAGCAGGGAATATTTGTGGGGTTCACTAATACACCTCACAACTATCAGGTGTACGTTCCATTTCACAGGATAACA
Source organism: Pinus tabuliformis (assembly GCA_031772625.1). Lineage (NCBI taxonomy): Eukaryota > Viridiplantae > Streptophyta > Pinopsida > Pinales > Pinaceae > Pinus > Pinus tabuliformis. Next base: position 187,151,991 of record CM062807.1, on the reverse strand, counting down.
GTGGTTCATAGAGATGTGAAGTTATATGAAGACAAGGCCATGAGATGTTCCCTTGAGAGGGAGCTTCAGTTACATGAAAATGAGGATATTTTATCTGTAAGGGAGGAACCTCAAGATGATGTGGAGTAGAGAGTGGAAGTAGACACTCATGTGGAGACTTCCAGAGATCAAAGGAAGTGCACCATATAAGTTGACCAATTGATGCATGATGCTAGAGATAATGTGGGAGAACCAACATCACAGTGTAGGTAGAAGCGGTCACCAAGTTGATAAACTGGCTACATGGCTCTGATGAGAGAGATTGTAGAGATTGAACCATTATCATTCGAGGAAGCAGTGCAACAACTAATATGGGTTGATGCCATGGTAGAGGAGTATGAATACATTATCAAAAACAGTGTTTGGGAAGTGGTCCCAAGACCTGCAGACAAGTCAGTGGTGAGTTCCAGATGGCTTTATAAGGTAAAGCAATCAATAAATGGGAGTGTTGAGAAACACGAGGCCATATTTGTGCCCAAAGGATTATCTCAAGTGAAGGGAATTGATTATGAAGGGACCTTTTCTCTAGTAGCAAGGAATTCTTCAATCAGATCTATTCTAGCACTTTCAACATAAATGGGATGGAAGATACACTAGATGGATGTGAAGACAATATTCATTAATGGAGTGATTGAAGAAGAGGTGTACATTGAGTAGCCGGAAGGATTTGATACCTTCAACAGAGAGTCAAATGTGTGTAGACTCAAGCGAGCATTGTATGGATTGAAACAATAATATCCTGCTTGGTACACTAGGATTGATAGTTATTTCACCAGGTTGGGCTTCACCAAAAGTGAAGAAAATGAAAAAATTTACCATATTGTGGTTGAAGGTGAATATTTTATTATGGTTTTATATGTCAATGATTTAATTCTAGTAGGTGATGAGAAGCTGGTAAAATATTGCGAACGAGATCTTACAAGAGAATTCAAAATGAAGGACCTAGGGCTCATGCATTATTTCCTTGGTATGGAAGTATGGAAAGGAGATGAGGAACTGTTTGCTTCTCAGGGAAAGTATCCAAACAAGATAGTGAGGAAGTTCCACATGGAGAAAAACAAACCCATGGAGACTGCGCTAGCAAGAAATTGGAGGAAGGAAGATGCTACTTTAAGTGAAGTAGTGGAGGCTACTATTTATAGGCAGCTTGTGGGTTCCCTTATGTATTTGGTGAACACACGAATAGACATATGTTTTGTATTTAACTAGATTATTCAAGCAATGGTTAAGCCAATTAAGCTCTATTGGAAGAAAGCTAAACATGTGCTGATATACCTCAAAGGAACCACTCAGTTTGGTCTTTGGTATAGATGAATAGTGGGAGTGAAGTTGCAAGGCTTCAAATATGCATAGTGGGTAGGGAGTCCATCTGACAGGAAGAGCACATCAGGGGGAATATTTAGTATTAGGTCAGCAACAATTTATTGGTACAGTATGAAGCAAAGGTCAGTTGCACTCAGTTCAGTAGAAGCAAAGTACACGATTGCTAGTCAAGTAGCTTGTGAGGCTATTTGGATGAGGAAGATCCTTGTTGGGTTATTTGGTTAGCTAATGGATCCTATAGTGATTTACTACGACAATCAAAGTTGTATCAAACTCTCTAAGAATCCAATTTTTCATGATCATTCCAAGTATATCGACATCCACCATCTACGATATTGTGTGCAGAGGAGAATCATGTTGTTGGAGTATATTCCTACAAAGGAACATGATGAAAATATCTTGACTAAGGCATTTCCAAGAGGAAAATTTGAGTTCCATAGAGGCAGGATTGGGGCATCTAGTAATCTCGTTCTTGTTGAGAGGGAGTGTTGAAAATGCAACAAGAAAATCCTAATTTAATTTTGTCCTTGAATTGAATTAGGAAAAACATTGTAATTCCACATCACGAGACAACTTGTATGAGTTAACTAAGTTGAATTGAGTTCGTTGGATCCATTAACTCGATTTCAGGGTCTAACTTGAATCATTTAGAGTGTATCCTACATTATAGGATCCCTAGTTCAGTTTATTTTGGGTTGTAATTAATTCATTCATTTTAACCGAGTTAAAGTCAGTTAAACTAGTTCAAACTGATAGAGGAACTAGTAGGAGGTCAGATAGTGTGGTGTTACTTCATATGTTCAACCAGTTAACTGATGATTCACTCATAAATAACTCATGCATGTCAGATATGAAAGTTACCTAGTTTAGATTGGAGTTTAGGGACAATGTACTATGAATAATTCCCAAGGAAACATCACAAGGAACACAGGGACTTGGGAAAGCCAAAATTTGGTTAAGAATTGGCCTAGGCTTAAAAAAAACATGACCAAATGATAAAGGATATCACTCAAAAACAAGTGAAAAAAGTGCACAAAGGACTTCAGTAAAACATTGTAATCTTCTCATATTTTCTGACTAAGGAAATATACAGATAGCAAAGGTTTTTAGTTGTGTCTTTCCCTAGGAAATCATTATGTAATGTATTGATTGAATTCTTTCTCTTGTATGCTTCGTGATTTCGTGATCATTTAATTTTTTCTACTTATGAGTAGAGTAGATTCAAGTCTATTGTTTTAGTAAATCACAGTTAGTAGTTTGAATCCTCAAGGAATTTCTACACATTTATCAATATACTTGGTGTTGCTTTAATTTCTAATATCTTTTTCTTTTTTCCTGATAGTCCTTCTAGTGCTTTACCTATATGTAGAAATTCCTCTATCTCAACAAGTTCAGTTGTGACTGCTTAAATCCTAAATATATGTGCATCAGATAGATCATCATCAATGTATGACGAATCATCTTGCAATTCAAGTTAGGATGGATGATTAGGCCTGACATTACTTTTACTGGGTCAGGAAACAACTTCATATTCAAACTCCTAAAATAATAGTAGCCATCGACAAATTATTCCTTGATGAACTGGTTCATTTACAAGGTATTTTAATGCCTGGTGGTCTGTGTAAAATATGAAGGGATTTACTAAAAGGCAGAGTAGAAATTTCTGTAGGGCGAATATCATTGTTAAGGCTTCACATTTTGTCATTGAATAATTTCATTATGATTTATTGAGCTTCCAAACTACATAATCATTTGGATGGTTTATTAATTTGTCATTGGGTTGTGTTAAGACTACCTCAACTACAACATTTGAAGCAACGACATGAACACGAAACTATTTAGACCAATCTAGAAATTTTAGGATTGGTGCCTCGACCAATTTATTGTTTTAATAGCTGGAATGATTTGTCGCGTTCGTTAGACCAGATAAAAGTAATGTCTTTATTTAAAATTTCGTTGATTGGGAATGGTTTTTCGGAATAATTCCTGATATATCTTCTATGTTATGTCCTAAGAGTATTTTGATTTTCTTTTGATTCAGTGGAGGTATTTAATCTAAAATTACCTTGATTTTTTCCATATTGACTATGATTTTGTCCTTTGAAACAACATGGCCCAACAATATCCTCATTGCCATTATGAAGATACATTTTTTAATATTCAGGGATAGTTGTATCTATCTACATATTTCAAGCATTATTCTTAGTCACTGAATATGCTATTTTAATAACGTGTAGATTATCCAGTCATCAAAGTATATAGCCATGGTTTTATAAATGCAATCTTGTTGTAGTTGCTACAACAACCCCCAAAATTTCGATTCTTTCAAAATTTTGGAGCCCCTTCACTAAAAATCTCCATCTACACCTTAAATCAGTTTCTATGTCCTGCCAGTTGGACAAGCTCCCTTGATCCCCTTAGAAAAGTATAAATTTGCGAGCTCCAAATTTTAACCATCCCAAAAGTTGTAGGTCGCACAAATAGAATTTACTTAAGGTGTAAAATACCAGCCTGTGACCCCATTTTTCCCAAAGAAAACCCTTATCCTCCTAAGTCACTAGCTCACACCATAGTCACATTTTTTGCCTCCAACCTTGCGACCCCACTTACCTTATGACTTAGAGACCTCAAGTCTTGAGGTCTGCTAGGTTGCGCCATAGTCACATATTTTCCCTCCAACCTTGTGACCCCTGCTACCTTGCAACCCCTCCTACCTTGTAAGACACATGAACGTCGACTTTGTGGCTTGAACTGTCATGTGACCTAGAGACTTCTATGATCCCTACACATGTGACCAATTATTATAGATTCTCCCTTGCCCATATCTCATTTGGAGCACTCAAATGACAGAAAGACTTGGAGACTGAGCAGGAACCCAACCCCTCTCTAGGTAGGCATCTCTTCCTCTTCCTTTGTAATAATTTCTCTTACCATTTGTCTTTATCTAACCTCCAACCTTGCATATTCCCTTTTGGTAGTTTTTGTCTACCCCTTTGGGCCATTTTCAAACTCATTTCACCCCAAATACCCTCCAAAATTGATATCATTCCATTTAGCACCCCATCTCCTCGACACTAAGCCTAACCTAAAGTTCATCTCCCCTTCCCTTAGGCACTTTTGATTTCCAGGGTCTAGTGAGATCAAATTTCCCATTACAAGCCATATAATTTCCCCCAAGCCTTCAAGAGAGCCAGGTCAAGTCCCAAAAATGCATGGCAGGACAAATCCTGCGACCTCACGACCTACCAAGACCATGACCTTGTGACCTACCAAGCTCTGGGATCTTGTAACCCCAACTACTCTACAAACTAGTGACCTCCAGTCGCCAAGTCATTGGTTTGAATGTATTAGTCTTTGCAACCTCCTATGTTGCATGACCTTTGCGACACTCTTCTAAAATGAACCCAAGCCCAAGATTTATCATCTTATTTTCCACATTTCAAAGCTCATTTTATGGTATTTGGTTTTATTAATATCATTTATTCCATCTCTCTCATCTTGGGGTTGGTTGTTTTAAATGCCAAGTGACGATGATCTAGACTTTATATCAATATCATCTTTCTCTGGAGAGATGGCACCTCATGTGGTTAAGTCCTCCCATAAGAATTCCAAGAGAAGTGTCCAAGAAGTTCTAAGGGGACCACTGTCACCAATCTACTGGGACACAACATGTAACATCAATAAGACCACAAAACTCTCATTGTTTGATATATATTTTGAGTTCTCTAAGAAAATAATTCCCCAGGATCAAGAAGATTTCACAGTATACATTAACATCAAGAGATACTAGCTTCACAAAGTGGCCACGCATCTACCTATCTTCTCATGTGCAGAGACCATTGACTAGATATTGCATAATATCAATACAAGGCAGTGGGTAATAAGAAGATAGGAAAAGGAAGAAACCTTCAATACTAGGTGGATGTCAGATTTCCCAGTGGAAACTAAGGACATCCTAAAATCATGGTGGAAAGAACCATCTAAGTTTTGGGATAAGGCTAATCAATTTTATAGAATAGAGGGCCTGAGGAAGGTCTACAAACTCATGGAAGCAATGACAAACTAGTTATATGGTAGGCCAGATATCGATACCTTTATTTTGACTTAGATACCTATTATGTACATTGTTTCTACTAGGGGGGCTATTTTTAACTGGGTGAGCATTATGGCTTCATATTTTAAGACCAACATACAAGTAGTGAAGAATCTGGAGAGGGACCAACCATCAAAATTATTAATGGCATCATATCTTTTGGATGTGGTGTGTGAAAGGTTCCATTTTGATGGATGGAGCTACAACTAGACCCCGAAGGTATCTAATGTTGCACATATGTATTACAATATCTTTTAGGACCCTGGTTATAAAGGTATGCATGAGATCAGATCTAAATCATTCATCGCTCCTTTGTACCAATTACGCTTTGGAGAAGAGGCTCATTGTATGTCCAACAAGGCTAAAGATACAATCATCAAAGTGGTAGATTGGTTTCCTATTCAGGAGGGCATCTTTATCATACTTTTCAGCTCATATAAGCCTCTTCATGTTCTCCCCAGATTTGTGACAGATAAGTTGTTTTTGCAAGAAGTTTGATACCAGATGACCACACGTTTCTCTAAGAAACTACACAAAGGCAAGAAAAATCCTTTGCCTGCGTTCCCTTTGACTATTGGTGCCTATACCAATGAGAATTTTAAGGAAGCTGAAACAGATTCTGAGGAGATGAAGGGATTCTACTTTGTGTACTTGAGTCATCGAAGGTATGACTCCAAGGGGATTTTGGCAGTGCGTTATAAGAAAGAAGGCTTCAACTAGTCATACATGCACAACAAACATTTAAATGAAGATGAGGACAAGAATTGCTACAATGTTGTTAGGGAAATAGGGCCAATAAAACAACAAGAAAAGGAGGATGAGCAGGTTGAGCAGTGACAAGAAAACATAAGCCAGAAAGCTAGGACAACCGTGCTCAAAAGGAATAAAGAGCAATAAAAGACATGGGGAAAATTGAAAAAGCATAAAGACAATGAACCAGAAGACCCTTTAGATGAGAAAGAGGAAGATGAAGATAATGAAACCCTAGAAGAAATAAATGTGATCCTTACCAGGAAGAAGCAATAATTGAGGAGGAAAAGGGAAGAAGAGCTAAATAAAATGTAGAAATCAGGAGACTAGTAGCCTAAGGATCTCTAGTAAAAGGAAGAGGAAACAAATAGAAAGAAAGAAGAGGAAGAATGATTAAAGAAAGAATAAGAAGAATTAAGGATGCAAGAGGTAGAAAAAAAGAAGAGGCAGGAGGAAGAAGAAATCAGGAAAAGGCAAGAAGAGGAGGAGTGAGAGAGGAAACAAAGGCATGAAGAAGATCTTAAAAGAAAACAGGAAAATGAAGAGAGAGAGAGAGAGATAAGAAAAGGATTGAAGAAGAACAAACATAGAAAGTTGAAGAAGATAAAAGAAAGTAGGAGGAAGAGGATATGAAGAAGAAACAAGAGGAGATCAACAAGAAAGTTGAGCTCCATCTTCACCGACAATAGAAAAAGCAAGAGTCTCATATGTAGGTTGATATTCCTCCATCAGATGTTCCTCCATCGACCCCCATTACTGGTGCACACCTGCTACTCAAAGAATTTTGAATTTTAGATGAGGCAGAAAAAGGAGGTAATGGACCTCATTAGACTTACCTTTGATTAGGTTAACTATAATATTCTACAAGAAACAAGGAAATATTATGCTAGGAACCGTGCAGAACCATTATCTGTGACCACAAATAAGGATATTATCATGGATACCACTATGAATCTCAAGATGATCACTTTAGCTAGAACTTATTTCATGATTGTGATTGATTTAAAAGTGAGAAGGATGACTAAAGATATTGCAGAGCTCTAGGGAAAGCTCTACACTTCTGAGCAAGGATCCGCCAAAGCAGAAGAATATAGGAAAATGATAGAGGAGGAGATTAAAACTCTAATCCCAGCACACTAAAGAACAAAGGAGTTACAAGAATCCATCAGAGAAGAGGTAGAAACTATGGAAGAAGCCATGGTTGTAGTCTATGAAGAGATGTTAAAGCTGCATCAAACTGTATCACCTTTCTTGATCATACAAGCTGATACTAAGGAGAAGAAATCCATACTAAAACAAGATACCATGGCTGTTAACAATATGCACGAGTGGACTAATAGATATCTAGGGGCATAAACAACTCTCCCCACAAAAGATTGGATAATCACAAAAAATTACAAGGTCCAGGTTCACATAAAGATCCAATCATAGGATAAGATTGCAAAGGATGTAGACAAGGTCTTGGCCTCATACAAGAATTTTTTGAGTGCATTGAAATCTATAATTAGAGTACATAATGTCCCTTCTATCGGGGTAGTCAGGTAAATGAGGAAGCAAGAAGAATTCCAACAAGAAATTCATGCATTTTTCGATCCTTTCAGATTTTCTTCCACTATGGAGAACTTGCAGGTGATGAAGGATACCTTTACTCAGTATGTGATAGAACCAGTGAGGATATATACCAATCTCGTAACTTTGTCAAATTAGATCAAGGTTAAGAAGAGAACTCTAATATTGGATTCCCTTGAGTTCCTTCATAGACACGATGAAGAGCAGCAAAAGGTGGTCAAACTAGCTGCTGAGTACAAGCTCCATACCTTGTGGAGCAATTGCATGTGGATGTTCTTGAATTATCTATTGCTAAATTATTAGAATAAGACCATTTTTGTTTATGCATAGCAACATAGGGACTAGGATAGAGTAGAGTCTAGGAGGATTTTGAAAGGTCATGAGATAGTTCAAGAGTCATGGACAGACCAAGGTTCACCCCCTTTTCTATAAATATACCCTCATGACACATTGTAAAGGACGTTTAGCTTTGTACTCATTTTTGTGTATATGGTTTTGAATCTTCAAGTGAATGCAAGAAGTAATTATATATTTCCAGTTATGGATTTGATGAAGATCTTGTATGATGGTGTCATGGATATTATCATCTTAATGAACTAAAATTTCTTATGCGCTTTGGCGTATTGTCTCCTGATGTGTCTTCCTGCGCTGTGGGATTTCTCTTGCAACAAATGGATAATATATGTCATGCGTACCTTACGCTTATGCTGGTAAAATATTTTATTGTTGTTGGAATTATATAATTGTATAATGTATACTATGCACTCATTTATGGTTTATATGATTATTAATCATGAACTTATTCATGGTTGGTAATTTATCTCTTATGTGTGTGTGAATCTCATTTGAGGTCTTGCTAACAATAATTTTCTTGAGATTTATGCTTTAAAGTTAAGTTGTTACTATTCATGGTATATGTTCTATTGGATATTCATAAGTTATTTTCTTGCATTTGTTGAAGTTCCATTCGTTCTCTCTTAACTAACACTTCCTTTATCTGAGGTGAACATCAACCAACGAGATGGTAGTTGGGTGATCCAGATGGATCTTGTAAGTCAAGTCAAAGTTTTCTATATGACCAAGATGGTCCTAGGTAGCGAAATTTTTCTCGACTTATGCAGAAATTTACCATCCCAGTTGCTCACGAAATCATAATCAAGTCGAACAGCTCAACTTATGGATTCCAATGGTATATCTAGATTTGCATTTGGCCTCCATACGGGGAAGAAAACGTCTGTTAACCTTTTTAACCATAATCAGGTAAAAATCAAAGTTACCTCAAAACAAAGTCAAACCCCCAGGTAGTGAATTTAATAAAGTACTATCGGTTGATATGTTTTATGTGAGCCAAAAAATAGAGCACCACATGGGCGAATGAATGGCTGCCACATGGCCACTCCATAGCATTTTAAAAGTTATTTATGAGTGCAGGGTTCTAAGGGGATCAAACTCACAACCTCAACCCTCTCATACAAACACATTTACTAACAGGCTAGCTACATGTTCCTTTCAAAATAAGGGCACAATGTTGATGCTAAGGGAGGTAAGGTTAAAAAATATGGGAAAATAATTGGCACAATGGTAAATCAAATTATGGAAAAACATATGTTATGGGTTTATTAATTATCGAGAATTACATTGTTTAATGTTTAAACCCTATGTTATATAGACCATGGTTTAAATTTGATGGTGGAGATATAGGTTGCCAACCTATAAGAACATAAAATGGCATATTTTTTAAACGTGACATATGAGCATAGATACAAGCCATAGGAATTTTGGATCACGTGGCATGCTAGCACAGTAATAGCCAGGCTATATGGCATTGGAAGCATAGTGAAGGTGGCATGTCAGCATAAAAGGCACTATGTGGCCTCGAAGTACATAGGTGTCACGAGTTATGTGGCATCGGAAGTGAAGTGATGGTGGCATGTCAGTGCAGAAGGCACGATATGGCATAGAAGCACAAAAGTGTCACAGGTTATGTGGCATCGGAAGTGCAGCGAAGGTGGCATGTCAACACAGAAGGAACGATGTGGAATGGCAACACAAAGGTGTCATGGGTTATGTGGCACCAAAATCACAGTGGATGTGGCATGTCAGCACAAAAGGCACAAATGCAACACATTAAACACCTAGAGAAATGGTATTAACGGATACATGTTATGATATACGTATGGAAGAAGGTTAATAGCAAACCAAACCACAATGTAGAGTTGGCACCGCTATGTGGTATTCCAATAGTGCGAAGGTAAGCTAGCGAGTACATAATCCAGGGTATGTGTCAGTAATGTTATAAACATAGCCAAGTGTTTATAACTAATAACTAGATAGTGTCACATGTCATGTAAGGCGATTGATGTGTGATGGCACGAAACCGATGGGAGCAAGGCTCGGTCCAGTGACTCGATAGAGCCATGGTGGCATGGCGGCAGCAGATGGAAAATGTGGCATGGCTATGTCTCTTGCTGAAGTCTCAATGGACCAAAATCTAGCCTGCTTTAATGTTTTGATATGGTAAATGTGGTACCCAAAGTTTTTTGCAATGATAACGAATGAAAATGTGCCATCCTAAGTCATAATCCCACTTTGTTAATTTTGTTGTGTGAAGTCATAAGCATTAGAAACTTAGGATTAAGTTTAAAAATTGTGGCCCAATGTTTTCATTGCATATGGTTTATCAAAATAATGGCTCTATCTTGAAATTATTCGAATAGACAAAATTGTAAGGTTGTTAAAATAAAACTCCAAAATTAGCATTGGGATTTAATATAAAAGGAGGTAGTAGTACCATCCTAAGGGGACAGGATTCAAAAGACAGATCCAAGAAGAAAAAGTTGAGCTTTTTAGTGAAGCCTTTTTCTGGAGGAAGTCTAACAAGCTAGAGTGTTGCCGAAGTGCAGTTTAAAGCACCAGGAGGTGTAAAGCCACTGCATCATCTGAAAGTGTGGAGAAACTTGAGGTTTTGGTCAATCTAGGTTTTGGCTTTCTGGAAGCATCCTGAAGCCAATTTGAGCACTTGAAGAACAAAAATGGGAGTTTTGTCACATTTTGGATTCAATGGAGACATTTTTTCGTCAACAACAGTAGAAAATTCTGCCGAAATTTGTACCTAAATTGTGTCTCACTTAGACAAGTAGAGACGAGGTAAAAATCAGTGTATTGTTCAAACTTGAATACTCGATTTCAGTAGAGGTCAGAGTCAAAGTTATAAGACTCTCTATTTTTCTGTAATTGATGAGTTGGTTGTAGGTTGTCAAGTAATTTTGTGAGAGTTCTCTGAAGGAGAACATTTCCAGTCTGAGGGAAATAGATGCAATTGAAACAACGATATTTATGTACCTATTTCTGCCCACTAAAATATGAGCAACCTAACCTTTTAGAGCATGGATCGGAGACGTAGCCTAGGAGGGGTGAACTCTGTCAACAATCTCGGTGTCTTTCTTTTTTACGTTGCATGTTTACAGTTGTTGAGTCCTTTATGGTTAATTTTATTAACTAAATTAAATTGTTATTTAAGAAAGAACCATTTAAAACTTGCCTAGTGTTAGGTATCGATCTAATTTTGCAATTTTAGATCATATTTTGGTATCAAATCAGGTCCTCACCAAGATAAATAATGGGTAAAAACTCAAGACAACTTTGATTGCAAGAACTTGAAGAGTTCAACCAGAAATTTCAATAGAAAAATGTTGCATTGCGGTGAATGGTGCATGCTTTGCAAGAGGACAAGAAAAGACTACAGGAGAAGATTGAAGCCCTGCAGAAGAGTCAAAGAAGAAACAATCTATCAATTCAAAGTTCATCTACTATAGGAGAAAATGAAGTCTTGCCTCATCATCAGGAAGATGAAGATAGTTCATCTCTATCTACCACTCCAAAAGCACAGTCGATAGAATAAGCCATTGGAACATTTTCCTCGCCTTCTAAGGAAACTCCTTATGCCCCTGCCTCACCAAGAAATGATTCGGAGAAGGATGAGGCTTCCAGCAACCACAAGATTGGAGCATTTGAGAGGCATACTAGAGGAATGGGTATGATGCTGATGAACAATATGGGATATCAGCAAGGACAAGGCCTCGACAAGCATGGCCAGGGAAAACTCCAACCAATCTCCACGTAGGAAAGGCCGAAACATGAAGGCTTCGGATATGACTAATCGATATGTGACTACTGTGGGAAGAGAGGTCACATTGTAGATGAATATTGGTCCCTACACCCCAAACTAATGGCCAAAAAATAGCAAGACCATAAATGTAATTAGACGAACCAATCTAGCAGTGATTCATAAGGTGAGTCCTTAAATCAAAACTTTATGTTGAAAGTTATTAAAAGGATTTATCTATGTACCTTTTGTTGGAGTAACACACATTTTGTAGAGGAATTCTGGAAGTAGAAGGTTTTCAGCAAAAAGATGAGTGGTACAAGGAGTAAGCCAAGGAAAGATGATGCAACACTACAAGTGAATAAAAATCGTAGGAAGAATTTTCTTCAGTCAGAAAAGGACTCATCATCATCAAAACACAATGCGGGAAAATCTAGCAAAAAGATAGCCAATAAAAACTCCGGAGAAAGAGTTTGTTCTAAATGTAAGCTGAGAGCACATTCGAAGAGCGCATGTCTGATGCTACCCTGTGAGACAACACCAACACAAGAAAACCAAGAGATAACAAAAGAACCTAAAGCAGAGGAACGTAACTCTCTGTAACGGTCTCCTACTTAGAATTGGGTAGATTTTATGCGATATGTATAAATGTGTGTCTCTAAATTATCACTGCATCAGTAGGCCTAGTCGAGTCTATAACTAGGATCTAGATGGTTTTTATATTGATTCATGTTTGTAATAAAAACTCATGTTTGTAATAAAAATTTTGGAGGTCCAAAAGTTCTTTTTGTTGGGAGGTGTGATCTAGATGGATCTTGTAAGTAAAATCAAAGTTTGCTATATGACCAACATGGTCCTAGGTAGCGAAATTGTTCTCAACTTATGTAGAAATTTATAATCCCAGTTGCTCACGAAATCAACATTAAGTCAAAGTGCTTGACTTACTAATTCTGGTGGTATCTCTGAATTCTCATTTGGCCTTTGTATTGAGAAGATTGTTCATTGAAGTTTTTACTGTAATCAGATAAAAGTCAAAGTTACCTCAGAAGTCAAATATGCCAAGTAGCTCATTTACCAAGTTATTATCGGTTTATGTTTTACTTGAGCCGAAAAATAGAACACCATGTGGGCCAATGAATGGATGCCACGTGGCCTCTCCATAACATTTTAAAAGTTATTTATGAGTGCAGGGTTCTAAGGGGATCAAACTCGCAACCTCAACCATCTCATACAAACATCTTTATGAACATGCTAGCTACATGTTCCTTCCAAAATAAGGGCACAATGTTAATGCTGAGGGAGGTAAGGTTAAAAAATATGGGAAAATAATTGGCCAAATGGTAAATAAAACTATGAAAAAACATATGTTATGGTTTTATTAATTATCTGGAATTACATTGTTTAATATTTGATCCCTATGTTATATCAACCATGGTTTAAATTCGATGGCGAAGATATAGGTTTCCAACCTATAAGCAAAGAAAATGGAGGAGTTTTTAAATGTGACATGCAAGCATAGATACAAGCCAATGAAGTTTTGGATCATGTGGCATGCCAGCACAGAAATAGCCAGGCTATGTGGCATCGAAAGCACAGTGAAGGTGGAATGTCAGCGCAGAAGGTACGATTTAGCATGGCAGTATAGAGGTGTCATGGGTTATGTGGCATTGAAGCGCAGTGAAGGTGGCATGTCAGCGCAGAAGGCAGGATGTGGCATGGTAGCACAAAGGTGTCACAAGTTATGTGGCATCAGAAGTGCGGTGAAGGTGGCATGTCAGCATAGAATGCATGATGTGACACGATAGCGCAAATGTTTCATAGGTTATGTGGCACCGAAAGCATAGTGGATGTGGCATGTCAGCGCAAAAGGCACAGACTCAACATATTAAACACCCCGAGAATTGGTATTAATGGATATAGGTTATGATATATAGATGGAAGAAGGTTAATAGAAAACCAAACCATAGTGCAAAGTTAGCACCGCTATGTGGGATTCCAGTAGTGTGGAGGTAAGACAACAGATTACGAAGTCCAAGGTATGTGTTAGCAAGGTTATAAACATAGTCATGTTGTTATAACTAACAACTAGACAATGCCACAGATCATGTAGGGCGGTATGATGTGTGATGGCATGAAACTGATTGGAGCAAGGCTCAGTCTAGTGAATTGACAAAGCCATGGTGTCACGGTGGCATCAGATGGAAACGGTGGCATGGCTACGTCACCTACCAAAGTCTCAATGGACCATAATCTAGCTCACTTTAATGTTTTGATATGGTAAATGTGATACCCAAAGTTTTTGCAACGATATCCAATGGAAATGTGACACCCTAAGTCATTAACCCACTTTGATAAGTGTGTTGTGTGAAGTCATAAGCTTTAGAAACTTAGGATTAAGTTTAAAAATGGTGGCCCAATGTTTTCATTGCATATGGTTTGTCAAAATAACGAGGCTATCTCAAATTTATTCGAATAGCTAAAGTTGTAAGGTTGTTAATCGAAAACTCCAAAATTAGCATTGGGATTTAATATAAAAGGAGGTAGTAGTACCATCCTAAGGGGGCAGGATTCAAAAGACAAATCCAAGAAGGTAAAGGCAATCTTTTTAGTGAAGCCTTTTTTTGAAGTCTAACAAGCCAGAGTGTTGTCGAAGTGCAGTTTAAAGCACTAGGAGGTGTAAAGCCATTCCATCATCTGGAAGTGTGGAGTAGCTTGAGGTTTTGGTCAAGCTAGGTTTCAGCTTTCTGGAAGCATCCTGAAGCCGATTTTAGCACTTTAAGAACCAAAATGGGCATTTTGGCACATTCCATATTCAACGGCAACATTGTTTGTCAGCAACAACAACAAATTCTACTGAAATTTGTACATGATTTGTGTCTCACTTAGACAAGTAGAGACGAGGTAAAAATCAATGTATTGTTGAAACTTGAATACTCGATTTTAGTAGAGGTTAGAGTCAAAGTTATAAGACTCGTTATTTTTCTATAATTGACAAGTCGGTTGTAGGTTGTCAAGTAATTTTGTGATAGTTCTCTAAAGGAGAACATTTTTAGTATGAGGGAAATAGCCGCAATTGAAACAACTATATTTTTGTGCCTCTTTCTACCCACTAAAATATGAGTGGCCTAGCCTTTTAGAGAAGGGCCCAGAGACGTATCCCATGAGGGGTGAACTCTGCCAACAATATCATTGTCTTTCTTTTTGACGTTGCATGTTTACAGTTGTTGAGTCCTTTATGGTTAATTTGCTCAACTAAAGTAAATTATTATTTAAGAAAGACACATTTAAAACATTCCTAGTGTTAGGTATCGATCTAATTCCTCATTTTCAGATCATCGAGCCTACATACCAGATGGGAATCCTAGACCAAATGGTGTAGAGTCTAATTTGGAATCCACATCAGGGATATCCCATTATTTTTGGTGGTACATTTTCTCCCATAAAAAAAAATTAGTTCTAGAAGAAGGACTACAAGATGGTTGGCACTAACACCCGTCCCCACCCTAAAACCTACCAACAAGATAGTAACCAACCTCATCATGCTTCCCCCACGACACCTCTTCATTCCAATTTTGGTCTATCTTTCGGTGACCTCCACTTGTGTGACTCTCAATGTCCTCCTTGAAAATTCACTAAGGGTCTCAAGTGTATTCATGTTATAAGTTCCCTTCCTAACCTACGCACTTCTAAACATCACAATACCCGTAAAGGTGTCTTGGTAAACTTAGTACCGCATCTGATCGGTATGATTTTGGATTATTATGTGGATGTTGTTGAAATAATTTCAATTGAAGGATTGGAGAGTCCCTCAGGATTTGAAAGAGAAGGGCCTAGAATTATGGTTACACGAGGTGATAGCCAACTGTGACAAGAGAATACAAGATGTGATAACCAACTGTGACAAGAGAATGTTGGATGTCATAACCAACTACTACAAGGGGATGTTGAGGGGGTTCAAAGATCGAGGGGTGAAGAGAACATTAGGAATCAAGTAAATTTGCACAATGTCATGAGATGAATTTTAGATTCCCAGGGAACTGGGGGAACCTTGGAAACATTAGAAACTTTAGGGATCTAGGAAATCTAAGGGTCCTTAGGGGTAATGGCTGAGAGCCGTCTCACACTATTGAAGGATATAGGTATGGAAGATAAGTGATATGGAAGGAAATGCTAACAAAATAATATTTCAACCACTGAGAGCTAACCATCGAAAACCTTTAGCTTGGATGGCCCAATCTCCTTTAGGTATCTGAGGTCCGCTTCATGACATGCCTCGGCTCCCTAAGAAATATCTTCCAAAATTTGACCCCGTGAAAGGAAGCACAACTAAATATCATATTAGCATTTTTTACCTCACCTTGCAAATGATGAAAGTGAAACATGATGGTCGCTTGTAGGTTTTTCCCTTACACTCTAGAGAACAAAATAGCCACATGGTATCACTCCTTGTCAATGTCTTATATATGAAATTGGGATGAGTTTCAAAAGACCTTCCTCTAAAATTTAGATGAAGATAAGACACCATCCATGCTCCTTACTGAATTAAGCATGTTGAAGTGTCATAAGAAATAAAAGGTTAAATATTTTAACCAGCGATTCACTGCCATTTTGAACAAGTTCCCACCCGACGTGGCTCTTGATGATTCAATCATTGTCGGTTATTATACCAATTCTCTACCACGTGATATAGCTATGTTTGTGAAGTGATAAGTGAAGGCAATTCTTGTTGAAAACTTTGCAGAAGCTCTCACTATGGAAAAGGATATCCTTTCCATAGGAGCACTTGAGCATGACACTAGGGAAGAGTCAAAGTCAACTGGCGAGAAAACCCAAACCTCAACTAGTAATTCTGGTTATAAGGATAAGGATTCTTTTGATTTTGAGGCTCTATCAAAATTGCTGAAGAAATTAACCAATGAAGTTTCTGAGTTGAAAAGGAAAACTAGCGAGAGTTCATCATGTGGTAATTATGCTAATATTTTCTTTATAAGGAATAACAATCAGTCCATAAAGTCAACTCAGAGCTCTAATGAAAATTTCAATGTAGAAAAGTTTGCTATGGAGAATTACTACACCTTTCACCAAGTCCCACATTTGGAAAAAAACGTGTCCGGAATGGATACATTATATAGCTATTGTCGTTACCAATGTGCTTGAGGATTAGTTGATTGATGATGAGGATGAAGAATCTAAGGATGTTTAAGAGGAAATTTCTCCCCGTGATGATAATGTTGGTTTTGCTCTATTAGCTTTTGAGGTTATTCGAGGAGGTGAAGTTCAGTCTGTCCAAGAAGCCCACATAGGAGACACCCCTCCCACTAAGGCACCAAAGACATATAACCTAAGGAGTGAGGGGCCAGTAGCAGATCCCACACTTGAGGAAAAGAAGAAGGAACCATTCAGAATAATCTTACCCCCGAACAATTCAACCTATCCTTCAACCTCTACCCCCAATATTCCATCTAACCAAACTCTGAAATGTACTTCAATAAGCAGTAAAAGAAACTCCCAAACTCTGAAAACCTTAGCTAAATCCATGAAATATCCTCCTACTTCTCAAACATCTAAAGAAGAAATAGTGTCTTTAGATATGGGTTACAACATCATATAACATATGGAGAAGACACGGGTCAACATTTCACTTTATGAACTTACTAAGATAGCTAGCCAGTAGGAATTAATCATTAAAACCTTTGCTACCTCATCTTCTACAAGTAGGTCTGCCTCATCCTTGAAGACTAGCTCATCTGTCCAGTCCAAAACTTCAGTTAATATTTAATCCATTTTCAATGCTGCAAATGAAATTTCAAGAGGTTCAACTCCCCCATTTCTTTTGACTTTCAAGATATTTAACTACAACGTACACAGTTGTCTTGTCAATTCAAACAAATTGACCAATTTCATGCCTTTATCAGTTTGCAAGAAACTACACATCCAGCTTGAAAAGATAGATGCTAAAATCATTCAATTGGATAGGCCTCAAGTCCTTGTGGTGGGAGAACTAGACAATGTGATAATTAGATTGTCTTATAATTCTAGAGTGCATCAACGCATTGACATAGTGTTCATTGACATACCAGAAGCGTATGGCTTGTTTATTAGTAGAGAATGGTCGAGCAAGTTGTAGGGATACTTTGAAACTAATTGGTTTCATCTTTGGCTTCCCTAAAAAGGGAAGAATAACTAGATCAAAGTCAACATTGAACCCTATATGAAGCACATAGTCACTGAGCTAGAAGATCCAAAAGGACCAATTATTTTCGCTCAGGAAGAGCTGGGAATGTGTTTTTTATAGACGAGCATTGGGTGTTATGATGTTATGCCATCGCCTATCCCACATGACACGCAGTTGGAACTCCTTCCTTTACCTCCAGCTGATGCTAATGAATCTTGTACCATAATGTAAATACTTTTAACATAGATGTAAGCCGTAATTAAATTTTTACTTTATATTATGGCAGGTCTAATACTTGGGATGGGGCACGTGCTAGCTGTATTCTGATGGACCCCTAAAAAAAAAAAATTAAATTCTTGTAGGTTAGAATTTCAGTGCACTAACAACACTGCAGACTATAAGGTGTTGATCCTTGGACTTAAAAAATCTATTGATCTCAAAGTTGAATGTTTGAAGGTGATTGGTGATTCTGAAATGATCACAAGGAAAGTATGAAATATTATTCATTTTATATCACCGCATTTGAAAAACTATAAACAAGAGGTATGGCACCTGATTTCTTCTTTTAATACTTTTCATATTAAATTTTTCCCTAAACTAAATAATGTAGTTGTTGACACTCTAGCTAATGTTGTAGCTAGGTTTAGACCTTTGAGAGATGGTTTTTCTATTGAGATTATTTATAAACCCATTGTTCTAAATAATGTAACTAATCTCTATGTTATCAATTACGATCCAAATATACTCAATTTCATGGCTAACATGGATGTGTTCAAATATGTGACAATATATGAAGAAGAGAACGAAATGACCTTATAATAAGAGGCAAATGGATGCAAGGGAAACCCCATTCCCAAAGGTGTTGTTATGTTGGAGAAATTATTTGATTTTCATAACCATTTTCGGGCCCCCCCAAATAATAAGACTTATAGTTCCACACTTTCGCATGAGAAAATCAATCTTGGTACAAAATATGACCCTAAGTTAATTAATTTGTGTGTTGGCTTCTCACAGGAAGAAAGACAAGAATTCATTAGCATGTTTCGGAAATATTGAGATGTGTTTTCCTAGATGTATGACGAACTTAAGACATATGACACCTGAATCATCCAACTTTTTATACCTATAAAGGACAAGTTCAAGCCATTCTAGAAGAAGCTAAGGAAAGTGAACGCAACAATGGAACCCCTTATTCATAAGGAATTCAAGAAGTTGTTGGATGCACGCATTATTTTTAGATTCAAGCACTCTGCTTGGGTATTGAATTTGGTTCCTATACGGAAGAAGTCTGGTGAGCTTTGGTTATGTGTCAATTTCCAAAATCTGAACTGTGCTTCAGATAAAGATAACTATTTTTCCCCTCCATGGAAAAAATTATTCGAATTGTATATGGATATGAAATGTTGTCCTTGATCGACAACTTCTCTAGGTATAATAAGGTCCTGGTAGCTGAACTAGATTGGTTGAACACAACTTTTAGGACTAAGTGGGGAACTTTTTCCTTTCTAAGCATGCCCTTTTTCCTCATTAAATTTGGAGCCACCTTCCAAAGGGCGATGGACATTACTTTCAGAGGGCTCATTGGTAAAAGTGTGGTAGTATACTTGGATGATGTAACAGTGTTTTCGAAGAAATAATCGGATCACCTGCATCATCTGAGGTAGATATTTGAACATTGTAGAAAATACCGGATATCATTAAATCCCAGGAAGAGTGTATGTGTGGTATAGAAGGCAACCTTCTTGGGCACATTATAACTAAAAGCGGTATCATCGTATACCCTGAACACATGAAATCTATTGTGAAAATCTCACTCCCAAGAAACAAGAAATCTATGCATTTTTCTTGGGAAAAATCATCTTCCTCTGCAAGTTTATTTATGATTTTTCTCAAATAGTCAAACCTTTCCAAAATATGATAAAGAAGAATGAATGATTCAAATGTAAAAAAGAAGATAAGGAGGCATATGAACACATCAAGAAATTCATCATCAAATCTCCTTCTCTTTACAACCCTTATTTCAGCGGGGATTTCATTTTATACACCTTTGCTTCATATTCGTCCTTAGCTATTGTACTAACACATAAATATAGTAGCGATGAAAAGGGGCCCATATCCTTTATGAGTGTCGGTTTGAAAGGGGCAGACTCAACTACCCATACATGGACAAATAATTGAATGTTGTCTACAAAGTTGTTAAACACTTCTAACTATATATCCTAAAGAATCACGTGGTAGTGTTCGTACCTCACCCAACGGTCAGGTCATTATTCATCCAATAGGAATTAGGTGAAAGAAGAGCCAACTAGATGGATTTCCTCTGGGAATACGACTTGGAGTTCAAGCCTTCTCACATAGACAAAGGACATGGGTTATGTAAATTGACCATTGAAGCTATCGACTAGCCATGAAGAATTATAAGGATGGGATCATGAGATCAAAATGTACCAAAGTGACCTCACATCGACACATGATTCCTCATCTTGGTATTTCTATTTGAAGTAGTATTTAGGACAAGGAACTTTACCTCCTACATTTTCCACAAAAAAGAGAAGAGTTGTAAGGCTCAAAGCTACATCTTCTCAGTTAGTACAAGGTAATTTGTTTCATAAGCACCACAATGGTGTATTTCTCAAATGTTTAGAATCTGATGAAGAACAAAAGGTATTAAAGGAGCTACATGATGGTTTAGTGAGTGCCCATTTTGTTGGAAACACTACAATTCATAAAATTAGGAGAGTTGGTTTCTATTAGCCTAGCCTATTCAAGGATGCCCACACATATGCACAAAAAAAAATTCATCTCTCAAACATGCACTGGAAGAGAATCATGGTCATCCACACCACTACAATCTATAGCAATGGAAGAACCTTTTCAGCAGTGGGGGTTGGATGTCATTTGAGATATCGTGCTACATTCATAAAAAAAATATAAGTACATTCTTGTGGCCATCAAATACTTCATAAGGTGGGTGGAAGTTATTCCTTTACATCAAATCAATGATTAGGAGGTAATATCTTTTATTAATTATCACATTGTAACCAGGTTCGGTGTTGCAAACTCCCTCGTTTTTTATAATGCTATTGATTTCTCATATTTTAAGTTATATGATTTTTCTTTGGAAAATGATATTGTTTTGAAACATTTAACTAATTACTACCCCTAAGGCAATGGCTTAGTAGAGTCCACCAACAAAAGCCTAATCTGCATTATCAAGAAAACCTTGTTCTCACACCAAAGAAACTAGCACAATGGCTTAACCAATGCCCTATGGGCTGATTTTTTCGCCCCTAAACCATATCTTGGGACCTCCCCTTATTTCCTAGTGTATGGGAAAGAAGTCATCTTTTCACCAAACTCTTACTTACCCACCCTCTAGTTGCCGCAAGATTCTCAGGACACACCCTGTCCTACCATACAAAACTGAATTGACACTCTACTCAAACTAGAGGAAGAGAGATAGAAGGCGAGGGAGAAATTTTTAATCAAGAGATGGTTCGATAAGAAATCTGTAGCCAAAAATGAATTTAACATGGGCGACCTAGTCCTTAAGTGGGAAAAATCCCATGAGGACAAAGACAAGCACACAAAACTCTAACGCTTATGGATTGGACCATTTTTGGTTAGAAGGAAAATTAAGCAACACATGTACCGCTTACAAACCCTAGAGGGAAGGGTTGAGCCACTTCCCATGAATGGCCATGACCTCAAGTTCTACTTCACCTATCAACTCTCGTAGCTGATTTCCTACCCGTGTAACATAGTTTCTTTTCCCTTTCCTTGTTATTTCCACATTTAACTCCTAGTTGTGTTCTTGCATTCTTCTTTTCAACCCTATATCTAATTATATTTACCTTTATGTCTTTTTTCCATCATAGCTTAGTTCATGAATAAAGGTCCTACCCTGAATAAAGAATACATGAAAAGCACCCAAGTCAAATTCCATAGAGTTGTGGTAACTCCTATGAAAATGGTTGAATTGTACTCTTGGCTATGCCCACTCTTGACTATCTCTAAAGTCACAACAGGGGTGAGGTGGAGACGTAACTCGGTGGGGAACTTTGATTATCCATGGCACCCTATCTTCAATATTAAGACCCTCACTTTTGACTTGATTGTATATTTGGGAAAATCTGTTCGCACCTGTTGACTCGAAAAGGTGAAAGGAAAACCTTAATGAGTAACACACATTTTAGGAAAAAAATTAAGTCTATGGAAAACCATAAACAACTTCTCTTGCACATAAAATAATTTGAGATCCCTCAACCACCCTAGCAAATGAATGCTTAATAAATAAGTGACAATAAGCACACAAAAAAATAAAGTTAAGTAAAGGGTAAAGGATCGAGAAAGGCTTCTTGCATAGAGAAGTGATGCAATGAATTTGTCGAGGCACTAACCAAGCTCGCTGGAAGTAGAGAAACATTTGTTATTTCTAGGGGATGACTCTGTCGGGGTAATGCCCAGGCTCACTAGAAATAGAGCAACACCATAGACCTATAACTACAACACCGAAAGCCTTTACATCTCATATATCATTATCCAGACCCTTATTCCGAGTCATTGGGAACATCCTTCGTTTGTGTGATTGATAAGGCAAGTCGAAGTAGTGAGGAACTTCTAATCCATACTAAAGGTTACATGGAGATTTCAGTGGGACCTATGATTTTAAGAAAGAACACTCACAAGGATCGAATCCATCCCAAATCAAGGGAAAGAAAAGACACTAAGGTTCTACCAGTGAATCAACAAAGGTTGTAGTTGCTACAACAACCCCCACAATTTTGACCCTTTAAAAATTTTGGAGCCCCGAGACTAAAATTATCCATCTACACCTTAAATAAATTTCTGCATCCTGACATCTTGACAAGTTCCCTTAAGCCCTTCATAAAGTTATAAATTTGCAAGCTCCAAATTTTAATCTCCCAAAAGTCATAGGTCGCAAAAATAGACTTTACTTAAGGTGAAAAATTGCAGCCTATGACCCACTTTTTCCCAAATCACACTTTGATCAGCCTAAGTCCCAAGTTGCATGATAGTCACATATCTAGCATCCAACCTTGCGACCCTGCTTATCATGTGACTCAGTGACTTTAAGTCTTAAGGTTTCCTGGCTGTGCCATGGTAACATATTTGGCCTTCAACCTTGCGACCCCTCCTACCTTACGACTTTGCAACCTCTAGCCTTGAGGTCGCGTGGTCACTAGGTTGCAAGACACATGAACGTCAAATTTATGATCTGTACTGACATATGACCTAGCGACCTTTCCAAGTCCCGCACGTGCAAGAAATTATTATAAATTCACCCTTGGCCATAACTAATTTTTTTAGTTGATCAAAGCGATAGAATGGCAAAGAGACTTGGCAACTGAGTACATACCTGACCCCTCTCTACGTAGGTGTATCTTCCTCTTCCTTTCCAATCATTTCTCTTGCCACTTTTCTTTCTCTTACCTTCAACCTTACATAATCCCTTATAGTAGGGTTTATCTACCGCTTTGGGCCATTTTTTAAACTCACTTCACCCCAAATCACTCCGAACTTGTTATTTTTCTATTTAGCACCCCATGTCCCAAGAACTAAGACTAACATGAAGCCCATCTCCCCTACTCTTATCCACTTATGATTTCCAAGGTCCAGTGAGATCGAGTTTCCCATTTCAAGCCACAAAATTTCCCTCAAGCCATCAAGAGAGTCAGGTCACGTCCCAAAAATGCATGACAGGACAAAGCCCGCGACCTCACAAACAAACAAGCTCGTGACCTCACAACCTACCAAGCTCTACAACCTTGTGACCCCCACTACTCTACGACCTAGCGACCTTCAGTCACCAAGTCATTAGTTTGATCATCTCAACCTTTGCGACCTCCTATGTTGCGCAACCTACCAACCCTCTTCTAAACTAAACCTGGACCCAAGATTTCTCATCTTAGTTTCCACATTCTGAAGCTTGGTTTACAATATTTGAGTTTATTAATATCATTTTTGTCATCTCTCTCATCTTGGGATTTCATGTTTGAAATTCCACGTGACATCAATATAGAATGTATATCAATATCATCTTTCTCTAGAGATATGGTGCCTCCAGTGGTTAAGTCTCCCATAAGAATGTTGAGAGTAGTGTCTAAGAAGTTCCAGAGGGACCACCACCACCAATCTATAGGGAAACAACATGTAACCTCAATAAGACCACCAAACTCTTTTGGTTTGATATATATTCTGAGTTCTCTAAGAACAACATTCCCCAGGATCGAATATTTCAAAGTATATATTAACATCAAGAGGTCATGGCCTCACAAAGTGACCACACACCCACCTGTCTTCCCATGTGCAGAGACCATTGAAAGGATATTGTAGAATATCGATACAGAGTGATGGGTAATAAGGAGCCACATAGGTGAAGCCTTTGCTGCTATTTCTTCCACAAATACTACTGCCTATTACAATCTCTCAGAGAAGGAGGAGTCCTTTAATAGTAGGTGGATGTATGATTTCCTAATGGAAACTAAGGACACCATAAAATCATTATGGAAAGAACCCTCTAAATTATGGGTTAAGGCCAATCAAGTTTACAGAACATAGGACCTAAGTAAGTTCTACCAAGTCATGCCAACAATGATGAACTGGTTATATGGAATTCCAGATATCGATACCTTTCTTGGGACTTGGGTACCTATTATGTATGGTGTTGTTACAAGGGGCACTATTTTTAATTGGGGGAGAATTTTGGCTTCATATTTCAAGACCAAATATAGGTAGCGAAGAATATAGAGAGGGACCAACCATCAAAATTATTTATCGCATCATATGTTTTTGATGCAATGTGTGCAAGGTTCCATTTTTATAGATGGAGCTAAAATTGGACCCTAGAGGTGTCGAATGTCATGCATCAGCATTACAAGATCTTTTGGGACCCCAGATATAAAGATATTCATGTGGTGACGTCTAAATCATTCATCGCTTCTTTGTACCAATTACTCTTTGGAGAAGAGGCCCCTTGTATGTCCAATATGGATAAAGAGACAATAACCAGAGTGGTAGACTGGTTTCCAATGCACAAGAGCACCTTTATCAGAGTTCTCATCTCATACAAGCCTCGTCATGATCTCCATGGATTTGTGATAGATAATTTTTCACTGCAAGAAGTTTACTACCAAATGACCACAGGTTTCTCTAGGACACTGCACAAGGGAGAGATAAATCCTTGGCCTTCCTTCCCTTTCACTATTAGGATCTATACAATTGATAATTTTAAGGAATCTGAAATAGAAGATGGGGAGATGAAGGGATTCTACATTTTGGACCTTAGTCACCGAAGGTATGTGTTGGCATTATGATTCTGGTTTGGCTCTATGGTTCAGGTGTTGTACTTGATGGCAACTCACTCAAGTGGAAAATCTCTATTCAAGCTCTTAAAATGATGGAAAATAAGAGGTTCGTTGGTGCATCATTCAAAAGGTGCGGACCCACAGGTTCGTTGTCCAGGGAGTGCGGACATACCCGCAGGGTCACCGTTCATAAGGTGCGGTCCCCCAGTTCACTCACTCCAATGCAAAGAAGCGCGCTCACATGGGGTATCCTATGTTTGGCCCTTGGTATTTAGCCCATCTTTTACGATCCTATGGTTTTGGCCCGTGGTATAGGATCTAATTTGTTGAACCCAGGTTTGGATCCCTTGTATTGATTTTTGATGGTTTTGTCCCATGGTGTGGATAAAGGTTTGACTATAAAAAGGGGAAGGAGATCACTTGGCTAGACACTTGTGAAAATTGAATATCTTAAGATCTGAAATTTTGGGTTTTGATTTTACAAAAGCTAGATCTAAATCAAGGAGAAACCTTAAGGTGAATCTATCAATAAGTCGTGAACTCTCGGGCGCATGATCAGATCTGTGGATCTGACTGACTGTGTCACATTGGAGGACTGTTAATTTGGCCCTAATCAGAGGTTCGCAGGCGATCCACGGCGTAGGTGCGGGGGTACACAGTGCAGGAGAAGACACAGTGCGGGGGTACGCAGCGCATCAGAAGGCGTAGTGCACAGTACGCAGCACAGAAGAAAGCAAAGTGCGGAGATACGCAAAGGCACGGAAGGAACAGTGCGAAGGTACGCGGTCAGACAGAGAGTAAAGTGCGTATTTGAGTTGAGGTATGCAGTTCAGCAGAAGGAGAAGGTGCGCTGACATGCAAAGCAGCTGAATGATACGGTGCGGATCTGTGCAGATCAGTCACAGAGAGGCTCCGGATATCCGTAGGGTTATATCAGTGAAGTTGCGGACCTGTCTTAAAACATTTGTTGACTATCTTTTATCTATTGTAGCAGAGTTCTGGGTTTATATTTCTAGTATTACATTTCTGTTTACAGCATTCTGAGAAGTTGGGTGATTCATTGGCTGATTGTATAAGGAGATTGGGTGATTTGCATATGCTTGATGATTATTTGATCTTCTTGGATCCAGTCTGAACATTAATGAAACATGGTCCTTAAAGAAGTAAAAGAGCAAAGGGGGTTGTAGCTCCCTTCCAGGAAAGACTGGAAAACGAGAGAGAGTTGTAGCTCTCTGCTGGTTGTAGCCTTCGTACTCGTAAAGGACTGCACCAGTACAAAATCCTTGTAAAAGAAGTTTCTAATTGAAAGAAGATAGAGACATATTGCAGCAGGTGGTTTTCACCCACACTGGGTTTCCACCTTATATCTGGTGTTCTTTGGTGTGCTTATCTATTTTACTTGCTCTTGTTCATTATTACATGGCACTGACATACAAATTAATGATCAATATCTAAAGAATAAATTAAAGTATAAATCTGGAAGGCATATTGAAAAGAATTTGATAATACTGATTCAACCCCCCCCTGTCAGTATTATTTCCAACAGTATGACCCCAAGGGGAGTGTGGAAGTGCAATGAAGAAAGTAGGCTTCAACTGGTCATACATGCACAACAAACATTGCCATGAAGAAAAGCTCAAGAATTGGTAAAATACTACCAGGGAAATAGGGCCAAGAAAGCAACAGGAAAAGGAGGGTGAGTAGTTTGAGAAGTCACATGAAAACATAAGCTTTCAAGCTAGGATAACCCTTCTCAGAAGGAAGAAAGAGAAACAAAATATAGGGGGAAAACAAAAAAATCATCAAGGCGATGAACTAGAAGACCCTTTAGATGAGCAAGAGGAAGATGAAGATAATGATACCCTAGAAGAAATAAATGTTACCCTTTCCAGGAAGAAGCATGAATTGAGGAAGAAAATGGAAGAATATTTGAAGTAGGCGCAGAAATTATGAGACCAACAACCTAAGCATCTCTAGCAACATCAACAATAGGAGGAGGAAAGGAAGATAAAGTAGGAAGAGGAAGAATGATTAAAGAAAGAAGTAGAAGAACGAAGGACGTCAAAGGTAGAATAGAAGAAGAAGCAAGAGGAAGAAGAAATTAGGAAAAGGGAAGAAGAGGAGGATGGAGAGAGGAAATAATGGTTGGAAGAAGAGCTTAAAAAAAAATAGGAAAATGAAGAGAGAGAGAAGAAAATGATCAAAGAAGAAAAAAAGAGGAAAGTTGAAGAATTTAAAAGAAAGCGGGAGGAAGAGGGGATGAAGAAGCAACAAGAGGAGATAAAAAAGAAAGTTGAGCTCGATCTCCAGCAACAATAGAAAAACCAAGAGTCCAATATGTAGGTTGATCTTCCTCCATTAGATGTTCCTCCATCCCCCGCCATTACTGGTGGACACTTTCCACTCAAAGAGTTAGGCATTCCAGATGAGGCAAAGAAAGAGGTATTGGACCTCGCTAGACTTACCTTTGATTAGGTCAACTCTAATATTATGCAGGAAATAAGGAAATATTATGTGAGAAACCCTACAGAACCACGATCCATGACCACAGAAAAGGATATTCTCCTAGATACCACTATGAATCCCGAGATGGTTGATTCATATGGAACTATTTTTATAACTATAACTGAGTAAAATGTGGGAAGGATGAGTAAGAAGATTGTAGAGCTCCAAGGAAATCTCTATGCTTCTGAGCAAAGAGCTACAAAAGTAGAAGAAGATAGGAAAAGGCTAGCGGGAGAGAATAAAACTCTACACCTATCCCACTCAAGCACGAAGGAGTTACAAGCATCCATCAAAGAAGAGGTAGCAACTATGGAATAAGGCATGGTTGTAGTCTACGAATAGATGTTAAAGATGCATCAAATTGTATCTCCTTTCCAATCATACAAGATGATACTAAGTAGAAGAAATCCATGCTAAAACAAGCTACCATGACTATTAACAACATAGATGAGTGGACTAATAGATATCCAAGGGCACCGATAGCTCTCCCTGCAAATGATTGGATAACCACCCAAAATTACAAGGTCCAGGTTCACATCAAGATCTAATCATGGGACAAGATTGCAAAGGATGTAGATAGGGTCTTGGCCTCATACAAGAATTTGTTGAGTGGGTTCAAATATTTAACTAAACTACATAATTTCCCTTCCATCGAGGCAGTCACGAAAATGAGAAATTAGGAAGAATTCCTACAAGAAATTCAATCATTTCTCAATCCGTTCATATAGGCTTCCACTATGGATAACTTGTAGGTGGTGAAGGAGACCATTAATCAGTATGTGATAGAACCAGTGAGGATATATACAAAGTTGGTAACTTCATCAAATCAGATTAAGGTCAAGAAAAGAAATCTAATACTGGATGCCCTATAGTGCCTTCACAGACATTGTGAAGAGAAACAAAAGGTGGTTGAGGTTGTTGCTGAGTACAAGGTTTAGTGCACATACCTTTTGGAGCAATTTCATGTGGATGTTCCTAAATTATCTATAACTAAATTATTAGAATAAGACCATTTTTGTTTATGCATAGCAAGATAGAGACTAGGATAGAGTAGAGTCCAGTAGGAATTTGAAAGGTCATAAGGTAGTTCAAGAGTCACAGGTAGACCATAAGTCACCCCTTTTCTATAAATATTCCCTCGTGAAACATGGAAAAGGACTTTTAGCTTTGGGCTCATTTTGCTGTATATGGTTTTGAGAACTTAGGATCTTATAGTGAATGCAAAAAGTAATAGTATATTTCCACTTATGGATTGGATGAAGATCTTATATGATTGTGCCATGAATATTATCAGCTTAATTAATTGAAAGTTCATATGAGATTTGGTTTATTGTCTCCTCATTTTTCTTCC
This sequence comes from Pinus tabuliformis, assembly GCA_031772625.1. NCBI lineage: Eukaryota > Viridiplantae > Streptophyta > Pinopsida > Pinales > Pinaceae > Pinus > Pinus tabuliformis. Next base: position 187,122,753 of record CM062807.1, on the reverse strand, counting down.
TACGCTATGGGATTTCGCTTGCAAAAAATGGATGGTATATGTCATGCGTGCCATATGCTTATGTTGGTAAAATATTTTAATGATGTTGGCATTGTATTAGTGTAGATTGTGGGCTCATTTATGGTTTATATGGTTATTAATCATGAACTTATTCATGATTGGTAATTTATCTCTTGTGTATGTGTGAATCTCATTTGAGGTCTTGCTAACAATAATTTTCTTGAGGTTTATGCTTTTAATTTACATTGTTTCTATTCATGGTATCTGTTCTATTGGATGTTCACGATTTATTTTCTTACATTTTTTGAAGTTCCATTCGTTTTGTCTTAACTGACACTTCCTTTTTCTAAGGCGAACCTCAACCAATGAGATGGAAGTTGGGCCTACATACCGGATGAGACTCCTAGACCAAATGGTTTAGAGCCTGATTGGGATTCTACACCGAGGAGATCCCCTTATTATTGGTGGTACATTCCAGCCCGTCATTAACTCCTGAAATGATTTAACAACGATTCTTGAGAATATCGTAGGTGCAATTTTTAGTTTGAATGACATCAATTAATATGTGAAGGAACTAAATTCAATAAAAAAAGTAATTTTTTTTATCCTTTTCTACTATGGATACTTGGTTGTATCTCGAGAAACCATTTGTAAAGGAGTAACATTTGTGTCCTACGACTTCATTGATAATATCATCAGTGAAAGAGGTCGAGAATGGATGAGTAACTATCAGCTTATTCAATCCTCGGTAATCGACACAAATGTGTAGCCTTGTCAGATCATGCTTCTTCGGTTGAATGACCATATGACTTACCCATTCTTATGTTTCTATGGGGTATATAATACCGGTGGCAAGCATCCCTTCTATTTCTTTCTATAAAATGGGTTTATATTTATCCACTAATTTGTATGGTCTCTTCTTTATTTGTTTAGCTCCAAGAATAAGGATTATATTCATTTCTCCCATTTCCTTGGCTAACCCTTTTAAGTCTTGATAGTCTCAAGCAAATACTTCTTGATACTAGGCGTAAGAAAGTTGACAAATTCTGTGATTTGTTTCTCCAACCAATAATTTCCAAGTCAAGCAATTTTTAGTCGTTCGTCATTCGATATGTCTACTTTGCGTATTTTGATTTCTGCGTCCATCCAGTTAGGGGCTTTCGATTCAACAAATGGTTGTTCCATGACTTTTACTTCTTGGTAGGCTGGTGGAAAGTCTAACTTAGGGACTTTGTATACTAATTGGACTATCTTGTGATTTTTAGGATGATGTGTATTCAAGAAAAAAGTCTGACCATCGATGTGTGTTTCTTCCGTTTGTAAATAATTGACCAGATTTTGGTCTGTGGCGTGAGATAGGTAGTTACAAGTTACTAAATAATTAAGTAAGGTTTGATGATTAGCTGGGCTTTCTCTGATAAATTCTTTAATTTTTTTTACTATGTCTTTTAAATCTGCCTCCTCCAGTTTGAATTCAAAGTCCTTAATGAAGTTTTCTTTTAGTTATTTCCATTGAATTGATTGGAACCTTGCTTCCTATAACTTATACCATTCATTTGGTAAATCATATAAGGTATTTGGGAACATATGTGGCCAAACACATTCATCTTTATAGCCAATTCTTTTCCATTTTGATTCACAATTTTTTATATGTTCGATAGAATCTTGACCAACACTAAAAGTGGGTATATTTTCTTGCACAGATAACTCTTTTCCTCCAATTTGTTTAATAAAATAAGTATTTGTGGTCATCCATGTCTAGAGTTGGGATAAATGGATGTCCCACCATCTCATTTCTTGTTTGGTAAAAGTTTGAACTAAGCTTTGCATTCATCCTTTATCATCAATACATTTCGTTACTTTATCTACGTGATTGACAAGGGAGGCTCTTTATTTAAAATGGATATTTTTACTAGATTCGTTCATTAGATCTATTGCAAGTAAATATGGTGTCTCTCAACAATTATTTTCTCGTAAAATTGCTACCACTTTAGTAGAATAATACAAACAAATATTTGATGTCAAAATGGTCTGTATTGTCCAACACCCTTTTTCCTTTGATTTGTAGTTTTCAATTTTCCATTCATATAGTTCAGTGAATGAATTATGTGAAATTGATAGAGGTGACCCAATTATAATTTCATTTTCATTATAAGAATTTGGCTCGATATTGTTGTGATCATCATGTAGAAGAATTAAGGATGCAAGAGGTACAAAAATTAAGGATGCAAGAGGTAGAAAAAAAGAAGAGGCAAGAGGAAGAGGAAATCAGGAAAAGGTAAGAAGAGTAGGAGTGAGAGAGGAAAAAAAGGCATGAAGAAGATCTTACATGAAAACAGGAAAATGAAGAGAGAGAGAGAGATAAGAAAAAGATTGAAGAAGAACAAAAATGGAAAGTTGAAGAAGATAAAAGAAAGTAGGAGGAAGAGGATATGAAGAAGAAACAAGAGGAGATCAACAAGAAAGTTGAGCTCCACCTTCACCGACAATAGAAAAAGCAAGAGTCTCATATGTTGGTTGATATTCCTCCATCGACCCCCATTACTGGTGCACACCTGCTACTCAAAGAATTTTGAATTTTAGATGAGGCAGAAAAAGAGGTAATGGACCTCATTAGACTTACCTTTGATTAGGTTAACTATAATACTCTACAAGAAAGAAGGAAATATTATGCTAGGAACCTTGCAGAACCACTGTCTGTGACCACAAATAAGGATATTATCTTGGATACCACTATGAATCTCAAGATGATCACTTTAGCTATAACTTCTTTCATGACTGTGATTGATTTAAATGTGGGAAGGATGATGAAACATATTGCAGATCTCTAGGGAAAGCTCTACGCTTTTGAACAAAGATCGACCAAAGAAGAAGAATATAGGAAAATGATAGAGGAGGAGAATAAAACTCTAATCCTAGCACACTAAAGAACAAAGAAGTTACATGAATCCATCAGAGAAGTGGTAGAAACTATGGAAGAAGCCATGGTTGTAGTCTATGAAGAGATGTTAAAGCTGCATCAAACTGTATCACCTTTCTTGATCATTCAAGCTGATACTAAGGAGAAGAAATCCATACTAAAACAAGATACCATGGTTGTTAACAACATGCATGAGTGAACTAATAGATATCTAGGGGCAGCAAAAACTCTCCCACAAAAGATTGGATAATCACCCAAAATTACAAGGTCTAGGTTCACATAAATATCTAATCATAGGATAAGATTGCAAAGGATGTAGACAAGGTCTTGGCCTCATACAAGAATTTTTCGAGTGTGTTGGAATCAATAATTAGAGTACATAATGTCCCTTCTATCGGGGTAGTCAGGGAAATGAGGAAGCATGAATAATTCCAACAAGAAATTCATGCATTTTCGATCCTTTCAGATGTGCTTCCACTATGGAGAACTTGCAGGTGATGAAGGTTACCTTTACTTAGTATGTGATAGAACCAGTGAGGATATATACCAATCTCATAACTTTGTCAAATTAGATCAAGGTTAAGAAGAGAACTATAATATTTGATTCCCTTGAATTCCTTCATAGAAACGATGAAGAGCAGCAAAAGGTGGTTGAACTAGCTACTGAGTACAAGCTCCATACCTTGTGGAGCAATCACATGTGGATGTTCCTCAATTATCTATTACTAAATTATTAGAATAAGACCATTTTTGTTTATGCATAGCAACATAGGGACTAGGATAGAGTAGAGTCTAGGAGGATTTTGAAAGGTCATGAGGTAGTTCAAGAGTCGCGGACAGACCAAGGTTCACCCCCTTTTCTATAAATATACCCTCATGACACATTGTAAAGGACGTTTAGCTTTGTACTCATTTTTGTGTATATGGTTTTGAGAACTTAGGATCTTCAAGTGAATGCAAGAAGTAATTGTATATTTCCACTTATGGACTTGATGAAGATCTTGTATGATGGTGTCATGGATATTATCATCTTAATGAGCTAAAATTTCTTATGAGCTTTGGCGTATTGTCTCCTGATGTGTCTTCCCGTGATGTGGGATTTCTCTTGCACCAAATGGATAGTATATGTCATGCGTACCTTACGCTTATGCTGGTAAACTATTTTATTGTTGTTGGAATTATATCGTTGTACAATGTATACTATGCACTCATTTATGGTTTATATGATTATTAATCATGAACTTATTCGTGGTTGGTAATTTATCTCTTATGTGTTTGTGAATCTCATTTGAGGTCTTGCTAACAATACTTTTCTTGAGATTTATGATTTAAAGTTAATTTTTTACTATTCATGGTATATGTTCTATTGGATGTTCATAAGCTATTTTTTTGCATTTGTTGAAGTTCCATTCGTTCTCTCTTAACTGACACTTCCTTTGTCTGAGGCGAACCTCAACCAATGAGATGGTAGTCGAGTGATCCAGATGGATCTTGTAAGTCAAGTAAAAGTTTTTTATATGACCGAGATGGTCCTAGGTAGTGAAATGTTTCTCGACTTATGCAAAAATTTACCATCCTAGTTGCTCACGAAATCAGAATCAAGTCGAATAGCTCGACTTATGGATTCCAATGGTATCTCTGGATTCACATTTGGCCTCCGTACAAGGAAGAAAATGTTTGTTAACCCTTTTAATCGTAATTAGGTAAAAGTCAAAGTTACCTCAAAATAAAGTCAAACCCCCAGGTAGTGAATTTACCAAATTAATATCGATTGATATGTTTTACGTGAGCTGATTCATTCAAAGATTTGAACTGAGGGTGCACGGAAGTAGGGAAGAATGATCATAGTTCAACACGCGCAGGGGTTTTCTGAACACCTATGAAGGGTGGACGAGGAGGGGGCACCACTCCCTCCTAAAAGGAGGTCCTGGCCAAAAGGGGGAAAAAGCCTCTAGAAGATGTTAGAGAAATAGGGGTGGAAGGAAAGAAGAGCACGAAAGAAGGGACAGAAGAACCCATAGAAAAGGATCATTATCTCACAAAAGACAAGGAGGTAGAGGACAAACAATAGGAAGCTAAAGACAAGAAGCACAAGGGACCCTCCAAACCCAAAACAGATATAACTCCCAGGGTGATTTTAAATAATCCAGAGCTGCAGGCGTACAGGGAACTTATGGGGACATATGCCATCATCTGCAAGTTCATGGGACTATGGCCCACTGAAAAAGCTCTCCAATCATGGATCAGATACCACTGGAAACCTAAAGGAAGCATAGATCTTCACCTTGGGTCTAAGGGTTTCTTTATGGTGGTATTCACAAACATTGAAGACAAGGACAGAATATTTGAAGGAGGCCCTACTTCTATGTTGCTGCAGGGCTCTACTTGAGACCTTGGGTTATGAACTGTGTACCAGAAAAGGAGACTTTTACTTCAGTTCCGGTTTGGGTAAGACTCTACTCTCTACCTCTAGATTACTGGCAAAATGAATCGTTAGAGGCCATAGGCAATAAATTAGGATGCTATGTTAAAGCCTATGAAGCCACTAGAAGGGGAAAGTATACTTCCTTTGCCAGAATTTGTGTGGAAATGGACCTATCAAGAGCTCTACCGGAGGAGATAGTCTTGGAAGTTTTTGTTGAAGAATGGGTACAAACAGTGGATTATGAGCACATTCCATTCAGATGTTGCAAATTCCATGAACATGGACATCTTTTCAGAGACTGTCCACTCAAAAAGGAAACAAACAAAAGCAGAAGCAATACAGTGAAAGAAGCAGACAGCTTTTAGAAAGTGGTTAACCGAAGTAAAGGAAGTAATAGAGGTCTGAGGAATCAGTAGAGAGAAGAACAACTGTTCAGGCAAAACAATTTCCATGGGCTTCAGGAAGAGGAAGAGAATACTAAAGAAGAACAAGCAATGGAAGGGAGTTCTGCAGAAAAGGAGGAAGGGAAAGACCCAGTACAAACACAAAATGTAGAGTACCAGAAAGAGGCCACCATGAGTGATGTAGAACAAGAAATGGATGAGGAAATAACCCAGAGTGACATAGAGATGGATAAGAAATTTTGGAGAAAGAGAATCTAGATCTAAAAGGCTTCTTGGAACAAGGAACTAAAGAGGGAGTGGATTCGTTACCTCAAAAGGAGTTCCACAGAGTACAGCAGCTGTTCGTCTGGAAAACTCAGAACAAAGGATTTGAAAAGCTAAGGAAGAATGAAAAGCAAGGTAATGAAGGAGTGAAAGATCTGAAAGCCACACCAGGATTAGCACCAAGAATCCCAGGGAAGAAAAGAGGCCGGAAAAAACAGAATGAACTGTTGATGGAATCTGGGAAGCTAATGATAGATTTAGGTAAGATGAAAGACCTATCCAGCTACTCCTTTAAAAATCTTTGACAATGAAGTTTACTTCTTGGAATATAAGAGGTCTAGGCAGTAAAAGAAAACAAAGATTATTAAGTAACAGAATGAAACAAATGGCCCTGGATGTGATCTTCATTCAGGAAACTAAATGTTCCATTCAAAAGATTAAAGAGATTCACAGTAAATGGCTCAATAGATTTGAGTTTTTGGAGGTCAAAGAAGAGAATACAGCTGGTGGTATTCTCATGCTTTGGAACCCCCAAAAGATTGACATGATAGATGCAGAAGCATCTAGAAATTATCTTTTAGTGGTCATTCGGCCAGTGGGAGATAAGGAAACGTACTTGGTTACGAATGTGTACGGCCCCCAAAGGATGGAGGGCAAACTCTTGTTTCTTGATTCACTGAAGAAGCTCAGGGAACGTCATGCAAAAATCCCGTGGATCCTGGGGGGGATTTCAATATGATAAAAACGTTGTCGGGAAAAAAAGGAGGAACTAGAATTCTAACCAAATATTCTTGTGCTTTTCAAACCTTCATAGATAGTATGAAGCTCGTGGATATCGCCATGAATAATGGTACCTTTACTTGGAACAATAAAAGAGGAGGATAGTCTCAAGTGGCATCCAAACTCGACAGATTTATAATTTCAGAAGATCTTATGATCAAGGACAAGGACATAGTTGCGAGTGTTCTTCCCTTTGGAGGCTCGTATCACTGGCCGGTTCAACTAGACATTCAGGGTATTGGCAAACCCAATAATAGACCTTTCATATTCGAAAATATCTGGCTCTCCCACCTAGACTTCTATAACAACATTGCTATCTGGTGGGCAGAGGATTTGGATATTCAAGGTACTAGAATGTTCCTTCTTCAAAAGAGACTCAAACACATTAAAATCTGGCTCAAGGAGTGGAATAAGAAGGAATATGGCAACATTTTTGTAGAGAAAGAAATTGTGGAAGGAAAAATGCATAAACTCAACCAAACCATGATTGCAGAGGGTTTTGATAAGGAGCGGAATGAATTGGCAACTAAATATCATCAAGATTGGGAAAACTTACGTAAGCAAGAGGAATTTTTTTGGAGGCAGAAGTCCAGAGTGCAATGGCTAAAAGAAGGAGATCGCAACACTGGATTCTTCCACAGAGCCACTATGGCGAACAGAGCTCACAACAGGATTTCTACTATTAAGGACAAGAAAGGTAACATGCTCAGCACACATGAAGAAATAGAAGCAGAACTAGTTCAACACTTTCGGGGCATTGCTCAGGAAACCTGCACTAACAAAGATCAATCTATCAGGGAGATTACTAGGCATCTACCTAAGCTAGTCTCCAAAGAAGAAAATTTCAACCTCAACAGACCAATGTCAGAAGCGGAGGTCAAGGAGGTCCTTAAAGAGATGCAAAATGGCAAAGCACCAAGTCCAGGTGGGTTCAATGTAGACTTCTTCAAAGCCTATTGGAATATAGTCAAACAAGACATTCTGAGCGTGGTGGAAGACTCAAGGAGTGATAAAACTATCCTGAAAGCGCTAAACACCACCTTTATCGCCCTAATCCCTAAATAGGATGTAGCCCTAACTCTTGATAAGTTTAGACCCATTGCCTTGTGCAATGTGGTCTACAAAATTATCTCCAAAGTGGTTGCCAATAGACTCAAACCCCTTCTTCCAACCCTGGTGGCCGCGGAACAGTCAAGATACGTGGAAGGAAGACAAATCCTCGACAACATCATTCAAGCTCATGAGGTGGTTCACTCTTTGACAAACAATAATAAATCTGGTATGATCATGCAACTGGACATAGCCAAAGCCTATGATAAGCTAAACTGGACATATATCAGAAGAGTTCTTGTTGCTTTTTGGTTTGATCATAACTGGATCAGATGGGTTATGGCCCTAGTCACTTCACCCAGCTTTTCAATCTTGGTTAATGGTTCACCCTCGGAGACTTTCACTCCTTCAAGAGGCTTAAGGCAGGGAGATCCACTCTCTCCTTTTCTTTTTATAATCATGATGGAAGGGCTGGGGAGTAAGATCAGACAGGCCAAGGAAGTGGGTTCAGTCAAAGGTCTCCAACTTTCTGAAGAGGGTCGTGCTTTAACACATCAACAATTTGTGGATGATACTATGCTACAAGGGATCCCCATGGTCAAGGAAGCTCTTGCCTATAAGAAAATCCTGAAAGACTTTGCCATGGCTTCATGTTTGGAGGTAAATCTCTCTAAATCAAAAAAAAAAATTCCTTAATACTCACATTGCTATTCAAATAAATATTGCGAGAATTCTAGGCTTCCAAAGAGAGGTCCTCCCCTCGAAATATTTGGGAGTTCCTCTCACGGCCAAACCCTTACACAAGAGCATATGGGAACCTGTTATTAAAAAATTGCAAGACAAGGTCAAGAAATGGACCTATAGATCTCTAAATTTGGCTGGTAGGTTAGCGCTAACCAAAGTTGTCCTTCAATCCATCCCTGTCTTTATGCTATCTGTTCTACTAGCTCCTCAAAGTGTACTACATCAGCTCAGATCCATCCAAAGAGACTTCCTCTGGGGCAAGGGGGAGGATCGTAAGAAATGGGCCTTGGTAGCTTGGGATAAGATTTCCAAACCTAAGAGCTTTGGTGGGCTAGGTTTGGATGATCCTAAATTACTCAACAAGGTTCTAGGTGCCAAATTATGGTGGCATTGGGTTAAAGAGCTAGAGACGCAGTGCGGAACCATTTGGAAAGAAAAATATGCTAGCACCTAGAATAACCATGATCTAATAAGAATGTTAGGTTACAGAAAGGGCTCGCACATTTGGAACAAAGCCTGGGATAACCGGGGTTTGGTCCAAGGAAACAACTTCTGGGAAATCAGAGAAGGAAATCTCAACCTATTCTGAGAGGACAAATGGCAACAAGAACCTATATTATTAAATGAAGACTTAAGGGATCTCAAGGAAATCACTAACAGCAACAGACTTTCTAAGGTGAAAGACTTTTGGGAGAAAACCAATAACAATGATCAATGGAGAATATGGAGGAATTTTGATTTTAGGGATAACAGCTCCCTGAAGGCTAAGGCAGATACTCTTAAGGAAAAGTTAGAGCAAAGGAAGATTCTGTGAGGGCCACGATCAGCTGAGATTGGGCAACAATAATGAGGGGGTCTTTAACCTCAAGGAAGCAAAGCTCATTCTCCTTGACCTTAATTCTCAATTTCCAGACAAACCCTGGCTTAACCTTTGGAGACGCTAGGGCTGGATGAAGATTAAACTTTTCATGTGGCTCATTCAGCACAAGAAAATTCTGACCTGGGACAACATTAGGAAGAGGCGCATTCCGGGGCCTTCCAGTTGCCAGCTTTGTGAAAAGCATGAGGAAACCATGGAGCACCTTCTCAATGGCTATATGTTCTCCTCTAGCATGTGGGACTCTTTTGCTTTTATCTTCCATCAGATGGATAGGGACAAAATTAACATCTGCAACACCCTGACCAACTGGAGAAAAGATTTTTCAGACAATGAAGTTCTAGCCACAGCTTGGGCCCTCTTTCCAAGCTTTATTGTTTGGAATGTTTGGAAAGAGAGGAACAACTGAATCTTCAAAGAAGTAAAGAGAACTTCCTAGTGCATTTTTTAGCTGATCTTAAAACAGCTTAAGGAAACGGTTAGCACTATTGTCCAAAACCTCCCCAAGAACCCTCCTTCGACTACTGACCTGAGAATTCTCTGTGAACTAGGCCTGCAAGGCATCTCTCCTTAGGATCTGGATAGAAATCTAACCTCCCTGAGGGATGCTAAGGATTTCTGGCATCCTCCTCCAAAGGGTTATCTGAAATACAACATAGATGGAGCTTCAAAAGGCAACCCGGGTACAGCTGGTTATGGAGGGGTTCTTAGAGATGAGAATGGTAGTGTCCACTTCATATTCCACTCTCATCTGGGACAGGCTAATAATTACTTGGTGGAATTGATGGAAATGGAGAAATTTTTGGAATTCCTGAGTCAGGAAAACAGGAAAAATGTGATAGTGGAGGCCGAATCTAAACTTATAATCAATTCTGTCAAGAAAATCATCGGGGGTTCTAAGCCAGAAAAAGTCTCAAAAAATTGGAGACTAATTCAGGGATTTCAATGGATTCAACACCACCTTCAAAGCCTCCGTACAGTTGGCTTTAAGCATGTCCGCAGGTCGGCAAACAAATTAGCGGATTTGCTAGCCAACCAAGGTGTTATCAGCACAAAGATTAAAGTGGCATCTAATTGGCATGAGCCGCCTCAGAGCAGGTTAAAGGCGGTTGTGCAGGAATAGGCGGAAAATGATAAATTGGAGTTTAAAAACAAAGCCTTTGACCAGGGATCAAATTAGTTCAACCTTTGCTTTCAACATCAGCATGTGTCATCCTTATCAGATTGATGGTTCTGTGGGGTGGCGGTTACATAGTCTGGTCGCTCATATTCCTAGAGTAAACGAGAGGAAGATCTCTATTTGTCGTGGGGAATGAAACAAGTACCCCAGATCCTCGTTCAATGACAAGCCCCTCAATTATTCAGGGTTTCAGGTCCAGGAAAGGGAGATCCCCAAGCACAAAAAGAGCCTTGTTTTTTCCAGCGACCGGTCTTTTAAGAATTTAGAGTCTTAGGATGGCTTACCGCCCCCCAGACGGTTTATGGCTGATTGCACAACTTTCTTTTGGGAAGCGGTTTTGCAGATTATGCAGTGATGCCACTCACCCTCCAACACATGGCAGGGATAGGGTCTTAAAAACCTCTCTTCCCCACTTACTAACATCGGCCCTTCTTGTCTTGAGAGATATCAACACCATCCGTTGGATTTAGTCAACGGAGATCAACGATTGAGTCGTTTCTTGCATCTTGGGGGGCAGGACCACTATACTTCGCTATTTTTGACGGAGCGATGCCCTCCTCGGCCGTCGATCTTAATGCTTTTTTTTGGATAGCTCAGATGAACAGGGCTTTTCCAAAAGCGGCGATGCCGGAAAGTTCACGGGCTTTCCGAGAGCCAAGTTGCATTTTTGTTTGTTTTTCCATGGGTTTAGGTTTCTTTGTAAGACTATAAGGTTCTGACCTGGGTGTCCTTGTCTCTGTGCATGCAAAATTGTACACTATTTTTTTGGTTTTATGAAATAGAAGGATCCACACTTGCTTTAGCAAAAAAAAGATATGTTTTACATGAGCCAAAAAATAGAGCACCACATGGGCCAATGAATGGCTGCCACATGGCCTCTCCATAGCATTTTAAAAGTTATTTATGAGTGCAGGGTTCTAAGGGGATCGAACTCGCAACATCAACCCTCTCATACGAACACCTTTACTAACAGGCTGGCTACATGTTCCTTGCAAAATAAGGGCACAATGTTGACGCTAAGGGAGGTAAGGTTAAAAAATATGGGAAAATAATTAGTGCAATGGTAAATCAAATTATGGAAAAACATATGTTATGGGTTTATTAATTATCAAGAATTACATTGTTTAATGTTTAAACCCTATGTTATATAGACCATGGTTTAAATTTGATGGTGGAGATATAGGTTGCCAACCTATAAGAAAATCAAATGGTAGAGTTTTTAAACGTTACATCTGAGCATAGATACAAGCCAAAGGAATTTTGGATTACGTGGCATGCTAGCGTAGTAATAGCCAGGATATGTGGCATAGTAAGCATAGTGAAGGTGGCATGTCAGCATAAAAGGCACGATGTGGCCTCGAAGTACATAGGTATCATGGGTTATGTTGCATCAGAAGTGCAGTGATGGTGGCATGTCAGTGCAGAAGGAATGATATGGCATAGAAGCACAAAGGTGTCACAGGTTATGTGGCATCAGAAGCGCAGTGAAGGTGGCATGTTAGTGTAGAAGGAACGATGTGAAATGATAGCACAAATGTGTCATGGGTTATGTGGCACCAAAATCATAGTGGATGTGGCATGTCAGCACAAAGGCACAGATGAAACATATTAAACACCCCGAGAAATGGTATTAATGGATACATGTTATGATATATGTATGGAATAAGGTTAGTAGAAAACCAAACCACAACGCAGAGTTGGCACCACTATGTGGCAGTCCCAAAGTGCGAAGGTAAGCCAGCGAGTACATAATCCAGGGTATGTGTCAGTAATGTTATAAACATAGCCGAGTGTTTATAACTAACAAATAGGTAGTGTCACATGTCATGTAATGCGGTTGATGTGTGATGGCACGAAACCGATGGGAGCAAGGCTCAGTCCAGTGACCCGATAGAGCCATGGTGGCATGGCGGCATCATATGGAAAAGGTGGCATGGCTACGTCACCTGTCGAAGTCTCAATGGACCAAAATCTAGCCCACTTTAATGTTTTGATATGGTAAATGTGATACCCAAAGTTTTTTGCAATGATAACCAACGAAAATGTGCCATCCTAAGTCATAATCCCACTTTGTTAAGTTTGTTGTGTGAAGTCATAAGCATTAGAAACTTAGGATTATGTTTAAAAATGGTGGCCCAATGTTCTCATTGCGTATGTTTTATCCAAATAATGGCTCTATCTCGAAATTATTCGAATAGACAAAATTGTAAGGTTGTTAAAAGAGAACTCGAAAATTAGCATTAGGATTTACTATAAAAGGATGTAGTAGTACCATCCTAAAGGGACAGGATTCAAAAGATAGATCCAAGAAGAAAAAGTTGAGCTTTTTAGTGAAGCCTTTTTTTGGAGGAAGTCTAACAAGCTAGAGTGTTGTCAAAGTGTAGTTTAAAGCACCATGAGGTGTAAAGCCACTGCATCATCCAAAAGTGTGGAGAAACTTGAGGTTTTGGTCAATCTAGGTTTTGGGTTTCCAAAAGCATCTTGAAGCCGATTTGAACACTTGAAGAACCAAAATGGGGGTTTTGTCACATTCTAGATTCAATGGAAACCTTTTTTCGTCAGCAACAGTAGCAAATTCTGCCAAAATTTGTACCTAAATTGTGTCTCACTTAGACAAGTAGAGACAAGGTAAAAATTAGTGTATTGTTTAAACTTGAATACTCGATTTCAGTAGAGGTCAGAATCAAAGTTTACAAGACTCTCTATTTTTCTATAATTGATGAGTTTGTTGTAGGTTGTCAAGTAATTTTGTGAGAGTTCTCTGAAGGAGAACATTTCCAGTATGAGGGAAATAGACACAATTGAAACAACAATATTTATGTACCTCTTTCTGCCCACTAAAATATGAGCAACCTAGCCTTTTAGAGCACGGCCCAGAGACGTAGCCTAGGAGGGGTGAACTCTCTCAACAATCTCGATGTCTTTCTTTTTTACATTGCATGTTTACAATTGTTGAGTCCTTTATGGTTAATTTTCTTAACTAAATTAAATTTTTATTTAAGAAAGAACCATTTAAAACTTGCCTAGTGTTAGGTATCGATCTAATTTCACAATTTCAGATCATATTTTGGTATCAGATCAGGTCCTCACCAAGAAAAATAATGGGTAAAAACTCAAGACAACTTTGATTGTAAGAACTTGAAGATTTCAACCAGCGATTTCAATAAAAAAACGTTGCAGTATAGTGAATGGTGCATGCTCTGCAAGAGGACAAGAAAAGACTACAAGAGAAGATTAAAGCCCTGCAGAAGAGTCAAAGAAGAAATAGTCTGTCAATTTGAAGTTCATCTACTATAGGAGAAAATGAAGTCTTGCCTCATCATCAGGAAGATGAAGATATTTCATCTCTATCTACCACTCCAAAAGCACAGTTGATAGAAGAAGCCATTGGAATATTTTCCTTGCCTTCTGAGGAAACTCCTTATGCCCCCGCATCACCAAGAAATGATTCTGAGAAGGACGAGGCTTCCAGCAACCACAAGATTGGAGCATTTGAGAGGCATACCAGAGGAATGGGTATGATGCTGATGAATAATATGGGATATCAGCAAGGACAAGGCCTCGACAAGCATGGCCAAGGCAGACTCCAACCAATCTCCATGCAAGAAAGACTGAAACATGAAGGCTTGGGCTATGACTAATCGATATGTGACTACTGTGGGAAGAGAGGTCACATTGTAGATGAATATTGGTCCCTACACCCCAAACTAATGTCAAAGAAGCTGAAAGACCACAAAGGTAATTAGACGAATCACTCTAGCAGTGATTCATAAGGTGAGTCCTTAAATCAAAACTTTATCTTGAAATTTATCATAAGGATTTATCTATGTACCTTTTGTTGGAGTAACACGCATTTTGTAGAGGAATTCTGGAAGCATAAGGTTTTCAGCAAAAAGATGAGTGGTACAAGGAGTAAGCCATGGAAATATGATGCAACACTACAAGTGAATAAAAATTGTAGGAAGAATTTTCTTTATTTAGAAAATGACTCATCATCATCAAAACACAATGCGGGAAAATATAGCAAAAATATAGCCAATAAAAACTTCAGAGAAAGAGTTTGTTCTAAATGTAAGCTGAGAGGACATTCGAAGAGCACATGTCTGATGCTGCCCTGTGTGACAACACCAACACGAGAAAACCAAGAGATAACAAAAGAACGTAGAGCAGAGGAACGTAATTCTCTAGAACGGTCACCTACTTAAAATTGGGTAGGTTTTATGCGATATGTATAAATGTGTGTCTGTAAATTATCACCGCATCAGTAGGCCTAGTCAAATCTATAACAAGATCTAGATGGTTTTTATATTGATTCATGTTTGTAATAAAAACTCATGTTTGTAATAAAAATTTTGGAGGTCCAAAAGTTCTTTTTGTTGGGAGGTGTGATCCAGTTGGATCTTGTAAGTAAAATCAAAGTTTTCTATATGACCAAGATGGTCCTAGGTAGCGAAATGGTTCTCAACTTATGCAGAAATTTACCATCCCAGTTTCTTATGAAATTAGCATTAAGTCAAAGAGCCTGACTTACTGATTCTGGTGGTATATATGAATTCTCATTTGGCCTCTGTATGGAGAAGAAAATGTTCATTGAAGTTTTTACTGTAATCAGATAAAATTCAAAATTACCTTAGAACAAAGTCAAATATGCCAAGTAGTTCATTTAACAAGTTACTATCAGTTTATGTTTTACTTGAGCCAAAAAATAGAGCACCATGTTGGCCAATGAATGGATGCCACATGGCCTCTCCATAACATTTTAAAAGTTATTTATGAGTGCAGGGTTCTAAGGGGATTGAACTCGCAACCTCAACCCTCTCATACAAACATCTTTACGAACATGCTAGCTACATGTTCCATGCAAAAGAAGGGCACAATGTTGATGCTAAGGGAGGTAAGGTTAAAAAATATGGGAAAATAATTGGCGCAATGGTAAATAAAACTATGAAAAAACATATGTTATGGTTTTATTAATTATCTGGAATTACATTGTTTAATGTTTGAACCCTATGTTATATCGACCATGGTTGAAATTCGATGGCGGAGATATAGGTTTCCAACCTATAAGCAAAGAAAATGGACGAGTTTTTAAACGTGACATGTGAGCATAGATACAAGCCAATGGAGTTTTGGATCATGTGGCATGCCAGCGCAGAAATAGCTAGGCTATGTGGCATCGAAAGCACAGTGAAGGTGGCATGTCAGCGCAGAAGGTACGATGTAGCATGGCAGTATAGAGGTGTCATGGGTTATGTGGCATCAGAAACACAGGGAAGGTGGCATGTTAGTGTAGAAGGCAGGATGTGGCATGGTAGTATAGAGGTGTCGCAGGCTATGTGGCATCGGAAGCACAGTGAAGGTGGCATGTTAGCGCAGAAGGCACAATGTGACACGACAACGCAAAGGTTTCACAGGTTATGTGGCACCGAATTCACAGTCGATGTGGCATGTCAGCGCAAAAGGCACAGACTCAACATATTAAACACCCCGAGAATTGGTATTACTGGATATAGGTATGATATATGGATGGAAGAAGGTTAATAGAAAACCAAACCATAGTGCAAAGTTGGCACCGCTATGTGGGATTCCAGTAGTGTAGAGGTAAGACAATAGATTACGAAATCCAAGGTATGTGTCAAAGAGGTTATAAACATAGTCGTGTTGTTATAACTAACAACTACACAATGCCACGGATCGTGTAGGGCAGTATGATGTGTGATGGCACGAAACCGACGGGAGCAAGGCTCAGTCTAGTGAATCGACAAAGCCATGGTGGAAAGGTGGCATCAGATGGAAATGGTGGCATGGCTACGTCACCTACCGAAGTCTCAATGGACCACAATCTAGCTCGCTTTAATGTTTTGATATGGTAAATGTGATACCCAAAGTTTTTGCAACGATATCCAATGGAAATGTGACACCCTAAGTCATAAACCCACTTTCTTAAGTTTGTTATGTGAAGTCATAAGCATTAGAAACTTACGATTAAGTTTAAAAATGGTGGCCCAATGTTTTCATTGCATATGGTTTGTCAAAATAATGAGGTTATCTCGAATTTATTCGAATAGCTAAAGTTGTAAGGTTGTTAAACGAAAACTCCAAAATTAGCATTGGGATTTAATATAAAAGGAGGTAGTAGTACCATCCTAAGGGGGCAGGATTCAGAAGACAAATCCAAGAAGGTAAAGGTGATCTTTTTAGTGAAGCCTTCTTTTGGAGGAAGTCTAACAAGCCAGAGTGTTGTCGAAGTGCAGTTTAAAGAACCAAGAGGTGTAAAGCCAGTCCATCATCTGGAAGTGTGGAGTAGCTTAAGGTTTTGGTCAAGCTAGGTTTTGGCTTTCCAGAAGCATCCTGAAGCTGATTTTAGCACTTTAAGAACCAAAATGGGCATTTTGGCACATTCTGTATTCAACGGCGACATTATTTGTTAGCAACAGTAACAAATTCTACTGAAATTTGTACATGAATTGTGTCTCACTTAGACAAGTAGAGACGAGGTAAAAATCAATGTATTGTTGAAACTTGAATACTCTATTTTAGTAGAGATCAGATTCAAAGTTATAAGACTCTTTATTTTGCTGTAATTGACAAGTCGGTTGTAGGTTGTCAAGTAATTTTGCGATAGTTCTCTAAAGGAGAACATTTTCAGTATGAGGGAAATAACCACAATTGAAACAACTATATCTTTGTGCCTCTTTCTAGCCACTAAAATATGAGTGGCCTAGCCTATTAGAGTAGGGCTGGAGACGTAGCTGATGAGGGGTGAACTCTGTCAACAATATCAATGTCTTTCTTCTTGACATTGCATGTTTACATTTGTTGAGTCATTTATGGTTAATTTACTCAACTAAATTAAATTATTATTTAAGAAAGACACATTTAAAACTTTCCTAGTGTTAGGTATTGATCTAATTCCTCATTTTGAGATCATCGAGCCTACATACCAGTTGGGACTCCTAGACCAAATGGTGTAGAGTCTGATTTGGAATCCACATCGGGGATATCCCGTTATTTTTGGTGGTACATTTTATCCCATCAAAAAAATTTAGCGCTAGAAGGAGGACCACAATATGGCTAGCACTAACACCCATCCTCACCCTAAAACCTACCAACAAGATAGTAACCAACCTCATCTTGCTTCCCCCATGACGCTCTTCATTCCAATTTTGGTCTGCCTTTTGGTAACCTCCACTTATGTGACTCTCAACCTCCTCCACTTGAGGATGATCTAGTCAAAGTGGAAGATCCTCTTTATGAAGTCACGTATGAATAGATGAGAGATTTACACCCTATCGCCTGAAAATTCACTAAGGGTCTCAAGTGTATTCATGTTATAAGTTCCCTTCCTAACCTACGCACTTCTAAACATCACAACACCTGTAAAGGTGTCTTGGTAAACTTAGTACCATATCTAATCGGTATGATTTTGGATTATTATGTGGATGTTATTGAAATAATTTCAATTGAAGGAATGGAGAGTCCCGCATGATTTGAAAGAGAAGGGCCTAGAATTATGGTTATGCAAGGTGATAGCCAACCGCAACAAGAGAATACAAGACGTGATAACCAACCATGACAAGAGAATGTTGGATGTCATAACCAACTACTACAAGGGGATGTTGAGGTGGTTCAAAGACCGAGGGGTGAAGAGAACATTAGAAATCAAGTAAATTTACACAATGTCATGAGAGGAATTTTAGATTCCCAAGGAAATAAGGGAACCTTGGAAATATTAGAAACTTTAGGGATCTATGAAATCTAAGGGTCCTTAGGGATAATGGCTGACAGCCGTCTCACACTATTGAAGGATATAGGTATGGAAGATAAGTGATATGGAAGGAAATGCTAACGAAATAATATTTCAACCACCAAGAGCTAACCATCAAAAACCTTTAGCTTGGATGGCCCAATCTTGTTTGGGTATCTGAGGTCTGCTTCATGACATGCCTCAGCTCCCTAAGAAATATCTTCCAAAATTTGGCCCCGTGAAAGGAAGCACAACTAAATATCATATTAGCATTTTTTACCTCGCCTTGCAAATGATGAAGGTGCAACATGATGGTCGCTTGTGGGATTTTCCCTTACACCCTGGAGAACAAAATAGCCACATGGTATCACTCCTTGTCAGTGTCTTATATATGAAATTGGGATGAGTTTCAAAAGACCTTCCTCTAAAATTTAGATGAAGCTAAGACACCATCCATGCTCCTTATTGAATTAAGCATGTTGAAGTTCCATAAGAAATAAAAGGTTAAATATGTTAACCAACGATTCACTACCATTTTGAACAAGTTACCACCTGACATGGCTCTTGATGATTCAATCATTGTCGGTTATTATACCAATTCTCTACCACGTGATATCGCTATGTTTGTGAATCGAGAAGTGAAGGCTACTCTAGTTGAAAACTTTGCAGAAGCTCTCACTACAGAAAAGGATATCCTTTCCATAGGATCACTTCAGCATGACACTAGGGAAGAGTCAAAGTCAACTGGTGAGAAAAACCAGACCTCAACTAGTAATTCTGGTTATAAGGATAAGGATTCTTTTGATTTTGAGGCTCTATCCAAATTGCTGAAGCAATTAACCAATGAAGTTTCTGAGTTGAAAGGGAAAATTAGCGAGATTTCATCATGTGATAATTATGCTAATCTTTTCTTTATAAGGAATAATAATCAGTCTACAAAGTCAACTCATGCTCTAATGAAAATTTCAACGTAGAAAAGTTTGCTATGGAGAATTACTACACCTTTCACCAAGTCACTCATTCGGAAAAAAAAAATGTGTCCGTAATGGATACATGATATAATTGTTGTGGTTACCAATGTGCTTGAGGATTAGATGATTGATGATGAGGATGAGGAATCTAAGGATGTTGAAGAGGAAACTTCTCCCCCTGATGATAATGTTGGTTTTGCTCTATTAGCTTTTGAGGTTATCCGAGGAGGTGAAGTTCAATCTGTCCAACAAGACGCGTAGGAGACACCCCTCCCACTAAGGCACCAAAGACATATAACCTAAGGAGTGAGGGGCCAGTAGCAGATCCCACACTTGAGGAAAAGAAGAATGAACCGTTAATAAAAATCTTACAACAGAACAATTCAACCTAGCCTTCAACCTCTACTCCTAAAATTCCATCTAGCCAATCAGATACTTCAGTAAGAAGTAAAGGCAACTCCCAAACTCCCAAAACGTCAGCTAAATCCATGAAATATCCTCCTACTTCTCAAACATCTAAAGAAGAAATGATGTCTTTAGATATGGGTTACAACATCATATAATGTATGGAGAAGACACGGGTCAACATTTCACTTTATGAACTTACTAATATAGCTAGCCAACAGGAATTAATCATTAAAACCTTTGCTACCTCCTCTTCTACGAGTAGGTCTGCCTCATCCTTGAAAACAAGCTCATCTATCCAGTACAAAACTTTGGTTAATATTTAATCCATTACCAATGCTGAAAATGAAATTTCAAGAGGCTCAACTCCCCCATTTCTTTTGACTTTCGAGATATTTAACTACAACGTATACAATTGTCTTTTCGATTCAAACACATTGACCAATTTCATGCCTTTATCAGTTTGTAAGAAACTAAACATCTAGCTTGAAAAGATAGATGCTAAAATCATTCAATTGGATAGGCCTCAAGTCCTTGTGGTGGGAGAATTAAACAATGTGGTAATTAGATTGTCTTATAATTCTAGAGTGCATCAATGCATTGACATAGTGGTCGTTGGCATACCAGAAGTGTATGGCTTGTTTCTTAGTAGAGAATGGTCGAGCAAGTTGTAGGGATACTTTGAAACTAATTGGTTTCATCTTTGGCTTCCCCAAAAAGGGAAGAATAACTAGATCAAAGTCAACATCGAACCTATATGAAGCACATAGTCACTGAGCTAGAAGATCCAAAAGGACCAATTATTTTCTCTCGGGAAGAACTGGGAATGTGCTTTTAGAGACAAGCATTGGGTGTTATGAAGCTATGCCATAGCCTATCCCACATGACACGCAGTTGGAACTTCTTCCTTTACCTCCAGCTGATGCTAATGAATCTTGTACCATAATGTAAATACTTTTAACATAGATGTAAGCCGTAATTAAATTTTGACTTTATATTATGGCAAGTCTAATACTTGGGATGGAGCGCGTGCTAGCTGTATTCTGATGGACCCCCCCAAAAAAAAAAAAAAATTCTTGTAGGTTAGAATTTCAGTGCACTAACAACACTGCAGACTATAAGGTGTTGATCCTTAGACTTAAAAAAACTATTGATCTCAAAGTTGAATGTTTGAAGGTGATTGGTGATTCTAAAATGATCACAAGGCAAGTATGAAATATTATTCATTGTATATCACCACATTTTAAAAACTATAAACAAGAGGTATGGCACCTGATTTCTTCTTTTAATACTTTTGGTATTAAATTTGTCCCTAAACTAAATAATGTAGTTGCTGATACTCTAGCTAATGTTGTAGCTAGGTTTACACCATTGGGAGATAGTTTTTCTATTGAGATTATTTATAAACCCGTTATTCTAAATAATGTAAATAATCTCTATGTTATCAATTATGATCAAAATATACTCAATTTCATGGCTAACATGGATGTGTTCAAATATGTGACAATATATGAAGAAGAGCACAACATGACCTTATAAGAAGAGGAAAATGGATGCAAGCGAAACCCCATGCCCAAAGGTGTTGTTATGTTGGAGAAATTATTTGATTTTTAGAACCATTTTCGGGCCCCCCCAAATAATAAGACTCAGAGTTCCACACTTTCACATGAGAAATAAATCTTGGGACAAAATATGACCCTAGGTTCATTAATTTGGGTGTTGGCTTCTCACCAGAAGAAAGACAAGAATTCATTAGCATGTTCAAGAAATATCGAGATGTGTTTTCCTAGATGTATGATGAACTTAAGACATATGACACCTGAATCATCCAACGTTTTATACCTATAAAGGACAAGTTCAAGCCATTCTAGAAGAAGCTAAGGAAAGTGAATGCAACAATGGAACCCCTTATTCATAAGGAATTCAAGAAGTTGTTGGATACAAGCATTATTTTTAGAGTCAAGCACTCTGCTGTAGGAATTTACAGGGTAAGTTCCTCAGAAAGAATACCAAAAGGACACCGCTCACAACCAGATCTCAAATCAATACACCAGTATTTTTGACGTGGTTAAAACCCTCAGAGTGCAAGGAGGGAAACAGTCCACGGCCTGTCCCAACGTGGGTACAGACAATTTATTAATCAAAGAATGAAAATTTACATAAGCTTCTCTCATGCACGGATTACCCGAACAATGACCCTCCATGCGCTTTAAATAGAACTCATGGACCAATCGGGTGTCAAGCCACGGATCAAGTGTCGGTAATACCGAGGTGAGAGTGAACCGTCGGATCACTACATATCGTGACCGTCGGATTGTAAGTTACAAAATGTACAACGGTAAAGAAACACACTTTACCTAACTCTAACCTAACTCTATGCTAGACCAAGTTGAACTTAACTATATCCTATGTGTCGGAATATCCTAACATCCCCCCTTAAGAACAACTTGGGATAGGATTGAAGGATTTACAAATATGACACAATAGGAGAAGGAAGGAGGCACTAGAGCCTATCCCCCCTTAGTGACAACTTCCTGAACTCCAAGCATATATCGAAGTTTAGTGAACTTCGCCTCTGTGAGAGCCTTTGTGAAGATGTCTGCAACCTGATCATCCGTTGGACAATATTGCACTTCAAGAACATGGTCATGAATGAGCTTTCTGATGAAGTGCATGTGTAGTTCAATGTGTTTGCTGCGCTGATGCTGGACTGGATCTTTGCATAGCTGAATGGCACTTTGATTATCACACCAAAGTGTGGTTGGATGCTGCTGCTCAAAGCCAAATTCTGATAGGATCTGACGAAGCCACAAGGCTTCCTTACTAGCTTCCACGGCACCACGATACTCTGCTTCTGCTGACGAAAGAGAAATGGCAGCCTGTTTCTTACAAGCCCATGTAATAGGTCCTGAACCAAGAGTGAAGACATAACCGGCAGTAGACTTCCGATCATTAAGGTCACCAGCCCAATCAGAATCAGTGAAACCAACTAACAGAGGAGTTGCTTTGGCACTGTAATGAATCCCAAACTATACTGTACCTCGAACATAACGAAGTATTCTTTTAGCTGCTTTCCAATGACTTTCACGGGGGTTTTGCATAAAACGAGCAACAAGGCCAACAGCAAAGGAAAGATCAGGACGAGTATGGGTTAAATACAAGAGTTTTCCGACAAGTTGACGGTATAAGGTAGCATCAACTTCAGGAGAAGTACAAGAGACTGAAAGTTTGACTCCAGACTGAAAGGGAGAAGGGGCTGGCTTACAGTCTTCCATGTGAAAATGACGAAGAATATCACAAGCATACTTGGACTGGGAAAGGAAAATACCTTCTTGGGATTGCAAGACTTGAAGACCGAGAAAATAGTGTAAGTGTCCTAAGTCTGTCATTTCAAATTTCTTTTTAAGGCTGGACTTCACATGGTTTATAAGGTTGGGATCACTACCAGTAAGAATAAGATCATCAACATAAAGAACAAGGATGATAAGAGAGTTGCCCACTTTCTTGGTGTAGACAGTATTGTCAGAATGACACCTAGAAAAGCCAGATTCTAAAAGAAAGCTATCCATTTTGGCATACCAAGCCCGAGGAGCTTGTTTGAGGCCATAAAGGGATTTCTTAAGTCGACAAATGAGGCTGGAGTCTGTTTGTATGAAGCCAATGGGTTTTTCCATATAGATTTCTTCCTGCAAGTCCCCATGCAAGAAGGCAGATTTAACATCCATTTGATGGACTTCCCATTTTAAAGAGGCAGCAAGGGAAAGAACAAGGCAGATAGAGTTCATTTTGGCAACTGGAGAGAAGGTTTCAGTGTAGTCAATGCCTTCAACCTGTGAAAAGCCCTTAGCAACTAGACGAGCCTTATGTTTATCAACTTTCCCATCTGGTCCATACTTGGTTCTGTAAACCCATTTGCATCTAACAAGTTTGCGTCCCTTTGGTAGAGGAACAAGATCCCATGTATCATTTGTCATCAATGAATGATATTCTTCATTCATAGCTGCTTCCCAATGTGGATGGCCTGAAGCTTCTGCAAAAGTGTCAGGATCATGATTTACTGGAGCTTGAGCCAGTAAAGAAGAGGCTCTTTCAAACTGAGAACGTGTACGTCGCTGATCTGTAGGATCACCGGCAAGATCACCTGCTGCATCCCGAGTAGCACGGACCCATCTTGGAAGTTGAGGATCCTGAGAAGGTGGGGGAGGATTATCATCCTCGCTTTCATCATCAGAAGAAGAAATGTTTTCAAAGATAGAAGAGATAGGAAGAGGTGGCACATCCGCCGGACTAGGCTCGCAGGCCGATTTATTTTCATCAAATTTTACATCTCTTCTAATGATAACATTTTTGGACTTAAATGGAATAAGTCTATAACCTTTTACATCTTCAGAATATCCAACAAAAGTACATTTCTCACTCTTAGGTTCTAAAGCTTTATGCTTTTCATCTGGAATATGGGCCCATGCTTCACTTCCAAACACACGAAAGTGACTTACATCTGGTTTAATGGAACTCCAAGCTTCTTCTGGAGTGATATTCTCTAGAACCTTAGTAGGAGTGCGATTGATTATATAATTTGCACAATTAATTGCTTCGGCCCAAAAACTAAGACTGAGTCCTTTAGATTGCAGCATACAATTAGCCATTTCCTTTAAGGTGCGATTTTTCCTTTCAGCTACACCATTTTGTTGTGGAGTGTATGGAACAGTATGTTGCATTTGAATTCCATTTTCGGTGCAAAAGTTGATGAATGCGTTTTTAACATATTCTCCACCATTATCAGTTCTTAGCTTAAGAATTTGATGTCCAGATTGTTTTTCAACAAATGCTTTGAAGGCCAAAAAAGTGCTAAATACTTCGCTCTTGAGTTTTAAGAAGTATACCCAAGTGCGTCTAGAGAAATCATCAATGAAAGTTAAGAAGTACTTGCAGCCAGAGAATGAAGCAACAGGAAGAGGACCACATAAATCACTGTGCACAAGCTGTAAAGGGGCTGAGGCGTGCCAAGAGGCACGTTTGTCAAAACTGTCCCGATGATGTTTTCCGAGTACACATCCGGAACAAACACCATCTTTGCAAGATACCATAGGAAGACCTGTCACCATATTTTCTTTACATAGATGCTGAAGGGAGCGATAGTTTAAGTGACCAAACCGCTCATGCCAAAGTTTGCTCACTTCATCATTATGAGCAACAAACACTGAGGGAAGATGGGATGACCCAAAGTTGTGAAACTTATACAACCTTTTGGAATCATCAGCAAGACCAGTAGCTAGAATCTGTTTAGGATCTTTTAGATCCTTGATTACAACATCATGAGGTGAAAATTCAACAATTTTACCTTCACCTGAATGAGTTATCTGATAGACAGATAGAAGGTTGCAGGATAAGTTTGGAACACATAATACATCATTGAACTGACCATTGTCTAGATGAACAGTTCCAGTCCCTACAACATTAAGAGATCTATCATCACCAACATATATATTTTTGGTGTTACAATCATTTAAAGAAGAAAACATGGCTTGGTTTTTGGCCATGTGACAAGAGGCTCCAGAATCAATGAGCCACTCATGAGAATGAGAAGAAGAAGAAGATACATTTAATGCATAACCAGACTGAGATGATTGACGATGACATGCAGAAAGTGTCGTTCTGGAAGTTGAAGTTGAAGTAGGCTCCAGATGGATGTTATGTTTCTTCATTGCGGCTTCCAAGGCTTCCATCTTCTTAAAGCATTTAGATTCTAAGTGGCCATCTCGATTACAAAAGTTACAATGTCTGTCAGTCCTCTTCCATTTGTTTTTATTGGTCTTGTCATTTTGCTGAAATGATCTTTCATCTTGAGGCTGAGTTGGTTTAGGACCATTCCTTTGAGGATAAGACTTCTTAGGATTCTTTGAATTTGGTTGTTGCTGGGCGGCTAACGCTTTCGAGGAAGAGTTTCCAAGATTAAGAAGACCAAGGTGTAAGAGTTTTTCTTGTTCTCTTATTAAGGAATCACAAAAGGAGTCAAAGGAAGGGGGTTTGTAGTCTTTGCCTTGACAAATGAAAGCTTCCCTTGTAGAATGGAAAGTGGAAACAAATACAGAGTAGGCTGGTCCCAACTTAGTAAGGATGGAATAAATAAGGTTACCATCTTCTTTCTTAACTTTAACACCTTCCAAGAGATATCTAAGGGTCTTGAATTTGGACAAGAAATCTTCAATGCAAGAAAAATTATTAGGATCCAAAGTAAGCAACTCATTCTCAAGTTGATGGGCTCTAATTTCATTTTTAATCCCAAAAACTTTAGCAAGTTTTTCTAATGCTTCATGAGGAGTTTCAATTTCTGCAATGTGGAATCTAAGATCAGGAGAAACAGACATTCCTATCAAACCACGTGCTTGATCTTGTCTATTTTCCCATTTTTCGGCCTTGTCTTCATCTTTGGGTTTCTTCTCTTGGTCTGTGGCTATTCTGAAGAGACCTTTACTTCTAAGTAAATCTCCCATGTAGGCTACCCATTGGAAGTAGTTAGTGCTGTCAAGAATGACTTGGCATGGACTTTCCATTTTTTGAAAAAAAAACTGAAGCTGAAGATGCTGAAAGTAAGTGGTCCAATGGATAGATCTCGAAAAAATAGGCGGTTTTAAAAAAAACGGCTCTGAAAAAGGCTTCCGGATGAAGAAGTTATGGCTTTTTGAAAAAAAATTGTTGACGTTGCCGGCAAAGTGCGCGAATGTGCGGGAATGAAAAAATCCGCCCCCACAAAATGGAGACTTGAACCCAAGACCTCTACTCTCTTAAAAAGTCTTTGAACCAATTGATCTATACAAAATATTTGAGAGAGAGAGAGAGAGAGAGAGAGAGAGAGAGAGGGGGGGGGGGGCCTCGATTTGCGTGCTTGCCTTGGGAAGGCTCTTTTCCCCTACAAAACACAAAACACAAAACCCAACACGAATATGCAAAGAAAAACGAACCTTACGGCTCAAAGTTAGCTTTAGCCAAAAAACTAGAATTTTAAAAAAAATCTCAAAGTTAGCTTTTAACCGAAAAACTAAATATTTTTCTCAATGTTTCTGATTTTCCAAGATCACACTAAGGTGCAGGGAAAAGAGCATACGCATGAGAAAAATCCTTTCTTTCTGTTTCTGATTTGCCCAGATCGCACAGAGTCGCAGGGCAAAGAGCATACGCAGAAATGAAAGGTATAGATCCAGGAAAAAAAAAAGGCTAAATAAACCGAAACCGAAATAAGCAGAGAGAAAATGACAGTAAACTGCAAAAAAAAACACTGTATACCTCCCGATCTGAAAAATGACGCAGCTAGGGCTACCGGAAACCTTTTCGCGTGAAACGAAAGGGGTTCCTCACTGAAACAGATGCTCCGAACGCAACAGAGCAGTCCTCTCGGCCCGAAAGCAGTCAGAAACAGCAGATCTAGGAAACGACAGCCGCATGCAGTTCTACCGGCTTCAGATTTGGATCACCAACGGACGCGGCCCTCAAATAGCTCTGATACCATGTAGGAATTTACAGGGTAAGTTCCTCAGAAAGAATACCAAAAGGACACCGCTCACAACCAGATCTCAAATCAATACACCAGTATTTTTGACGTGGTTAAAACCCTCAGAGTGCAAGGAGGGAAACAGTCCACGGCCTGTCCCAACGTGGGTACAGACAATTTATTAATCAAAGAATGAAAATTTACATAAGCTTCTCTCATGCACGGATTACCCGAACAATGACCCTCCATGCGCTTTAAATAGAACTCATGGACCAATCGGGTGTCAAGCCACAGATCAAGTGTCGGTAATACCGAGGTGAGAGTGAACCGTCGGATCACTACATATCGTGACCGTCGGATTGTAAGTTACAAAATGTACAACGGTAAAGAAACACACTTTACCTAACTCTAACCTAACTCTATGCTAGACCAAGTTGAACTTAACTATATCCTATGTGTCGGAATATCCTAACATCTGCTTGGGTATTGAATTTGGTTCCTATACGGAAGGAGTCAGGTGAGCTTTGGTTATGTGTCAATTTCCAAAATCTGAACCGGGCTTCAAATAAAGATAACTATTTTTTCCCCTCCATGGAAAAAATTATTCGAATTGTATATGGATATGAAATGTTCTCCTTGCTCGACAACTTCTCCAGGTACAATCAAGTCCTGGTAGCTGAACCAGATTGGTTGAACACAACTTTCAGGACTAAGTGGGGAACATTTTCCTTTCTAAGCATGCCCTTTTTCCTCATTAAATTTGGAGCCACCTTCCAAAGGGAAATGGACATTACTTTCAGAGGGCTCATTTGTAAAAGTGTGGTAGTATACTTGGATGATGTAATAGTGTTTTCAAAGAAATAATTGGATCGCCTGCATCATCTGAGGCAGATATTTGAACATTGTAGAAAATACCTGATATCATTAAATCCCAGGAAGAGTGTATGAGTGGTATAGAACGCAACCTTCTTGGGCACATTATAACTAAAAGCGCTATCATCATATGCCCTGAACACATGAAAGCTATTGTGAAAATCTCGCTCCCAAGAAACAAGAAATCTATGCATTTTTCTTGGGAAAAATCAACTTCCTCCACAAGTTTATTTATGATTTTTCTCAAATATTCAAACCTTTCCAAAATATGATAAAGAAGGATGAATGATTCAAAAGTAAACAAGAAGATGAGGCATATGAACACATCAATAAATTCATCATCAAATCTCCTTCTCTTTACAACCCTTGTTTCAGTGGGGATTTCATTTTATACACCTTTTGCTTCAGATTCATCCTTAGTTGTTGTACTAACACAGAAATATAGTAGCGATGAAAAGGGGCCCATATCCTTTATGAGTGTCGGTTTGCAAGGGGCGGACTCAACTACCCATACATGGACAAACAAGTGAATGTTGTCTACAAAGTTGTTAAACACTTCTAGCTATATATCCTAAAGAATCACGTTGTAGTGTTCGTACCTCACCCAACGGTCAGGTCATTATTCATCCAATAGGAATTAGGCAAGAGAAGAGCAAACTAGATGGATTTCCTCTGGGAATACGACTTGGAGTTCAAGCCTTCCCACATATCCAAAGGACACGGTTTATGTAAATTGACCATTGAAGTTGTTGACTAGCAATGAAGAATTATAAGGATGGGATCATGAGATCAAAATGTACCAAAGTGACCTCACATCAACACATGATTCCTCATCTTGGTATTTCAATTTGAAGTAGTATTTAGGACAAGGCACTTTACCTCATACCTTTTTCACAAAAAAGAGAAGAGTTGTAAGGCTCGAAGCTGCATCTTATCAGTTAGTACAAGGTAATCTGTTTCATAAGCACCACAATGGTGTATTGCTCAAATGTTTAGAATCTGATGAAGAACAAAAGGTTTTGAAGGAGCTACATGATGGTTTAGTGAGTGCCCATTTTGTTGGAAACACTACAATTCATAAAATTAGGTTAGTTGGTTTCTACTAGCCTAGCCTATTCAAGGATGCCCACACATATGCACAAAAAATAATTCATCTCTCAAACATCCACTGCCGCACCACTCCAGTCTATAGCAATTACAGAACCTTTTCAGCAGTGCGGGTTGGATGTCATTTGAGATATCGTGTTACATTCATAAAAAAAAAATATGTACATTCTCGTGGCCATCAAATACTTCATAAGGTGGGTGGAAGTTATTCCTTTACGTCAAATCAATGATTAGGAGGTAATATCTTTTATTAATTAGCACATCGTAACCAGGTTCCGTGTTGCAAACTCCCTCATTTTTTATAATGCTATTGATTTCTCATATTTTAAGTTATATGATTTTTCTTTGGAAAATGATATTGTTTTGAAGCATTTAACTAATTACTACCCTTAAGGCAATGGCTTAGCAGAGTCCACCAACAAAAGCCTAATCTGCATTCTCGAGAAAACCTTGTTGTTGCACCAAAGAAACTAGCACAATGGCTTAACAAACACCCTATGGGATGATTTTTTCACCCCTAAACCATCTCTTGGGACCTCCCCTTATTTTCTAGTGTATGGGAAAGAAGTCATGTTTTCACCAAACTCTTACTTACCCACCCTCTAGTTGCCGCAATATTCTCAGGACACACCCTGTCCTACCATACAAAATTGAATTGACACTCTACTCAAACTGGAGGAAGAGAGATAGAAGGCGAGGGAGAATTTTTTCATACACCAGAGTCGAATCAAGAGATGGTTCGATAAGAAATATGTAGCCAAAGATGAATTTAACATGGGTAACCTAGTCCTTAAGTGGGAAAAATCCCATGAGGACAAAGACAAGCACACAAAACTCTAACGCTTATGGATTGGACCATTTTAAGTTAAAAGGAAAATTAAGCAACATGTACCGATTACAAACCCTATAGGGAAGGGTTGAGCCACTTCCCATGAATGGCCATCACCTCAAGTTCTACTTCACCTATCAGCTCTTGTAGCTGATTTCCTACCCCTTTAACATAGTTTCTTTTCCCTTTTCTTGTTATTTCCACATTTAACTGTTAGTTGTGTTCTTTCACTTTTCTTTTCAACCCTATATCTAATTATATTTACCTTTATGTCTTTTTTCCATCATAGCTCAGTTCATGAATAAAGGTCCTACCCTGAATAAAGAATACATGAAAAGCACCCAAGTCAAATTCCCTAGAGTTGTGGTAACTCCTATGAAAATAGTTGAATTGTACTCTTGGCTATGCCCACTCTTGACTATCTCTAAAGTCACAACAAGGGTGAGGTGGAGACATAGCTCAGTGGGGAACTCTGATTATCCATGGCACCCTATCTTCAATATTAAGACCCTCACTTTTGACTTGATTGTATATTTGGGAAAATCCGTTCGCACCTGCTGACTCGAAAAGGTGAAAGGAAAACCTTAATGAGTAACACACATTTTAGGAAAACAATTAAGTCTATGGAAAACAATAAAAAACCTCTCTTGCACATAAAATAATTTGAGATCCCTCAACCACCCTGGCAAATGAATGCTTAATAAATAAGTGACAATAAGCACACAAAAAATAAAGTTAAGTAGAGAGTAAAGGATCGAGAAAGGCTTCTTGCATAGAGAAGTGATGCAATGACTTTGTCGAGGCACTAACCAAGCTCGCTGGCAGTAGAGAAATATTTGTTATTTCTAGGGGGTGACTCCATCGGGGTAATGTCTAGGCTCACTGGAAACAGAGTAACACCATAGACCTATAACTACAACACCGAAAGCCTTTACATCTCAGATATCACTATCCGGACCCCTATTCCGAGTCAGTGGGAACATCCTTCATTCATGTGATTGATAAGCCAAGTCGAAGTAGTGAGTAACTTCTAATCCATACTAAAGGCTACATGAAGATTTCAGTGGCACCTATGAGTTTAAGAAAGAACACTCACAAGGATCGAATCAATCCCAAATCAAGGGAAAGAAAAGACACTAAGGTTCTACCAGTGAATCAACAATGGTTGTGGTTGCTACAACAACCCCCAAAATTTTGACCCTTTAAAAATTTATGAGCCCCGAGACTAAAATTATACATCTACACCTTAAATAAATTTATGCATCTTAACATCTTGACAAGTTCCCTTAAGCCCCTCATAAAGTTATAAATTTGCAAGCTCCAAATTTTAATCTCCCAAAAGTCACATGTCACAAAAATAGACTTTACTTAAGGTGAAAAATTGCAGCATATCACCCACTTTTTCCCAAAGCAGACTTTGATCAGCCTAAGTCCCAAGTTGCACAATAGTCATATATCTAGCATCCAACCTTGCGACCCCTCTTATCTTGCGACTCAGTGCCTTTAAGTCTTTAGGTTGCCTAGTTGTGCCATAGTCACATATTTGGCCTTCAACCTTGCGACCCCTCCTACCTTACGACTTTGCAACCTCTAGCCTTAAGGTCCCATGGTCACTAGGTTACAAGACGCATGAATGTCGAATTTATGATTTATACTGACATATGACCTAGCGACCTTTCCAAGTCCCGCACGTGCAAGAAATTCTTATAAATTCAACCTTGCCCATAACTCATTTTGTAGTTGATCAAAGCGATCAAATGGCAGAGAGACTTGGCGACTGAGTACATACCTGATCCCTCTCTATGTAGGTGTATCTTCCTCTTCCTTTACAATCATTACTCTTGCCACTTGTCTTTCTCTAACCTTCAACTTTACATAATCTCTTATAGTAGGGTTTATCTACTGCTTTGGGCCATTTTTTAAACTCACTTCACCCCAAATCGATACGAACTTGTTATTTTTCTATTTAGCACCCCATGTCCCAAGAACTAGGACTAACATGAAGCCCATCTCCCCTACTCTTATCCACTTATGATTTCCAAGGTCCAGTGAGATCGAGTTTCCCATTTCAAGCCACAAAATTTCTCTCAAGCCATCAAGAGAGTCAGGTCACGTCCCAAAAATGCATGACAGGACAAAGCCCGCGACCTCAGAAAAAAACAAGCTCGTGACCTCACAACCTACCAAGCTCTACAACCTTGTGACCCCCACTACTCTACGACCTAGCGACCTTCAGTCACCAAGTCATTAGTTTGATCATCTCAACCTTTGCGACCTCCTATGTTGCGCAACCTACCAACCCTCTTCTAAACTAAACCTGGACCTAATATTTCTCATCTTAGTTTCCACATTTTGAAGCTTGGTTTACAATATTTGAGTTTATTAATATCATTTTTGTCATCTCTCTCATCTTGGGATTTCATGTTTGAAATTCCACGTGACATCAACCTAGAATGTATATCAATATCATATTTCTCTAGGGAGATGGTGCCTCCAGTGGTTAAGTCTCCCATAATAATGTTGAGAGTAGTGTCCAAGAAGTTCCAGAGGGACCACCACCACCAATCTACAGGGAAACAACATGTAACCTCAATAAGACCACCAAACTCTTATGGTTTGATATATATTCTGAGTTCTCTAAGAACAACATTTCCGAGGATCGAATATTTCAGAGTATATATTAACATCAAGAGGTCATGGCCTCACAAAGTGGCCATGCACCCACCTATCTTCCCATGTGCAAAGACCATTGACTGGATATTGTAGAATATCGATACAGGGTGATGGGTAATAAGGAGCCACATAGGTGAAGCCTTTGCTACTATTTCTTCCACAAATACTACTTCCTATTACAATCTCCGGGAGAAGGAGGAGACCTTTAATAGTAGGTGGATGTATGATTTCCTAGTTGAAACTAAGGACACCCTAAAATCATTATGGAAAGAACCCTCTAAATTATGGGTTAAGGCCGATCAGGTTTATAGAACATAGGGCCTAGGTAATTTCTACCAAGTCATGCCAACAATGATGAACTAGTTATATGGAAGTCGAGATATCGATACCTTTCTTGGGACTTGGGTACCTATTATATACAGTGTTGTTACAAGCGACACTATTTTTAATTGGGGAAGAATTTTGGCTTCATATTTGAAGACCAACATATAGGTAGCGAAGAATATGGAGAGGGACCAACCATCAAAATTATTTATGGCATCATATGTTTTTGATGCAATGTGTGCATGGTTCCATTTTTATAGATGGAGCTACAATTGGACCCTAGAGGTGCCGAATGTCATGCATCAACATTACAAGATATTTTGGGACCCAAACTATAAAGGTATGCATGAAGCCATCTCTGAATCATTCATCGCTCCTTTGTACCAATTACTCTTTGGAGAAGAGGCCCCTTGTATGTCCAATATGGATAAAGAGACAATAACCAGAGTGGTAGATTGGTTTCCTATACACAAGAGCACCTTTATCAGAGTTTTCGGCTCATACAAGCCTCGTCATGATCTCCATGGATTTGTGATAGACAATTTTTCACTGCAAGAAGTTTACTACCAAATGACGACAGGTTTCTCTAGGACACTACACAAGGGAGAGAAAAATCCTTGGTCTGCCTTCCCTTTGACTATTTGGGCCTATACCATTGAGAATTTTAAGGAATTAGAAATAGAAGCTGAGGAGATGATGTGATTCTACTTTTTAGACGTTAGTCACCAAAGCTATGACCCCAAGGGGAGTGTGGAAGCGCACTGAAGAAAGTAGGCTTCAACTGGTCATACATGCACAACAAAAATTGCCATGAAGAAAAGCTCAAGAATTGGTAAAATACTACCAGGGAAATAGGGCCAAGAAAGCAACAGGAAAAGGAGGGTGAATAGTTTGAGAAGTCACACGAAAACATAAGCCTGAAAGCTAGGATAACCCTTCTCAAAAGGAAGAAAGAGAAACAAAATATAGGGGGGAAACAAAAAAATCATCAAGGCGATGAACTAGAAGACCCTTTAGATGAGCAAGAGGAAGATGAAGATAATGAAACCCTAGAAGAAATAAATGTGACCCTTTCTAGGAAGAAGCAAGAATTGAGGAGGAAAAGGGAAGAAGAGTTGAAGTAGTCGCAGAAATTATGAGACCAACAACCTAAGGATCTCTAGCAACATCAACAATAGGAAGAGGAAAGGAACATAAAGTAGGAAGAGGAAGGATGATTAAAGAAAGAAGTAAAAAAATGAAGGGCGTCAGAGATAGAATAGAAGAAGAAGCAAGAGGAAGAAGAAATTAGGAAAAGGGAAGAAGAGGAGGATGGAGAGAGGGAATAATGGTAGGAAGAAGAGCTTAAAAGAAAATAGGAGAATGAAGAGAGAGAGAGACGAAAAGGATCGAAGAAGAACAAAAGAGGAAAGTTGAAGAATTTAAAAGAAAGTAGGAGGAAGAGGAGATGAAGAAGCAACAAGAGGAGATAAAAAAGAAAGTTGAGCTCGATCTCCAGCAACAATAACAAAACCAAGAGTCCAATATGTAGGTTGATCTTCCTCCATTAGATGTTCCTCCATCCACCCCCATTATCAGTGGACACTTTCCACTCAAAGAATTAGGCATTCCAGATGAGGCAGAGGAAGAGGTATTGGACCTCGCTAAACTTACCTTTGACTAGGTCAACTATAATATTATGCAAGAAATAAGGAAATATTATGCGAGCAACCCTACAGAACCACGATCCATGACCACAAAAAAGGATATTCTCATGGATACCACTATGAATCTCGAGATGATTGCTTCAGATGGAACTACTTTCATAACTGTAACCGAGTAAAATGTGGGAACGATGAGTATGCAGATTACAGAGCTCCAAGGAAATCTCTATGCTTCTGAGCAAAGAGTTGCAAAAGTAGAAGAAGATAGGAAAAGGCTAGCAGGAGAGAATAAAACTCTACACCTATCCCACTCAAGCACGAAGGAGTTACAAGCATCCATCAAAGAAGAGGTAGCAACTATGGAAGAAGCCATGGTTGTAGTCTACGAAGAGATGTTGAAGATGCATAAAATTGTATCTCCTTTCCAATCATACAAGATGATAATAAGCATAAGAAAACCATGCTAAAACAAGCTAACATGACTATTAACAACATACATGAGTGCACTAATAGATATCTAAGGGCACCGATTGCTCTCCCCACAAAAGATTGGATAACCACCCAAAATTACAAGGTCCAGGTTCACATCAAGATCTAATCATGGGATAAGATTACAAAGGATGTAGACAGGGTCCTCGCCTCATACAAGCATTTGTTGAGTGGGTTTGAATATGTAATTGAAGTACATAATTTCCCTTCCATAGAGGAAGTCACGGAAATGAGAAATTAGGAAGAATTCCTACAAGAAATTCAGCCATTTCTCAATCCTTTCATATAGGCTTCCACTATGGATAACTTGTAGGTGGTGAAGGAGACCATTAATCAGTATGTGATAGAACCAGTGAGGATATATACAAAGTTGGTAACTTCATCAAATTAGACTAAGGTCAAGAAAAGAAATCTAATATTGGATGCCCTACAGTGCCTTCACAGACATTGTGAAGAGAAACAAAAGGTGATTGAAGTTGCTGCTGAGTACAAGCTTTAGTGCACATACCTTTTGGAGAAATTTCATGTGGATGTTCCTAAATTATCTATAACTAAATTATTAGAATAGGACCATTTTTGTTAATGCATAGCATGATAGAGACTAGGATAGAGTAGAGTCCAGTAGGAATTTCAAAGGTCATAAGGTAATTCAAGAGTCACAGGCACACCAAAAGTCAGCCCCTTTTCTATAAATATGCCCTCGTGAAACATGTCAAAGGACTTTTAGCTTTGGACTAATTTTGGTGTATATGGTTTTGAGAACTTAGGATCTTATAGTGAATGTAAGAAGTAAAAGTATATTTCCACTTATGGATTGGATGAATATCTTGTATGATTGTGCCATGAATATTATCAGATTAATTAATTGAAAGTTCATATGAGATTTGGCTTATTGTCTCCTCATTTTTCTTCCTACGCTATGGGATTTCTCTTGCAAAAAATGGATGGTATATGTCATGCGTGCCATATGATTATGTTGGTAAACAATTTTAATGATTTTGGCATTGTGTTAGTGTAGATTGTGGGCTCATTTATGGTTTATATGGTTATTAATCACGAACCTATCCATGATTGGTAATTTATCTCTTGTGTATGTGTGAATCTCATTTGAGGTCATGCTAACAATACTTTTCTTGAGGTTTATGATTTTAATTTACATTGTTTCTATTAATGGTATTTGTTCTATTGGATGTTCATGATTTATTTTCTTACATTTTTTGAAGTTCCATTCTTTCCGTCTTAACTAACACTTCATTTTTCTAAGGCAAACCTCAACCAATGAGATGGAAGTTGGGCCTACATACTAGATGAGACTCCTAGACCAAATGGTTTAGAGCCTGATTGGGATTCCACACCAAGGAGATCCCATTGTTATTGGTGGTACATTCCAGCCCGTCATTAACTCCTAAAATGATTTAACAACAATTCTTGAGAATATCGTAGATTCATTTTTTAGTTTGAATGACATCAATCAATATGTGAAGGAACTAAATTCAATAACAAAAGTAATTTTTTTTATCCTTTTCTGCTATGGATACTTGGTTGTATCCTGAGAAACCATTTGTAAAGGAGTAACATTTGTGTCCTACAACTTCAATGATAATATCGTCACTGAAAAGGGTCACGAATGGATGAGTAACTATTAATTTATTCAATCCTCGGTAATCAACACAAATCTGTAGCCTTGTCAAATCATGCTTCTTCGGTTGGATGACCATTGGACTCACCCATTCTTATGTTTCTATGGGGTATATAATACCAGTGGCAAGCATCCCTTCTATGTCTTTCTGTACAATGGGTTTATATTTATCCACTAATTTGTATGGTCTCTTCTTTATTTGTTTAGCTCTAGGAATAAGGCTTATATTCATTTCTCCCATTTCCTTGACTAACCCTTTTAAGTCTTTATAGTCTCAAACAAATACTTCTTGGTACTAGGCTTAAGAAAGTTGACAAATTCTACGATTTGTTTCTCCAACCAATAATTTCCAAGTCAAGCAATTTTCAGTCGGTCGTCATTCGATATGTCTACTTCGCGTATTTTGATTTCTACATCCATCCAGTCAGGTGCTTTCGATTCAACAAATGGTTGTTCCATGAATTTTACTTCTTGGTAGGCTGGTGGAAAGTCTAACTTAGGGACTTTGTATACTAATTGGATTGTCTTGTGATTTTCAGGATGATGTGTATTCAAGAAAAAAGTCTAACCATCGATGTGTGTTTCTTCCGTTTGTAAATAACTGACCAAATTTTGCTCTGTGGACGAGATATGTAGTTACAAGTTAATAAATAATTAAGTAAGGTTTGATGATTAGCTGGGGTTTCTCTGATAAATTCTTTAATTTTTTTTACTATGTCTTTTAAATCTGCCTCCTCTAGTTTGAATTCAAAGTCCTTAATGAAGTTTTATTTTAGTTATTTCCATTGAATTGATTGGAACCTTGCTTCCTCTAACTTATACCATTCATTCGGTAAATCATATAAGGTATTTGGGAACATATGTGGCCAAACACATTCATCTCTATAGCCAATTCTTTTCCATTTTGATTCACAATTTTTTATATGTTCGATAGAATCTTGACCAACACTAAAAGTGGGTATATTTTCTTGCACAAATAACTCTTTTCCTCCAAATCGTTTAATAAAATAAGTCGTTGCGGTCGTCCATGTCTAGAGTTAGGATAAATGGATGTCCCACCATCTCATTTCTTGTCTAGTAAAAGTTTGAACTAAGCTTTGCATTCGTCCTTTATCATCAATACATTTCGTTAATTTCTCTACTTGATTGACAACGGAGGCTCTTTATTTAAAATGGATATTTTTACTAGATTCATTCATTAGATTTGTTGCAAGTAAATATGGTGTCTCTCAACAATTATTTTCTCGTATAATTGGTACCACTTTAGTAGAATAATACAGTCAAATATTTGACGTTAAAATGGCCTGTATTGTCCAACACCCTTTTGCCTTTGATTCGTAGTTTTCAATTTTCCATTCATATAGTTTAGTGAATGAATTATGTCAAATTGATAGAGATGACCTAGTTAGAATTTCATTTTCATCATAAGCATTTGGCTCGATATTTTTGTGATCGTCATGTAGAACCTGGTAGAGTTTCCTTATGTTATCTTCTTCATAGAAGGATTCCACCCATAGTTTACCTTCTAGAGGATCTAAGGGAATGATAATATTTTTATTCTTTCCTTTTAGCTTGATTATGTGTTTTTCTAATGATATCATCGTCATCATTCTTCATCCCCAAGTTCGACTGGCTAACGCTGGATAAGCAAGAATTTTGTTGACTAGGTCTATGACTTCGAAATTGACTGTCAATGGAATACCCATTATAGATTTTTGGACTTGTCATAATATTACAATTGGTTCGATAAATATTTGGTCATCTAGCTTAAGATAATTAGTTTTCTGTGCAAGTTTCGTTGTCCCATATTAATCTAGGTTTCCCTGGGAAGGATATTTAACTGTGATCCAAATCAACAACAACTTGTTTAACCATTAAACCATGCATTTCTAGGTCCACCTGTGGATCATGATCTTCTATATTATTCCCTTGCGATAGTTGTCTGAGGTTCTTTCCTTTTTCTTTGTTGCCGTTGCAGTTTTTCAATAAATTTAACAAGTTTACCAAACGAGTGATAGAGTGTTCTTCTTTCAAAAGTTCAAGAAAATATTCTAAGAGTATATCTTTAGATATATGTTGTCCTTCATTTTCTTTCATAAAAAAATTGACAGCTTGTTTGATTGAATCATTCTGATCCTGAAAATCGAGATATTTCGTCATATTTTTTATTGGACGAATTACTTGATGGCCTTAGTTGTTAGAATTTTTTCCTGTGCCATACCTTGTGGCTATGTGAAGGTTTTTAGTATTTACAATGTCATGTTTCATAACAGATTGTACTAAGTTGACAGACATTTTGTTTATGACTTTTTCTATGATTTTAGGGCAGTATTCCAATGAGTGGTCACTCAGACCACACATATTACAAAAACGTAAATTAGTATTATCTTTCAAGGGGTATTCAGTTGCAATATATCCCTCTTGTCAACAGGTATAACAATAAAATCTTTTGCGTCCTCGGCCATGACCACGACCTCTGCTATTTTAACCGCCTTGGCATCCTCCATAGCCTCCACGACCTCGTTCTTTTCCACTGAATGGGGATGAGTCAAGAATTTTGTTAGTATATTGAGTGTGGTAAAAAACATGGTAGTTAGGTTTAGTTTCCTCATTCAGTGGACATTCATGAGTGGAATGTACATTGTATTCGGAAATTGCACACCACTTTGGTTTGGAATTCCGTAAATCCTAATGGAATTATTTTGTAGTATGACTAGAAGCAGTGTGAAAAATATCACAATATACCTCAATTTGTATTTTTCTAACATCTTGATTAAAATAGTCTAAGAACTTACAATTGTCTTTCGTATTACCTTTTATATGACAATTGGTACACCATAGATCATTCTTTTGGAGTGATAATTGCATCAAATAATTTTGTGGCTGTTCTAATTTATCTTCAATCTTATTGTTGGTTGGTGCGATGATCGATTTTCCTTCGTCACCTTGTTCAATTCATTGTGCTAATTTAAGGACTTCCTCAAAAGTCTTAACTTCATGCATTTGTAGCGGTCCATGGATTTTCTGAAGTAAGCCCCCCACTTACCAGTGTACTAGAATATTCTCGTCGATAATATATGAGATCTCGCTTTGAACCATTTTTCGTACTCTGGAACAAATTCGTTTGGCCTCTACTTGATTTCCTTTAGTTTTTGTGTTGCCAAATGGTAAATGTATTGTGCCTTGAAGAATGTGAAGAACCTAGTTTTGATCTCATCTTTTTTTTATTTTGTTTTTTGGTTAGGTTCATGAACCATGTTAGAGTTTGTTTCCTTAAAGCTGCAGCAAACTGCACCATTTTTTATCTTCATCATTGATGTCATTTGTGGTCCAAAATTTCATAGACAAACCAATGCCTTGTGGGGTCTTCA
This sequence comes from Pinus tabuliformis, assembly GCA_031772625.1. Classification (NCBI taxonomy): domain Eukaryota; kingdom Viridiplantae; phylum Streptophyta; class Pinopsida; order Pinales; family Pinaceae; genus Pinus; species Pinus tabuliformis. The sequence goes on along the minus strand of CM062807.1, from coordinate 187,082,549 downwards.
TCACCCTCATAAATGGGTATATGATTCATGGGGGCTTCACTGGGGGAGAAATACCATATCAAGTGCATTCATATTGGGGGATATATATTAAGGAGAAAATGACATAATATATTGAGCATATAATAAGAGGTAAAGGGTTTTTATATTGGCAGGTATAAAAATGGAGCTCAAAGTTAATTAAAAAATATAAAGGGGTTTTAAAAATGTTAATGAATAATGGATACCTACAATATCTAGTGAAAGTAGGACACATTTTAGAAGAAGAAGATGAGGTAAATTTTGTCAAGAAGCTTCAACGGGGTTCCGGAAGGTTCAGAGATAAGCTACCTTTCAAATGCTTTGCTTGTGGTAGAGTTGGTCATTATGCTACCAGATGTCCTCATAAATATAAATATGAAAAAGGAAAGGAATATGCAAAAGGGAATAGGAAACAAGTTGTGAATAGAAGGAGTTACTATACTCATGAAGATAGCGATGGTTTATCTAATAGTGATGAAGATGAAACTGGTCAAGATTACAGACTTCTCATGGCTTATGACAATGTTGATTTTTGGGATTCTTTAGAAGAGGAAAAATTTCATGAAGAAATCTCTAAACTCAAAATCTGTTTAGAAGAAAAGAATATGATCATAGATACCTTGACATACCAACTTGCTGAAAAATAAAAACACAATGAAAAACTAGAAAGTGAAATTGTCGGTCTAAGAAAAGATCTTGAGAAAAAAAATCTCTCAATCTTAGATTTTCTAAATGATCATAAAATTTAAATGAAATTATCAAAGTTCAGCGTTCTCCTCTGATAAAGACAGGTCTTGGATATACTGAAGAAGCATCTCAATCACAGAAGTCGTCAACCTCCACCAAAAGCTATCTTGATGCAACAAATACCAATGAACAGTATGACAATCGTCAGCAAAGGCATAAAGCTAATCACCAGGTAAATCATACTCAATTTTCTCCAAGGATGAATATCAATAGAAGCCACAACCAACCTCAGGCAAATCATACTCAATTTGCTCCAAAGATGAATATCAATAGAAACTACAATCAACAAGCAAATAGATTCGATAGTCGCGAAAACTTCTTTAATGGGCAATGTTTTTCATGTCATAATTTTGGGCACAAAGCTACTCAATGCGTTGCTTACAAAACCATCATGACTAGAGAAGCACGAAATCAAAGGGATGGAACAGGGATCGAGAGAAGTTCCTATAATAACTTTTCTCCTCTTGAAAATGAAATAGAATGCTCAATTATGTTTCTACAAGTACTCTCCAAGTGGGATAAGTATGGGGAGGAGTTGCAAGCTCTGTCAACGGGGAGAAAGATCAAGCAAGGGATTAAGCGGAAGTTTCAGGTTGGTTCAAGACTTGTGAGACATTTGATCAAGATAGCTCATAAATGCGAAGCAATTTAGTCAATCTTGATTTAATTTTTGAAGTTACATGGTTGTGACACTCTTACCACAAATAGAATATTAGTTTATTTCCATTCTGTATGTAAGCATATTTCATTTCTTTGATATTAATCAAATGAAGTTTTATTTCTGTTGCATATATGTGTTTATGTTTATATCTGTATTTTGTTGCATTCCTGCATAAGTTTAGATAAAAAAATTATCTACAGGTGATATTGTTGTAGACATACCTTTTATTGTCATTTGGTTTTATGCCTTATCTCGAGTGTACCTTTTATTGTTTTTATGCCTTATCTCGATTCTCAAAGGTACTGTAGTCGAAACGAATGGGTGGGTGAGGGTTAGGGAAGTCGAGCGTCAAAATAAAGACTGATAATATTACCTATTGCTGGAGGAAACATTCTCGGCCTCGTTTGTCTTGTTTTTCCCTCTGCATGGTGCAGATACAGTGATAGTCAACCTTACTGACACCTATTTTTCTCTATTTATTTTTCCCTTGGCATAGTGACAGTTAGGTTCCTTTCTTTGAGTGATTTTTCCTCATTTTCATTTTTCCCATTGCACGGTGACATTTTGGGGAAGTTTCTACCCTAACTCAATTGTGTTTGATTGCAAGGTAGTTGAGGAGTGTAATTGTGTTTGATTGCAAGGTAGTTGAGGAGTGTGTGATATACCTGGGCAAGAAAAGATAATGTCAACAAAATTCTAAAACAAAAGAAAACAATGGTCCACACCACGAGAGATTAATTTTGAAAGCCCTTGATTGGAAAAAAAATAACAATTTCAAAGCTATTGATTGAAAAATAGCAGTTTTCAAAGGCAGATAAAATTTTTAAGTATCCCGTAGAAATCTTAATCTATCAAGACTGGTATTAGATTACAATCCTAATTCCATACTCTAGATTGGATTATAGAAAGAGGCACACAAATGGACTAAAAACATAGCACAAAATCCCCAGGACAGGTAGCTGCCGCCTCCTAACCAACATTTTTTCAGTATCACAAAGGCTTCATGTGATACTTCTCATGAACCGATTTCTGTTTTAATATTTATGCCCCAAGAGGTTTCCATTATATCATATCACTGGAACTCCATTTGAAGTTGGTTCCCCTATCTCTACTTCACTATTGAATCTAGCTATGAGAGGGAGGGCGAGATCTTCCAAGGTTATTTGATTCTCCACCCACCAAATCAAACTGAAGTGGCCTCCTAAAGTGAAGTTGTTTGGTTTTTGGTGCACCTACCTATTACTCCTTTCTCAAAGGTGAGAGGTTGTGATGACTCTCTCTTTGGTTTATCGGTATGGAAAATTGGAAACCTCTCACATACAATCAAGCGGGTGCCTTAAATTGGGAAGATGTATTGGGTTTGTATTGGTAGGGGGTTAAATAATGTGATTTGAAGAGGTATTTTCAAATATATAGTCAAAATAATAGTATTCTTTAGTAGGCCATGAACACAAGTGATATTTTAGAGGTTCATTGAGTGAAGCCCCCGTGATATGATTCAGGCCATGTTACACGTATAAGGTCACGTTAGATGACATTTTTTGTTTTGATTAGTTTCCTCGTCGGAGCTTGTGTCTTTTTCTTTGATATCGTTGATGTTTTGGTATAGTTTCTCGTTGTTCTGACAAGCCCACAACAGATTGAAGCTCTGGTGGGGGGGGTACAATCATGAGACTAGTCATTTGGAGAAGTACTTTTTTTAATCCATTGCTATTATTTGATTTCTCTTTGCTAACATTTTCATTTTCTTGATGGTTTCTTTGTTGTTCTTCGATCTGCTAGAATGAAGGTATTTCAAAATAATTTCATGACTCAAGAAATTCTTGAACGTTGGGACTTGAGATAGATCTAATCAAATTGTCAAATTGTTTCTTATTGCTAGACCAGATTCATCCACTTCCATAGCATCTACTTGTTCTCGAGGTGTTATTAGTAGAACTTCGTTCTCCGTCAGTCCGGGTGGTGCTACGCCTCTCAACGCTTTTGAGGAGTTTTTTTCATCTTTTCTATCACACTCTCGATTCTTCATTCTTTTCCTATGGTATTATTATTCTCTAATTTTCTCTCATCTTTATTGTATTTTATTCCTTGTTATTTTTGTTATGCCTTTCGATTCTTTGTATTGTCAATCACTACTTGTCTATTATTTTCTTGTTTTTTTTTCCTAACAGATGACTTCCTTCCTTCCATATTTGTTGGTTATAAGTAATTCTCCAACTTTATCTTTTATTTTCATTTTATTTCTTCATTTCTCAAGATTCGTTAGGCCCCCATGTCAACTCGACTAGTGTCGGTTCACAAAGAAGTACTGGTCAGCTATATTTATTTGCTCAAAAAGTAATACCATACTTCTTTCGTATTTTTACTGCAATTATCGAGAAATTTCCATCAATTTGATTGTTCCTTCCTCGATTCGGTATTTTATGGCGACTCTAATGGTGGTTGGTACTGGACGATGTGGCCTGCACCTTTGTCAAGAAGAAGCTTGTGTAGTAGGGTCAGAATTGTGTAGAAGAAACCATCGTGTAAATCGTCGTAAAGTATGGTTTTTATATGCTCAACAAAAGTCTGGTCTTTTAGAGCTTGTTCTTCATAGTAGTCTTGTAGTATCTACTCAAGCCACTCATGTAAGTTTGTTTGGCAACCATTCAACAATTTCAGTAATAGTCATGCGTCCATTTCATTTTGAGGTTTTCTCATAAGCAATGTTGTCGAGAAAATTTTTCATCTCTACTGGAACACGTACCACCTTCTATAAAGTGCTCATGTGCTTTTGTAAAGAAATTGGTTTTGGCTTCCACAAGCGACAAATGATTCCTTCGTAAGTAATTCTTCAAATAATTATCAATCTTTGCTTCCCACCATAATTGTATCTCATCTAAGGTAAACATATATGCTTGCATCATATATGACTCAATTTCTAACTACTAGTAATTGAACCAATGTTGTAATCTAGCTAGCAGCATACATGGTTACGAGTAGATAGAATTCAAGAGATTATACGATGATCATATAGAGATAAGAGAAACAGAGTAATGGAGGGATAACCAAGTCACACATAGATATATTCTTATTATGTAACAAAATATGACCATTACATTGCTATATAGATAAATATATATAGAGTAGCGAAAAAGTTACACACGTCTAACTACCGATTATGTTGCGTAAACTTCCATTAGTTAACCTTACATTACAATATAGTTTGTCTACTTAACTGGGGCTAGCAGGACCCACTAGTTGGTCAAGTCCAATAGATCCTCCAATAAAGCTAAATCATAAAGTCACATTGGAAGGTTATAAGAAGAGAACTCACATTTACAAGTAGTTGGAACAGTTATGGGAAAGGTGGTTACAAGCCAAAACTTCTCTTGGGAATGAAGATTTCTCAAAACGTAGAGGAGAGCCCAAGAGGGTATGAGGAACCTGAGGTTTCCTAGAGGAGGATACTATGAATTAATTTGGAATACATTGATACTGTGAGGAATTTTTGAGTTGGTGTAGGTAGTAGAATTCTAGGTGAAGCCTGATGCTCCAACTGAGAATCCTAGATTATGTCTTGTTGGGATCAAATAGTCTTAGACATTGTGCATAACTTTGTTCCAAACTACTTGGTGTGAAGTTGGTTCAGGGGGAGATGCAGTTGTGACTGGTCTCGCAGGTTGGGAGGAGCATTGTCTTCCTTGTGGATTTGTGGCTCAACATATAAGTATCAAAATAAAGGAAAATATAAGTAGAATGTAATTTTGTCTATTGAATAAGACATTACAGATATGACTGTGATAGTCTTGTTACTTAAGGAATTTCCTGAATTAGTGTAGGAATGGTCTTATTGTAGAACAATGAAGTATGTATGTCAAGAAGATAGAATATAATGTTTAATGGTAGGGCTTTTCCCCTATTTTTTCCTTCCACAAAAGTCTAGGTTAGATCCTAGGCCAATTCGATGGAGTCAACATGCTAGGCTCAATCATTTTTTTTTTCTAGGAAACCATAATGAGGTTGAAGTTTATAAAGAGAAAAACCTTTGCACTATTTTACAATAAGATACTATAGAAATGTCAAGTTTTTAAATAATGATTAAGGAGAACAAGAATTTTTTGTTGTGTAACCTGTAAGGGTCTCGGGTTAGCCCTCGGCCAAGCTAGGATTACTAGCATCCCTAGGCAGTCCCATAGCCCTACATGAGTTGATTTAGCGAAATATACCTAATAGAAAAGCGAAAACTGAAATAACTTGACTTCAAGAAAGAAAACACACACACACATTGGTCATTTTAATCTTTTTGTTAATTATATTTTTGATTGGTCTAAACTAAAAGATATGAGTATATTCTCATCCTAACCACTCCATCAATGAATTAAATTAAAAGCAATAACTTCCTTACATATCTAAATTAGTTATTTAAACCCTACTTAAATTAATGTTTTACCAAATACTAATTAAAACTTTATTGTGCATCTATTTTATCTCCACCTATGACTATTAGCAAAAAAATAATATAAAAAAAAACAATAATGTAAAATGAAGATTCTCCTAAATGGGCACATGTAGTTATCCCCTCATTTAATCATGTAATGCCTTACCGTTGTAATTCTCTTCCACTACTCCAAATAGACTCCTTGAATTCAATAATCCAAATCGAATTGTTTTTTACGAAATGGATGAGAGCTTGTGGGAGTAGATTGGGTTTCATAGTGCGCTGTCATATGGCATGACAAATTCAAGCGTTGCATTCATTCCTCCATCTTCTTTCTCGTATGTTTCCAACAACTGTTGTGCGGCTTTGTCCACTAAGGAGCAAGCCAGGTTTTATATACTCAGCCATACTGTGTAATTATAATAATTTTTTAAAAAATTTTGTTGTCATTGTGTAATTATAATATATGAGGCGGCCTCGGCACAGGCACATAGGATCATGACATGGATTCTCACTACTGAAAGTTTGACAATATTAAACCCAATATAAGGTTTTCATCGCTCAGACGTTGAATGCTAACCACCTTGATTATATTTAATATATTTTTATTCTATAACCTTTATGGTATTTTAGCACTGCCTTTTTGTGCTGTGTTGTGTTGTCCTGTCTCATCATCACTACTCGTCCTTGTCACTGGTACTGTTGAATCCTGGGATGAAGCCGGCTAGAAGCTCCGCCTGCTGGCAATGTATTTTTTAAATCCTTGCCTGTGTTGAAGTTATTTGTGATTCCAATTTCCAACTCTGACATTTGGCGTTGAAGCTGCAGTATTACGCTTGTACAGGCCAATGCAGGTTCTTGTAGTCTTGCATTGGCCTCATAGATAGCTTCGACTCTCTGGTTTGAGGGAAGATCCTGAAACTGTGAAACCCATTACAAGATGAAGCAAGAACCAAAATCACCATGAAATGTATTTTGACTCAATTGTTTTACAAGGGCCAAAATAATTCGAAAGAAACATAGCTTAAAAGGGGAAATCTGATGTGGAATACACTTGCAACCTACTTGAATCAATTTGTTAACGTTGAAGGCGCCAACCACTTATGTAATATTGCAAACTTGTGAAGATCATTTGAGGCAAAACGGTAGAGTATCTTACAGTTATCCAAACATTCTTTTTTCTCCATCTTGCAGTCATGTAAAGCAGGCGATGGAGATCGGATGTGTGGCTTCTCTTTAGTATTATTGCTCATCTAGTGCACAAACATTGCAACAAAAACTGCCACAAGAAATCAATATCTGATAACCCCACAAAACAGTCATGTAACACAACATCTGTCAATTCAAACTTAGGAGAAAGTGAAATCTTGAAAGTCTATATTACATGATTGAGGCTTCTGCTCCCAACAGATTGCTGATCGGTGATCAAGAATTAATTATTGCGACGGTCAGGTCTGAAAAATCTGCAAGAGCGTGGTACTAGAGATTCTCTTCGGTAATGGGTTTTTCGGCATAAAACCTAAAACCTAAATTCATTTACATCTTGGGTGTGGGAAACGCCATGATTTTCTTTAATCTATTTTTGTTCTATATTTTTATCATATATTTTTTTACACAATACTATTTTTAACTGGGTTTATGTTGAGAACAACAATAGTCATTGTTTCTAGATGAATTAATCTAACCCAATAACCAATTAGGCTTCCACTATGGATAACTTGTTGGTGGTGAAGGAGACCATTAATCAGTATGTGATAGAACGAGTGAGGATATATACAAAGTTGGTAACTTCATCAAATTAGATTAAGGTCAAGAAAAGAAATCTAATACTGGATGCCCTACAGTGCCTTCACAGACATTGTGAAGAGAAACAAAAGGTGGTTGAAGTTGCTGCTGAGTACAAGCTTTAGTGCACATACCTTTTGGAGAAATTTCATGTGGATGTTCCTAAATTATCTATAACTAAATTATTAGAATAGGACCATTTTTGTTAATGCATAGCATGATAGAGACTAGGATAGAGTAGAGTCCAGTAGGAATTTGAAAGGTCATAAGGTAATTCAAGAGTCACAGGCAGACCAAAAGTCAGCCCCTTTTCTGTAAATATACCCTCGTGAAACATGCGAAAGGACTTTTAGCTTTGGACTCATTTTGGTGTATATGGTTTTGAGAACTTAGGATCTTATAGTGAATGCAAGAAGTAAAAGTATATTTCCACTTATGGATTGGATGAATATCTTGTATGATTGTGCCATGAATATTATTAGATTAATTAATTGAAAGTTCATATGAGATTTGGCTTATTGTCTCCTCATTTTTCTTCCTACTCTATGGGATTTCTCTTGCAAAAAATGGATGGTATATGTCATGCGTGCCATATGCTTATGTTGGTAAACAATTTTAATGATGTTGGCATTGTTTTAGTGTAGATTGTGGGCTCATTTATGGTTTATATGGTTATTAATCACGAACTTATCCATGATTGGTAATTTATCTCTTGTGTATGTGTGAATCTCATTTGAGGTCATGCTAACAATACTTTTCTTGAGGTTTATGCTTTTAATTTACATTGTTTCTATTCATGGTATTTGTTCTATTGGTGTTCATGATTTATTTTCTTACATTTTTTGAAGTTCCATTCTTTCGGTCTTAACTGACACTTCCTTTTTCTAAGGCGAACCTCAACCAATGAGATGGAAGTTGGGCCTACATACTAGATGAGACTCCTAGACCAAATGGTTTAGAGCCTAATTGAGATTCCACACCAAGGAGATCCCATTGTTATTGGTGGTACATTCCAGCCCGTCATTAACTCCTAAAATGATTTAACAACGATTCTTGAGAATATCGTAGATTCATTTTTTAGTTTGAATGACATGAATCAATATGTGAAGGAACTAAATTCAATAACAAAAGTAATTTTTTTTATCCTTTTCTACTATGGATACTTGGTTGTATCCTGAGAAACCATTTGTAAAGGAGTAACATTTGTGTCGTGCAACTTCAGTGATAATATCGTCAGTGAAAAGGGTCATGAATGGATGAGTAACTATTAATTTATTCAATCATCGGTAATCGACACAAATCTGTAGCCTTGTCAAATCATGCTTCTTCGGTTGGACGACCATAGGACTCACCCATTCTTATGTTTCTATGGGGTATATAATACCAGTGGCAAGCATCCCTTCTATGTATTTCTGTACAATGGGTTTATATTTATCCACTAATTTGTATGGTCTCTTCTTTATTTGTTTAGCTCCAGGAATAAGGCTTATATTCATTTCTCCCATTTCCTTGACTAACCCTTTTAAGTCTTGATAGTCTCAAACAAATACTTCTTGATACTAGCCTTAAGAAAGTTGACAAATTCTACGATTTGTTTCTCCAACCAATAATTGCCAAGTCAAGCAATTTTCAGCCGGTCGTCATTCGATATGTCTACTTCGCGTATTTTGATTTCTACATCCATCCAGTCAGGTGATTTCGATTCAACAAATGGTTGTTCCATGAATTTTACTTCTTGGTAGGCTGGTGGAAAGTCTAACTTAGGGACTTTGTATACTAATTGGATTGTCTTGTGATTTTCAGGATGATGTGTATTCAAGAAAAAAGTCTGACCATCGATGTGTGATTCTTCTGTTTGTAAATAACTGACCAAATTTTGGTCTATGGACGAGATATGTAGTTACAAGTTAATAAATAATTAAGTAAGGTTTGATGATTAGCTGGGGTTTCTCTGATAAATTCTTTAATTTTTTTTACTATGTCTTTTAAATCTGCCTCCTCCAGTTTGAATTCAAAGTCCTTAATGAAGTTATATTTTAGTTATTTCCATTGAATTGATGGGAACCTTGCTTCCTCTAACTTATACCATTCCTTTGGTAAATCATATAAGGTATTTGGGAACATATGTGGCCAAACACATTCATCTTTATAGCCAATTCTTTTCCATTTTGATTCACAATTTTTTATATGTTCGATAAAATCTTGACCAACACTAAAAGTGGGTATATTTTCTTGCACAGATAACTCTTTTCCTCCAAATCGTTTAATAAAATAAGTCGTTGCTGTCGTCCATGTCTAGAGTTAGGATAAATGGATGTCCCACCATCTCATTTCTTGTCTAGTAAAAGTTTGAACTAAGCTTTGCATTCGTCCTTTATCATCAATACATTTCGTTACTTTCTCTACGTGATTGACAAGGGAGGCTCTTTATTTAAAATGGATATTTTTACTAGATTCATTCATTAGATTTGTTGCAAGTAAATATGGTGTCTCTCAACAATTATTTTCTGGTATAATTGGTACCACTTTAGTAGAATAATACAGTCAAATATTTGATGTCAAAATGGCCTATATTGTCCAACACCCTTTTGCCTTTGATTCGTAGTTTTCAATTTTCCATTCATATAGTTTAGTGAATGAATTATGTCAAATTGATAGAGGTGACCCAGTTAGAATTTCATTTTCATCATAAGCATTTGGCTCGATATTTTTGTGATCGTCATGTAGAACCTGGTAGAGTTTCCTTATGTTATCTTCTTCATCAAAGGATTCCACCCATGGTTTACCTTCTAGAGGATCTAAGGGAATGATAATATTTTTATTCTTTCCTTTTAGCTTGATTATGTGTTTTTCTAATGATATCATCGTCGTCATTCTTCATCCCCAAGTTCTACTGGCTAACGCTGGATAAGCAAGAATTTTGTTGACTAGGTCTATGACTTCGTAATTGACTGTCAATGGAATACCCATTATAGATTTTTGGACTTGTCATAGTATTACAATTGGTTCGATAAATATTTGGTCATCTAGCCTAAGATAGTTAGTTTTCTGTGCAAGTTTCATTGTCCCATATTAATCTAGGTTTCCTTGGGAAGGATATTTAACTGTGATCCAAAATCAACAACAACTTGTTTAAACATTAAACCATGCATTTCTAGGTCCACCTGTGGATCATGATCTTCTATATTATTCCCTTGCGATAGTTGTCTGAGGTTCTTTCCTTTTTCTTGGTTGTCGTTGCAGTTTTTCAAAAAATTTAACAAGTTTACCAAACGAGTGATAGAGTGTTCTTCTTTCAAAAGTTCAAGAAAATATTCTAAGAGTAGATATTTAGATATATGTTGTCCTTCATTTTCTTTCATAAAAGAATTGACAGCTTGTTTGATTGAATCATTCTGATCCTGAAAATCGAGATATTTCATCGTATTTTTATTGGACGAATTACTTGATGGCCTTAGTTGTTAGAATTTTTTCCTGTGCCATACCTTGTGGCTATGTGAAGGTTTTTAGTATTTACAATGTCATGTTTCATAACAGATTGTACTAAGTTGACAGACATTTTGTTTATGACTTTTTCTATGATTTTAGGGCAGTCTTCCATTGAGTGGTCACTCAGACCACACATATTACAAAATCGTAAATTAGTATTATCTTTCAAGGGGTATTCAGTTGCAATATATCCCTCTTGTCAATAGGTATAACAATAAAATCTTTTGCGTCCTCGGCCATGACCATGACCTCTGCTATTTTAACCGCCTTGGCATCCTCCATAGCCTCCACGACCTCGTTCTTTTCCAATGAATGGGGATGAGTCAAGAATTTTGTTAGTATATTGAGTATGGTAAAAAACATGGTAGTTAGGTTTAGTTTCCTCATTCAGTGGACATTCATGAGTGGAATGTACATTGTATTCGGAAATTGCACACCACTTTGGTTTGGAATTCCGTAAATCCTAATGGAATTCTTTTGTAGTATGACTAGAAGCAGTGTGAAAAATATCACAATATACCTCAATTTGTATTTTTCTAACATATTGATTAAAATAGTCTAAGAACTTACAATTGTCTTTCGTATTACCTTTTATATGACAATTGGTACACCATAGATGATTCTTTTGGAGTGATAATAGCATCAAATAATTTTGTGGTTGTTCTAATTTATCTTCAATCTTATTGTTGGTTGGTGCGATGATCGATTTTCCTTCATCACCTTGTTCGATTCATTGTGCTAATTTAAGGACTTCCTCACAAGTTTTAACTTCATGCATTTGTAGCGGTCCATGGATTTTCTGAAGTAAGCCCCCCACTTACCATTGTACTAGAATATTCTCATCGATAATATATGAGATCTCGCCTTGAACCACTTTTCGTACTCTTGAACAAATTCGTTTGGCCTCTACTTGATTTCCTTTAGTTTTTGTGTTGCCAAATGGTTAATGTATTGTGCCTTGAAGAATGTGAAGAACCTAGTCTTGATCTCATCTTTGTTTTATTTTGTTTTTTGGTTAGGTTCATGAACCATGTTAGGGTGTGTTTCCTTAAAGCTGCAGCAAACTGCACCATTTTTTATCTTCATCATTGATGTCGTTTGTGGTCCAAAATTTCATAGACAAACCAATGCCTTGTCGGGTCTTCATCACCCTCATAAATGGGTATATGATTCACGGGGTTTCACTTGGGGAGAAATAACATATCACGTGCATTCATATTGGGGGATATATATTAAGGAGAAAATGACATAATATATTGAGCATATAATAAGAGGTAAAGGGTTTTTATATTGGCAGGTATAAAAATGGAGCTCAAAGTTAATTGAAAAATATAAAGGGGTTTTAAAAATGTTAATGAAAAATGGATACCTACAATATCTAGTGAAAGTAGGAGTTATATAGGTATTTCTCTCTTTCGCCACTAGAACTCCATTTGAAGTTGGTTCACCTATCTCTACTTCACTATTGAATCTAGCTATGAGAGGGAGGGGGAGATCTTCCAAGGTTATTTGATTCTCCACCCACCAAATCAAACTGAAGTGGCCTCCTAAAGTGAAGTTGTTTGGTTTTTGGTGCACCTACCTATTACTCCTTTCTCAAAAGTGAGAGGTTGTGATGACTCTCTCTTTGGTTTATCGGTATGGAAAATTGGAAACCTCTCACATACAATCAAGCGGGTGTCTTAAATTGGGAAGATGTATTGGGTTCGTATTGGTAGGGGGTTAAATAATGTGATTTGAAGAGGTATTTTCGAATATATAGTCAAAATAATAGTATTCTTTAGTAGGCCATGAACACAAGTGATATTTTAGAGGTTCATTGAGTGAAGCCCCCGTGATATGATTCAGGCCATGTTGCACGTATAGGGTATAGGGTATAGGGTCACGTTAGATGAAATTTGTTGTTTTGATTAGTTTCCTCGTCGGATCTTGTGTCTTTTTCTTTGATATCATTGATGTTTTGGTATAGTTTCTCGTTGTTCTGACAAGCCCACAACAGATTGAAGCTCTAGTGGGGGGTACAATCATGAGACTAGTCATTTGGAGAAGTATTTTTTTTAATCCATTGTTATTATTTGATTTCTCTTTGCTAACATTTTCATTTTCTTGATGGTTTCTTTGTTGTTCTTCGATCTGCTAGAATGAAGGTATTTCAAAATAATTTCATGACTCAAGAAATTCTTGAACGTTGGGACTTGAGATAGATCTAATCAAAGTGTTTCTTACTGCTAGACCAGATTCATCCACTTCAATAGCATCTACTTGTTCTCGAGGTGTTATTAGTAGAACTTCGTTCTCCGTCAGTCCGGGTGGTGGTACGCCTCTCAGCACTTCTGAGGAGTTTTTTTCATCTTTTCTATCACACTCTCGATTCTTCATTCTTTTCCTATGGTATTATTATTCTCTAATTTTCTCTCATCTTTGTTGTATTTTATCCCTTGTTATTTTTTGTATGTCATTCCATTCTTTGTATCGTCAATCACTACTTGGTCTATTGTTTTCTTGTTTTTTTCCCTAACAGATGACTTCCTTCCTTCCATATTTGTTGGTTATAAGTAATTCTCCAACTTTATCTTTTATTTTCATTTTATTTCTTCATTTCTCAAGATTCGTTAGGCCCCCCATGTCGACCCGACTAGTGTCGGTTCACAAAGAAGTACTGGTCAGCCATATTTATTTGCTCAAAAAGTAATACCATACTTCTTTCGTATTTTCACTGCAATTATCGAGAAATTTCCATCAATTTGATTGTTCCTTCCTCGATTCGGTATTTTATGGTGACTCTAATGGTGGTTGGTATTGGACGATGTGGCCTGCACCTTTGTCAAGAAGAAATTTGTGTAGTAGGGTCAGAATTGTGTAGAAGAAACCATCGTGTAAATCGTCGTAAAGTATGGTTTTTATATGCTCAACAAAAGTCTGCTCTTTTAGAGCTTGTTCTTCATAGTAGTCTTGTAGTATCTACTCAAGCCACTCATGTAAGTTTGTTTGGCAACCATTCAACAATTTCAGTAATAGTCATGCGTCCGTTTCATTTTGAGGTTTTCTCATAAGCAATGTTGTCGAGAAAAATTTCCATCTCTACTGGAGCACGTACCACCTTCTATAAAGTGCTCATGTGCTTTTGTAAAGAAATTAGTTTTGGCTTCCATAAGCGACAAATGATTCCTTCATACGTAATTCTTCAAATAATTATCAATCTTTGCTTCCCACCATAATTGTATCTCATCTAAGGTAAACATTTATGCTTGCATCATATATGACTCGATTTTTGACTACTAGTAATTGAACCAATGTTGTAATTTAGCGAGCAGCGAAAAAGTTACACAGGTCTAACTGTCCGACGGATTATGTTGCTTAAAGTTCCATTAGTTAACCTTACATTACAATATAGTCTGTCGAATTAACTGGGGCTAGTTAGCAGGACCGACTAGTTGGTCAAGTCGAATAGATTCTCCAATAAAACTAAATCATAAAGTCACATTGGAAGGTTATAAGAAGAGAACTCACATTTACAAGTAGTTGGAACAGTTACGGGAAAGGTGGTTACGAGCCAAAACTTCTCTTGGGAATGAAGATTTCTCAAAACAGAGAGGAGAGCCCAAGAGGGTATGAGGAACCTGAGGTTTCCTAGAGGAGGATACTATGAATTAATTTGGAATACATTGATACTGTGAGGAATTTTTGAGTTGGTGTAGCTAGTAGAATTCTAGGTGAAGCCTGATGCTCCAACTAAGAATCCTAGATTATGTCTTGTTGGGATCAAATAGTCTTAGACATTGTGCATAACTTTGTTCCAAACTACTCGGTGTGAAGTCGGGTTGGGAGGAGCATTGTCTTCCTTGTGGATTTGTGGCTCAACATATAAGTATCAAAATAAAGGAAAATATAAGTAGAATGTAATTTTCCCTATTGAATAAGAAATTACACATATCACTGTGATAGTCTTGTTACTTAAGGAATTTCCTAATTAGTGTAGGAATGGTCTTATTGTAGAACAATGAAGTATATATGTCAAGAAGATAGAATATAATGTTTAATGGTAGGGCTTTTCCCCTATTTTTTCCCTCCACAAAAGTCTAGGTTAGATCCTAGGCCAATTCGATGCACTCAACAGGCTAGGCTCAATCATTTTTTTTTCTAGGAAACCATAATGAGGTTGAAGTTTATAAAGAGAAAAACCTTTGCACTATTTTACAATAAGATACTATAAAAATGTCAAGTTTTAAAATAATGATTGAGAACAAGAATTTTTTGTCAAGTTTTAAAATAATGATTGAGAACAAGAATTTTTTGTTGTGTAACCTGTAAGGGTCTAGGGTTAGCCCTCTGCCAAGCTAGGATTACTAGCATCCCTAGGCAGTCCCATAGCCCTACATGAGTTGATTTAGCTAAATATACCTAATAGAAAAGCAAAAACTTAGATAACTTGACTTCAAGAAAGAAAACACACACACACATTGGTCATTTTAATCTCTTTGTTTTTCTATTTTTTTTGATTGGTCTAAACTAAAAGATGTAGATATATTCTCATCCTAGCCACTCCATCAATGAATTAAATTAAAAGTAATAACTTCCTTACATATCTAAATTAATTATTTAAACCCTACTTAAATTAACGTTTTACCAAATACTAATTAAAACTTTACTGTGCATCTATTTTATCTCCAGCTATGACTATTAGCAAAAAATAATATTAAAAAAAACAATCATGTATATACTCAGCCATACTGTGTAATTATAATAAATTTTTTAAAATTTTTGTTGTCATTGTGTAATTATAATATATGAGGCGGCCTCGGCACAGGCACATAGGATCATGACATGGATTCTCACTGCTGAAAGTTTGACAATATTAAACCCAATATAACGTTTTCATCATTTCGTTCAGACGTTGAATGCTAACCACCTTGATTATATTTAATATATTTTTATTCTATAACCTTTATTCTATTTTAGCACTGCCTTTTTGTGCTGTGTTGTGTTGTCCTGTCTCATCATCACTACTCGTCCTTGTCACTGGTACTGTTGAATCCTGGGATGAAGCCGGCTAGAAGCTCCGCCTGCTGGCAATGTATTTTTTAAATCCTTGCCTGTGTTGAAGTTATTTGTGATTCCAATTTCCAACTCTGACATTTGGCGTTGAAGCTGCAGTATTACGCTTGTACAGGCCAATGCAGGTTCTTGTAGTCTTGCATTGGCCTCATAGATAGCTTCGACTCTCTGGTTTGAGGGAAGATCCTGAAACTGTGAAACCCATTACAAGATGAAGCAAGAACCAAAATCACCATGAAATGTATTTTGACTCAATTGTTTTACAAGGGCCAAAATAATTCGAAAGAAACATAGCTTAAAAGGGGAAATCTGATGTGGAATACACTTGCAACCTACTTGAATCAATTTGTTAACGTTGAAGGCGCCAACCACTTATGTAATATTGCAAACTTGTGAAGATCATTTGAGGCAAAACGGTAGAGTATCTTACAGTTATCCAAACATTCTTTTTTCTCCATCTTGCAATCATGTAAAGCAGGCGATGGAGATCGGATGTGTGGCTTCTCTTTAGTATTATTGCTCATCTAGTGCACAAACATTGCAACAAAAACTGCCACAAGAAATCAATATCTGATAACCCCACAAAACAGTCATGTAACACAACATCTGTCAATTCAAACTTAGGAGAAAGTGAAATCTTGAAAGTCTATATTACATGATTGAGGCTTCTGCTCCCAACAGATTGCTGGTCGGTGATCAAGAATTAATTATTGCGACGGTCAGGTCTGAAAAATCTGCAAGAGCGTGGTACTAGAGATTCTCTTCGGTAATGGGTTTTTCGGCATAAAACCTAAAACCTAAATTCATTTACATCTTGGGTGTGGGAAACGCCATGATTTTCTTTAATCTATTTTTGTTCTATATTTTTATCATATATTTTTTTACACAATACTATTTTTAACTGGGTTTATGCTGAGAACAACAATAGTCATTGTTTCTAGATGAATTAATCTAAGCCAATAACCAATTAGGATCTAAGTGTTGTTTTTCTTTTATCCATATTATCAAAAATTAGATTCCCCACAGGATAGAAAAAAATTAATTTCATTTTATATGGCATTCATTTTTGACGGGTGAAAAAAAAATCATTTTATATGCCATTCATTTATTTTTTTGGCCATATATTATTTTAAAGCCATTTTTGTTCTTAGCATTTAGAGAATGAAATTTCCAATATATTAACCCATTAAATAAATTTGAAAGGCTCTATAATTTATTGTTAAGCCTCAATTATTTTTTTATTTAATTTTGCATTTTAGATTACCACTTATCATAAAATTATTTTCAATGAAGGTGGAATTTGGAAATGTTATATTATATTATATTATTACTATTTTTTGTTTTTTTACATTTTTGAGAGAATTTATTATTGAATTCACTGTCATGAGATTGAAATGTGTTTGAGCAGTTGAAGTATATTTAGATGACTAATTTGAAAATATGCAAATCATATAATAATAAAAGTGGAAGAAGTCAAATAGATAACCTCTCATATGCTTCACAGTTTTAAAACATTCCAGAGTTTGCAATTTTTACAAATCTTATGATAACTTGAAAGCTAAATTTTGTCTTTCCCTCACAGTCAAAATTATCTTCAATAAATATGAACCACTAATACTTATTTACAAAATATGCCCTAAAATTGTTATAACTTTAATGTTGTTAAGTGAAGGTATAAGTTGGTTTTCTTATATATTTTTGGATTATTTTTTTAGAAATTATATATGAATTTGTTAAAATGATAGGTTTAGGTATGTAGTTTATAGTTTTAATATCAAATTATTTTTTCTATAAACAAAATTTATTTATATATTTAAAATTACAATATACACAATTAAAAGTTATATTAATATAAAGAAAATGTAAGAAATTCAAACAAACAAACAAAAATTAAAATGTAAAATAATTAAACTCATACTTATTTAATTAAACTCATACATATTTAATTAAAAATTTTAAGAAATGTTGGGTCCAATTGTAATGGTTACAACACTTGAGTGTTTAAATCTTTCACACTATACAATCAATTTTCATATTAATACTAACTAGTCATATTTTCAATGTTTCATTGATGTATATAAATCAAGTGTGTAGCCATATAAAAATTTCAATAATCCAAAATCTCTAAATACTACAATAAAATCCAACACCAAATAGCCAAGCTATAGAAAACTAAATGTATATCTCCTCCAATAAATCAAAGTCCAAATTGTATTTCCCATTGAACCTCGAGATATATTTTCCATGTAACTAACTTTAAGATATAAATACTCATATATGTTGAAAGGAGAAAAAGATTATATAAATCTTGAATTAAAATATGGTAAACCTATAAGGATGAAGACTTTATTTTTTATACTAGATGTTTGAAATGCATATGGGGTGCAATGTAAAATGCATGAATATGAACAAAATAACAAGTACTTTTTATGGGCAGAAAAAAAGCACATATTATGCAAAGTAATTTAAATCAATGAAGAGTATAAATGCACTCCAAATAACACACATATAATCAGTAAATGGATATTTGAATGAAAAAAGAAATAAAAGTATACAAAAATCATATTTATGCCTTTTTCAATAAATTGAATGTAAAAACCATATATATATATATATATATATATCACTTTGATAAGTCACATGGCTTAATACTTTATAATTTTTGGTTTTAGATTTTAGGTAGTTTAAATTATATAATATTGAGTTTTCTTAATATTTTATATAATTTGAATTTTTAATATTATTAAGTGTTTATAATTTCATTTTAGTTTTGTTAACTTTAGTTTTTAATAAATATTATCATTAAAAAATATTATAATAATATTTATTATAAATAAATTTATAATAACTATCATTTTATTTACATTATTGTATATTCTTAAATTAGTTTATAAATACTTTATAATAATTATTATAAGTTTATATTATTTATTATTATAAATAAATAATATCTTTAAAAATATATATAAATATAAATTATTATTAATACTAAAAATAATATTCAAATTCATATTGAAAACAATATTATTAATAAAAAAATTAATTAAAAAATTATTAATAATATCATTAATACAATATTAGTTATGTTTTAAAAAATAATGTTTATAATATTATTAATTATAATAATTATTAAAAATTATTAACATTTAATGTTATGAACTTATTAACATTAAATTTATTAATATTATTTAAATTGTAACATTAATATTAATAATAATGATCACTAGAAAAATTAACATTTAATATTATCAATATTGAATATTGAATATTATCAAAACCTATCTTTTATTCGATTAATTTTATAAATCTAGGTGATTAATAGATCCAAGGATTTAATCCCTTGAGTTTATTAATCCTGTAGTCACCATAATCAATGTTTTAAAATTGTGGTGGACCCATAGTCAACAATAGTCAACCATATTTATTTCAGTCAACTATGTTTATTTTAGGGTTTATAATTTTTATTTTAGAATTTATATACCTTAGTTTTATAATATCAATTCCCTGGGTTTTATTCCCTTGGATTTATTCCCTTGGGATATTCCCCTAAGTTTATTCCTTTGTGTTTACTCTTTTGGGTTCTTAGAATTATTCCCTTGGGTTCATAATATTAATCATTGTGTTTAATATAAATCCCATGGACTTAATTAATTAAATTGGGTTGATAATATTCAGCCCTTGGGTTGAATATTACTCCCAACAATAGTCAACCATGGTCACTCATAGTCAACCATATTTCCTCTTGTCAACCATGTTTATTTTAGGGTTCACAATATTTATTTTAGGGTTTATATACCTTGGTTTTATAATATTAATCCCTTGGGTATAATACCTATAGTCAACCATGTTGCAACGTCGCATTGTGATAAAGATTGTCTCAATATGAAATTTGAGGGTTTACTTTCGGTAGGTTTATAATATTAATCCCTTGGGTTTATTAATCTAAGGGTTCATATTCCTCGGGTGTACTATTATTCATAGGGTTCATAATATTAATCCTTTGGTTTAATACAAATCCCATTGATTTAATTAATTAAATTGGGTTGATAATATTCATCCCTTGGATTTAATATTACTCCCAACCATAGTCAACCATTGTAAGCCATGGTCAACCATAGTCGACCATAGTCAACCATGTTTATTTTAGGGTTTACAATATTTATTTGAGGGTTTATATACCTTAGGTTTATAATATTAATCCTTTGGTCTAATATCCATGGTCAACCATAGTCGATCATAGTCAACCATATATATTTTAGTCAACCATGTTTCTTTTAGGGTTTATAAAATTTATTTGAGGGTTTATATACCTTAGGTTTATAATATTAATCCCTTGGGTCTAATATCCATGGTCAACCATGTTCCAACGTTGCATTGTGACAAAGTTTGTCTCAATATGAAAATCAACCATGGTCAACTATGATAATTTTAGGGTTTACAATATTTATCTTAGGGTTTACATTATTAATAATATTGGTTACTAGAAAAATAAACATTTAATATTATGAATATTGAATATTGAATATTAAATATTATGAAAACCTATCTCCTATTTGATTAATATTATAAACCTAAGTGATCAATAATCCAACGATTTAATCCCTTCAGTTTATTAATCCCATAGTCACCATAAACAGTGTGTTAAAATTGTGGTCAACCCATAGTCAACTATGTTTATTTTATGGTTTACAATTTTTATTTTACGATTTATATACCTTAGTTATATATTATCAATTCCCCCTATTTGATATTATTCCCTTAGGTTTATAAAACATTGGAATTTTAGAATTATTCCCTTGGGTTTATAATATTAATCGTAGGATTTAATATAAATCCCTTGGGTTTATAATCATGGTCAACCATGGTCCAACGTCACATTGTAAAAAATATTGTCTCAATATAAAAATCAACCATGGTCTACCATGGACAACAATAGTCCAACATCGCATTGTGACAAAGATTGTCTCAATATGAAAATCAAGCATGGTAAACCATGTCTATTTTAGGGTTTATAATATTTATCTTAGTGTTTATATGCCTTGGGTTTATAATATTTATCCCATGGATTTAATATTATTCCCTTGGGGTTTTAGTATTAATCCCTTGCGTCTTTAGTATTAATCCCTTTCATTTCTAAATGTGTTTCGTTTCAAATATCAAATAAGAAACTTAAGAAACCTTGATCTTCTTACTTTTTAAGAAACTCATGAAACCTTGAGTTTCTTAACTTTTAAGAAACTTAAGAAACCTTGATCTTCTTACTTTTTATGAGTTTTTACAAAACTTGCTATCGTTTTACGCCTAAAATGATACTTTGTATCTTTTTTTTATCTTTTAGAATGATTTTTTCCTATGGAAAATCGATGATCATGTGTTTTATTTAAACGTGTTCCACACTTTATCAACTTTTACCACCAAAGAAATTTTTGGGGGTTTTCTTTTTTTTTGAACTTTTTGACCTTTCAAGTCTTTTGCAACTTTCTAGCTTACTCAACTCCTCTTGATACAACTGTTTTTTTTCTTATCCTCAGAAAAGTGACATATATGTCACTTTTTTCCCTTAGATTTATTAATCTAAGGGTTCTTATTTATAGGGCTTAATATTATTCACAGGGTTTATAATATTAATCCTTAGGTCCAATATATATCCCCTTCGTTTATAATCACGGTCAACCATGCTCCAACGTCAAATTATGACAATTATTTTATCAATATGAAAATCAACCATGGTTCAACATTGCATTGTGACAAAATATTGTCTGCATATGAAAATAAACCATAGTCAACCATGGTCAACAATGTTGCAACGTCGCATTGTGACAAATATTGTCTTGATATCAAAATCAATCATGGTCAACCATGATAATTATAGGGTTTACAATATTTATCTTAGGTTTTATATACCTTGGGTTTATAATATTTATCACTCGTGTGTAATAGTATTCCCTTGATTTTTTAGTATCGATCCCTTGGGTTTATTATTCTCGTGGGTTTATAATGTCAATCCCATGGGTTTATTAATCTAAGGGTATATAATATTTATCTTAACATTTATATACCTTGGGTTTATAATATTTATCCCTTGGGTTTAATATTATTCCCCTGGGTTTATAATCCCTTGGGTTTTTAGTATTAATATGTTGTAGCGGCTACAACCACCCTCCAAAATTTTGGCCTGCATCAATTTCGGAGCCTCCCTTGAAAAGTTTCACTTGATGACTCCACACACCCAGGCTCACTCCGTGAGCTCCTGTGAGTGTTTACATTCGCCTTTCTTGTTTATTGCACTCAAGTCTCTACATGTTGATGTCTAATTCATGCTTGTGACTATGTTTTGGTTATGCTCAAAGTCTTTTTTTCGTATGTGTTTATTGTGTTCACCATGAAAGCATCTGTCACACTCACACACTGAGTCACATTCACTGTCACACAAGTGTCGTCCCAATAATGAACGATCAATCATGAGTGTCACACTTATCAATTGCACCGTCAGTCAGTCATGTTGAACATGTGTGTGTGGATGGTTTGGTTGTTTCGTCGTCAAGTCGTGCAAGTGTGTGTTCGTATGATCACCTATGCATCTTTCTACTATTCACACACTTAGTCATTTTTGTTGAATTTCTCACGACGAGACTCCTCATTGATAGCTGGACCATCACCCTGCTTTCGACTTGATCGACTGTCAACCAGAAGAACGCAGAAGCACCAAGCTACTTCCTTCAAGCAGAATTGCTTGCAAGTAGCTCAAACAACACTCATGCTAGCCACCTGGACAGTCGACCGACTATCATCTCAGAAATTTCGCAATGCTCATGGGTAGCCCTCCCGCTGCGCATGAGTCAGCTCAGCTCATAAAATGCGGAGAGATGATCAACAGGTTGGCCTTCTGACCTTAGTGCAGTTTTCCCAGCCAACAACTCCCAACAATAGACTACCTGCTAGTGACCCCAGCAGGCAACTAGCAGTTCCCTCTGAGAATTGCATAATTTTGGCTACCAGTGACCCTAGCAGCCAACTCACAGTTCTCTCTGGGAATTGCGCAAGTCTGGTTGCCAATGACCTTAGCAGCCAACTACAAGTTCCCTCTGGGAATTGCGCAAGTCTAGCTGCCAATGACCCAAGCAACCAACTAGAAGTTTCCTCCGCGAATTGCGCAATTCTGGCTGCCAGTGACCCCAACAGCTAACTAGCAGTTCCCTCTGGGAATTGCATAGTTCTGGCTACCAATCTCCCGAGCAGTTCCCCAGAAAAACTACACAATCCTTGCCTGCTAACCCTCCATGCAGCCCGACCCGTTCCTCAGGAAAATTACGCAAATCTGGTTATCCAGCCCTTGCTGACTATTAATTCCAGAAAATGCACAAAGCATGCCTTCCTTTCACTCCTATAGCCCAAACTGTCCCTCCCAAAATTTGTGCAATTTTTCCTCCTAGCTGAGCCAGACCTTGCAGTTAATCACTATCGACTCAAATTGTCTGTCTCCCTCCCTCAGTGACTCTTGTGTAGTTTTGATCAGCAGTTGCCCGGAGCCATTAATCTAAATAGATCATAGAATACTCTCTAAGTCTTCAAAATCATTCAAAAGATCAAAACCATCGCATAAGGGGAACCTTCAAAAAGGCGGAAAAACACTATCAGGAGGGGAAAAACAAAACAAAACGAGGAAAACAGGCTTATTGGAGGCTTCAACAGTGAATGCACAGTAGCCATCAGATCTGGCCAATAACCGGTCCAGATCTGATCGGAAAATAGCAATCCTCAAAGGTTATCGGAGGTTATTGGCAGAGACCATATGTATGTTGCGTAGCGATCGGTGGGGTCAATGAGGATCGTCGATCAAGCGCACAGATCAACGGCCCACGTTGCACCACCATATCGCATCAGCGAATTTCAATAGAAGCACTCCCCACGACCCAGGGCCCATGCGGTATGCGACTGTGACAAGACGCATCGGAGCCATATAGAAGGGCAGACATATATGCATATATATACGCGATAGCTGGACCCGATGGAATTACAAACAATATCTTATAAAGTTTCAGATCTGTCGATTGGCATTTTTAATGTAATTCCGTGTATTTCGTTTATTAAACGAAATACAAAGAAACAACATCGATGCGATAAAACCCGGACCCGAAGGGGTTTGGGAATGAAAATACATAATATTTGAAATCCGTCACAAGCCATTTTTGTGGTATTTTCACAGTTTAAATGTATTTCTCTGTGTAAACATAGAATGACCATTTCAGGGATTTCAAAGGCCCGATGCACTCATCCGTTGCAGAAATAGGTGGCCACCTCCCCTTAATGCATTATGCAATGATTGTTTAATGCTAGAAGAGGGATTCAAGCAGATAGAGGCTGGGAGACAGAAATTCAAGAAGCGGAAATGAATGGGCAAAGCAGATTGGCTTTAAAGCCACAGACAGAGAGCAACCAAAGCAAGCAGTATTGAAGGCAATGCTGATACAGAGAAGAGACAGAGACAGAGAGTGATTGAGAGAGTCTATGTACTCAGAGAGGATTGAGAGGTTCAAGCAAACTCTTGTTGTTGTATATGTTGTGTGTTGAGTCTCAAATTGAGCTCAGACTATTGTAAAACTCTGTTTGAAGACATAATATAAAGGTCACCACTGAAGGCTGGACCAAGAGATGTAGCCCAAGAGTATTGGGTGAACTCCTTATTAAATTTGTTGTGTTTACGTGTGTTGTCTATTATGCTTCCTTACTACTTCATTGTCTGTGTATTTCATAATCTTATCAATCCATTGCATAAAATAGCATAGGAAAATCCATGCACATGAGTCTATAATACCTTAATAGTTGTTTAAGATCTCATTATCAGATCAAGTGGTATCAGAGCTTTAGGTTGCTAAGGTTAGACAAGCTTGTGCTGGATTGTTGAATGCTAACTAGGTCAAAGCTCAAATTAGGAGAAGGAGAACTGGTTGAGGCTAACCCAAAAATTGGTAGAGTCTATCCTATGAGAAAAATGACAGAAGAAATTCCCTTAGAATGAGACTCTCAGTTCATGGACAATTTCATGACCATGAGAGCCATGGTAGAAGAGTTGTACTGAGAATTTAAGAAAGGTAGAGGTGAAGATACTTCAACCTCCAAACAAGACAAAGGAACAGAAGAACCTCTTCTAGATGGCCATTCTGAAGGCAAAGGGAAAGGAAAAGAGCCTCCTCTATCCACACCTCCTCATAGCCCTGAAAATAAAAAGAAGAAAACATATTTTATTAAATTAGATGTAAAATTTGATTTTCCAGTCTATGATGGAGAATTAAATGCAGAAAAGCTAGATAACTAGATTAGACAGATTGATGTGTATTACAGGGTGCAAAATAATTGATTCAGATATGAGTAAAATTCAGCTGGCCAGCCTATGCCTTGGAGGAACTGCCTTAGTATCCAGTGGGAAGGCAGGACATAAGTTGATTTGAAGAAGCTTGGTAAAATTCTTTCTCCCTAAAGTGAATTTGTTTCTACCATTAAAAACAGTTCTATCCACTAGGTTATATGCAACAAGCTATGATGAGTTGGCAAACTCTTCGCCAATTAAAAGGGAAAAGTGTAAAAAGCTATACCCAAGAATTTAGAAAAAGAGATTTTATTCTAGGCATTTCTTTAGACTCACCTGAAACTTTGTTGAAGTATACAGGTGGCCTACATAGTTATTTGAGGCACACCATTCTCATGTTTAACCCTACTAGCATAGATGAGGTATCTGTTCAGGCTACACATCTAGAGGCTAGAGGCAAGAATGTGAACCCAGAGATTGGGGGATCATCAAAACCCATTGCAAGCAAGAACAAGGAAAAGAGGAAGCAGAAATGGAAAGAGAGGAAGGAAAATTCTCTACAGAAAGCCAAACCTTCATGCACTCACTGCAAGAAGGATGGACATGATGATGAACATTGATGGTCTTTGCATCCAGAGCTGAAACCCAAGAAGTTCGATGGCAAGAAGAAGAAGACTATTGTTGCTATACAGAAAGATTTGTGGTCAAACTCGGGTGATGAAACAACAACCATAGCTACAGGTATAAAAGGTAAAAATTCTGAAGCATCTACTAGTAATTCTGCACAAACTATTGATAATGAAGAAAATGAGAGGAAAAGACATGAGATTTTTCATATTAGAGTTATTTTCAATCACCAAAAGATTGATACTTTATTTGATAGTGGCTCACAAGTAAACTTGATTTTTGAAGCAATTGTAAAGAAACTGGGGTTACTAACCACACCTCACAAGAAGCCATATCCATTAGGTTGGGTATGTGATAAAGCAAAGCTACAAGTAACTAGACAATGCAAACTTAGTTTTTCTTTTGGTTCAACATTTATAGATGAGGTTGAGTTAGATATCGTTCCCTTGGATATATAAGGAATTGTTTTAGGAAGTCCTTACTTGTATGATAGAAAATCCATTTTCTATAGAGTTCAAAATAAGTATCAACTCACCAAAGATGGAATAGAATATATTGTAAGAGCTCATAAACTCAAGAATAATTATACTCTCATAAACTCAGGGCAGATGAAAAGAATTGTAAATTCATATAAACAATTTTTACTGATGGTTGTAAAGGAAAAGAAACCTCAAAAAACCAATGTATTTGAGGGCTGTGATGCTAAACAGAAATCTAATTTAGAAAAAGTTGTTTCAGAATATGATATCTTATTTCAAGAACCTAAAGGTCTACCACCCAAAAGGGAAATTGTACATGATATTCATTTACAGCAAGATGCTCCATTGACTAACATCAGAATGTACAGGTTATTCGCTTTAGAGAATGCAGAGATCAAGAAGCGAGTACAGGAGCTGCTCGAGAAAGGGTTCATAAGGAAAAGCACATCACCATGCGGATCTCCAATCATGTTGGTGAGAAAGAAAGATGGTTCGTGGAGGATGTGTATTGATTGCAAAGACTGAATAAAATAATGATCAAGAATGGTTATCCCCTTCCTCGCATTGATGATCTATTGGATCAGCTGAAAGAAGTTGTTTACTTTTCCAAGTTAGAATTACGTAGTGGTTACCATTAGGTCAGAGTAGCAGAGCAAGATGCATGGAAGACTGCTTTGAAAACAAAGCAAGGGTTGTATGAATGATTAGTTATTCCCTTTGGCTTGACTAATGCTCCTGACACTTTCATGAGAGTTATGAATGATGTACTCAGGCCTTTTATTGATGATTTTGTAATTGTATATTTAGATGACATTCTTGTTTTCATTAAAACATGGGAAGAACATTTGAAGCATGTAAAGCAGACTCTAGATGTTTTGAAAAAAGAAAATCTCTATGTTAAATTATCAAAGTGTGAATTTGGAAAAACATCTTTGAATTATTTGGGTCATATTGTAGGGGATGGTGAATTGAAGATAGATCCCTCTAAGGTTGAAGTCATTGTAAACTGGCCAAAACCCGAATCTGCTACAGAAGTTAGAAGCTTCCGAGGAGAAACACAATATTGGAGAAATTTTATTGCTAACTTTTCCTTTATTGCAGCTCCCTTACATGCTTTAATAGGATTGAACAAGGTGTTTCAATGGGGAGGCAAATAGCAGAAGACCTTCAACACCTTGAAAGAAAAAATTAGTACAACACTAGTAATAGCATTGCCAGATCTTCAAAGACCACTTGAGATTGAAACAGATGCCAATGACTATGCCATGGGAGCAGTGTTGATGCAACATGGTAAACCCATATGCTACCATTCTGAGATATTTAATTCTACAGTAGTTAATTATCCCACATATGATAAAGAATTGTATGAATTAGTACAGACCGTAAAGAAGTGGAAACATTACTTAATGGGCAAAGAAACAGTTATACATACTGATCATCAACCACTTCAATATTTGAACTCACAAACTAAATTGCAGCAATCAAGACACTATAGGTGGATGGGTTTTCTACAAAAGTTTCATCTAGTCATCAGATATAAGAAAGGCATACACAATAAAGTTACAGATATGTTGTCTAGACCAATCATAAACACATCTACTATACTTAAGCATAATTCAGTATTGCATGAAAGCTACATTGAACAATATGCTCAAGATGTAGATTTTAAAGATGTGTATGCAAATTTAAGTCATGGAAAACAAGTAGAAGAATTGGATTATCATGTTAAGGACCAACTCTTGTATCATTTGGGAAAGCTATGCATTCAACAAACTGAAAGAGTTAACATAATTAGGGAAGCACATACTTCTCTGATATCAGGTCATTTTGGTGTAAGTAAAATAGTTGCACAACTGCAAAGATTCTGCTATTGGCCAAAAATGCATGAAAGAGTTTCTAGATATGTAAAAGGGTGTACCATGTGTGCTAGAAGCAAGCCCAACAATAGAAAACTAGGCTTGTACACTCCACTTCCAGTTCCTTCTCGTCCTTGGGAAAGTGTTTCCATGGACTTTGTTGGGGGATTGCCAAAATCTAGAAAAGGTCATGACTATTTATATGTTATTGTGGACAGGTTCAGCAAAATGTGTATTTTAATACCTTGTAACAAGAAGATTACAACTGAACAAACAACGAAGTTGTTCTTTCAGCATGTCTGGGTGCATTTTGGGTTACCCACTTCCATTGTATCTGATCGAGATTCCCGATTTGTTTGGAAGTTTTGGTCAACTCTGTGGGAATTGATCGACACCAGACTGAAGAAGAGCATAGCCTTTCATCCACAAACAGATGGCCAAACAGAGGTGGTCAACAGGACAGTGATCCAGTTGCTCAGGGGTTATTGTAGCAAGCATCCCAAGCTTTGGGATGAACATTTATGTTATGTGCAACATGCTTACAACCATGCCAAGCATTCTTCCACACAGAGATCTCATTTTGAGACTTGTTTTGGTTTTATACCAAGGTCTCCCTTGGATTTTGTCTTTGAAAAAGACATAGTGGTTGATGGACATAGTGATGTGGACAAAGCAGCCAGGTTCATTGAACAGATCTAAGAAATTCACCAGGCAGTGTAGGAACAGCTGGAAAAGAGCCAAGCCAAGTACAAGGCAAGGCATGATAAGCATTGGATGGAGCATAGCTTCCAAGTTGGTGATCAAGTGTAGCTGTATATTAACAAAGACAGAATGCAAGGTGAAGGAAAGAAGTTGAAGCCAATAAGGTATGAGACTTTCAAGATACTTGAGAAAATTGGTGAGAACGCTTTCTGCCTTGACATGCTAGCATACATGAACATCTATTCAGTGGTAAATGCAGAAAATTTAAGACTGCTTGAACCTTCATTAATTGAAGATCATAAAGAGCAAAGTCAATTGCCTTCTATTGATGATATGTTGCCTGAATATCTCAATGAGTTGCAGGAAGATACGATTTTGGACAGGAACGTGAGAACCATGCGCAGAGGGGATGTCGAGTACCTAAGAATTAGACTCAAAGGTTCAAAACCAAGCAGCACTCGATGGATGGAAATTGGGCAAGTGAGGAAGTTGTATCCTCACTTGGTTGATGCTTAAAAACCAACTTTTGGTGGTCCAAAATCCTTTTCAGTGGGAAGGCGTGATTCAATTGGATCCTAGAATACTCTCTAAGTCTTAAAAATCATTCAAAATATCAAAACCATCGCATAAGGGGAACCTTCAAAAAGGTGGAAAAGCACTATCGGGAGGTGAAAAACACAAGAAAACAAGGAAAACAGGCTTATCGGAGGCTTCAACAGTGAATGCACAATAGCCGTCAGATCTGGCTGATCAATGGTCTAGATCTGATCGAAAAATCGCAATCGGCAAACGCTATCGGAGGTTATCGGTAGAGACCATATGTATGTTGCGATAGCGATCGGTGGGGTCAACGAGGATTGTTGATCAAGCACGCAGATTGATGACCCACGTTGCACTGCCATATCACATCGGTGGATTTCAATAGAAGCACTTACCACGACCCAGGGCCCATGCGACATGCGACTGCGACAAGTCACATTGCAAAGTTGCATCGGAGCCATATAGAAGGGCGGACATATATGCATATATATGCACGACAGACGGACCCGATGGAATTACAAACAATATTTTATAAAGTTTCAGATCCGTCGATTGGCATTTTTAAAGTAATTCCATGTATTTCTTTTATTAAATGAAATAAAAAGAAACAGTGTCGATGAAATAAAACCTGGACCCAAAGGGGTATGGGAATGAAATACATAATATTTGAAATCCGTCACAAGCCATTTTTGCGGTATTTTCACAGTTTAAATGTATTTCTCTGTGTAAATAGAGAACGGTCGTTTCAGGGATTTCAAAGGCCCGATGCACTCATCCATTGTAGAAATAGGTGGCCACCTCACCTTAATGCGTTATGCAATGATTGTTTAACGCTAGAAGATGGATTTGAGTGGATAAAGGCCGGGAGACAAAAAGCCGAGAAGCGGAAATGAATGGGCAGAGCAGATTGTCTTTAAAGCCATAGACAGAGAACAAACAGAGAAAATAGTATTGAAGGCAGTGTTGAGATAGAGAAGAGACAAAGTCAGAGATTGATTGAGAGATTCTATGTACTCAGAGTGGCTTGAGAGGTTCAAGCAAACTGTTGTTGTTGTATCTGTTGTGTGTTGAGTCTCAAATTCAGCTCATACCGTTGTAAAACTCTGTTTGAAGACATAATAGAGAGGTCACCACTGAAGGCTAGACTAGGAGATGTAGCCCAGGAGTATTGGGTGAACTCCTTATTAAATTTGTTGTGTTTATGTGTGTTGTCTATTATGCTTCCTTACTGCTTCATTGTCTGTGTATTTCGCAATCTTATCGATCCATTGCATAAAATAACATAGGAAAATCCATGCACATGAGTCTGAAATACCTTAATAGTTTTTTAAGATCTCATTACCAGATCAGCCATCATCTCACATCACATCCCTGTTGGCTCTCCCGGTCACCTGCATTCAGATGATCATGTGTCATGGTAGACTAGGAGGTTTTGGATTTGATGTCATCTCGTCATGAGTGACTGCAAGTATAGGTGAACCAACAAACATCTCAAGACAACGAACAAGATGAACAAAGGGAGCACATGCAGATGGATAGGTTCACCAACAGATGAATGAACGAAGCATGCGAAGTGGACGAACGTGACGAACATGCACCTTCGTGAACAAGTGAGCCTGTCAAGCCTTCCAACATGAAAGAAAGGAACAACATGCTAGAGATTCATCAAGCGAACCAAGGACCATTGAAGACTGTACTAACTTCGCTATGCGGAGGTGAAGCTATGATACACCATGAAGGCATCCATCACTCAGCAAAATTGTAGCTCAACATGCACTCCAACAGCAACACGAATGTACCATCATTGTCATGTCAAGTCATGTCGAGTCAAGTCATGAGTCATGTTTCCCACATCTCTACTATGCACTTGTTTTCAATCAATGTGATGTAATGTGGAAGTCCAAGAGACCCACTTGTTGTACTTAGAGTCTTGTAAGTCGAAAATTCATGGAAGTCAAACGATCATGAGGGTAGTCGAATAGCCACAAGGGTTAGTTTCACCCTTGGCCATAAATGCCCGCCTCATTTATACATGAAAAGACTTTTCACCTCAGCTCCTCCCACATAGCCAAGATATTATATAATATTTTCTTTGAGGAGTAAGTAGTGGCTCTAACACCCCGCTGACGAGGTTAGTGATGTATGGTGTAACGATGTGTCTTGGAACTTTTTCTTAATTCAGAAGCCTGTCAATATTCCAACATGTTTTCACACATGTATTTTATTTGTTGTAAGACTAATATTTAACACTTGTAATGCATGTTGCTTTAACCATGTGTTCTACATCTAAACTAATTCATTTGTTGTAATGCATAATCTATTAATGGAAATGTGTTGTATATGTTGTTAATGTTGTCCCGTCCATGTCAACTGCTCTACCAGACATTAGATAGACCTTTCACATGAACCTTGTTGTAACAACCATTGAACTCATCTCGGACTGATCTGTGAGTGTTGTACGTGTTATCTTACCTTATATGTTGTGACTGCCACATTCGAGTGGAATGCTCCACCAGAAGTTGTGTATGTCCTTTGTGTTGTGTGTTCCTAGCTGAGTTGGGACTGATCCCTTTCAACCTGGAACTCATCTTCACCATTTTCCCCTCACATTGAAAGAACCATTGACACAAGTACACTTACACTCACCACACATGTGAACCTCACTTCTCGAAGACAAAGTGAACCACTCTCCTGTGCTGAAAATCAAGAGTTGAGGAAAATCCTTAAGATAATGGAAACCGAGCCATCATACCAGATGGGACTTCGACACCAAATGTTGTGAGGTCTAGTTGGGACTTCATGCCAGAGTGATCCCGTGAAATTTGGTGAGTCCAGCACCATCAACATTTCTGGCCCTAGAACAAGGGAAACCAGTTGTACATGGCTGAAATTCCCCACACTCACTCATCAACCATCTGGTCAAGGCAGTAACTCGCACTCCCTCTCTCATGACTCAGTAATTGGTTACTCCTCACCTCCCAAAATTGAATGCGAGATTTCATATCAACACCTTCGCTCTTCCCGCCCCATCACTCGCCAATTCGTGAAAGCAGTCGGACTGATCCCAGGCGTACAGTATCTTCCACTCCCACAGGGGTTGTTATATCATCGATGGAAGAAGTAGTCCTTGCTACTCTTGAAGGTTTAGAAGAAGCTATTGAAGACGAAGAGGAACCTCCAATCTTCTTTGAAGACGAGGAAGGCACTATTGTGGTCTTGGGATCAAACTCTGGTATAGGAGGCGGAGGGGAAGGTAGCGGAGGAATTAGAGGCAAAGACGAAGAGACAGACTCAGATCCAGAACCTTCAGATTCTGAAGGAGAGGAAGAAGATGAAGAGGACGAAGAGGGCAATGAGTTGGTTGACCCAAATCTTGAATGGATGACTTAGGGACCATTGGCTCTCCCAGATGTTCTGCACAAGATGCTGAAGTGAGAGGAGATAATGAACACCAAGTTTAACCCTGACAATATGGTGAATGAAAAAAACAATTGAGACAACTTCTACCTATAGCTGCAGACCCTTGAGGTACGTTATGACAACGTAGCATGTAGATTTTTTCCATATACCTTGGACGGCCGGACAGCTGCTTCGTATGACAGCCTTCCACCCAACTCTATATAGAACTGGGGTTCTTTCAAACATATGTTCATTGAAAAGTTTGTTGATGACAAGACTCCAACCATGCTACTCAAAGAATTGGGAAGCCTCAAGATGGAAGGAAAAGAAAAAGTGAATGATTTCAATCATAGGTTTACGCATATCTTGAACAAGTTTGCAGCAGACACCAAACCTCATGACTCCATCACTGTCGACTATTACACATCTGTGTTGCCAACCACCATTACGTAGTTCGTTAAGCGAGATATGAAGCCAACACTGTTAGAAAGTTGTGAAGAGGCTATTGCTGTTGAGAAAGACTTGCACTCCATTCAAGTCATCAAGTATAACGAATCAACGGAAGACTCCAAGGATGCGAGAAGAAGGCCCCAAGAAACGGTGAGAAAAGGCAGAGACAAGGAAGCAACTGACATTGACACCCTCACTCTCCTTGTGAAGAACTTGACCACCAAAATTTCCAAACTCAAGCAACGAAAGACAGACACATGCGCGAAAAGTCATCTGCCCAGATAGAGACAGGCAAGAAGTTCATCAACAGGCTCATCAAGAAATAGATGGTTCGGTTACAAACTTGCGCAGAAGCCTATGTTCCAACTCGATCAAGACGCTGATCCTAAGTATTGTTCCTTCCATGAAGAATTTCACCTTGAGAACTCTTGTTCAGATTTGAAGCGAGTTGTTACCTCTGTCTGTACTCATACACTTGATGTGGATGGTGACATACAAGAGCAGTCGGAAGACACTGATGATAACGAATAGGTTGCACCTGATGAAGCACCAAGTTCTGGGCATGTGGTGAATGCATATCAGTGCTCGTAGGTAGTCTCGAAGATGAACACCGAGAAGCAGCCCCAAAAACAAAATGATTGTTATAATCTTAGGAGTAAAGGGGCTCCCTCGACACTTGAGCAGATGCAAGAGAAAGTGAGACGGCTGATAAAGAAGGCCAATCCACCAGCTGCCTCAAAGCAACAAACACAAAGCAAGTCTGGGAAGACAGTGGCGGATAAGAACACATCCACAAGCAGCAAGTTGTAGAACAATTCGCCAGAAAACATGAGCATTTGTTCCACCCCGAACACCTCGGTAAGTCTATCACCTCTAGATTACAACATATTCAATGACATGAAGAAAAATCGAGTGAACATCAGTTTGTTCGAGTTAGCCAAAGTCTAGAGCCAACGATATATCCTGCTCTGTGCATGGGGACAAACTGAAACATACAGTGCGATATCTAGCAGCAAGGGAGCATGCATACCTCCCGGATCACTATCCACTATGCTCAATACACTCCGGATGGATGAATAAAACTTAGTTTGCCCCCCATTCCTACTTTCATTCGAATTTTTCAACTACAACGTCCACAAATGTTTGGTTGATTATGGCATAGATGCCAATTTCATGCTGCTCTCCATTGCCAAGAAGACCAATGCACGATGGAACAAAACATCTACGAGAACCATCGCACAATGGAATGAAACATCTGCAAGAATCATCCAACTTGATAGAACATAAGTACCAGACATTGGTGAACTAGGAGACGTAATCATCCAACTATCTCATGACAGTCGAGTCCACCAGTGCATCAACATAGTTGTTGTGGACATACTGGAAGAATATTGTCTGGTGCTCAATAGAGACTAGTCCAACAAGCTACAAAAGTAGTAGCAGCAGTACCAGCACGCCAAACTGTCCATGTACAAACAATCTGGGGGCCACGAGTCTTGGAAAATCAAGAACACATAATGCCTCAAGGACCGGTGTATCTCAGCCATCCAAAATAATGAACCATGCGTGATTTCAAGTTTTTTGAAGACCGAAGTCACAAACTATGATGTTGAAACACTCGTGTTGAACACACAAAGGACCAACACCATGAACGAACAAAGCAACCTGGGAACCCACTATGATCTGAAGATGGCCAATCTCGGTACAAGTTACACACTGCAACAACAACCAACTGTTGACCACTTGATCGAACAGTACCTAGATGGATCTGCACGAGTAGATGATGACCTGAGGAACCGAGCCATGCAACGTGAGATTCCAGGTAAAGGAGGAGACAAGCCATTCCAGCAAATAATAAGTAACACATACATGTTGTTTGTCCTCCTTTTGCCGAAAATATTGACTAACATTTTAAGTGTTAGGATTACTTGCAAAGTACGCCATCATACTTGGTTTTCTAATTCAAATCCTGCACATAAGAAATCTGGGAAGATATGTTTAAGGATTGACTTCAGAAACTTAAACCCTTCCCGAAGTAAAAAAAATTACCCTGTGCCATCATCCGACCCCCATGTTGCACACACTACCTGAGATAGTAGTGTTGTCTTCACTTGAAGATTTTCTAGAATGCCACCGGGTTCCGGTAGCAGAGCTCGGTGGACCGGTACTAGTCCACGAGAAACTTGGCTCACACATGTATCATTTGCAATCACTTGACAAGAGGATTAATAATCTTCCTATCAAATGGCCAAGTCCTCAAACATTAGTTCAGTAGGTCGGGCCACATCTGTGCCTTGTACATAGTCTGCTTGCTACTTGTTGTTTTGTTTGGTTTGTTTTGCTTATTATCTTTTCTTTTGCTTTGTTTTATTATGCTTACTATTTTTTGTTTGCGTACATTTTGTTTGTTTGATATATTACTATTTTTGTTTCCGCAAATAAGTGTTGCAAACTAATACATTCTGGCTTTTGAATAGAGTATGTGGCTGAAATTTGAAAAGACTTGTGACACTGTAGCACTTGGCCAATCTTGTGTCCATTTTCTCTATGCTTGGTTACAATCTTCGACTGATGAAGTCCTGATGGAAAATATGAACCATCTGTAAGGGAAGCTTTGGTCCAACTGTGAACATGTGTCCACACTGGGAAACCCCATGCCTGTACTCAGCCTTCTGCGCTCTATGTTGAAGCTAATCCAATTAGTAGAAACAGAGAAGGGGAAAATTCTAAGCAAGCCAACCTATGTAAGAGAACAATGTAAACTTTGAAACGGGAACTATAAACTCAAAATGGGAACTCTAGCCAAAAAACCCCAAAAAAACATCAAAAACAGTGCTAAAAATAAAAAGTGTGTATATTGGAATGATGTTTTTATTTTTTGGGCGTTAATTTTGAACATGTTTTAAAAATGGCAGTGACTACGAAATTTACTATGAAATTTTCGTGCAAAATATAGCTTCAAAATGAAAGTGATGATACTGGAATAATGATTTTTTTTTTAGGGCCAATTTTCAAAATTTTAAAAAAATGCTAATAAAACCAAATTTTTATGTGTCAAACAAAGTTGTTTATGAGGAAAAAACACGTTAATGTTTTTGGTAGAATATCATTTTTCTTTCCTAAGTATAAATTTAACATGTTTTCAACCATAACATGCTAGATACAAAAGAAATTGAAATTTTTTCAACTATAAAACTAAAAAACCATGACATTATGAACAAATTACATCACTAAATGAATTTAAAAGTCATTATTTGTCTATTGAATAAAACATACATTATATCTCTAATTTAATATTGCATTGTAGATATTTTAAAAAATAAAATTTATCATAATTAAGACATATAATCCAACAACATAAAAATGACTCAAAACTTCTCATTTAACACCATATGGAAAAAGATATGATGCATACATCAGTGATATAAACTGTCTTAAACAATTATTCAAAATCACTCATATTTTCTTTCACACCATCAGAATTCACATCTTCAGATGACTGACTGGATGCTGATGAAGATGTTCCATATTCTTCTCTTTCATCAACTAGTGCCCCATCTGAGTCCACATGCATGCCCAACATTTTAGGTTTCAAAATTCTTCTATATATATGACTAGTTTTAGCAGACTCCCATGTCAACACTGTCCCTTCTCGTAACAACCTTTTTAGAATCTCTATCGTCTTGAAGTGAAGAGTTCCACTCTTTGTTAAATTGAAGTCATAAACAAGTATGTCAACATCCTCCAATTTTAATATGTCTGTGCGGCGGCGATTTATATTTGTACCCTTTCTTTTTCTTTTTCTACCATTTTTTTGTCAACTACCATCTCTAGCTTATACACACCATTGAATGGGTGTGTATTTGTGGCATACCAATGTACTTCAACACTTGTAACATCCTCATTTTCTGTAAAGACCTTTATAACTTTAGCAACCCAAAATGGATAGCCATTGGGATCTCCATCTGCTAGCAATACAATCATGCAACCCTCCTTAATATCCTGTACTGAACCCCTATAAAGGTCTTCCATGGCTTCACGTTGTGCACGAGATCTTCTGGAACCAATATACATCTCTCTTTCTGCTGCCTGTGAAGAATTAATAATACCTTGAGATTGTTGTTGTTCAACAATGTTTACTTACTCATGTTCATTCGACACATTTTGTGGCCAAATAAATGGATTTTTCAAAGGTATATCTTCATTTGTTGTTGTTGAAATGAGATCACTTTGATTATTGAAAAATGACTCCCACCAAACTGAATCAGCAATTTCAAAGTACTCATATGTATATCTAATACATTTTTTAATTTCTTCCAGGCAATCAGAATAATTTATATCTCTGTTCTGTCTGCGTGCATTCTGAACTTCACCAACTGATTGTAATAACAATATTTTTGATGCAAATATTGGATGATCTGGAATGAACTTCAAAAATTGCAAACTTGATGACGGTGCCCATTCTGCAGTAGTTGAATACTTCTTGCCCGATATTAGTGTTTTCCCATCAGTTTTTTTGATACGAAATTGATGTTGGAAGCTAATGTCATTAAGTTGTTCAATGCATTTCCCCTCACCATATGATCCCAGAATAAACCTTCGCGTGTCAATAGTTTCTTCCAACACATCAAAAGTAGGCTCTGGCATGTATGATTTCTTAATACATTCAATTAGTGATGGCAAGCTCCCAACTTCCTTCCTCCTCAATGTGACTGAAAAACGACTGAACATCTGATCAATATGGTCATGAGTGTGCCCAACAAGAAGGAAACCAACCTTTACCTTTTGAAAAATTCTCAATTCAACAAGCATGTTTAGATATCCAAAAACAACCTGATTTTTGTTTTCATGGCAAGTGTTGTCCAATTGTAGATACAAAACTTCAGGAAGATTGCCAAACCAATGAGAAATCACATCATGAATTATGGTTATGGTCAGATTTGCATAATTATGAATATTTGGAGCTGTGAAGTACACCCTTGGCAACATTTTCCCATTGAAGACCATACAACCAACCAAGTGAAACTGAATAAAATTTTCCTCCTGTAAATTTTTGGGTGTGCGAACAAGATGTGGTAAAGGTGTTTTCTTCTGGTCCATACCATCAATTATCAAACCCAAATATTTATTTGGATTATCATAACAATTCTTTCGATGCTTGTACAACTTCTTCCTTTAGTTTGTTTGTTGTTCGCGATGCTCTTGAATTTTATTTGACAATTAAGTCTACACAACATAAAAGAAACTCATTAAGAAATATGTTTTCATAGTTGATGACTATACAATTTTAAAAGTTAAAGTTATGAATGGTTACCTCTTTCTGAGCATTCACATTTGTCCCTTTTTTATTTAAGATAAGCACATGTACTGCAAATCCCCATCCTTGTCTTCTTAGGAATACGGACATTGTTGAATTCTTTCTTCCATACCTTCAAAAAATATTGATATGTAATAAACTGGCCATGTCCCTCGTCACCTTCTACATATTCTTTGTATAAGTTGTAGATTTCTCGTCTTGAAAAATTATCTGGAATATGTATTGTCTCTCTATTTGGCATACACTCTCCATGCTTTGAAAAGAAATCTTTCATCCATGACATTGCAATATTTGATAATGGCCCAAACTGTCTTTTATGACGTACTTCTGAATAAAATGTGGGATCCTTTTCCAAATTTTCTTGAATTCTCGAGAGACGAAAATTCCCAATGGAATGAAACATTTTGAAACCTTTTCTACAGATAAATAAAGTCCCAATATGATAATCATAACCTGACAATGTAGATTGCATGCACCCAACTAAATATGAATTTTGCATGCTTTTATTCATTGACAAATATCTCTTCCTTCCTTCTAATGCAAATTTGAAATCCATATGTTTCAAGCAATATTTTTGGCAACATTCACTTGAAATGAGAGCACTGATAGAACTTCTTCTCGTCAGATATTCTACTCTACCCCTTGTATAACTAGAACAACTTGCATTGATACGAAAAGGTCTGCTCCTACTCCTCGATACAATATTTCTTGGCAACATATCCATCATTGGATCATCATTTGTATAAGGATTTTCATCATCATTAAGAGGAATGTTATCCACACTATGATCAGCTCTGCTTTTCAAATATTGACTTGTAGGATATTCTTCATCTTCTGCTTCTTCATTGCTACTGTCGTAGTCCTTAGAATTCAGACTGAATGGAAAATCTGACTCGATGTTTAATGGATATTCTTCCTCATGTGCATTGTCAGTGCTACTCTCATAGTCCATAGAATTAGGACTACGTCGAAAATGTGACGTTTACTTATCGAAGATGCTACATCTTCTCCTTTGTCACTGCTACCTTTATACTCATTACAATTAGGACTAAGTGCATGATCCTGTCCTTCATCACTGCTACTCTCATAGTCCTTAGAATTAGGACTAAGAGGACACAGTGACACTCCATTCTTTTGAAATTCATCATCACGGTCTTCATAACTATTGCTCTCATAGTCCAGAGAATTAGGACTAAGTGGACACTGTGACACTCCAATCTTTTGAAATTCATCATCCAACTCTTCATCACTGCTGCTCTCATAGTCCTTAGAATTAGGACTAACTGGACACCGTGACACTCCATACTTTTGAAATTCAACATCATGCTTTTCATCACTACTGCTCTCATAGTCCTTAGAATTAGGACTAAGTGGACACTTTGACACTCCATTCTTTTGAAAATCGTTATCATGCTCTTCATCACTGCTGCTCTCATAGTCCTCAGAATTAGGACTAAGTGGACATCGTGACACTCTGTTCTTTTGAACTTCACCATCATCCTCTTCATCACTGCAGCTTTCATAGTCCTCAAAATTAGGACTAAGTGGACACCGTGACACTCCGTTTTTTTGAACTTCACCATCATGCTCTTCAAAACTGTTGCTCTCATAGTCCTTAGAATTAGGACTAAGTGGACACCGTGACACTCCGTTCTTTTGAACTTCACCATCATGCTCTTCAAAACTACTGCTCTCATAGTCCTCAGAATTATGACTAACTGGACATCGTGACACTCCATTCTTTTGAACTTCACCATCATGCTCTTCAAAATTGCTGCTCTCATAGTCCTCAGAATTAGGACTAAGTGGACATTGTGACACTCCGTTCTTTTGAACTTCACCATCATGCTCTTAAAACCTGCTGCTCTCATAGTCCTCAGAATTAGGACTAAGTGGACATCGTGACACTCCGTTCTTTTGAACTTCACCATCATGCTCTTCATCACTGCGGCTTTCATAGTCCTCAGAATTAGGACTAAGTGGAATCTGTGACTCTTTATTTATTTGAAATTCTTCATCCCCTCTTTCATTAGTGTTGCTCTCATAGTCCTTAGAATTAGGACTAAGTGGAAGAATTGACTTTCTATTCATAGTGGAAGAATTTCCGCTATATTCATCGATATGAATAGAGTTGTTACGTGATGAAGATGTTGATGGTGTATAAATCGAAACTTCACTATCAGAACAATCAATCCCTTTCAAATAGAAGATGTTGAATGATACAAATGGAGAGTCCCCTAAAGATATTATATAGCTTAAAGAATGAAATTTTCCCTCCAAAAAGTTTCACGAAAATATTTCCCTCCAAAAATTTTCACGAAAGTATTTCCCTCCAAAAAGTTTGTTAGATTTATTTACATTCATTATTTTGTTCTACAATTTGTTGAAAAATGTAAACTAAATTTTTTTATGAAATAAATCATTAAAATTAAACTTGTATACTACAACTTCTACATTAATTATTTTAATAGTTAAAGTATATAATATTTACCAAACAATTGAATTTTTATTTTTTAGATTTTATAATATATTCTAAAACAAATTATCCCACATTCAACCCGTTGTAATTTTTTTTTACAATATTCACTTTATAATATTTTAAAACACTTATATATTAAAATTTCATTATCACTATTACTCACATCACATCACATCCAATCTTTCTGAAAAATGTTGAAAGACTCGTGAATTTATGGAGCAGCTACATCTCTATCAACAACATATTCAACGAAGAATTCTCGCAATTTAAAGGTAATTTAAATTTTTTCCTCAAAGATTTTTTTTTTTAAATTCATAATTTTTCTGAGCCAAAATAACAATTACATCCATCGTAAGCATGGTGGGCCCGATCAAACTCAATCGCCCAATACTCGTGGGTGGACCGCCGTGGTGTCACCGGCGCAGGGAGGTCGGGCGAGCGGGCGGGGTGTGAGGGCGTGGGGGGGGATAGGGGGTGTGGGGGCAGCCCAACAGCTCGCACGCCTGTCGTGGGGTTGGGAAATTCTCAGAATCACCTAATCCCCGCGGTGGGCAGGTGAGCTGCTAGAGTGGGCGCCACAACCCGACTCGTCCCCTACCTCCAACCCCCTTCCTGACACCCTCACTACCTTCACCCACACCCCGTGCCCTTGCCCCCTTAATCCATACCAGCCCAACCCACTGCTCGCCCGAGCACCCTCACCCTTCCCCTTGCCCGGCCCGGGCACCCTCACAACCCTCCGCGCCCTAACCTTCCCTACCCCCTCTGCTGGCTCGGGTGCCCTGCTAACCCCCCCTGTCGGAGCGCCCACACAACCCCCCGTGCCCCAAGCCTCTCAACCACCCCACCCCCCCGGCCCGAGCACCCTCACCCGCCCCCTGGCACGGGCGCCCTCACCCATCCTCACCCGCCACCCCACCTGGCCCGAGCGCCCTCACCTACCCCCCCGCCCGGGTGCCCTCACCCACCGTCAACCGTGCCCCCACCCGGCCCGGGCGCCCTCACCCGCCTCACCCGCCCGAGCGCCCTCACCCGCCCGCCCGCCTGCCTCAACCGCGCCCCCACCCGGCCCAGGCGCCCTCACCTGCCTCACCCGCTGGGGCGCCCTCACCCGCCGGGGCGCCGTCGCCCGCCCGCCCGCCCGCCCGGCGCCCTCGCCCGCCCGCCCGCCCGCCCGGCGCCATCGCCTGCCTGGTGCCCTCTCCCGCCCGCCCGGCGTCCTCGCTCGCCTCACCCGCCCGGCACCCTCACCCCTACCCGCCCGGCGCCCTCATCCCCACTCGGCTCGGGCGCCCTCACCCGCCTCACCCGCCCGCCCGACGCCCTCGCCCGCCCCCCCGCCCGACGCCCTCGCCCGCCTCACCCGCCTGTCCCCGCGGCGCCCTTGCCCGCACGCTCACCCGCCCAACGCCCTCGCCCGCCCGCTCGGCCGACACCCTCACCCACCCACCCGCCCGACGCCCTCACCCGCCTCAGCCACCCACCCGCCCCGCCTGCCCGCCCGCCTGCCTGGCGCCCTGACCCGCCTGCCTCCCCGCCCGGGCGCCCTCACCCGCCCACCCTCCCCGGCGGCCTAACCCACCCTCGCTCGGCCGTGCCACCCGGGCTGCCCTCGGCCCCGCTCGGCAGGCAGCAGGGCGATTCCGGGAATCAACCTGCAGCCTGCCAGGCGGGGGCAAGGGCTGCTCGGGTGGCGCAGGCGAGACCTGCACGACCCGGGCGGGGACGAGGGCCGCCCGGGTGGCGCGGCCGAGGCCTGCACGACCCGGGTAGCCCTAACCCCTCCCGACAGGCGGCAAGGTGATTACGGAAATCGCCCTATCGCCTGTCGGGCGGGGGTGAGGGCCGCCCGGGTGGCGTGGGCGAGGCTTGCGCAACCCGGACGGGGGCGACGCCCGCTCGAGTGGCACGGCCGAGGCATGCGGAAGCCGGGCGGCCCTCGCCCCCGCCCGGCAAGCGACAGGGAGATTCCGGGTGGGGGCGAGGGCCGCCCAGGTCGCGCGGCGGAGGCCTGCGTGACCAGGGCAGCCCGCGCCCCCAACCGGCAAGTGGCAGGGTGATTCCTTAGCCGCACAACCCGGGCGGCCCTCACCCCCACCCGGCAGGCGGTAGGGTGATTCCCGGAATCACCTTGTCGCCTGCCGGGGGGGGGGCACGGATTAGGGAGGGTCGGAGAGCGCGAGTGGGTTAGGGGGGTGAGGGCGCTAGGTGGGGGGCGGGTGAGGGCACCCAGGCGACGAGGGCATCAGGCGAGTGGGCGGATGAGGGCGCCAAGCGGGTGAGAGGGCGAGGGCGCCGGGCGGGGGGCCGGGTGAGGGTGTCGGGCGGGGGGGTGGGTGAGGGCAACCGGGCAGGCGGGCGAGTGAGGCGGGTGAGCGGGTGAGGGCGCTAGGCGAGCGGGCAGGCGGGCGAGTGAGGCGGGTGAGCGGGTGAGGGCGCTAGGCGAGCGAGCAGGTGGGCCAAGTGGGCTAGGGTGCCAGGCAAGCGGGGCGGGCGAGCGAGGGCGCCGGGCGGGCGGGGCAGGCGAGAGAGGGCATCGGGCGGGCGAGGGCGCCGAGCGGGCGAGGTCGGGCGGGTGAGGGGGCCTTGTGGGGGGGCGAGTGAGGGCGCCAGGCGAGCAGGGCGTGCGAGGCAGGCGAGGGCGCCCGAGTGGGGAGGGCAGGCGAGGGAGCCCGGGCGGGGCGGGCAGGCGAGGGTGCCGAGCGGGGCGGGCAGGCGGGGGCGCCCAAGCGGGGGAGCTGGTGAGGGCGCCCGGGCGGGTGAAGGCGCCGGGCGGGCGGGCTGGTGAGGGCGCCCGGGCCGAGGGTTGGGGGGGAGGATTGGGCGGGTTGGGGAGGGCATTGGGGGTGTGTAGTGGGTGAGGGCGCGCGAGCCAGGGGAGGTTGCAGGGGGGTTGTGGGGGGGGAGGATTGGGTGGGTTGGGGAGAGCGTTGGGGGGGGGGCGTTGTGGGTGAGGGCACCCGGCCCGAGGGGAGGTTGGGGTGGTGCGGGGCGGGTGGGTGTGGGCGCCCGCGCCGGGGGGGGGGGGGTGTTGGGAGGGTTGGGGTGAGCGGGTGGGTAAGGCCGGTCGCACCGGCCGGGGGGCGGGGGGGTTGCGAGGGTGTTCGGGCGGGGTGCCGGGTGAGGACGCCCGGGCGGGGTGCCGAGTGAGGGCGCCCGGTGCGGGCGGGGGGGTTCGGGAGGGTTGGGGTGCATGGGGTTGTGAGGGTGCCCAGGCGGGGGGGTGGGTGAGGGCGCCCAAGGCATGCATGCCCTTTTACAATGTGAGGGGTGGTTGGT
The DNA here is from genome assembly GCA_031772625.1 of Pinus tabuliformis. Lineage (NCBI taxonomy): Eukaryota > Viridiplantae > Streptophyta > Pinopsida > Pinales > Pinaceae > Pinus > Pinus tabuliformis. Next base: position 187,037,939 of record CM062807.1, on the reverse strand, counting down.
GGGGCGATTGTTGATCATACAAATAAAAAAATTTATGATATATTTTTGTCGTTAATTTAAGTTAATATGTTTTTATTATTTACTGATTTATATGTTTCTATTTTTCAGGAAAATGGCATCAAAGAGAATTTCAGTGAATCTTTCTGGACCAAAGACTCTTTAAGGTGCATCTTCAAGAAACATTGGTGAACGAACTCCACCTGAGCTCATGACTACAAATCTTTCAAGTGATAAGAAGATGATTTCAGACTGGAAGAATTCGAAAGAAGTGAAATTTCGATCAATAATTTGGTATGTGAAAGGAAAAGAAAGGACAAATGTGAATATATATCTATATATTGATATACAAAATGATAATGGAAATTTTGAGGTGATGAGAAGAGTCATAGATATGTGTTTGGTACTAGACACTGAAGTTGTTTACGTACTTACAAAGGCTCCCAAGTCACATGAAAGGATTAAATACCGACTATCATATTCATTGTATGACACGAGAGAGGTATCTACAAAGTTGTGTAAACAAATCGTAAATGAGATGACACAAAACATCATAATTATTGTTATTTATATTTGTATTTTGCGTTCTTAAAAGTGTCTCGCTATATTTTTTAGCTTTTTTTTTTATTGACATATGATATTTTGTTTGGCAAAATTTTGTTGAAAGTTGTTCAATTAGGTTGGGAGGCATTCATTCATAGAGCATGATATCATGAAAGTTGTCAGCAGTTTTTACTCAGTGTCAGAAGAAGATATGGAAAATAGGCAAAATGTAGTAATTGATGATGCTACAAAACTACATCCAAAGAATCAGAAAAAAAGCCCTCTGGTGGATAAATCTAGCAAGGGTAAACAAGTTACTTTTGAGAACGATGAAGTTGAAATTGACAATGAAGCATATTTTTTCATTACTGAAGATGACATTGGAACTGAGAAGAGCCATAAAAAACCAAAAGTAACAATGCCCAAGAATAAATCCATTGGGAATGTTATGACCAAGAAAAGTAACGCTGAAAATTTTGAAGCAGTCATTACCAGCAGTCAAGAACCTAATGAAACTTGAAAAGAAAGCAGAGAAGTCATTACACCAGGAGCTGATTAGAGGATGGCATTATCAAAACAAAACAAAATGTCATTCGAGAGAATTTGACAAAGAGAAACTTAATTGATGGTGGTCGCACATTTCAGCTTAATGTCAGGCAAACCTATAAAGCAAGTGAAGGACAATGTCAATATCAAGTTAGAAAGCCATATCATCTGCATGTTCACAACTTGAAGACATTGATGAGGTACAATCCATATGCTCATGTAGTTAGTTATGTGCTTCTTGTTGATCCACTTCAAGTTCCCAACAAAGAAGCATTTGATAAGTCAAAATGTTTTGAATACAATTATTATGTGCTTGGGGAGAACCATTCTATAGAAGCTCAAAGACAATTGATGGATGAATATCCTAATAACCCACGTTTTGAAACAATGAAATTTATCATTTACGTTGGTTTATCAAATACAGAAGCAAATTTAGTGGCATGGGATCATAATTCAGATAATGAATATAGGATGTCTATGACTTTCATCCAAAGGGTTAGATTTATTCATAGTGAATTTGAAGAAAAATGTGGTGGGGATAGGATAAATGTTACTGCAGATTTCCGAAAGGAATGTTGTATGGAAATAGGATATCAAATTGAAGAGAAAACAAATTCAAAAGGTGGAAAAGGAAACAAACATAGTGATTTACTCAGAGGTGTTGGTAACGTTTTCCAATTGGCATGTAGAACTGGAGATGTTTGGAAGTTGATTGATGAGATTTTTACCATGTGGGAAGACATTGCCATTAAAAACCAGAAGGTCAAAAAGTCTAAGCCATTGATATGTGGCAATAGTAAATTAGCTCCTGAAATGAAGCAGCTTCCAGATGATATGACTATCACACCTTGGAGGGCGATGCAAGGAGTGAAAGATGATAAAATTGTCAAAACAATATTATCTCGTGTGAGGTCAGGGAAATTATCATTGGAGGAAATGTCTGAAGAATTTCAAAAGTAAGTTTGTTGAATTATTTTTATTTATTTCTAGATTATAATTATATTTTAAATAAAACATGTTGTTCTTCGTAGTACTTGTTATACATATCATTATATTAACTTTTTGTTACTTTATCTATGCAGTCACAAAGTTTATATGAAAATTCAAGAACAAATGGTTAGATTGTTGAATGAAGATAGTTGGGATGATGTTGTATGCAACTATCCAGATTCAAGTTCTACATCAACATTAAAAGTTTTTTATCTTGCATTTAAAAAGGTATCTTGATTTATACATTCATTTTTATTCACCTGTGTACTATTTTTAATTTATAACTTACACATATATTTGTTTATTTAATAAAAGATGAGGAAGGATGATAATGGAGCGCCAGATAGTTTCAAAACCTTTATTAAAAAAATAAAGATCGAAAGAATCAAAAAGCAACGTATTAAGAATGTTCAACTTGATCCAAGTCTTAATCATTTCATTTGGAATGGGCTAGACACTATTCAATATCAAGTAATACAAGGCGACTGTGAAGACATTGCTAAACTCATACCTAAAAGGGATTATGCCCTAGTCATTGTAGATATTCCCCATGGTTTCAATATTCCAAACATTGACTATGATAGTGACCCTTATACTTATCAAGCTTTTAGTAAAGTGGTTGTGGGATTTGTAGAAGTCACGTCATCACCATTATGGAGATTTGTGACATTTCATTCAGACACACAATTGGAATTGATATTGTCAAGCTTCAAGGGGAAAACAAATTCAAGGATGCAGCTTACATGGTAAGACGTTTAAAATGTATATTTGATTAATGTTGAAAAATTTATTTATATACAAGTTAATTCAACTTTTACTATTTCATGTTACACGAAAAATCCAAATCTTCTTAACAATGAAGATCAACAATTTATAAATGATTGTGAGTTCATCCATATTGATAGTTGGGCAAAAGATGATAGCCATATGTCTATGATTTTTAATCGGGTAGACGGAAAGAGTCATAGCCAAATACTGACTTATGATGCTGTTGTGAGAAAACTAACGTATGAAGACAAGAAGCAAAAGGAGAGATAGTTAACATTTATCAAAAACCACAATTATTGATTAACTATCTTATAGACATTTGTTCAGATGAAGGAGATTGGGTTCTGAATTTATTTTCTGGCTCAGGTAAGTTTTATTATATGGAATTGAATTTCAATATGTTATTTTTTAATTAATATGTCATTGTACTAATTTAGTTCATTATTTCGTTTGTGCTTGATAATTAGGTACAACACTAGCATGTTGCCTTCAAAAATGAAGAAATTGCATTGCAATTGAAAAAGATCTAGTACAATGCAATTTCATTCAGCAAAGAATTAATGCTCTTCAATTTCTTCCAGATGCAATGCAAGAAATTGGGTTGAAGAAAGGGGACTTTAGTGAATCACGTGTGGCAAAAAAGGCAAAGGAACCCCAACCACCATTACATGGAATGTTTGGAAAGACATACATTGGGAAATTCGCAGACATCAAAGACCCATTAGAAGAGGAATATGAGCAAAATGAAACAGAAAATATTGTGGAAGAAAACAATGATGAAACTCTAGAGGACGAAGAGTTTGGATTACGTGACGTTGTTGATTAAATTTAAGTTATACTTGTAAATCAAGCTTTGCAATGTTTTGACTTTGACATTTTATGAGAAGAATAAACACTCAATTAGGGTTGTTATACGTTCAATATTTGTAATATGTGATTTTCACATTGATTTTTAAGTTAATCATTATTTTTTGAAAAAAAAAAGTGATTATTATTATTTTTTTCACATGAAATTCATAAAAAAAACTATTATTCTACCATTTTTAGTTAAAATTATCGTATAAAAATTGTGATTTTGACATGTCAATTCTAGCAAAAAATTATCAAAACGTGTAGTTTTTTAGTTATATTTATGTTAAAAATGGTTATTTTTATGTCCATTGTTAAAAAATATTGTTTTTTAGAAAAAATTATTTCATGTGGATTGAAAAATTAATTAAGGATGTATAAATATGTAGAATATCAAAAATTCTAAATCTCCTAATTTAAAAATGCAAAACAATAAAAACCTCACTAAAAAAAAAGTTAAAATTAAAATAAAAAACAAGAAAATGTGAAGAAAACGACCACTTCAAAAATGATCAAATTTACAAAATAATTATTTACATTTTATACATTAGAAATTTTAAAGCCAAAAAACAGGTCTCTTAAAAAAAGGAGGTGATGCAGAATACTCACTTTTTAAAATCAGCATGAAAATCACTACCATTTTAAAACGATTCTAAAACGTAATGTACATAAAAAAATTAAAGTGCCAAAAACTATGCTCTAAAAAAAACATGTTCGTTCTGCATCACCCCTTTTCAAAATCAGGTCATTTTTTTTCTATCTCTACGAAACGGGTAACAGTATCAGTTCCCGTTTCAAAGTTTACATTGTTAGAGATCTTAAATGCTTATCTAAAGGAACAACCTCTTCTGCTCTCAATAATTCGGGATAACTCTTCTGCCCCAAAACTAAATAAGTGCCTATGCACAGTCCTCTTTAAAAATACAAAGGCGAAAGAAGAGAAAGGCTTCCTGTGCAGAGAGATGAAGCATGCAACTCCACCGGGGTACTTACCAGGCTTGCTGGTAGTGGAGCAATGTATGTGTTCCTATGTGACTCCGTTGGGGTATTATCCAGGCCTATTGGTAGCGGAACAACACCAAAGATGAAAACTCATACTCTGAAATTATTTAACTCGCGAACTAAACTACCCTTCCTTGATTTGAAACACTGTGATCTAAGCTGAACTTTTGATTGTGTTTTACTGAGTTGGAAAAGGGTGAACCATGTATTTCCATGGGGTAAGTGGGGAAACTAAAGTAACATGCACAATGATTCAATACTCACTGAAAGACCAAGACCATGTGCTAGTAACAAACCTAAACAGAGAAGTTAGAGTTCTACCAGTGTGTCGCCGAGTGTTGTAACGGCTACAACCACCCTCCAAAAGTCTGGCCTACACCAATTTTGGTGCCTCCCTTGAAGAGTTTCTCTTGATGACTGCACACACCCGAGTTCACTCCATGAACTCATGTGAGTCTTTACATTCGCCTTGCTTGCTTATTGCACTCAAGTCTCTACATGTGGATTTCTAAGTCATGCTTGCGACCGTGTTCTGGTTATGATCAAAGTCTTTGCTCCGTATGGGTTTGTTGTGTTCACCATGAAAGCATTTGTCACACTCACACATGGAGTCACATTCACTATCGCGCAAGCGTCGTCCTGACCATGAATTGTCAATTACGAGTGTTGTTCTTGTCGCTTGCACCGTCGGTCAGTCGTGTTGAACATGTGTGTCTAGATGGTTCAGTTGTTTCATCGTCAAGTCATGAGAGTGTATGTTCGTATGATCACCTATGCATCTTTCTATTGTTCACACACTTAGTCATTTTACTGAAGTTTTCATAACCAGACTCCTCACTAATAGCCGAACCATCACCCTGCTTTCGACTTGATCGACTGTCAACCAGAATAGCATAGAAGCACCAAGCTAGTTCCTTCAAGCAACGCTACCCACAAGCAACTCAAGCAGAAATCATATTGGCCACCCGGACAACCGACCAATTGTTCATCTCATAAATTGTGTCATGCTCATGAACAGGCCTCCCATTACCCATTAGTCAACTCAGCTCAGAAATTGCGCAGAGATGATCAGCAGGCCGACCTTCTAGCCTTAGTGCAGTTTTCCTAGCAAACAGCTCCCAGCAGCAGACTGCTTGTTCCCTCCAGGAATTGCGTAGTTTCTGCTGCCAGTGAACCCAATAACCAAGTGGCAGTGCCATCTAGGAATTGCACAAGTCTGGCTGCCAGTGACCCCAACAGCCAGCTGGAAGTTCTCTCTGGGAATTACGCAAGTCTCGCTGCGAGTAACCCCAGTAGCCAACTGGTAGTTCCCTCTGGGAATTGCGTAAGTCTGGCTGCCAGTGACCACAGTAGCCAACTAGCAATTCCCTATGGGAATTGACTAAGTCTATCTGCCAGTGACCCCAACAGCCAACTGGCAGTTCCCTCTGGGAATTGCGTAGTTTTGGTTGCTAGTCTCCTGCGTAGTTCCCTAGAAAAACTGTGCAATCCCTGTCTGCTAACCCTTCATACAGCCCGACCCGTTCCTCTGGAAAATTACATAAATCTGGTTGTCTAGCCCTTTCTGACTATTTGTTCCAGAAAATGCACAGAGCATGCATGCGTTTCCCTCCTACAGGCCAGACTGTCCCTCCAAAAATTTGCACAATTTTGCCTCCCATCCGAGCTAGACCTTGCAGGCAGTCACTGTTGACTTAGATTGTCTATCTCCTTCCCTCAATGACTCTTGCGCAGTTTTCATCAACAATTTCCTGGAGCCATCATCCCGCATCATAGCCCTACTGCCTCTCCCAGTCACCTGCATTCGAATGATCATGTGTCATGATAGACTAGGAGGTTTTCGATTTGATGTAATCTCGTCATGACTGACTGCAGGTATAGGTACACCAACAAACATTTCAAGACGACGAATGGGATGAATGAAGGGAGCACATGTAGATGGACAAGTTCATCGACGGATGAATGAACGAATCATGCGAAGCAAACGAACGCGATGAACATGCACCTTCGAGAACAAGTGAGCCTGTCAAGCCTTCCGACATGAAATCAAGGAACAACATGCTAGAGCTTCATCAAATTGTTGGGTGCAAAAAGGTGTTTTTAAAACTCCTAATTATCTTCACATTAGTTATCAATCCGGGCAAGATTTTCTATTTCAAGAGTGTACACAGTTTTTGGTGGCTATTTACTCAAGAGTAATGTTTCTAAATTGCAGTACAGTGCTTTCAAATACAAGAGTAAATGGATGTTTTAAATAAAACTCCTTGCCATTAAAGGAAACTCAATGCTCTGAAACTAAATCATTTATTCGACAAAGTAACAACAATTATCAGTCAAGGATATAGTAGCAATAACGCATTCCTTGTTTAACTCATGTAAACTAAATCAAGCATAAATAAGATCCCGAATCTGAGAGATTTGACAGAAATAGCCAATGTTCTTTACAGTTGTTGACTTCACACACAACACACTAAATAACCAAATTGGAAATGACAATGAAGTAAATCAATAATGCTACTGCAACTGATGGAAATGAGATAATTATGCTAACTGTAAGAATGCTAAAAGGAAAAACTAGATGATTGCAGAAAGTAAATGAGCAGCAAAGCCATATAATAGAAATGAACAGCAAAGCTTATGTGACTGCAATGAACATCAAAACTAAGTTACTGAAATGAACAACGAAGCTCTGTAATTAGAATGAATAGCACAACAACATACTTTCATAAAGCAATGATCTTGTTATGAGGGAAATAAACAACAACGCAATTCAATTGCAGAAGGTAATCATTAAACAAACAACACTTGCAGAAATCAGAAATTAGGCAAACCACACTGTATGGTACAGGAACAACAAGTAGATCCACCAGGAGCCAGGCCCTTAGCTGCCGGTGAATACCATCAGATTACTTCAGGAGATGCAAAGGAACAACAACTCTACTTATATATTAATCATCAAATCGCGTAGCATTACAGTAAGTTGTGTCTTCTCAGCAGCGAGAGTCTGTAAATAAAATTACAATTCGGAATAATAATTGTTCCATCCCCCTCTCCTCCTATCCTATCATATCTATCTCTAATCTAATAATCCATCTAATTACCCATAATTCCCATAATGAATCCCTTTCTTTGATCTCTGTTCTAATTTAAATACAGAGAGAGCCGAGAGAAGTTACAACATATATGATTACAAAATTATTTCTATTACAAAATTGGATTTTTCACAAAAAATTGATCGGCAAGATCATATGTAAGATATCTTTCCATCAACATTCAACAGGAACAGGTCGAATTTGGTATTGCAGCTCAGATAGTTTGGAAAACGGCCACAACAGCGAATCTCAGAAAAACGTCTTCAGAGAACCTTTTATTTATCTTAGTACGGACCGAATTTTGGAAAACTGCCCAGTGCAAAACTAATTTGGTCCATTCTGAACAAAACCCATGTTTCTAATTTTCCAGATTCTTCTCCATTTGCCCGAACCATTCAATACAAAACTGTCACTTCTTATTCCAGCGAATTTCTGAGTTGGCACATTTAATGATGAGCTGGAGATCAAATCTTCAATCTGGAAAATATCTTGGAGGCTAAAATGGTGAGTGATGTTACAACCAATTTATTAATAAACCATCATTGATAAAATCATGCATAATCATCAATTTATAAAAGATAAAGGAGAAGAAATAATATTTATCCATAAGAGAAAAAATAATTATAAGATGGAATTATATGATAAACCCTGATAAATGACATGATAAAGAAGAGTAGAAATGGATGAAATAGATGTTAAAAAGTGATAATAATAACGACATATTAACGGCCCAACATACCCCCAAACTGAATATATTGCATGTCCTCATGAAACCCAAAACTGAATATATTGCATGTCCTTATGCAACCCAAAGACTCTGTGTTAACCAAGAAATAAAAAATTGGTCATCCCAACTCATGAAATGGATGCAAAAAATTAATTCTTCCTCAAATAATGAATATTCAATTTTAGCAATCTTGATGATGGCATAACAATTTTTACATTGATGTTCAACTTATGTGTATATGAAGTTGCAGCAAAATATGATATAAGTAACAACAAACTTCATTAACCATTTTCTCAAAAACTACAAACCAAATTTTGCTGAAATTTTGCAAGTAGATTTATAATATATGAATGTTTCTATGATCCAAAAATCAGATTGTTTTGATGCACGGATCATGACATATAAACAAATGGCTATAGATGATAGTGCACGATTTCTGAAATTCGTCAAACTAATTTAACTTTAAATTTTATGGGTTTGTGTATTTTAATGATACCTTTTTGGTATTCAGAAATCACAAGAATTTAGTTCATAGTTTTAAAAATATATGCAAATAAATTTCTGCACTATATACTAATGAAATTGTATGCCTTAAATGTGAAAGAAAGTAGAAAACATTCATAATGCGTAGCAATTCCTACCCCAAACTGGAGAATTAGCATGCCCTCATGCAATTCTAGAAAACAAATTGAGGTGGTCGCTACCATCTATTGAAATCTATGCTTGGTGTAAAACAACATGGAATAAGGGAGGTGTTGAGAATGAATAAGAAGATCAATGGATGATAAAGAATATTAATGACAAGGTCATAAGAAAGAAATGAATGAAAGCAACACTCCCCCAAACTGAAAGATGATATGTTTATGAAAAATGGGAAGTGGTAAAGATGTGGAATGAATGATGATAAATAATGCTCAATGGATTTTCATGAAATTCTCTTAAATTCGTATTAAATCAGAAAATTATGCTATTTTACTTCAAGTTTTACCTCCAAAAAGAAAAATGGGGAATGACATGTATGGACTGGCATTTGTTGAAGCTGATGTAGGCATATTTGATGCTGAAAGTGATGTAAAAGGTGGAATCTAGGCAAAAACATCATGTCTAAACAATTTTTCGTGTTCGCGAGTTGCTCGAGCCTCCTCTGTTAGTTGCAATAGTGTGATCATGCTACAAATAGAGTTTCCCCCCATACGTGTTGTTCTCCTGTAAACAAATCACTATTTTGCATACAATGTTCTTGAATCCACAGTGTTAGTTTTGAATAGCAACAAATAAGATGCATGCAAAAATTTCAGTCAGAAAAACTTTTGTATAATACTAATATTTTGTCAAATCAAAAGGTTATGGCAGAGTGCAATAATCATATCGCATGCTATCCCATAATGCATACATTCCCCCCTCCAATTGGAAAAGGGATTCCATGACCATAAAGCCTATGAAAGGTGTTACGCTGACGACAAGGCAAGGGAATGAACAATACGGCAGTGAATGAAGCAGAGTACACATATCAATGATAGGACGATGAAAGTTATGGTTATAATGAGAGTAGAGTGTGTAAAGATAGTTATGAATAAGAGATAGGATGCTTTGGATTGATGATAAGTTATGCGAAAAAGAAAAATGACAGCAATATGCCAAAAAGATGCTTTGTTGATGGTATTCTAGCTGAAAATGATGCGATTGATCAGAAAACAATTTCTCATACGTAAAGGTTCAAAACAGAGAAAAATTTAAGGAAATAACTTCTCTGATAAAAGGAAAGAATAAGAAAAGGGTACTATAGTAATATTTGACGATAAGATATAACTTCAATACCATAAGAAGAGCCTCTGCTGCCAGCAGGCGTCCATAGCCTCGGCAGGGTTGCTTTTTAACCCATATGAGCCAGGATCCTCAATTTATAAATGGAGATTTCGAGTGTTGTTCTACAGAAGAGATCAGTGTGCTGGCGTGGTAACCAAATAACCACACTTCCATTCACTAGGATGTAGCAAAAGAGATTAGGCCGGCTCGTGATGAGACCTCATGTTCCAAGGATATTTTAGCTATCAATGGATCATAACCCTGGTGTGGTGGCCATAATGGAAATGTCACTTTGTTACAGCCTTATGAACATGGTAGGTTGGCTTGTAATGAGACACCCTATCCTCCATCTGCGAACAAAATTGTGTCGTTATTACACATATTTATGATAAAAAGAGGGACGCTCAGTACTCCTTAAGAGCAGGGATGGTGGAAAAAGTTGAACATGTCAATCGAAAAAAATATACCCATAATCTCATTTATTACAGACAAAGAAGATTATAACCAGGAAGGGTGGAATCAGCATGGTATTAAGATGATCAATCAGTATCATGTACATCAGAAAACAGTTCAGTAAAGTAGTATATAAATAATTGCGTCCCTTTTGAAAATAATCTATCATGAAGGAGTTGTCCTGTTAAAGATCATAATGTGAAAGATATTAACTCGCTTCAATAGAATCCATAATTCTTGTCCTCACAAAAGTAGTGTACTTCATGCCATGATGGGGAATCAATAAAATGTGGTTGAGATGAATTAGGAATAATCCCACAAGAGGAAAGAAGGGTTGTTCTCGAAAATACTCCCAAAGTGTTGTTCCTTTGAAGGAACAACAAAAACAATCAAAAAGGTGTTGTTCCTTGTAGGGAACAGCAAAGGAAAATACACGCAAAAGTATTATTCAGAGATATCTGAGTAGAGAAGGTATGATGGATATCAGAGGGTATGAATCCATTTCATATCATCAAACATCAAGTCTCCATCATTTGTCGAGAAGTCATTCCAAGGAACAAGCCATTCACCACACATAAGGGACAGTTTTTCTTCAAACTATGTTTCTAGGCAAAAAAAGATGAATTTGAGAAAAGTGAGAGAGGTTTTTGTCCATCATTGACTTTAGAAGAAAAAAATCTTTTATTTTTTTCACAGGTTTCATGCTTTGGGAGAAATGTTGAAAACATCATTTGCCTCAGGAGGGTTAGTGCACCTCTGGAGTGACCTTGGTAAAATCAATTTTTCTCCTATATGAAATGACCAAATGACTTGGTTGATGAGTCAATTGGTAAGTAGACACAAATATATTTCCAATGAGATATCATGAGCTCAATTTGGAGTTGAGGAAGGCCTTCAAAAGTTGACTGCAACATCACTATGCATTTCAGCAGCCTCATTCTACACATTTTGACCAGTTTTGGGAGATTGGACTTTTGACAGGGCAAATGAACTCCAGATTGAAAAATTAAAGATGTTCTGGAAAGCAGACTCGACAACCTTTGCAAAAAGCTATTGCACACTCAATTTGGCTAAGGGGGAGGCCTCCAAAAGCTGGTGGAAAGTGGCACTGCGCTTTTGATGAGTTTGCCCAAAATTGTTGTTCTTTAAAAGGAACGACTACTGTTCCTTAAGAGGAACAGCAGTTGTTGCTTAAATGGAACAACAAAAACACAAACACATGAAACCGATGCTCCTTAAATGGAATGGTTTTTGTTCCTTAAGAGGAATAGCAGTTGTTTCTTAAGAGGAATAGCAGCTATTCCTTAAGAGGAACAACAAAAACACAAACACGCGAGATTGTTGTTCCTTAAATGGAACAGCTGCTATTCCTTAAGAGGAACAACAGCTATTCCTTAAGAGGAACAACAAAAAGACAAACATACGAAACTGTTGTTCCTTAAATGGAATGGCTGTTGTTCCTTAAGAGGAACAACAGTTGATCCTTAAGAGGAACATCAAAAAGACAAACATAAGAAACTGTTGTTCCTTAAATGGAATGGTTGTTGTTCCTTAAGAGGAACAACAGCTGTTCCTTAACAAGAACAACGAACAAAATTCATACGAAAATTGGTGTTCCCTGTAGGGAACAACAAGGTAAAAATAGAAAAAAAAAAAAAACTAATATATAATATATTATCCAAGAAAATCCAATCAAATAAAAAGAATACAACAAAAAAGGTAAACTTATGTACAGGTTTCAAGAGAATAAATTGTTTAGTGGACTGGTGTTGTCGAAGAATTTCCTTCTGCAGTAAGAATTTGTATTGTGGGGTCCTCATTGTTCAACACCAATGGAGTGGAAACTACAATTTGAAGGGAGAAACACCTGAAACACAAAAACATAAAAGAAATCAGAAAAGAAACAACACTTTATTAAGTTACAACAGCTATGATGTTATTTCCTAAAACAAGGAAAAAAATGATATCTTTGAAAAAAAAATTGGCAGTAGTGACATAACATGAATCTTCAAATGGAAATCAATTCTTCTATTCTTCTATTATGAATCCATTAGGTAATGAATTGGATGAAATTCCCTTGTTTCATCAAAATTTCTTTCAAGAATCGCTCATCCATAAATTGACCTTCTTTATTCTCCTAGGACCTGCAAAAAATGAGTGTCTACTTGCAATAAAACATTAAATCATGGAGAAAGAGATGTGATCGGGCTCCTCTAATCCAAGAATTATGCAAAAAAACAACAAGTAGTTACTTTGTATAACAAATCCATGGAGGAAATAACAAAGTAAAATTTATTTGTTACTTGCAGGAGAGCAGTGGCCAATCATGCTAACCTGCAGTGTTTTAATCACAATTTCTTTGTTTTCGTCCAAATTGAGTGATTCCAAAGCCAAATGAGAGCTAATTCAAAGATATATCTCCAATAGAAATAGTTTTTAAAAATTCAATGATATGATATGTCAATTTTACTTAGAACAACCTGCATAACAGAGTCATTTTCGATTACCCCACTCAGAACAATAGTGGATATTTTAAGCATAGATTTTTCGTTTGATGTCAGATTCGAATGATTCAAATTGGAAATGAAAGTAGATTTATTTATTTATCTCTAATAGAAGCAATTTTTTGAGAAAAGAAGAATTGATAGGTCAAATACTCTAAGGAACAACCGGAAAAATAGAGTTTTAAGAGTGTTGATTTACGATAGACAGTCAATATTTTTGTCATAACTTCCTCATACAATATCGAAAATGAGTGATTAAAATTTATTTGTAAACTAGATTCATAGAAAATATACCGCAGAAACAAGTTTTCAAAATATAGTCATTTAGGCCTCCAAAAACTGACTGTCCCAACTCTGTTCCTGAGTTGCCTACTAGACACGCAGTCAATGTTTTGGTTATAACGTTTTCGTGTGAAATCCAAATTGAGTGATTCAAATTGGGTTGGAAAGTAGACATCAAGGGATACTTATGATAGAAATAGGTTTTAAAAATATTTCCTTTTGGTCCCTCAAAACATGACTGTCCCGACTGTGTTTACAGAAATTTCATCAAGCCCACAAGCCAAAAAAATATGATATTCAAGAATTTTTTCAAATCGGTGATAAAAATGAATATGAGTGTTTGTAGAACTATTATTTCCATTATAATTTATCTACATACACAAATTAATTAAAACATTTATCACCGATGTTGATTTCCATAGCGTGTTGCAACAAAAACAACTATTTTTACATAAAACAAAATGTATTTATTTATATCTTTATTTATTTTATTTTTTTACACTAACCTACTTTGATTTGAAAAATAAATATGATTATGTATAAGAGTACTTCCAGTGGAACCATTTTCGAAATAAGGCTTCAAGTATGCACATACCCAAATTTGAAAAATGCATATTAATGAATATTAGGGTATGAGAAGCCAACTTCCCTTGAAAAGATGGTATCAAAAATTGTTGAAGTATGGAGTGATGTTGCAAAGAAATGATGGTGTGAAACCAATCTTCAATATATCCTTTACTTTCTTGTTTTCCCATAGCCATCATATAATAAAGTTCTTGAGCTTTTGAAATGGTTTGTTGATGCAAACTAGAAGAAACCTCATTTTTTTCATAACTTCTACAATTTTTGAATTTGAAACATTTTGAATCTCAATATAAGTTTTCTCCATTGGTGCATGTGAGATAGAATGGGTTGGAAGGGTGGATAAATTTTGTAGTTGAACACTGTAAGCATGTTGTACTGGTTTATTGTGGTGAGGGTGTGGAATGAGTTGAGCAGGAAATTGTGTACGGAATGGATCATTTTGATGATGTAGTTGATTGGGTTGAGTGGATGATTTTGATAGGCAAGCAAGATGTTGTGGAAGAGCTGGTGAAGAACATGGATAATGTGTTTGTGCTACAAGATGAGGGAGAGTAGTCATACAATCATAATAAAAACCATGCCAAACTTGTAGACAAGATTGGTGGTGGTTATATTGAGATTGACATGGCTGCCCTAACACATGAGTATTCCATAATGGATTATGCAAGTAAGAGAATAGAGAAGAAGTGTTTTGAACCATACTTGTAGGCCATGATTTCCATGGTTTTGACCTTGTTGCATCTTCCTCATCTCTTTGATATGGTACTTCCATCCTAGATAAGGAAGAACAACTATCTATGGGATGCTCCTTTCGGTAATGAGTGCAAAACACTTCATCGAATTCTTGATTTTTTTGAACCTGCAAAACATCCAACTGTGAATTTAGAGAGCTAATAAAATCAATTTTAAAATGTTCAAATAAATCATTGATTTCAACTCTTATGTCTCTTGTTCTTGTAGCACATTTGGAAAAGAAAGAACAAAATTCTCTAGAATTCTTACCAGCCTTGGAGATTCCTCTTGAATACCTTATGAACAATTCACAAACATCATCATATGACAAATAAAAAACATCACCTTTTCCTATCAGATTTAAGAGTTCTAAAAATTCATCTTTGATTCCTTTTAGTAGGAGTGTTTTTAAGATCTCCTTTTCCAAATACTTATGCTTTGATTTTTGAATGTTATATTGAAATCGCTCTACACAGTCCTCCAAGATTTCATCTTCCCCTTGTATCATACAGAAAAATATCTTCATTGGATTTGCAGTAGTCTTGGTACTTCTTCAAGAATATGTTCTTCATGTCCTCCCATGTTTGGATGCAATTCCCACCTAGGCTCATGAACCATCGGAGAGTTGTTCCTTTTAGAGTAAGAGGAAACACTTTCAATCTTTGATTGTTAGTACAATAATCATATCCTCTACAAAGTATTTCGAACTCAAATAAGAATGTATCTGGATCTTCATTTGTCAAACCATGAAAATTTGGTAGAGAAGATGGGGGAATTATGTGCATTTGTGTCACTCCTCCTAGATCTTTGATAGGAAATTCAAAAGTTGCAATGTGAGCCATTTCTTACCATAATAGAAGATGTTCTTCATGTGTTTCTTTGAGGTTCCTCCTTCAAATTTTCCTCTCAGTTGGTTAGTGAAATGGGTGGTGCTTACATCACCACTTAAGTGAAATCATAAGATTTGTTTTTAAAAATTTCTATTTTTTTTTTTAGTCATTCACATAGAAATTCAAACATTTATTTCTACCCTAAGTTCTTTAACAATCCTACTGGAAAGCGAGCAGGGGAGCAGGGCTTTTACATGCTCCGTAGGCAGGTTCTTACCTTCCGTTTTTAATTCCCAACTCTTTCCTAACGGGCACCCATCAGATGCACACTACTCTTTAGAAATGGCTACAATCTCCCCGGCAACAGCACCAAAACGTTGGGTGCAAAAAGGTGTCTTTTTAACTCATAATTATCTTCACATTAGTTATCAATCCGGGCAAGATTTTCTATTTGAAGAGTGTACACAGTTTGTGGCAACTATTTACTCAAGAGTAATGTTTCTAAATTGCATTACAGTGCTTTCAAATACAAGAGTAAATGGATGCTTTAAATAAAACTCACTTGCAATTAAAGTAAACTCAATACTCTAAAACTAAGTCATTTATTCGACAAAGTAACAACAATTATCGGTCAAGTATACAGTAGCAATAACTCATTCCTTGTTTAACTCATGTAAACTAAATCAAGCATAAATAAGATCCCCATTCTGAGAGCTTTGACAGCAATAACCAATGTTCTTTACAGTTGTTGACCTCGCACACAACACACTAAATAACCAAATTGGAAATGACAATGAAGTAAATCAATAATGCTACTGCAACTGATGGAAATGAGATAATTATGCTAATTGTAAGAATGCTAAAAGGCAAAACTAGATGATTGCAGAAAGTAAATGAGCAACAAAGTTATATAATAGAAATGAACAGCAAAGCTTATGTGACTGCAATGAACAACAAAACTAAGTTACTGAAATGAACAACGAAGCTCTGTAATTAGAATGAACAACACAACAACATACTTGCAGAAAGAAATGATCTTGTTATGAGGGAAATGAACAACAATGCAATTCAATTGCAGAAGGTAATCATTAAACAAACCACACTTGCAGAAATAAGAAATTAGGCAAACCACACTGTATGGTACAGGAACAACAAGTAGATCCACCAGGAGCCGAGCCCTTAGCCGCCAGTGAATACCGCCGGATTACTTCAGGAGATGTGAAGGAACAACAACTCTACTTATATATTAATCATCAAATCAGGCAGCATTACAGTAAGTTGTGTCTTCTCAGCAGCGAGAGTCTGCAAATAAAATTACAATTCAGAATAATAATCGTTCCATCCCCCTCTCCTCCTATCCTATCCTATCTATCTCTAATCTAATAATCCATCTAATTCCCATAATGAATCCCTTTCTTTGATCTCTGTTCTAATTTAAATACACAGAGAGCCGAGAAAAGTTACAACAGATATGATTACAAAATGATTTATATTACAAAATTGGATTGTTCACAACACATTGATCAGCAAGATCATATCTAAGATATATTTCCATCAACATTCAACAGGAACAGGGCAAATTTGGTATTGCAGCTGAGATAGTTTGGAAAACAGCCACAGCAACGAATTTGAGAAAAACATCTTTAGAGAACCTTCTATTTCTCTTATTAAGGACCGAATTTGGGAAAACTGCTCATGATAAAACTAATTTGGTCCGTTCTGAACAAAACCCGTGTTTCTGATTTTCCAGATTCTTCTCCATTTGCCTGAACCATTCAATACAGAATTGTCACTTCTTATTCCAGCGAATTTCTGAGTTGGCACATTTAATGATGAGCTGGAGATCAAATCTTCAATTTGGAAAATATATTGGAGGCCAAAATGGTGAGTGATGTTACAAACAATTTATTAATAAACCATCATTGGTAAAATCATGCATAATCATCAATTTATAAAAAAAAAAAAGGAGAAGAAATAATATTTATCCATAAGAGCATAAATAATTAAAAGATGGAATTATATGATAAACCATGATAAATGACATGATAAAGAAGAGTAGCAATGGATGAAATAGGTGTTAAAAAGTGATAATAATAATGACATATTAACGGTCCAACACAAGCGAACCAAGGACCATCGAAGGCTCCACGCACTTCACCGTGAAAAGGTGAAGCTATAATACACCATGAAGACATCCATCACTCAGCAACATTGTAGCTCGACATGCACTCCAGTAGCAGCACGAATTGTACCAGCATTATCATGCCAAGTCATATCGAGTCAATTCATGAGTCATGTTGCCCACGTCTCTACTATGGGCTTGTTGTTAATCAATTTGATGTAACGTGGAAGTCCAAGGGACCGCTTGTTGAACATAGAGTCATGTAAGTCAGAAAGTCATTAAATTTGAATGGTCATGAGGGTAGTCAAACAGCCACAAGGTTCAGTTTCACCCTTGGCTACAAATACCCCCCTCATTTGTACATGAAAGGACTTTTCACCTCAGCTCCTCCCAGATAGCCAAGAGAGTCTATAATCATTTCTTTCAGGAGTAAGTTGTGGCTCCAATGCCCCACTAACGGGGTTAGTGATGTATGGTGCAACGATGTGTCTTGGAACTTTCGCTTAATTCAGAATCCTGTCAATAGGCCAACACATTTTCATACATGTTTTGTATTTGTTGTAAGATTGATCTTTAACACTTGTAATGCATGTTTCTTTAACCATGTGTTCTATATCTAAACTTATTCATTTGCTGTAATGCATAATCTATTAATGGAAATGTGTTGTATATGTTGTTAATGTTGTCCCGTCCGTGTCGACTACTCTGTCAGACATCAAATAGACCTTTCACATGAACCTTGCTGTAACAACCATTGCACTCGTCTCGGACTCATCCGTGAGTGTTGTATGTGTTATCTTACCTTGTATGGTGTGACTTCCGCATCCGAGTGGACTGCTCCACCGGAAGTTGTGTGTGTCCTTTTTTTTATGTGTTCCTAGCTGAGTTGGGACTGATCCCTTTCAATCTAGAACTCATGTTCACCTTTTTACCCTCACACTAAAAGAGCCATTGACACAAGTACACTTACACTCACCAGCATGTGAACCTGAGTTCTCGAAGACAAAGAGAACCACTCTCCTGTGCTGACAAGCAAGAGTTGAGGCAAATCCTTGAGATAATGGCAACCGCGCCATTATACCAGATGGGACTCCCACACCAAACTGTGTGAGGTCTAGTTGGGACTTCATACCAGGGTGATCCCCTGAATGTTGGTGGGTCCAACACCGTCAACATAATCCCTTGGTGAAAATCAAGAACGGTAAAACATGTCTATTTTAGGGGTTATAATATTTATCTTAGCGTTTATATACCTTGGGTTTATAATATTTATCGCTTGGATTTAAATATTATTCCCTTGGGTTTTTAGTATTAATCCCTTTGGTTTATAATATCAATCCCTTAGATTTATTAATCTAAGAACCAATGCTTCTTATACATAGGGCTTATTATTCATAGGGTTTATAATATTAATCCTTGGGTCTAATATATATCCCCTTGGTTTATAATCATGGTCAACCATGGTACAACGTCAAATTATCTCAAAGGTTTTATCACTATGAAAATCAACCATGGTTCAGCATTGGATTGTGATAAAATATTGTCTACATATGAAAACAAATCATGGTCAACCATGTTGCAACTTCGCATTGTGAAAAAGATTGTCTCAGTACGAAATCAACCATGGTCAACCATGATAATTATAAGGTTTAAAATATTTATCTTAGGGTTTATATACCTTGGGTTTATAATATTCTTCACTCGTGTGTAATATTACTCCCTTGGGTTTTTAGTATTGATCCCTTTGGTTTATAATAGCAATCCCTTGTGCTTATTAATCTAAGGGTTCATATTGTTATGGTGTACTATTTTTCATAGGGCTCATAATATTAATCCTTGGGTTTAATATAAATCCCATGGATTTAATTAATTAAGTTTGGTTAATAATATTCATCACTTCGGTTTAATATTACTCCTAACAATAGTCAACCATATTTATTTTAGTCAACCATGCTTTTTTTTTTCCAAGGAAAAAATCCGTAATTTATATTCATCATGAAATAAATTACATGTTGTAGACGCTTAGAGCATATGCAGATAGCTGTCCATGAGGAGGACAATTACAATAATAAAAAGGAAAAATAAAATAAAAAAACAGCAAGCCTAAACTTTTCTGCCCTTCTTCTTCTCCACCCTACGCCAACCCTGAGAGTCAGGAGGGGGTACAATGATGGCCTGCAGGTTCTCCTATGTGTTCAATGGAAGTTCTTTGTCGGATTCTGATCCTTCAGATCCATGAGTTCTTTTTATGCCACTAACTTCCAGCTATGGTTCTTGATGCTGGTGTATATTGTTTGGCCCCATTTGAGGGTCTGGGGCATTGGCATCCTGTGTACAATTCTGTTCCATATTTATATCAGGTTCTCTGTATGTTCTGTCTGTCTGTCCTCTTCTTCCATCAGATCTGTATGCTGCCACCCTTTGGGCTTTTTTTGTTGTTTCTTGTTTCCTTTGGGGTTCTTTCTGGCCAGTGGGCAAGTATATTGGAGGTGTCCTGTTTGCATGCATCTGCGGCATCTGAAAGCAGTGTTCTCATAGTCAAGGGGTTGAGTCCTCAGAGTGTTGTTATAGTTCAATGTAATATGATCAGGCAACCCCTGACTCAGGTCCACTTCAACGCAAATTCTGGCGAATGAGAAGATTCCTCTGCTAACTCTGTCTTCATCAATTTTTAGGAATTTCCCCAAGGAATTTCCAATGGCAGATAATACTATATGATGCCAGAAGTGTAATGGGAGGTTATGAAGCCTCACCCAAACATGCATTGTTGAAATTTTCATAGTGTTTGCATCAAAATCAGCGAACCAGGGGGTAATAAAAAGGCCAGCATTGCCCCAAAACCAAGGCCCCTCATTGATGATACTATCCCGTTCTTCTTCTGTGTGGAAACTAATCCCGTTCACATAATTAACTAACCTAATTCTAAAAATAAATAAATAAAATTAATTAACTAATTAAACTATATAAACATAAAATTAAAATTATTGAATTTTAATTTTACTAATATTGAAAATTAAATAAACAAACAAATAAATAAATAAATATTAATTAATTAATTAAACAAACTGTATAAACATAAGTTAAAAATTAAACAATTCAATTCAATTACATAATTAAATATTTTAAATCAATTTAAAATTATTATTTCATAAATAAACAATGTCGACTTCCATTCCCTATGCATCTCTCATCCCTATTTATTAAAACTCAAGGAGATCTGTCCTATACAATTACTGATCTATCTTGATAATGAGCCACAGTGGAGGGCTCGAAACATCGATACAAACAAATCATGGATGCGAAAACTCCGGAAGAAAACAACACACAATGAAAAATCCTTTTGAACATAGGTGTATATCACATTCTGGTGTCCAGCAGGAGTAAATCCATTGATGTAGAGCGTCAGATTTTGGCCAGAAACCATTAAATCTACATATGACAGCATTTTTAGAGAGTTCAGTGTGAAGATCAGTTACCTCTGGCATAGTAACTTGGAGCGTTGGGGATTCCAGTTTTTGTTCCACTATATAGGGACCTGGTTGCTCTGGTGCTGACACTGATTTGTGCTGCATTTTTTCTTTCCCCTTGACTGCATCTCGAAAGGAGCCTGGAGTCTTTGAGCTGGATCCGTTGCATCCTCCACGCAGTCTCAGATTAAGAAAAATGGTTGTATCATGACAGATCCCATATTCCTGTAGGGTGAGATGGTCCTGTAGACTACGACCTGTACAAATCAGGTTCTGGTGTTTTGTGGGTATTCCAAGTTGGTTTTGTATTTCCTTTTTTAACTCTTGTATGTTTAACCCCATGCTGAGTCTCATGCAATGGTGGTTGCCCCCTGTTAATTTGATGAAGATTTGGATCCAATCTTCACCCAGGCAGTATGATTCAGCCACATTGTGGCAAAGCTCCGGTGGTTTGCTTGTTTTCTGTGAAAAACCCATCGCTCCCCTGTTATTTTTATTTTGTCCGCCCCATTGAATCTCCAGATCTGGTTTATAAGGGTCATTTTTGGAGTACTCTGTCACTGCTCCCAGATTTAATGGGTCCTCAATAGTCAGCCCCCTTACATTTATACTGGGCTTCCTCTGTCCTATTGTTAACCAGGATGTCGCGCGTCCCTCGTCACATTTCCACTCGCACTCCGGCTTGAGGGAGGTAGTTCTTGTGCCAGGCCAAGTCTTAGACCAACTTTGTTTCTAAGCAGGCTGAAAAGCCAATCGGCCGCCTCTCGGATCCGCATCTGTGGGTTAATTCATGTTTCACGCCCAAGCAATGGGTTCTGGTAGATATTGATCCGGCCGAGAAGCCCAGGATCTTGTTGGTAAGAATATGGCAGAAAAAACCCAAATTGCGAGAACGAAAATTGCAAAAATACCTCTGCCGGGTGTGGTTCTTTGTTCAACAAAAGGGGAACATCTACCGGCCAGCACATATTCTCTACCAAACTGTAGTGACCCATGGGGAGGGTCTCTACGAACAGGAGGGAGAAAGACGCCATTGTGATGCAGAGCTCTGGTCGTTTCCCACTCTTCCGATCTCCCACAGTCTTTCTGACGATTTCTAGTGAGCTCCCTTATTTCCATTTTATTCAACCATGCTTATTTTAGTATTTATAATATTTACTTCACGATTTATATAACTTGGATCTATATTATTAATCCCTTAGGTATAATATCCATAGTCAACCATGTTGCAACATCGCATTGTGATAAAGATTGTCTCAATATGAAAATCGACCACGGTCAACCATGATAATTTTATGGTTTACTTCCCATGGTTTTATAATATCAATCCCTTCGATCTATTAATATAAGGGTTCATCTTCCATGGGTGTACTATTATTCATAGGGTTCATAATATTAATCATTTGGTTTAATATAAATCTCATTGATTTAATTAAATAAATTGAGTTGCTAATATTCATCCCTTGTGTTTAAAGTTCTACCAACCATAGTCAACCACATTCAGCCATGGTCAACCTTAGTCATTTATATATATTTTAGTCACCCATGCTTATTTTAGGGTTTATAATATTTATTTTAGGGTTTATATACCTTAGGTGTATAATATTAATCCCTTGGGTCTTATATCCATGGTCAACCATGTTGCAATGTTGCATTATGACAAATATTGTCTCAATATGAAAATCAACCATGGTCAACCATGACAATTTTAGGGTTTACAATATTTATCTTACGGTTTATATACCTTGGATTTATAATATTTATCGCTTGGGTGTAATATTATTCCCTTGGATTTCTAGTATTCATCCTTGTGTTTATTATTCCCGTGGATTTATAATGTCAGTCCCTTGGGTTTATTAATCTAAGGGTTCATATTCCTAGGGTGTACCATTATTGATAGGGTTCATAATATTAATCATTGTGTTTAATATAAATCTCATGGATTTAATTAATTAAATTGGGTTGATAATATTCATCCCTTGGGTTTAATATTACTCCCAACAATAGTCAACCATGGTCATCCATGGTCAACCATAGTCAACCATATTCATTTTAGTCAACCATGTCTATTTTAGGGTTTATAATATTTATTTTAGGATTTATTTACCTTATATTTATAATATTAATCCCTAGGGTCTAATATTATTCCCTTGGGTTTATAAAATATTATGGTTTTAGAGTTAATCCCTTTGGTTTATGATTCCCTTCAGTTTATAATGTCAATCCCTTGGGCTTATTAATCTAAGGGTTCGTACTCCTAGGGTATAATATTATTTATAAGGCTTATAATATTAATCCTAGGGTTTAATAAAAATCCCTTCGGTTTATAATTATCGTCAACAATGGTCCAATGTCACATTGTGACAGAGATTGTCTCAATATAAAAATCAACCATGGTCTAATACAAATCAACCATTGGTATAATACAAATCCCCTTGGTTTATAATCTTGTTCAACCATGGTCCAATGCCACATTATGACAAATATTTTCTCAATATGAAAATCAACTATGGTTCAAAATTGCATTGTGACAAAAGATTGTTTGCATATGAAAATCAACCATGGTCAACCATGGTTAGGCATAATATAAGGATTTATATACCTTAGGTTTATAATATGAATCCTTGGGTTTCTAAAATATTTGGGTTTTAGAATTAATACCTTTGGTTTATTAGTCCCTTCAATTTATAATGCCAATCCTTTGGGATTTTTAATCTAAGCGTTTGTATTCGTAGGGTATAATATTATTTATAAGGTATTTAATATTAATCCTAGGGTTTAATAAAAATCCCTTGGGTTTATAATTATCGTCAACAATGGTCAACCATGGTCCAATGTCACATTGTGAAAAAGATTGTCTCAATATGAAAATCAACCATGGTCTAATACAAATCAACCATTGGTCAATACAAATCCCCTTGGTTTATAATCATGGTCAAACATGGTCCAACGCCACATTGTGACAAATATTTTCTCAATATGAAAATCAACCATGGTTCAACATTGCATTGAGACAAAGATTGTCTCAATATGAAAATGAAGCATTGTCAATCATCGTCAACCGTGGACAAAAATTTAAACCATTATCAACAATGGTGAACCATTTTTAATTGATGTAGCCCAAAGGAAAGCCATATACAAATCCCAAAAAATACAGAATAATACACAGTATTAGCATTAAAAATCACAATAATACATAATATTACATAGTATTAGCATGGAGGATAATCCCCCTCCTTCCTACCATCAACTCTAGCAATCTTTTTTTTTATACGAAGAATTTCTTTTTCTTTTTTTTTAAATTACTGTTTTTCGAAAATTACTATTTTTTAAAGTTATGGTATGCGGAATTCGCCGCATCATTCTCCTCTAGTTGAAAAGAAGGCAGCTCCTACAAGATTCTGTTCTCAAACTGTTGCCACTGAAAAGGGTCCAAGGCTTGCAATTTCCTCTCTGTGATCCATGTACTTTCCTCCGATGCGAAGCCTTCCCACTGTACCAAATACTTGTTATATTGTCCTTGTTGAGTCTCAACAATCTTCTTATCTGGGATATGCGCAATCTATTCCTTTTTCCTACGTGGAATGGTTTTTTGCCAATCCACCTCCTCCCCATTGTTATTTCCCTGATCCATCCCATTGAATACATATAAATCAGAAACATTGAACACGGGTGAAATAGCAAGATCTGTTGGTAAATCAACCTTATAAGCATTATCATTGGTTTTCTTAAGAATATTTCAAGCACCAACATTCTTGTACTTCAACTTGTCGTAGGTTCCCCTAGGAAACCTCTCTCTCCTCAAATAAACCATCACCAAAGCACCCTCGTTAAAGACTTGAGGACGACAACCAACATCTGTTAGAATTTTGTATTGTTGGTTACTGTCTTGCAATTTCTATCTCATCGTCTGTTATAATTGCTGAATGTCTTCAGCAAATGCTTCCCCATCATCACTAATTCTGTCCCCAAGCATTAGCAGCAACAGATCGAGGACACCTGAAGGATTTTGGCCATAAACAATCTGAAATGGAGATGTACCTGTGGATCTATTCATGGAACTATTGTAGGAAAATTCTGCTTGGGGTAAAGCCAAATCCCACTGCTTAGGCTTCTCACCAAAAATACTTCGTAACCAGTTTCCCAAGCTTCGATTCACTACCTCTGTTTTTCCATCTGTTTGGGGGTGATGGGCACTGCCGAACTGTAACTTAGTTCCCATTTTCTTCCACAAATTTTGCCAAAAATGACTTAAGAACTGGGTATCTCTATTAGAGGTAATGGTATTGGGTACACCATGCAATCTAACAATTTTTGAAAAAGCAATTGTGCCACCCTCGATGCATCACTATTTTTTTTTTTCAAGAGATGAAATGAGCTATTTTGGAGAATCTATCAACAACCACAAAAATAGAATCATTACCTCGTTGTGTACATGGGAGCCCCAATACAAATTCCATGCTCACATCTGACAAGCGTTTAGGGATATAGGTAATGGCATGTACAACCCTATATTCTTGGAGTGCCCTTTAGCCACTTGACAAATCCTACATCATGCCACATACTTGGTGATGTCCTTCTTCATTGTCGACCAGTAATACTTATCTGCTATTAAGGACAATGTCTTATCCTTCCCAAAATACCCTTCTAAGCCACTACTATGAAGCTCTCTGATAATATGTTCTCGCATAGAACCAGTTGGGATGAAAACTTGTTTTCCCTTGAAGAGTGGTGAGCTCCAGTATTGTAGCAATAATGCTACAACTCCTGGGGCTTCCTGTCTCTTAATTTTATCAACCCGGTAGTTCGTACAAACTTGGAAGCGACGGTGCTGTATGCACAAGTACTAGCTCTTGTCGCAGCTGTCACTTGGTCAGCTGGCACAAGTCCGCTAGGGCTCAAGCCAACTTCTATAGGCTCTCAGAAGAAGCTTGTTAAATGATGGACGAAAGCTAGCTCAAAGAAGACTAATCTACTTGGAAAAAATGAACTGAAAGAAAATCAAAACATGGAAACCCTAGGAAACCCTAATTTAACTAGTCTAACCTCTATGATGTAGAGAATGTGAAGGAAACTTCTACCAATGATGCCATTACTTCTAATAAGTGAAAATGCATGAATCTAATCTACTTGCAGCTTAAAAGACATGTTTTTGTATTTTTTCTTTAAGTGGATGGAGTGATTGCGATTTTGTGCTTATTAGGGTTTGGTTGTGCAGATGTGATGCGGAAGGAAGGAAAGCTTGGGAAGGTTGGGGAGGCTAGGAGAGGTTCCCAGAGATCCTTAGCATCAGTCCACAGAGGTTCCTCACGTTCAGAGGCTCAGCAACCGAGTGAGTGGCCTCCTACAGGATGTCTGCAGGGGATTCTACAGGAAACGCAGGGGTTTCTACAGGAAGTCTACAAATTGCTACAGGATGACCTACCGTGGGTGGTTGAAGTGATGGTGGAGTGATGGAATGGTAGGGGGAGATGTGCAAGGTAGGAATAAAGCTGGTGATGGCTCAAGAGTGGAGAAGTAGGATGGAGAACGAGTGTATGAAGTGGGTTGATGGATGGAAGGTTATAACAACGAAATGTCTAAAGAATGAAGTTACGTGAGGAGTGGAGGAGTTTGGGAGATAACAGAGCGGAGCAGAGGTCAAGGGGGTGGTTGTATGCGTGATCAAGACGAAGAAGAAGGTAATAGAACGGTGAAAAGTAGTGTAAATGAAACAAATGGCTTATGACTGTCACCAAGATGAAAATTCATTAACCTAAGCTACCTGAACTCAATGAACAACAATATAAAGCGTGTAGAGGAATGTGCATGAAGCGGTGATGAAGGTGTATGGTGCAAGAGTGAAGTGCATGGAAAGATCTATCATAAACGAGACTATGTTGCAGCATGTATAAAGTGAAGAACTGCGTATTTTTGTGGCTGGTATAGGCTGCACTCCAATCTCCAAGCAGAGATGGCAGTTGAGACTTTCTCAACCTTTTTTGCTGGAGCTCCAAGAGATTATATCTATCCTCCTATCAAACTTAAGCAACTGAAAGCAAATCACCATAAACTAGTCCTGCCTATGCTCATGAAAACGACTAAATTACCAAACTGTGAATTCGAATTGCATGTGAAAATAAACAAACTCAAAGTGCTGGAACGAAATGCAAACACATTACAACACTGAGGAGATCTATTGCTCTCAGGTTGGGCCCTAACCTGAGAGCTATAGCTCCTTGAGAAAACTCAGAACTAGATCAAAATCTGCCTTCTTTATTCATAATCTGATGTCATGCCAAATTGGCTTACAAAAAGAACTACACCGAGCTGTGCTCAAAAATTACAATAGTAATGCGAAAGTTTCAACAACCTATCAAAGGCTACGACCTCCATACTTATGCAAAAACGATCATCCAACAAGTGTCCTTGATTTTAGGAGCTCGGCTGTCCAACTGAAGTTTAACTGCTGATCCTGTAGGATAGTCATAACTACTGTTCCTGTAGAACAGTTATAACTGTTGTTCCTGTAGAACAGCTGGCTGCTTCTAAGCTCGGTGGGGAGATGGATTGGAGCTCGGAGTTCTTGGTGGGAATCACGAGGAAGGTCCCCAAGACCGTGGACATCCTCTCCTAAAAACCAGCAGTGCCACCTCATTGTCTCCTTGTCTCCTTTCTTGTTGTCTTTTTCTCCCTTTTAATGCCAAAAACCTGAAATCATAATGCATTAGTCACGTAGATAAAGTGCCTACCCTTCTTCCTACAAAAAACACGAATAAACTAAGAAATGCATGCATAAGCAGTAAAAAGTGAATGGTTTGAGCAAAGCAAGTAGGCCAATTGAGCCCAAATTATACCAAAAATTGGGGCTCATCATCACCCCCAGCTAAACTATTTGCTCATCCTTGAGCAACTTAGTCCAAGTCCTCATCTTTCATTGCTTTCACTGCTTCTCTTGCATCCCAAGGCTCTGTGGTAGGGTCCTCTCTGTAGATGTGAAACCCTGCTTTTCTGTTTACCTCTTCCCATTGTTGACTGTCATCTTCCTTTGTATTTCCATTAGTCAATCCTAGCAATAGCGGTGGGCTGAGTTTAAGGCCAATCCAGCTGGCCTGGAGGCTTTGCATGGACTTCTTGTAAAGGTCAACCCTTGCCAAAGCTTCTCTCATCCGGATGGGGGTATGGTACTCTCGAATTTTCAAGCTGTGGGCCATGGTATTCCATCTGCGTGCACAAGCCTGGGCAGCACTCTCTCCCAACAACCTTTCCATGTCTTCAAAGTGAGCTATGGCCTGGGCTTGTTGGTCCATAAACCTCAAGGAAGCTGTGGGATCCGTAGCCAACTGTTGGTGGGTTGAAATGAGTGCCACCGGGTCCTCTAGTTCCGGCCTAATGAACAGTGGTTCGCTCACTTCTCGGTTCATGACCGATTTTGCTTCAGCTGCTCTTTGATCTTCATGGTTTAACCATGAGGCGAGGGCCATCAATTGCATATCACCCAAGGCAATGTTGGGATCCCATGAGACTTCATTAGGCAAAGCCAAGTTGTGGAGGTAAAACTCTGCCAATTTGGCTTTGTCTTCTGCCGAACTAGCAGTGCATAATTCAGAAAATTGTTGTCGGTTTTGGATGTGTGCAATACCTCTTTGGGCCAAGGTGTTTATTTGGAACTGAAGCCATTGATCCTTTAAAAACAATCCATAGGATTTTACGGGCGTTCTGCACTGAATTGCTTCCATGGCCCAACTGGCCATGCAGGCTAATTGTGCTTCCTTTTGTTGCAGCTGTTCCTTTAAGGCTTGCACTTCAATTCTTGTCTGCTGTTCTGCTTCCTGTAGAAGTGTCATTGGCTCTTCAAGACTGGTGGTCAGCTCCTTTTTGCCTTCTTGTTCATTTGTAATGTCCTTGGAGGATGTTCCTGCCCCTGCCTTTAGTTCTTGTAGCTGCAACCGTAACTTCTGATTTTCTTCCTGTAGAAGCGCCTGCTGGCAACTAGCCACATGTTTAGCCATGGTGAATTCACTCCTGACCTCCCTGAGTTGATCTTGTAAAGGGCCTATGTCTGCCACACCCTTTGATTTGGCGATCTGCATCCATGTGTGGGAACGGACTCTTTCTTTCTCTAGTTCAAAAAATAGAGGCACGGTGAATTTCTGCAGTATGATTTTGCCCGCCTCTAAAATGGTGTAATATGAATTCAGATTGGGCGAAGGGCTAGGTTCTGGTATGTGTTCTCTTGCTATCTCTTCAGGCAGTTTTGCCTCACCCTCCCTTGGTGATGAGGGTCCTTCTCCTTCCCTCTTTTCTGTTTCCTGTAGTCGGGCCAGAGTATCCTGTAGAACGTTTTCTGCTTCCTGTAGTTGAGTTTTTTCTAACTTTTCCTGCCATGTATTTTTCTTTGGACTCCCCTTCTCGTAGGTGACTATGACCTTGGAGGGTGACTTTTCTTTGGGAGAAGTAGGTGTATCTTCGATGACGATCGGGCTGCTGGATTGGGCCTATGGCTTGCCCGTCTTTATCCTAACACTTCTCCGAGCCTTAAAGTATAGAGGGGTCTCCCTCTTCCTCTTGTCTTTTAGCTTAGGTGGCGTATTGAGGCCAGCTAATACAGCTGCTACCTCCCGTGCCAGAATATCCACCTTCTTTTCTTTGGTTTTTACCTTTTTTGGGCTTCCTGTAGAAGCCTGTTTCTGCAATTTCGGGCTTCCTGTAGAAGCCTTTTCCTTCAGCACTTTTGGGCTTCCTGTAGAAGACCCTTTCTTGACCGGTTCTGGGCTCCCTGTAGGAGCCTTCTCCTTTAGTAGCTTTGGGCTTCCTGTAGGAGCCTTTTCTTGAGTCTTTGGGCTTCCTGTAGAAGCCTGTGCCTTTGTTTCCGGACTTCCTGTAGAAGTCTGTTCCTTAGTGATTTTCGGGCTTCCTGTAGAAGCCTACTTCTGTTTTTATGTAGGTACAGGTGTCTCCGTCTTTGCTTGCTTACCTGCCTGAATTTTGCTTTTTGCTTTGGTTGCAGGTGCTGTTGAGGTACTTGGGCTGACGTGGACTACCTCAGCTTTGTCCATTCTTCCTTTCATCCTCTTTTCCCTTGCTGACAGGATAGGTGTGCCACCCTTTTCTTTGTCCTTCTTTTCCTCAGCCACTGCTTCCTTGTCTTCACTGCTGGAGGAGCCACTATCTTCGACTAGCATTTTTATGTCCCCATCTCGTGTTAGATTCCTAAATGACTCCCAGGAGAGGGGAACTTTATATGAGTGCAGTGCATCCTCCACAAGCAATTTGATCAGCCCATGGTGTGCCACCTGATCGGGGATGCCATCTTTCATCTTTGTAGCACACTCCATTAAGGATTGCAACAGGAAATAAGGAATGCTTAATTTCTTTTCTACAGGAATCTCACTCCGGTGCCTAAATTCGGTAAGCAACCGGAAATGATACCCGTAGACGATGCTATAGTGGCCCTCACAGGTTATATATTTCATTATCTGGAGGCTGACTTCGTTCCAAGGTGGTAACAAACTGGTCCTTCGTACTCCATTCTTATCCTCCGAGAATTCTTCCTCAGGTGGAAAGAATTCTTTCTTTGCTTGCTGGCTCTGCTTTCGTTCTTCCTTGTCCCATGGCAAACTCATAGGGAGTTCTGTAATCCGACTGATGTACTGTGGGGTAATCTTGAGGCTTAGGCCCCTGAAGGTTACTGTAGCTAGTGTCTTAGATTTCGACCTTAAAGCCTGCTGAAATTCTTCAGCTACTTCATCATCGTAACCCTGCAACTTATCACAAAAAGACATCCATTGAACCCTTGTGAATAGTTCTACCACCTCCTGATTTTCTCTTAATTTGGTGGAATCTGTGGGTTCCCGCCTGATAAACCCACCCGGCATGATGAACACGGGGGTTTTGACTAAAGGTGATAAATGCAAAGGAGATTCGGTCTATTTTAGGCAGAGCATGCATACAATTCACAAAACACAGTCTAATTATACTGCTATCCTGTAGAAGCGATAGTATAGGCACAACAATCCGATATTTTTATGACCAGACTGTGAATAATGATCTTGCCACCTTTGAAAGCCAATTGCGAAAGGAGTTTCAGGGTTACCTTTTTTCTGCCACCTTTTCTTACGTGAGGAATTCACCTTCCTGTAGAACTGCGTTCCTGTAGAGACTGCTTCCTGTAGGACTGCGTTCCTGTAGAAATTGTTCCTGTAGGAGCAGTGTGCAAACTTCGGGGAGGAC
This sequence comes from Pinus tabuliformis, assembly GCA_031772625.1. Lineage (NCBI taxonomy): Eukaryota > Viridiplantae > Streptophyta > Pinopsida > Pinales > Pinaceae > Pinus > Pinus tabuliformis. The sequence continues at coordinate 187,006,432 of CM062807.1, read as the reverse complement.
TGTAGTTGGCCAGCGGTCAAGATGTGCTTCACCGGCGTTCTGGTAGCCGAAAGCTCGGCGTATCAACGTGCAGAGGAAATCAGAAGAGCCACTCTAGTTTTGAAGTGGAGGTTGATGAATACATGCGCATAATCTAGCCGATTAGATTTTGAATCGGCGCAGCTCGTGGCGCGGGGGGTGAGTTGTCCCCGCCGGACCGTTGGGCGACGTCACCCATCATTCGCCTGCATATTCACTCGCTGCCGCATTCATTCCCACAGATTCGCCGCCGCCTTTTTCGGTTATACTCGTTTCTCGGTTGACGGGACTATCTTCACGTGCGTGCTGCGTATTTTCTTTATCGTGGCTGCCACCCAAGCATCCGACTATACCATAACTAGCCGACGTGGCCAGTCAACTGGCCATACGGCCGCTCAACCATTCGTTTCTACGCCATGCAAACAAATCAAAGTAATACTCATGCGATTTGGTGGAAGGAAGGGTTGAGACACTTACCTGCGCGCAGCTGCACGCGATTTTTCGGTTTTTGGACGACGGGGAGCGGATCTACCTGCTGCATGCGGCTTACACAGTCCCGGAGGCTCATGGTTACAGGATGCTGGTGATGGAGTGGATGCTCTTGGTTGCCTGCGCCCGTGTGTTGTTTGCAGAGGGCGGTGCTGTGCATAGTATCCACTCATGCAGGTTTGACTGTTACAGGATTCCCGCGGGGTGCCTTGTAACAGTCTCGCCTCCTTGGGTGCATGCTGCACGACGATGGATAGAATCTTCTGATCACGCTCTCGGAGCTTCTGATGCTCGACATGGATGTGGTATGAGCTCTCGGTGCTTGTTTTTTCTTTGACAAATGGCTTTACCATGAGAACTCATGGATCTGGTTTGCTGGTCCAGGGATCTTGGTTGCATGGCGACGAGGATGGTGGAGCAAGGTAACAGCAATGTTCAGGGGCGCTAACAGTGGCATGCATGCATCCAACCCATTCCTTAGCTGCTAGATCTCCGTTTGAAACAAATTTTTGGCCGTCCCAAACTTCTACAGGAAGTTTCCTGTAGAACACAGAGCTTCCTGTAGAAATCTTGCACTTTCCTGTAGAAAATCCGCGTCTTCCTGTAGAAAGACTGCATTTCCCTGTAGAAAAACTGCATCTTCCTGTAGAAGATTCAAACCATGATAAAATTGCACATACCTTGAAAAAACATTGGGATTCTTGGAGGAGGTGCTGGTGAGGTCCCTTGATAGCATGATGAGGGCCCTTGGCTCGGATTGGAGAGGCTTCTTCTCCTCCATAGAACATCTGCAACCTGCATGCAATTTTCATATTGTGCTTATTATTTTTTCTTTTTCTTTTTTTCCTCTTTTTTTTTTTTTTGGAAAGATAACAGGGGCGCCCCAAAGAGTTTTTCACCCGTGCCATCTGCCCTAAGCGCCTCAGAGAGGTTTTCACTCAAGGATCTTTTTCAACCTTTTCTCTTTTTTTTTTTTTTTTTTTCTTTTGAAAAGTAATAGGAGCGCCTCAATGAGGTTTTCACCCCTACTACCTGCCTTGGGCGCCTCAGAGAGGTTTTCACCCAAGGATCTTTATTTCTTTTTTTTTTTTTCTTTTTTCTTTTTTTTTCTTTTTTTCAGATATTTTTTCAGGGTGTGCCAGAGGCAGAGGCAGAACCCTTCTCTATGACCAATACAGATTTCTCCATAGTTTTGATAAACTCTTGTCTTGAGAGAGGTCTCCTGTAGATCTTCAATCGATGCCCATTGACAAGCATGGGAATGGCCTCCTCATCAATGGTTCGAATGAGGACAGATGCATTGTCATGGCATTTCTCCACTGTATATGGTCCTAGCCATCTGGTTCTCAGCTTCCCCTTGAAATCTTTGTATCTGGAATCATACAACAAAGCCCAATCTCCCAGCTGAAATTGCTTGTCATGGAGATGTTGGTCATGCCACACCTTCCTCTGAAGTTGAACCACCTCCGAGTGAAGGAGGGCCTGCGTTCGGTGCTCATCCAGTCCATTCAGCTGCAATAACCTTTCTTGGTGTGCATGGCTGAGATCTAGGTCCAGCTGAGCTGCCATCCTCAAAGTGTTATACTCAAACTCAATGGACAGCAAAGCTTTCTTCCCATAGACCAGCTCATAAGGTGTGAAGCCGGTGGTGGTATTCCAAGTGGTGTTGTAAGCCCATGTGGCCTCAACCAGGCGATCTGCCCAATCTTTTCTGCTGCTGCTCACCACTTTGGTCAAGATCCCTTCTAATGCTCTATTGGTGACTTCCACCTGCCCATTTTCTTGAGGATGATAGGGAGTGGAAGTCCTATGCTTGATCTTGTGATGAGCCAGTAAATCTTCAACCAAGTTGGATGTGAACTGGCTCCCTTGATCGGTCACCAGCTCTCTTGGGTAGCCAAACTTGTAGAAGATGTTCTCTCTTAAGAACTCGACACCTTCTCTTCTGTTGCTGCTTTGATTGCTTTAGTCTCTGCCCACTTTGTCAAGTAGTCAGTACACACAATGATGTAGGATCTTTGCCTCGAAGAGGGATTGATTGGGCCCACAAAGTCCATGCCCCACTTCTCAAATGGCTCAAGAGTCACTTGAGGTTGGAGAGGCATCTCATCCCTTTGGGTCGGTTTCCCCATTCTTTGGCATTGGTCACACTGACTGACATATCTTCTGACATCTTGATGAAGTGTGGGCCAATAGTAGCCTGCCTGCAGGATCTTGAAGGCAGTTCTCTTTGCTGCAAAATGCCCTCCACAAGGCCCATCATGACAAGTGAGGAGGATATCAAAGACTTCCTCCTCCCTTACACAATGCCTTAAGATCTGATCGGGGCCAAGCTTGAACAGATTGCCACCGATCCAAGGGAATGAGGCACTTTTTCTGATGATTCTGCTCTTCTCTCTGGAAGATAGGTGTGGAGGGAACTGTGCTGAAACAAGATAGTTTGCTATATCAACAAACCATGGAGAGAGTACTGAAATAGCAAACAGATGTTCATCAGGCATCTGATCGTCCACTTTTCCATCCTCATCTGCAGACAAATCCAATCTAGATAAAAAGTCAGCAACAACATTTTCTCTACCTGGTTTATCAACAATGGTTAGATCAAACTGCTGCAATAAAAGTAACCATCTAATAATACGAGCATTCACATCTGGTTTATTCATCAAATATCTAATAGCAGCATGGTCAGTATGTACAAAGGTCTGGTAACCAGTAATATAATGTCGGAACTTGTTCAATGCATGGACCACAGCCAAGAATTCCTTCTCAGTTACAGTGTAATTCAGCTCAGCTTTGGACAAGTTTTTGCTAACAAAGTAAATGGCATATGGAAGTTTCTGCTCAACTTGTCCTAAAGCTGCACCTATGGCTTTGTTCGAGGCATCAGTGTGGATGTGGAAAGGTAGGGCCCAGTTTGGACCTCTCAGGATTGGGGCTGACACCAACGTGTCCTTCAACTCATTTAAAGCCCTCTGAAGATCGTCAGTCCATTTAAACTCCACATCTTTTTCCAACAGACCAAACAATGGCGAGGCTAGCTTGCTGAAATCTTTAATGAATCTCCAGTAGTATCCTGCTAATCCCAAGAAACTCCGGACATCCCTTACCTTTTGAGGAGGTGGAACCCTCTTGATGAGAGAAATTTTGTTAGGATCCACCTGCAATCCCTGGGAAGAAATGGTATGGCCTAGCACGGTCCCTTCAGTCATCAGGAATTCACATTTTTCAGGACTGAGGGACAGGTTCATCTCAATGCATTTGGCTAGGACTTTTCCCAGATTGGACAATGCTTCCTGGAAGTTGGCCCCATAAGGAGTAAAGTCATCCATATAGATTTCCACTGCATCATGGACCAGCTCCGAGAAGATGCTTAAGACAGCTCCCTGGAAAGTAGCAGGAGCATTGCATAGCCCAAAGGGAAGGACTCGGTAGGCAAAGGTACCCCAAGGACAAGTGAAGGTGGTCTTATCTTGGTCTTCCGGGCTGATTTGGATTTGATTGTACCCGCTAAACCCATCCAGGAAAGAGAAGAACTTCTTTCCTGCCAGTCCATCCAACACTTGATCTATGAAAGGTAGAGGGAAATGGTCCTTCTTGGTAGCTTTGTTCAGTTCTCGGTAGTCCACACAAATTCTCCATTTCCCATTTTTCTTGGGAACCAACACTAGAGGGGACACCCATTCACTATCTGAGATGGGGTAGATGAATCCGGCATCCAACAGTTTTTGCAATTCTTCCTTGACAATGTCCTTAAGGGCAGGATTCATTCTCCTCTGCGGTTGCCTAACCGGTTTACAGTCCTCTTTGATATATATGTGATGAGTACAGACCGAAGGATGGACTCCTTTCATCTCCTTATAGCTCCAAGCAAAAGCATCTAGGTGGCTGGCCAACAGGTTACACAGCTCCTTTTCCTGAGAAAGAGATAGGGAGGAGCTGATTTTCAATGCTCTCTCAGGGCCGAACTCCACATTCTTAACTCTGGGAGTGACAGGGTTGGTTGTACAAAGATCCACTAAGGTGCTAGCTTGGGCATCCTCCACCAATTCCTCTAAGGGTAGTGCACTGGAAGGTGGAGTCTGGATCAAGGCCTCGATCAAGTCATCCTCGGTTGGGGGGTCTTTCCTAGTGGTATCTAAGGTGCACAGAGGTGCTGAGTACACCTCATCTTCTTCTCCTTCTTCCAACCAGAGTGGTAAATCATGCTCTAAAGAAGGTTGGGTAGGAGGGTATAGGACTAGCTGCTTGGACATGGGACCATTTTTGATGGTCATGTTTCCTGCCCGACAACTTATGTAAGCATCTGCAGTAGCTAACCAAGGCCTTCCCAAAATGAGAGGATATCCAGTAAGCTTGGCCTTTGGTTGCAGAACCAGGAAGTCTGCAGGGTATTCCCAAGAATCAATGGAGACCATGACATCCTCCACAATCCCTTCGGGAGTCACGGTGGAGCGATCTGCTAATTGCAGTACTATCGAGGTCTTCCTCAAGGAACCCTGAAGATTGAGTTTAAGCATGGTATCCCTGGTCATCACATTGATGGCCGCCCCCAGATCAATCAAGGTGTGGGGGATAATGGTGCCATTGATGTGAACATCTACTACAGGACTTCCAGGATCTAGGTACTTTGGGCAGATGACTTGTCCTAGCTTAAGGTCAGATAGTTGTCCTATGACATTGATAGTTGAGGCATCTTCCTTCCGTCTGCCTGGGTGTTTGAAACACTTCTCCTTAATCAGCTTGTTGTATATTGGCACATCCTTGATGGCTTGGAGAAGTGGGATTTTTACACACAACTGCTTGAGCTCACCCAAAAGCTCATCTTCCTCTGGGTTAGGTTGTGTGGTGGCTGTTAGTCTCTCAGGAAAGGGTGGAATAGCCTTTGGTTCACTTTCCTGTTTATCTTCCTCATCCTCTGGGGGAGGAGGTTGGCGATCTGGTAGAGTCTTTCCAGATCGAAGGTTGATCTCCTGGATCTCCACAACATAGGTAGGGCATGAGGTTTCCCCAGTGTATACCTGCTGGGCCTGTTTATTGTTGGGGTTCGGGTTCGGTTGAGCAGGCATTTGAGGTTGCCTTGGAGGAGCAGGAGGTAATGGTTGAGGTTGCACTGGTGGTGGAGGCAAAATGGCAGGAGGAGTATTGTATTGGGGCCTCCACCCTAACTGAGGTGCATTCCATTGAGGCTGTGGCTGGGTATGTGAGTGATATGGATGAGAAGTAGGTTGAGTGGGGTACTGAGGTGGATAAGACCATGGAGGAGGCATGGACCATGAAGGATGAGCAAGGGGACCCCAGGAAGGCATGGGAGTTGACTGGTTGGGGTTGTAATAAGCTTGAGATGCCCCTTGCATCCCCTGCTGATAAGGTCTAGATCCTTGTAGCCTCCTTTGGTTGAGGTAATAGAGAGGCTCTGTGGGAGCTTCGGTCCCTTGGTACATGGCTTTAAACCCAGGTAAGGTTGGACACTGATTTGTGGGATGGTCCTCCTCACAAACGAAACACACTTCAACCGAATGCAATGGACATTCGTTCTTAGGGTGCCTCCTTGTGCACCTAGGACAGAAGACAGCCAAGGCTCTCTCAGCCTCTTCTTTCTTTTGCTGAATCCTGAATGTATCAAGCTGCATGGCAATGGTTTGTCTCACCTCACTCTTAAGATCTTCTAATTGGTTTGCAAGCTCATGTTTGGAGAAAGGGACACTAGTTGAGAGGTGGTTTCCTCTACCTCGTTTCCGAGCTGCCCTGGAGTGGTTTCTAAACACAGTCTTGATGTCCTCATAAGGCAGTTGGTAAATGTCCCCCCCAGCTAACATGTGAAGGGTATCTAAGAGGTCTTCAGGGACTCCTCGGAGTAGGACCAACTTGAGGGATTCAGGGTCAAGTGTGCACCTAGCCCGCTTATAGCTTAGTTGGAACCTCTCCTCATAATCCTCTAAGGACTCATCATTTCCCATGGACATCCGAAAGATTTCCCCCTTTGTTTCCTTGGACCTACAGTAATCCCGGTACTTGGTGTTGAAAGCTTGCTGCATCTGAGCCCAAGTAGTGATACTATTCCCAGGTAAACCCATGAACCAGTGTAGTGCTGCATCCTTGAGAGTGGAAGGGAAAAGTTTCAACTTTTGCTCATCTTCAGTATAGTCATAGGTTCTACAAAGGACAGCAAACTCAAACAGGAAGGTATCTGGATCTTCAGTGGTCAACCCATGGAAGTGAGGTAAGGCGGAGGGGTTAATGTTTTTCATTTTCATCTCTCCATTGGTCTCTCGGATGGGGAAGGCACCTTCTATTCTCTCATCTTCTCTTCTATTATCAGCCATAGCTTCAAATGGAGTAGTCTCTAACTCTTCTTCTACTATAGGATCTTTGGATATCTCAGGATGTTCACCTATAGGCTCTTCTGGGTCACTACCACCAAAGAGGAGAGAAGGGTGACTCAGTGATGTGGTGGGGGTGTTTGGTAGGAATTTGCCTGATCTATCTCGGTTCCTACGAGGCATGAAATGGAAAAGACTTTCTTTTTTCTCTTTGATTGCTTTTGCTTTGCTTTTCTTTTGGTACCTGCAAAACTGAGACAGATTGATCTACAACTATCTATGAAAGATGCAAAATTAACTGAAAGCAGGAAAGAACTAATCTACTTTGCTCAATGAAATTGCAGGAATGGAAATGCTAGTCTACGCTTGCAAAAAGGAAATGCTAATCTATGAAAGCAGGAAATGCTAATCTATGAAAGCAGGAAATGCTAATCTATGAAAGCAGGAAATGTCTATGCTACTTTTGCAGAATGGAAATGAAGTAAACTACTAGCAGAAGGTAAGAGTAAGAAAGTAGAAGAAAAACAACAATTGCTAATACTCTGACGCATCCCCGGCAACGGCGCCAAAAAGATGGTGAGCTCCAGTATTGTAGCAATAATGCTACAACTCCTGGGGCTTCCTGTCTCTTAATTTTATCAACCCGGTAGTTCGTACAAACTTGGAAGCGACGGTGTTGTATGCACAAGTACTAGCTCTTGTCGCAGCTATCACTTGGTCAGCTGGCACAAGTCCGCTAGGGCTCAAGCCAACTTCTATAGGCTCTCAGAAGAAGCTTGTTAAATGATGGATGAAAGCTAGCTCAAAGAAGACTAATCTACTTGGCAAAAATGAACTGAAAGAAAATCAAAACATGGAAACCCTAGGAAACCCTAATTTAACTAGTCTAACCTCTATGATGCAGAGAATGTGAAGGAAACTTCTACCAATGATGCCATTACTTCTAATAAGTGAAAATGCATGAATCTAATCTACTTGCAGCTTAAAAGACATGTTTTTGTATTTTTTCTTTAAGTGGATGGAGTGATTGCGATTTTGTGCTTATTAGGGTTTGGTTGTGCAGATGTGATGCAGAAGGAAGGAAAGCTTGGGAAGGTTGGGGAGGCTAGGAGAGGTTCCCAGAGATCCTTAGCATCAGCCCACAGAGGTTCCTCACGTTCAGAGGCTCAGCAACCGAGTTAGTGGCCTCCTACAGGATGTCTGCAGGGGATTCTACAGGAAACGCAGGGGTTTCTACAGGAAGTCTACAAATTGCTACAGGATGACCTACCGTGGGTGGTTGAAGTGATGGTGGAGTGATGGAATGGTAGGGGGAGATGTGCAAGGTAGGAATAAAGCTGGTGATGGCTCAGGAGTGGAGAAGTAGGATGGAGAACGAGTGTATGAAGTGGGTTGATGGATGGAAGGTTATAACAACGAAATGTCTAAAGAATGAAGTTACGTGAGGAGTGGAGGAGTTTGGGAGATAACAGAGCGGAGCAGAGGTCAAGGGTGTGGTTGTATGCGTGATCAAGACGAAGAAGAAGGTAATAGAACGGTGAAAAGCAGTGTAAATGAAACAAATGGCTTATGACTGTCACCAAGATGAAAATTCATTAACCTAAGCTACCTGAACTCAATGAACAGCAATATAAAGCGTGTAGAGGAATGTGCATGAAGCGGTGATGAAGGTGTATGGTGCAAGAGTGAAGTGCATGGAAAGATCTATCATAAACGAGACTATGTTGCAGCATGTATAAAGTGAAGAACTGCGTATTTTTGTGGCTGGTATAGGCTGCACTCCAATCTCCAAGCAGAGATGGCAGTGGAGACTTTCTCAACCTTTTTTGCTGGAGCTCCAAGAGATTATATCTATCCTCCTATCAAACTTAAGCAACTGAAAGCAAATCACCATAAACTAGTCCTGCCTATGCTCATGAAAACGACTAAATTACCAAACTGTGAATTCGAATTGCATGTGAAAATAAACAAACTCAAAGTGCTGGAATGAAATGCAAACACATTACAACACTGAGGAGATCTATTGCTCTCAGGTTGGGCCCTAACCTGAGAGCTATAGCTCCTTGAGAAAACTCAGAACTAGATCAAAATCTGCCTTCTTTATTCATAATCTGATGTCATGCCAAATTGGCTTACAAAAAGAACTACACCGAGCTGTGCTCAAAAATTACAATAGTAATGCGAAAGTTTCAACAACCTATCAAAGGCTACGGCCTCTATACTTATGCAAAAACGATCATCCAACAGGTGTCCTTGATTTTAGGAGCTCGGCTGTCCAACTGAAGTTTAACTGCTGATCCTGTAGGACAGTCATAACTATTGTTCCTGTAGAACAGTTATAACTGCTGTTCCTGTAGAACAGCTGGCTACTTCTAAGCTCGGTGGGGAGATGGATTGGAGCTCGGAGTTCTTGGTGGGAATCACGAGGAAGGTCCCCAAGACCGTGGACATCCTCTCCTAAAAACCAGCAGTGCCACCTCATTGTCTCCTTGTCTCCTTTCTCATTGTCTTTTTCTCCCTTTTAATGCCAAAAACCTGAAATCATAATGCATTAGTCACGTAGATAAAGTGCCTACCCTTCTTCCTACAAACAACACGAATAAACTAAGAAATGCATGAATAAGCAGTAAAAAGTGAATGGTTTGAGCAAAGCAAGTAGGCCAATTGAGCCCAAATTATACCAAAAATTGGGGCTCATCAAAGAGGTAACCATCTTGTAGGAAATATTCATCACGAACAAGACCCACATTCCCAACATCTAGATTCTTCAGATATTCCACAATCTTTCCAAAAGCAGGATCAAACAGATAGATATCCTTGATTGAATCAAAGCCAATTACCTGATTTTCCATAGTGCTTAAAAGAAAAACACGGTGGCTCAAAGCATATGCAACCTGATTTTGTTTTCCAAATTTGTGCTTCAGAACAAAATTGTAGCCTTGTAAGAAAGAGACCCACTTTGAATGTCTACTGTTAAATTTATTTTGAGTATTTACATATTTTAAGGCAATGTGATTAGTGAATAAGACAAACTCCTTCGACACTAAATAATGCTTCCAATGTTCCAATGCTTGTACGATTGCATAAAATTCCACATCATAAGTGGAGTAGTTCTTCTTTACCTCATTCAACTTTTCACTAAAAAATGCAATTGGCCTACCTGCTTGGCTGAGTATGGCTCCAATGCCTATATGTGAAGCATCACAATCTACCTCAAACACTTTATTAAAATTTGGTATTGCTAAGATGGGGGCCTCTGTTACCTTTTCTTTAGAAAATTAAAACTTTTCCTCAGCCTCCTTGGTCCATAAGAATGTCTTTCCTTTGGTGCAATCTATAATGGGTGCTACGATACTACTAAAATTACAAATAAACTTTCTGTAAAATGTAGCCAACCCATGAAAACTTCTTACCTTTGTTATGCTCCTCAAACGGGGCCATTCCAAAATTTCGCTGACCTTTTCAGAATCCATCTTCACTCCTTCTGTTGAGATGACAAAACCCAAAAATACCAAACTTTCTTGCAAAAAACTAAATTTCTCCAAGTTTAGATAAATTTCATTCTTTCTCAATAGATCCAAGATTATCTTTAAATGCTGCAAGTGATCTTCCTTGGATTTACTGAAAATTAAAATGTCATCAAAATAAACAACAATAAACTTACCAATATAAGGGCAAAGCATAGTATTCATCAACCACATGAAAGTAATAGGAGCATTGGATAGCCCAAAAGGCATCACCATCCATTCATATAGTCCATCTCTAGTCTTGAAGGTTGTTTTCCACTCATCCCCTTCCCGAATACGGATCTGGTGGTACCCACTTTGCAAATCAATTTTACTAAAAAATTGAGCTCCTGCGAGCACATCCATCATGTCATCCAAGTGCGGAATAGGAAACCGATACTTGATGGTAATTCTATTAATGGCCTGTTATCTGTACACATCCTCCATTCAGCTCCTTTTTTCGAAGTCAACAATGCTGGTACAGAATAAGGACTCATGCTTTACCTTACCAGGCCTTTCTTTATAAGTTCTTCCACTTTTCGATGAAGCTCTGCATGTTGTGTAGGACTCATTTGATAGGCTGCTTGATTAGGTAAAGATGCTCTTGGAATTAGATCAATGTGATGTTGAATATCTCTCATCGGTGGTATTCCATCAGGTAATTCGTGGGGCATAATAGTAACGTACTCTTCTAGGATATTGGTTGCTTCCGTAGGTATTGGGACATCTTCCCCTGCTACTTTTATCACTATTAATGCATAGCAACAACCTGTTACCTTTATTTATTTAACAAACTGCTTTTCTGACAGTAGATTCTTGACTTTCCCTTCATCTTTAAGGGGTAATAAGAAGATCTTAGTTCCATCCTTCCGAAAGTTGTAAGTATTTTTCTCTCCATCATGGACGACCTTTATGTCATACTGCCAGGGTCTCCCCAACAACAGGTGGCATGCATCCATTGGAATTACATCACACCAAACTTCATCTTTGTAAGTCTTACCAATGGAAAATTTGACTAAACATATTTTATTTACGATGAATTCATTCCCTTTTTTGAACCATGCAATTCGGTAAGGGTGGGGATGCATGTCACATTTTAGCTTCAATTTTTCTACCATCTCTTTGGAAATCATATTCTCACAACTTCCACTATGAATATTAACTTGGTATACCTTTCCTCCTGAAGTGCATCTGGTTCGAAATATATTTTTCCGAAGCCAAGAATCCTAAGAGTCGCTGCTCTACTTTCGCTCCTTTTCTGGAATCACCATGGCTCTCTGCATCATGAGGTTCTCCCCCATATTTGGTGGAACTTGAAAGTCAGACACTTCTTCTTCATCCTCAGCTTGGGCCAAGTTTAACCTTGGTTGTTCTCTTTGCCTTGGCACTCGTATATCAGAATCCAAACATTCAAACGATCGATGACCCCCTTCACCACACTTAAAACAAACAAAATGTCTTCCTTTGTCGCCACCATAACCTCGACCCCTATGAAATCCACTTCCTTGTGGTTGGGTCAAGTTATTTTATCATGTATCTTCTACTTTCATAGTTGTATGAGATGATTCACCTCCACCAACGTTGAAACCACCCCATGAGGGAGCTAAGATTCCCCTTCTTGCTCCCCTATTCCTTTGAGAAAATTGATGATTTTTCTTTTCCTCAGCCTTTAAGGCTAATTGGTATGCCTCTTCCACATTCTGAATCATGTGCATGCTCAATTCATCCTAAATAGTAAATTTCAAACAATTCACATACCTTGCAACCAATTGTTCATCAGTTTCCTTGTGATCCACACAAATGGACAATTGATAAAACTCGTGTGTGAGTTCTTCCACGATAGACAGGTTCTGCTTCAAGTTCTGAAATCTACAAAAAAGGGTTTGGGCGTAGACCAACAGCAAAAAATTCTAGCGTAACTTTTTCTCCATCTTGCTCCAAGTTTGAATCTTTCCTTTCCCTTTATTTTCCCTGCCTTTCTGCACATGATCCCACCATATCATGGCGTGACCTTGTCACATGGAATCAGTCAAAAGTGCGGACACAACCGACCTTCCTAGAAGTCTAAGACATTCTAATGACAAACAAAACAAACTAGAGCTATCCTTCTCTAAACATGCATTATGATATGAGAAATCAAGTGTTTCGTTCTTACCTTTGTCCAAACGCTGTTGTAGAAGTCCAAGCTTTGTTGATCTGGATGAGCTCCTCCTTTTCTCCAAAACCTGCAATCACCAACAGTCAAACAATTAAATAGCACCTGATTATAACATAAAACAAAGCATATTCAACATATAGACCAAGGAGTACATGAAATAACCCATAAACAACAAGTTATTGAGAAGAATGGACCAATTTGCATTAAAGGTAATCAAAAGGAACCATTACAACCTAAGCCTTGGTGTTGTGCAAGCTCCTTCCAGGGTCCACAAGAGTCTTCCTCTACTTTGACAAAGCTCACCCACTTCCAAATAGAACAAGCAAAGATGGCAATCTCTCCTCACAAGCTTCTAAATGGGAGTCCTAATTCCTGCAGCATTTACCCTTAGAAATGTATAGCTTTCAACCTCCTCTCCCTCTGGCTCAATGCCTTTATTTATAGTGCTATAAAGAGGTTATTCAGGTCCACCATCAATGGGATAATCCCCCTCTTTGGGTGGGATAGCTCCCTTATTGATGGGATAAGTTCCTCCTTAATAGGGATACATGAACCAACTGGAGGCGCATCCATTTCATCAAACCGACCTCTAGAAAGTTCTAGAAGTAACCACAAGTAACTTTTTTAAGATGAAACTCGCACATTTTGCCTTTTACAGAAGGACGCACCTGTCCCTTAACATACAGAGCGTCCAAGGACGCAACTTTTGTGAACATTGTGAGCGTCCCCGCAGGTAAGGCTAGAGAGAACCTGCGACCCCAGAGATAAACACATTTTTTACAAGACTTTCTCTCTTCTTTGAGTTTGAGATGGATAGCAGAGGCATAAGACTTGCCTAAGAGGGTAGCATGACTGTTTATTTGAGCCATACTAACTGTAAGTAGTCATGGTGACATTTTTTAGTGTAACAGATTGCCCCCTAAAGTGCGAAGCCTGGAATAGATTAGGGTTTTGTAATTCTAGGAAGGGTGAAGCGCTTTATCATTTCAAGGATTGTCTTGTGGATGACCTGGTTGGAACCTGCAATTTTCAACACAAAATACATGTATAATATTATATCATCACTGAGGTAGGCATTCCCATACTCAGATTCAAAACTTTAACTAATGGACTAACTATTCTGATACAGGAATGATCTTGCAGTACATCATTTTTTATAGAATTTTGTAGACACAGTATGGACGCAGCCATCTGTTTATGATTAGTCTACATAGATAATGAATACAAAACTCCTCGCAGCCTGGATGGTAGAAACTAGATCCAGGGTCTTCACTTCTACTTCCCGAATTGGTACGATTCTAACCATGTGATTAAATGATTTGATGTCAAACATGTTAGAAACCACTTGATTACCAGTCGATGATGTAAACTGTTAACAAGCGTGAGAGAGACCACCAGTAATGTCAATGGTTCTCAAAGTACCAAGTACAACCCGTGAAATGTGAATAGATGTTTTGATGTCGAACACTTCACGGAATCCTTTGATCGAAAGTCAATGATGTAAACTGACGTCAAAGGCGAGAAACCTGCCATTGATGCATGCAGACTTCAAGGTACTGTCGATTCCTAAGTCATCTTTCTAGATAATGTGTCGATGTCGATAGAAAGCGACCCGTTGCAGGCAAGCCCGCAACACGAAATCATTGTTCAAGTTGAAGAAATGTTGCTGTAAGGACTGACTCAGGGATGGTCAAATGGATGACAAGTATTTTGCAGATGAAAGTTTTGCTTGCAGACCTCTTGAACACATAACGACACGACAGATGGCTTGGTGACGAATAACTCAAAGTTAATCCCCGGAACCCGGTTAAAGACTTTCAAAGTGGTTTGATCAACTGTGAGGTAAAAGATTTCCCAACCCAGGTGAATGAAAAGTGTCGTGTTCAAGAGTGGTAATAAAGTTTCTTTTGAGACAAAAGGTAACAAACAGGTTCATTCTTCTCTCTTTTCCCCCACCATTTCTGGCAAGTACCTCTTTATTTTTAACAAGCTTGAGGAGGATAACATATGCTTGATTATAAGCTCATCCTTCGGACGAGTCCAACCTAGTTTAAATTCGAACCCTAGGAAGGAGTGGTTCGTTCCTGTTTGTAATTGAACAGGTCCTCTACTGTAAAAGTTTAACGAGCCCAGTATAGGAGAAACTCGGTGTTTTTCAATTTTAGAGAGTCTGAAAAAACTAAAGGAGACTCCACGTTGAACTCTTTCGTACATTTGTGTCCCTCAAGCCCGAAAAAGTATAAAATAATACCTGGGGGAACCGCTTGATCTTGCGACCAAGGAGTACTTTCATAATAGTGTCGTTGACCTGAAAAGTAAAAAGCGATCAAGGACACGTCGTTTTATTTCCTTATCGAGTTTGAAACGACAAAAACCCGGCAATCTTTTCCTGATTTTGCGGTCAGAAAAGAGCTAAAAGGGGACCGTCTTTTAATTCCGTTTTAACGAGTGTAAAAGAAACGCTCGGCAATCTTTTCATGTTTTAAGAGTCTGAAAAGGGCTTAAAAGAGAACTCCAAGGTTTCACTTTTTCGTAAGTTTTAACGAGTTCGAAAAAGGGATAAAAATGTACTCATGGTTTTCACTTTTTCGTAAGTTTTAACGAGTTCGAAAAAATGATAAAAATGTACTCATATGGCCGACTTTCAATTTAATTTACGAGTAGGAAAAGACGGAAACATCTCGGCATTTTCATTTGTTTTACGAGAATGAAAGATAGCAAAATAATCTCGGTATTTTCATGAGTTTAACGAGTCTTGAAAATAACTGAAATTGACTCGAGATAGGTTTCATTTTTACAAAAGCTTGAAACAGAGAAAAACTATGCTTCAGAGTAGTTTCATTTTTACACAAGCTTGAAACAGAGAAAAACTATGCTTCAGAGTAGTTTCATTTTTACACAAGCTTGAAACAGAGAGAAAACTGTGCTTGATGCCCCCTAAGCGTAACTGCTAGAGCGCATGCCCCCCAGCTTCATTTCATTCAACCAGTTGGATGAAATGAAGGTTCATGAACGAGATCATTTGAAAGACTTGACCTAAAACTGTACGAAAATTATGCAAAAAACTGAAATAACTAACCTAAATATACAACTTAACATCTATGAGGTCTAGTCAATCTCTCGACTCAAGTAGAGGAGGATTTGTTTCATTTTTTAACGAGCTTGACACAGGAAAAGAACTATGCTCGGGTTCGGTTTCATGTTTACGCAAGCTTGAAACGAAAAACTATGCTTGTTATAAGATCACATGCCCCCAGCATAATGATGCAAAACGAGGTACATGCCCCCCAAGCTTCATTGCATTCAATGAGGTGGATGGAATGAAGCTTTACTTTCAAGATCTTGGAAAGACTTGTGGGAGCTGTTTCATTTTTTAATAATATGACAGCCCTAAATGTTCTTGAGTATAAAGTGGTATCTACCCTGCCACGGGTTAATTATGTGGCAACTGGTCCCATGTTTTCAGTTACCGACGTAAGTGAGCCTCTCACTGTTTGCTCATCTTCCTTTGATTTAGCTCCGGTAATTGACATGGAAAACTCTATGGGATTACTTGAACACGATGTTCTTATCCCTTTTGAGTCCCTTGACATGTGTTCCTTCCCAAGAAGTATTCTTCCTTCGGATGAGGACCTCTTGGAAGACATGATCAAGGTGTGTCCATTGACGTGTCTTTCCTCCAGTTGGAAGCCATGATCAATGTTGCGAGGATAGCTTTTTTCCTGTATCAACCTCGTTAAAAAATGAAACGGGCTAGTGTGAGGAAAGTTCCTTTTATTGTGTCAACCTCATTTAAAAATGAATCAGTGTAGGTGAGGAAAGTTCCTTTTACTGTGTCAACCTCGTTAAAAAATGAATCAGTGTGTCCGAGGAAAGTTCCTTTTACTGTGTCAACCTCGTTAAAAAATGAATCAGTTGATGAGGATAGTTCTTTTACTGAGTCAACCTCATTAAAAAATGAATCAGGTAGGTTTTAGGTCATGTAGGTAGATTGTAGAAAGTAAGTGTGTTTGAGGATAGTTCCTGTTACTGAGTCAACCTCGTTAAAAAATGAATCAGGTTTGAGGATAGTTCCTGTTACTGAGTCAACCTCGTTAAAAAATGAATCAGGTAAGAGGATAGTTCTTTTCATGTGTCAACCTCCTTAAAAATGAAACAACTCCCTTTTCAAGTTAAATATTGAAAGTAAACCTTCATTTCATCCAGCCGGTTGAATGCAATGAAGCCTGGGGGGCATGTACCTTGCTTTGCATCATTATGCTAGGGGCATGTGAACTTCTTGAGCATAGTTCCTTTTCTTGTGTCAAGCTCTTTAAAAAATGAAACAAGGGTGGGTTAAATAGGTAGATTGTAGAGCGTAGTCATGAGCATAGTTCCTTGTCTTGTGTCAAGCTCATTAAAAAATGAATCAAGGATTTTAGAGCACAGTTCCTTGTCTTGTGTCAAGCTCGTTAAAAAATGAATCAAGGTTTTTAGAGTAGAGTTTTTGTTAGGTAGATTGTAGAGAGTAGTTATGAGCATAGTTCCTTATCTTGTGTCAAGCTCGTTTAAAAAATGAAACAAGGGTTTTGAGGATAGTTCTTTTCCTGTGTCAACCTCACTAAAAAAAATGAAACAGCTCCTACAAGTCTTTCCAAGATCTTGAAAGTAAAGCTTCATTCCATCCACCTCATTGAATGAAATGAAGCTTGGGGGGCATGTACCTCGTTTTGCGTCATTATGCTGGGGGCATGTGAACATATAACAAGCATAGTTTTTCGTTTCAAGCTTGCATAAACATGAAACTGAGTCCGAGCATAGTTCTTTTCCTGTGTCAAGCTCATTAAAAAATGAAACAAATCCTCCTCTACTTGAATCGAGAATTTGAATAGATCTCGTAGATGTTAAGTTGTATATTTAGGTTAGTTATTTTAGTTTTTTCTTACAGTTTTAGGTCGAGTCTTTCAAACGATCTCGTTCTTGAGCCTTCATTTCATCCACCGTAGTTGAATGAATGAAGCTAGGGGGCATGTGCTCTAGCAGTTACGCTTAGGGGGCATCAAGCACAGTTTTATCTCTGTTTCAAGCTTGTGTAAAAATGAAACTACTCTGAAGCATAGTTTTTCTCTATTTCAAGCTTTTGTAAAAATGAAACCTATCTCGAGTCAATTTCAGTTATTTTCAAGACTCGTTAAACTCATGAAAATACCGAGATTATTTTGCTATCTTTCATTCTCGTAAAACAAATGAAAATGCCGAGATCTTTCCGTCTTTTCCTACTCGTAAATTAAATTGAAAGTCGGCCATATGAGTACATTTTTATCATTTTTTCGAACTCGTTAAAACTTACGAAAAAGTGAAAACCATGAGTACATTTTTATCCCTTTTTCGAACTCGTTAAAACTTACAAAAAAGTGAAACCTTGGAGTTCTCTTTTAAGCCCTTTTCAGACTCTTAAAACATTAAAAGATTGCCGAGCGTTTCTTTTACACTCGTTAAAACGGAATTAAAAGACGGTCCCCTTTTAGCTCTTTTCTGACCGCAAAATCAGGAAAAGATTGCCGGGTTTTTGTCGTTTCAAACTCGATAAGGAAATAAAACGACGTGTCCTTGATCGCTTTTTACTTTTCAGGTCAATGACACTATTATGAAATTACTCCTTGGTCGCAAGATCAAGCGGTTCCCCCAGGTATTATTTTATACTTTTTCGGGCTTGAGGGACACAAATGTACGAAAGAGTTCAACGTGGAGTCTCCTTTAGTTTTTTCAGACTCTCTAAAATTGAAAAACGCCGAGTTTCTCCTATACTGGGCTCGTTAAACTTTTACAGTAGAGGACCTGTTCAATTACAAACGGGAACGAACCACTCCTTCCTAGGGTTCGAATTTAAACTAGGTTGGACTCGTCCGAAGGATGAGCTTATAATCAAGAATATGTTATCCTCCTCAAGCTTGTTAAAAATAAAGAGGTACTTGCCAGAAATGGTGGGGGAAAAGAGAGAAGAATGAACCTGTTTGTTACCTTTTGTCTCAAAAGAAACTTTATTACCACTCTTGAACACGACACTTTTTCATTCACCTGGGTTGGGAAATCTTTTACCTCACAATTGATCAAACCACTTTGAAAGTCTTTAACCGAGTTCCGGGGATTAACTTTGAGTTATTCGTCACCAAGCCATCTGTCGTGTCGTTATGTGTTCAAGAGGTCTACAAGCAAAACTTTCATCTGCAAAATACTTGTCATCCATTTGACCATCCCTGAGTCAGTCCTTACAGCAACATTTCTTCAACTTGAACAATGATTTCGTGTTGCGGGCTTGCCTGCAACGGGTCGCTTTCTATCGACATCAGCACATTATCTAGAAGGATGACTTAGGAATCGACAGTACCTTGAAGTCTGCATGCATCAATGGCAGGTTTCTCGCCTTTGACGTCAGTTTACATCATTGACTTTCGATCAAAGGATTCCGTGAAGTGTTCGACATCAAAACATCTATTCACATTTCACGGGTTGTGCTTGGTACTTTGAGAACCATTGACATTACTGGTGGTCTCTCTCACGCTTGTTAACAGTTTACATCATCGACTGGTAATCAAGTGGTTTCTAACATGTTCGACATCAAATCATTTAATCACATGGCTAGAATCGTACCAATTCGGGAAGTAGAAGTGAAGACCCTGGATCTAGTTTCTACCATCCAGGCTGCGAGGAGTTTTGTATTCATTATATATGTAGACTAATCATAAACAGATGGCTGCGTCCATACTGTGTCTACAAAAGTCTATAAAAATGATGTACTGCAAGATCATTCCTGTATCAGAGTAGTTAGTCCATTAGTTAAAGTTTTGAATCTGAGTATGGGAATGCCTACCTCAGTGATGATATAACCTTATACATGTATTTTGTGTTGAAAATTGCGGGTTCCAACCAGGTCATCCACAAGACAATCCTTGAAATGATAAAGCGCTTCACCCTTCCTAGAATTACAAAACCCTAATCTATTCCAGGCTTCGCACTTTAGGGGGCAATCTGTTACACTAAAAAATGTCACCATGACTACTTACAGTTAGTATGGCTCAAATCAACAGTCATGCTACCCTCTTAGGCAAGTCTTATGCCTCTGCTATCCATCTCAAACTCAAAGAAGAGAGAAAGTCTTGTAAAAAATGTGTTTATCTCTGGGGTCGCAGGTTCTCTCTAGCCTTACCTGCGGGGACGCTCACAATGTTCACAAAAGTTGCGTCCTTGGACGCTC
Source organism: Pinus tabuliformis (assembly GCA_031772625.1). Lineage (NCBI taxonomy): Eukaryota > Viridiplantae > Streptophyta > Pinopsida > Pinales > Pinaceae > Pinus > Pinus tabuliformis. The sequence goes on along the minus strand of CM062807.1, from coordinate 186,986,707 downwards.
TGTATGTTAAGGGACAGGTGCGTCCTTCTGTAAAAGGCAAAATGTGCGAGTTTCATCTTAAAAAAGTTACTTGTGGTTACTTCTAGAACTTTCTAGAGGTCGGTTTGATGAAATGGATGCGCCTCCAGTTGGTTCATGTATCCCTATTAAGGAGGAACTTATCCCATCAATAAGGGAGTTATCCCACCCAAAGAGGGGGATTATCCCATTGATGGTGGACCTGAATAACCTCCTTACAGCACTATAAATAAAGGCATTGAGCCAGAGGGAGAAGAGGTTGGAGCTATACATTTCTAAGGGTAAATGCTGCAGGAATTAGGACTCCCATTTAGAAGCTTGTGAGGAGAGATTGCCATCTTTGCTTGTTCTATTTGGAAGTGGGTGAGCTTTGTCAAAGTAGAGGAAGACTCTTGTGGACCCTGGAAGGAGCTTGCACAACACCAAGGCTTAGGTTGTAATGGTTCCTTTTGATTACCTTTAATGCAAATTGGTCCATTCTTCTCAATAACTTGTTGTTTATGGGTTATTTCATGTACTCCTTGGTCTATATGTTGAATATGCTTTGTTTTATGTTATAATCAGGTGCTATTTAATTGTTTGACTGTTGGTGATTGCAGGTTTTGGAGAAAAGGAGGAGCTCATCCAGATCAACAAAGCTTGGACTTCTACAACAGCGTTTGGACAAAGGTAAGAACGAAACACTTGATTTCTCATATCATAATGCATGTTTAGAGAAGGATAGCTCCAGTTTGTTTTGTTTGTCATTAGAATGTCTTAGACTTCTAGGAAGGTCAGTTGTGTCCGCACTTTTGACTGATTCTGTGTGACAAATTCAGTCAAAAGTGCGGACACAACCGACCTTCCTAGAAGTCTAAGACATTCTAATGACAAACAAAACAAACTGGAGCTATCCTTCTCTAAACATGCATTATGATATGAGAAATCAAGTGTTTCGTTCTTACCTTTGTCCAAACGTTGTTGTAGAAGTCCAAGCTTTGTTGATCTGGATGAGCTCCTCCTTTTCTCCAAAACCTGCAATCACCAACAGTCAAACAATTAAATAGCACCTGATTATAACATAAAACAAAGCATATTCAACATATAGACCAAGGAGTACATGAAATAACCCATAAACAACAAGTTATTGAGAAGAATGGACCAATTTGCATTAAAGGTAATCAAAAGGAACCATTACAACCTAAGCCTTGGTGTTGTGCAAGCTCCTTCCAGGGTCCACAAGAGTCTTCCTCTACTTTGACAAAGCTCACCCACTTCCAAATAGAACAAGCAAAGATGGCAATCTCTCCTCACAAGCTTCTAAATGGGAGTCCTAATTCCTGCAGCATTTACCCTTAGAAATGTATAGCTTTCAACCTCCCCTCCCTCTGGCTCAATGCCTTTATTTATAGTGCTGTAAAGAGGTTATTCAGGTCCACCATCAATGGGATAATCCCCCTCTTTGGGTGGGATAGCTCCCTTATTGATGGGATAAGTTCCTCCTTAATAGGGATACATGAACCAACTGGAGGCGCATCCATTTCATCAAACCGACCTCTAGAAAGTTCTAGAAGTAACCACAAGTAACTTTTTTAAGATGAAACTTGCGCATTTTGCCTTTTACAGAAGGACGCACCTGTCCCTTAATATACAGAGCGTCCAAGGACGCAGCCTTTGTGAACATTGTGAGCGTCCCCGCAGGTAAGGCTTGAGAGAACCTGCGTCCCCAGAGATAAACACATTTTTTTACAAGACTTTCTCTCTTCTTTGATTTTGAGATGGATAGCAGAGGCATAAGACTTGCCTAAGAGGGTAGCATGACTGTTGATTGAGCCATACTAACTGTAAATAGTCATGGTGACATTTTTTAGTGTAATAGATTGCCCCCTAAAGTGCGAAGCCTGGAATAGATTAGGGTTTTGTAATTCTAGGAAGGGTGAAGCGCTTTATCATTTCAAGGATTGTCTTATGGATGACCTGGTTGGAACCTGCAATTTTCAACACAAAATACATGTATAAGATTATATCATCACTGAGGTAGGCATTCCCATACTCAGATTCAAAACTTTAACTAATGGACTAACTACTCTGATACATGAATGATCTTGCAGTACATCATTTTTATAGACTTTTGTAAACACAGTATGGACGCAGCCATCTGTTTATGATTAGTCTACATAGATAATGAATACAAAACTCCTCGCAGCCTGGATGGTAGAAACTAGATCCAGGGTCTTCACTTCTACTTCCCGAATTGGTACGATTCTAGCCATGTGATTAAATGATTTGATGTCGAACATGTTAGAAACCACTTGATTACCAGTCGATGATGTAAACTGTTAACAAGCGTGAGAGAGACCACCAGTAATGTCAATGGTTCTCAAAGTACCAAGCACAACCCGTGAAATGTGAATAGATGTTTTGATGTCGAACACTTCACGGAATCCTTTGATCGAAAGTCAATGATGTAAACTGACGTCAAAGGCGAGAAACCTGCCATTGATGCATGCAGACTTCAAGGTACTGTCGATTCCTAAGTCATCTTTCTAGATAATGTGTCGATGTCGATAGAAAGCGACCCGTTGCAGGCAAGCCCGCAACACGAAATCATTGTTCAAGTTGAAGAAATGTTGCTGTAAGGACTGACTCAGGGATGGTCAAATGGATGACAAGTATTTTGCAGATGAAAGTTTTGCTTGCAGACCTCTTGAACACATAACGACACGACAGATGGCTTGGTGACGAATAACTCAAAGTTAATCCCCGGAACCCGGTTAAAGACTTTCAAAGTGGTTTGATCAACTGTGAGGTAAAAGATTTCCCAACCCAGGTGAATGAAAAGTGTCGTGTTCAAGAGTGGTAATAAAGTTTCTTTTGAGACAAAAGGTAACAAACAGGTTCATTCTTCTCTCTTTTCCCCCACCATTTCTGGCAAGTACCTCTTTATTTTTAACAAGCTTGAGGAGGATAACATATGCTTGATTATAAGCTCATCCTTCGGACGAGTCCAACCTAGTTTAAATTCGAACCCTAGGAAGGAGTGGTTCGTTCCTGTTTGTAATTGAACAGGTCCTCTACTGTAAAAGTTTAACGAGCCCAGTATAGGAGAAACTCGGTGTTTTTCAATTTTAGAGAGTCTGAAAAAACTAAAGGAGACTCCACGTTGAACTCTTTCGTACATTTGTGTCCCTCAAGCCCGAAAAAGTATAAAATAATACCTGGGGGAACCGCTTGATCTTGCGACCAAGGAGTACTTTCATAATAGTGTCGTTGACCTGAAAAGTAAAAAGCGATCAAGGACACGTCGTTTTATTTCCTTATCGAGTTTGAAACGACAAAAACCCGGCAATCTTTTCCTGATTTTGCGGTCAGAAAAGAGCTAAAAGGGGACCGTCTTTTAATTCCGTTTTAACGAGTGTAAAAGAAACGCTCGACAATCTTTTCATGTTTTAAGAGTCTGAAAAGGGCTTAAAAGAGAACTCCAAGGTTTCACTTTTTCGTAAGTTTTAACGAGTTCGAAAAAGGGATAAAAATGTACTCATGGTTTTCACTTTTTCGTAAGTTTTAACGAGTTCGAAAAAATGATAAAAATGTACTCATATGGCCGACTTTCAATTTAATTTACGAGTAGGAAAAGATGGAAAGATCTCGGCATTTTCATTTGTTTTACGAGAATGAAAGATAGCAAAATAATCTCGGTATTTTCATGAGTTTAACGAGTCTTGAAAATAACTGAAATTGACTCGAGATAGGTTTCATTTTTACAAAAGCTTGAAATAGAGAAAAACTATGCTTCAGAGTAGTTTCATTTTTACACAAGCTTGAAACAGAGATAAAACTGTGCTTGATGCCCCCTAAGCGTAACTGCTAGAGCACATGCCCCCCAGCTTCATTCATTCAACTACGGTGGATGAAATGAAGGCTCAAGAACGAGATCGTTTGAAAGACTCGACCTAAAACTGTAAGAAAAAACTAAAATAACTAACCTAAATATACAACTTAACATCTACGAGATCTATTCAAATTCTCGATTCAAGTAGAGGAGGATTTGTTTCATTTTTTAACGAGCTTGACACAGGAAAAGAACTATGCTCGGACTCAGTTTCATGTTTATGCAAGCTTGAAACGAAAAATTATGCTTGTTATATGTTCACATGCCCCCAGCATAATGACGCAAAGACTTGTAGGAGCTGTTTCATTTTTTTTAGTGAGGTTGACACAGGAAAAGAACTATCCTCAAAACCCTTGTTTCATTTTTTAAACGAGCTTGACACAAGATAAGGAACTATGCTCATAACTACTCTCTACAATCTACCTAACAAAAACTCTACTCTAAAAACCTTGATTCATTTTTTAACGAGCTTGACACAAGACAAGGAACTGTGCTCTAAAATCCTTGATTCATTTTTTAATGAGCTTGACACAAGACAAGGAACTATGCTCATGACTACGCTCTACAATCTACCTATTTAACCTACCCTTGTTTCATTTTTTAAAGAGCTTGACACAAGACAAGGAACTATGCTCAAGAAGTTCACATGCCCCTAGCATAATGATGCAAAGCAAGGTACATGCACCCCAGGCTTCATTGCATTCAACCGGCTGGATGAAATGAAGGTTTACTTTCAATATTTAACTTGAAAAGGGAGTTGTTTCATTTTCAAGGAGGTTGACACATGAAAAGAACTATCCTCTTACCTGATTCATTTTTTAACGAGGTTGACTCAGTAACATGAACTATCCTCAAACCTGATTCATTTTTTAACGAGGTTGACTCAGTAACAGGAACTATCCTCAAACACACTTACTTTCTACAATCTACCTACATGACCTAAAACCTACCTGATTCATTTTTTAATGAGGTTGACTCAGTAAAAGAACTATCCTCATCAACTGATTCATTTTTTAACGAGGTTGACACAGTAAAAGGAACTTTCCTCGGACACACTGATTCATTTTTTAATGAGGTTGACACAGTAAAAGGAACTTTCCTCACCTACACTGATTCATTTTTAAATGAGGTTGACACAGTAAAAGGAACTTTCCTCACACTAGCCCGTTTCATTTTTTAACGAGGTTGATACAGGAAAAAAAGCTATCCTCGCAACATTGATCATGGCTTCCAACTGGAGGAAAGACACGTCAATGGACACACCTTGATCATGTCTTCCAAGAGGTCCTCATCCGAAGGAAGAATACTTCTTGGGAAGGAACACATGTCAAGGGACTCAAAAGGGATAAGAACATCGTGTTCAAGTAATCCCATAGAGTTTTCCATGTCAATTACCGGAGCTAAATCAAAGGAAGATGAGCAAACAGTGAGAGGCTCACTTACGTCGGTAACTGAAAACATGGGACCAGTTGCCACATAATTAACCCGTGGCAGGGTAGATACCACTTTAGACTCAAGAACATTTAGGGATGTCATATTATTGGTAGTTGAGACAAGACTAGGGAACGAAAGCTGGTCTACAGTCACAATACTGCCATTGTGAGGGAAAGACATTACGCGAAAGAGTGTCGATACGACAACTTTCATTGCATAAACATAGTCTCGCCCAAGGAGTAAATTGAAATCCAAGGGACCTCGAACCACCATAAGATCAATACAGACAGTTTTACCTTCCAAGGTAAGAGAAAACTTAGGAAGAATCCCTAAAGGTTCACTAATGGTTCTGTTAAAAGCTTTCAGATTCTGCGTAATAGGCGCAAGCTGAGGGGAACCCAAAGCTTTCCAAACAGCTGAGTATAAAATACTAACAGAAGCACCTTCATCTACCTGAGTACGATGTATGTCCCTACCACCAGCCTTGACAACGATTTGGAAAGGGATGGAGGAAGGAAGACGAGGTTCTGTCAGTCTATTCCAGTCAAAGGAAAAGACCTCAGTGTTTGGAGGGGGTTCTGTAGAAACAGGTGAAATGCCCCCCGGCATAGAAGAATCTGATGTAACAAGAAGAACCTGAGCGGTATGAAGTTTACTCTCCAAAGGGAAAGTGTGATCGACCGAATGTGAAATTGAATCGACCACTTGACCAACTAACGGATCATCAACCTGAGTGACATGAGTTTCACTCTCCAATGGAAGAGTGTGATTGACTGTACTTGAATTTAGATCAATCACTCCGTCAGTGGATGTAGGTTGGGAGAAAGTTTACGGTAACCAGTTGGAAATTCTTGCTGTGGAACAGTAAGGTTTTCCAACAATGTTGAGGCTTCATCCATGTGAGGGCAAATGTGAGTTTGATGACTCCCTTTGCATAACTTACAAGGAAACCTAACTTTACCCTTTTTCCCAGGAACCTGACTATCACTGGTTGATGGATCAACAGAAAGTTGATGAGATTTTTCTGACCATACTTCCAAGACCTTTGGAATTCCAGGACAATTGACAAGGAAGTGGTCACCCTTACAAAGCCTGCAAGGGTATTTGGGTTTACGGTGCATGTCGGAATTTTCCTCAACACAACTAACACTTACAGCCATGGTTGGTTGGTTGACTTCTTTCTTATCTTGCTTCTTCTTCTTCTTCTTCTTCTTCCCTTTCTTCTTCTTCTTAGCCTCCTAGTTACTAGCATCAAGGCTTTTACCAGGCGAAGAGGAAGAAATGGAGGAAGAAAAATTAGGCGAAGAAGGTAAAGGGTCAACAGAAGGTTGGTGATGTTGAGATGGTGAACTCTGTTGAGGTGAAGCATCCGGTTGAGGTGGAACAATTGGAGTACTTTGGGCCAACAAAGTTGAAAATAACCATATCGGTAATCCTATTGTAAATCCAGGTAATGACAAAGTAGCCATATAAGGAGGACCAACATTTCCAAAGTAAGGAAAAGTACTAGGATTCTCATTGGGAGGGGTTCCTAGGTTGATAAATTCCGGAACATTTGCCATTATATTCAACTTCAGTGAATTTTATTAACAATCTTAAAACTAAAATTAACAATTCACAATGCACACCTAACAATTAAAATTCACAATTCACACCTATGGTCTCTAAAAGTAAAAACAAACAAATTAACACGCGCTATCAAATCTAGGAGTCAAACCATACACAAACAGTAGCCTTCCGGACCGAAAACACTAGTTGGTGATGAAGCCCAACATCGCCGAATTCAGTACAGAAGTGGTGGGTGGAACAGTTACCCCGGCAACCTGCTTAATGAATAGACTGGACCAAGTTCCTCCACTTTAACCGTCTCGAGTGAAGTGAACCCCCCAGAAAATCCAAGTGAGTATAACCGACGTCTGCTCCAGGTACAGTGGGACCTTCCCTCCACCGTCACCTCAGTAGAACCCTAAAGATTATGGTCACTAAGGTCACCAACAGTAACAAATACACCTGGGGGAATAGTCTAAACTCCGACAGCACGCAAGGGCAGAGTAGCAAACTCAATCCCCTTACCGGCTCCTTGACAACAATCCAAGGTTTACCGATAAGTGACCCCTGGCTCCTCGACAATGGTTAATCCGAGGTTTACCGTTTGTAATACGTACTGTCTGGCGTCGTTCCCAACGAGGGGGGAATGATCCCCTCACTGGTTCGGACACGAGCTCGTGCTTCTCCTTTAAGAGGAGCTTTCCCATAGTGCAATTGAAACAATTGGATTTATTCTACTCAAGATAAACTATCTGTTTGGTTTTGTAGTCTTGGAGAGTTAAGTACTCACCTACTCCAAGACCCTAGCCTAAGCTATGTTGGTGTTTCAGAGCCCTAGAAATGTAAAAATTACTAGATGAATTTTAATTAAGCGCTGTGTTATTAAGGTTGTTATTACTCAAATGGGTAAATGGAGATGAAACCAATGGTGTTATGACCCGACTCAACTGAATGCAATCGAATATGATAATGCAATCCTTTCAATTCGATGAATCCTAACTAGAGTAAGGAGAGAGTTTCCATTCACTTCCAACAATGCAAAAAATTGATCATTAAGAGAAAATTTAACAAATTCTCTAATGCACTAATTTCATCAAGAAAAACTAATGCGAATCAATTCCAAACCAATTTTTATTTTTATTTTTGTGTAAATTCAAATCAAAGAAAGCTGATCTAAATCTACGATTGATTTTTCAGAATGTAAACTATGCAATTGTAATCTATGCACAATTCACATGAAAAGTATGCAAATGTAATCTATGCACATTTTTCATTCATATTCTGAAAATGAGAATTCTAATTATGCAAATGTGATCTATGCAAGAGAATTCTCAAACACAAGACGATTCTAATGTGATCTAAGAACCAATCAAGTGCAAGTTGAGAAAATTGGGTGAGAGTTCCAAAGATCAAAACATAAAAACACTCAAAGGCGATTAAGGAATTTTTTTTGCAAAAACAGAAGCAAAAAGATGCAAAATTGTGAAAAGACTGAGACAAACCTCCAAGTAATGACCAAAGGAAATCAAATTTAGAATTTCTCAAAAAAGAGACTCAAAACACCCAATTGATGAAAGCTTAAAGTAGAAATGCCAATGGAACAAGTTCAGGTGAAGATCTTTGACAGGATACTAATGGATCTGGGCAGTAAAAACTAAGAAAAAGCAAAATCTAAGAGGAAAAAAATATAAAAAATGGAATTTTCTCAAATTTTAGTAGGGGACGCAGGCGACCCGTTAGCACAGGTGCGGGCCCGCTCTGTGCACACAGCGACAGTGCGTCCAGGGACGCACTGTGCAACACTTAGAGGGTGCGTCCTACTGTAAAAATCAAGAAAAACTAAATCTACTTTACTGCTAAGCTAATCCACCCAAATACAAATTCACACAGTCAAAAACCAGAAAAATAAATCAATTTTCTCAGAGCAAAGTTCATACAAAGGAAAAGTCATTCTCATTCATGGAATCCCCAGCGGAGTCGCCAATTTGTCACACGGAATCAGTCAAAAGTGCGGACACAACCGACCTTCCTAGAAGTCTAAGACATTCTAATGACAAACAAAACAAACTGGAGCTATCCTTCTCTAAACATGCATTATGATATGAGAAATCAAGTGTTTCGTTCTTACCTTTGTCCAAACGCTGTTGTAGAAGTCCAAGCTTTGTTGATCTGGATGAGCTCCTCCTTTTCTCCAAAACCTGCAATCACCAACAGTCAAACAATTAAATAGCACCTGATTATAACATAAAACAAAGCATATTCAACATATAGACCAAGGAGTACATGAAATAACCCATAAACAACAAGTTATTGAGAAGAATGGACCAATTTGCATTAAAGGTAATCAAAAGGAACCATTACAACCTAAGCCTTGGTGTTGTGCAAGCTCCTTCCAGGGTCCACAAGAGTCTTCCTCTACTTTGACAAAGCTCACCCACTTCCAAATAGAACAAGCAAAGATGGCAATCTCTCCTCACAAGCTTCTAAATGGGAGTCCTAATTCCTGCAGCATTTACCCTTAGAAATGTATGGCTTTCAACCTCCTCTCTCTCTGGCTCAATGCCTTTATTTATAGTGCTGTAAAGAGGTTATTCAGGTCCACCATCAATGGGATAATCCCCCTCTTTGGGTGGGATAGCTCCCTTATTGATGGGATAAGTTCCTCCTTAATAGGGATACATGAACCAACTGGAGGCGCATCCATTTCATCAAACCGACCTCTAGAAAGTTCTAGAAGTAACCACAAGTAACTTTTTTAAGATGAAACTCGCACATTTTGCCTTTTACAGAAGGACGCACCTGTCCCTTAACATACAGAGCGTCCAAGGACGCAACTTTTGTGAACATTGTGAGCGTCCCCGCAGGTAAGGCTAGAGAGAACCTGCGACCCCAGAGATAAACACATTTTTTACAAGACTTTCTCTCTTCTTTGAGTTTGAGATGGATAGCAGAGGCATAAGACTTGCCTAAGAGGGTAGCATGACTGTTTATTTGAGCCATACTAACTGTAAGTAGTCATGGTGACATTTTTTAGTGTAACAGACCTTTTAATTTGGTGCATGCAAATTCTAGTCCCTTCTAGAGTCTTGAGCACTCTCTCTTCATAAGTCAGGTTCCCTAGATGCTCTTCTACTTGTTGATCTTCATGTTCATGGTTTGTCTCCTCATCAGACGTTTCTCTTCGTATTACTCTTTGGTTAATCAGTGCGTTTGTAAGTTCTGCAACTTGCCTTTGAAGGTTCTACATTTTTCTCTGCATATCAGGAAGACCTGCTCTTCCTCTTCCTCTTCCAGCGATCAACCTGCTCTAATACCAGATGATGTAGCCCAAAGGAAAACCGTATACAAATCACAAAAAATACAGAATAATACACAATATTAGCATTACAAATCACAAAAATACATAATATTACACAGTATCAGCATGGCAAATAATCCCCCTCCTTCCTACCATCAACTCTAGTAATATTTTTCTTTTGATATGAAGAATTGCTATTTAAAAATAAAAAAATAAAAAGTTACTATTTTTTGAAAATTACTTTTTTTTTTTAAGTTATGTTATGCGGAATTCACTGCATCATTAATCATCGTCAACCATGGTCAATCATGGTTAACCATCATCCAATGTCACATTGTGACAAATATTGTCGCAGTATCAAAATCAACAATGGTCCAACATCGCTTTATAACAAAGATTGTCTCAATATGAAAATCAACCTTGGTAAACCATAGTCAACCATATTTATTTTAGGGTTTATTTACCTTGGGCTTATAATATTAATATCTTGGGTTTAATATTATTCCCTTATGTTTATAATCACTGGGGATTTTAGTATTAATCCCTTGGGTTTATAATATCAATCTCTTGGGTTTATTAATCTAAGGGTTCATATACCAAGGGTATAATATTATTCATAAGTTTTATAATATTAATCCTTGTGTTAAATATAAATTTGTTGGGTTTATAATCATGGACAACAATGTTCCACCTTTTTCTAGTGTCACATTGTGACAAATATTGTCTCAATATGGAAATCAACCATTATAACCCATCATCAACAATGGTTGTCAACAATGATAAGTCATTGTCAATCATCATCGACCATGGTCAACCATGGTCTAATGTCACATTATGACAAACATTGTCTCAATATGAAAATCAACCATGATCAACCATGGTCAACGATGGTCCAACGTCGCATTGTGACAAAGGTTAGCTAAATATGAAAATCAATCATGTTAAACCACAGTTAACCATGTTTATTTTAGGGTTTATAATATTAAACTTAGTGTTTATATACCTTGGGTTTATAATATTAATCCCTTGGGTTTATAATCACTTCAGGTTTTAGTATTAACCCCTTGGGTTTATAATATCAATCTCTTGGGTTAATTAATCAAAGGGTTCATATTCCTAGACAAATATTGTCTTAATATGAAAATAAACTATGGTCAACCATTGTCAACAATGGTAAACCATTGTGAGTCGTCGTCAACCACGGTCAATCATGGTCAACCATGGTTAACGATGGTTGACCATGGTTGACCACGAGTGAAATTGATTCACCATTGTTGACAACAGTTGATCATGGTTGATTTTCATATTAAGACAATTTGTGTCTAGGCCATGGTTGAATGTCACATTTGTCTAAAATTTTGTCAAACATTGCATTGCGACAACATTGTCTCAATGTGATAATCAATATAATATTGATTGTTGCCATGTTAGATTTCATTGCAATTTATTCAATGTTGCAATGTCACATTAGAATATTGGGGTTAAATACTAGGGTTTCTAATATTATGTTTAATATTAGATTTATAATTTTAGAGTTTAATATTGAGATTATAATATTTGGGTTTTTAATATAAGGTTTAATATTAATCCAACTATTTATTTTAATCCCTTGGGTTTATAATATTAATCCTTTTTTTTATAATATTAATTCCTCAAGTTTATAATATTAATCCTTGGGTTTATTAATGAATTGATCTTATAATTTTAATAGTCCCTTAGATTTATAATATTAATTCGAAGGGTTCATATTATTAATTCTTTGGGTTTATAGTCTTAATCCCTTTCGATTAATTAATCCATCTGGTTTATATATATATATATATATATATATATATATATATATATATATATATATATATATATATATATATATAAAGTTATAATATATTTTAGTTTCATATATATATATATATATATATGACATAGCATAATATTAATTTCTCAAGTTTATAATATTAATCTTTGGGTTTATAGTCTTAATTCTTTTCGATATATATATATATATATGACATAGCATAATGGCAAGATATAAATAAGTACTATTAATAATAAGTAATTGTTATTATTATGTTATATATTAATTATGTTGTGGTTTCAAATATATATATATATATATATATATATATTATAAGAAAATATAAACCATATATGAAACTAAAATATATTATAAATAACTATATTATGGTTGTTATTATATGTATAGTTATTAAGAATCATATATAATTAGTTTTTAATTAACAAGATACATATAATCATAATTATTAATGTGGTTGATATAAGTTTATTGGTGTAATTTATAAATATGGTTGTATATGTGTTTCATATATGCCTATCCCCGTGAATCAATTTACATTTACTAATGTGATTGTGTTACCAATGTGATTGTGTTAGTTTATAAGATTAACAAAGAGATTTTCTTCAAAGTGCTAGTGCTCAAAACATATAAAATCTTACTAGCTCTATGTATGTGTACAACTTAGTACATCTGAGAAAATTTAAGTTTTGAGAATCTAGGAGAAGCAATGCAAAATCTTTCGTAGCCTTCCTTTTCTCTAACTAGTGTTTTTTCAGGGTTTCCTTCAAGATGCATTGGAGGAACCCTTTTGGTTGAAAATGGAAATGATTGAAAATGGTAATAGTAGCTGCAAGAATTAAAATTCCTTTATCATGAGCTGAATGAGTAAATGGTACAAGTAGATGGTGATAGGGGGGTGTGGGGAAGAACCGTAGTTTTCTTTTAGAGTAATTTTATTGAGAAAAAATTAATGAATAATATCAAACCCTAATGAATAATCATATTCAAATTGCCAAATACTTAGAATTGTTTTATATATTAATCATATTTTGGTTTCATATATATATATATATATATATATATAAAAAGAAAATATAAACCATATATGAAACTAAAATATATTATAAGTAACTATATTATGGTTGTTATTATATAGATAGTTATTAAGAATTATATATAATTAGTTTTTAATCAAGATACATCTAATAATAATTATTAATGTGGTTGATATAAATCTATTAGTGTAATCTATAAATATGGTTGTACATGTGTTTCATATATGCCTACCAGTAGTATATCAACTTACATTTACCAATGTGATTGTGTTAGTTTATAAGATTAACAAATAGATTTTCTTCAAACTGATAATGCTGAAAACATATAAAAACTTACTAGCTCTAAGTATGTGTACAACTTAGTACATATAAGAAAATTCAAGTTCTGAGAATTGAGGAAGAGCAATGTAAAAACATAAATTACCAGCATTACACAACCAAAAAAAACATTTATCCATTCAACATTCGTCCACAATTGTCTTGATAATGCACGTTTCTCAGAGATATTCATATGGAACCGTAGATGAAGCATAGAGCAATATGAAATCTTAATAATATAATAAAACACAAAATTTGCATGTATAGACATGACGGAAGAGCCACGACTCTTTCAATAAGAGTTCTAAAAAATATACCCAGTTAATAGAGCAAAGATATTTCATGTTTACAGTTAAATTAATGGTAAGAAGGTAGCCAAAGGCACCCTATATATTATATTCTTTCTTACCAGTAAGAACCCTGAGACAATGTACAATAGAACTAGGCGAGAGGCACTGATATTATAAATCCTCAGCCTTAAATAAACCCTAGGAGGAAACATAAAAATGAGTTGTAGGAGTTCCCAAAGAAATTGGTAAATAGTCGTATGCACCTTGTGAGCTAAATATAAGCCAAATGTAAACTCAATGATGGTCAGTCCTGTGCTCTTCAAGTTTTTTTTGAAATCCCTAACCTATGAAGGGAGAGCAGAAGTTAATATTACAACCTCTATATTAAATAAAAGACAGGAATTGAACATATGGCAAGGGGGATTACCTCTCAGGAAGTCCCAATTCTTTCTCCAGTGGGACGTGTCTATACATTCATTTTTCCCTTAGCAAACAAACCAAGATTTTCTTGTAGCGAAAATGATATAAGAGAAGCGAATTCGATTAGGCAATACGTGTAATAGGGTCAGCCTCGACATGTCTCTGACATATCCAAAACTCTAACTGAACCATGGTCCCAGGTGGGAGCTTCTAGAGACTGCGAGTTACTATTGGAATATCTAATTCCTACTTGTCTCTAGTTGTGATTCTTTCTATATAAGGAGTATGTTCCTAGTAGTTAGGATCCATTTTCTAGTTTGGTATGTGGTTGAGAGATTTCCTCAACCAATAGATTATGTGTCTAAAATAGTCTCCCTATTTTAAGACAAAACTTTGTATATATGTAATTGTATTTGATTAATAATTTGAATCTGGATTCTCAGTTTTTAAGTTGGTATCAGAGCCCGTGAGGGCCTTGCCCCTCCTGGGCTGAGGGAAATAATTGAGAAGTATATTTTGTTTTAGTTTTCAAGTCTCCATCATCCTTCGAAACATGTGATTATTTTTTTGGTCTGAGCGTGGCATCACTTTTGCCTGATATGTGAATGTTGTTGCTCTGTTTTTGGAGTGGTGGCCGTGCGTGGAAAACATCGCTGGTGTCTTGGACTGGACAACCTCTGGATTCATCAGATCCGGGCAGAGGGAGTTCTGCACACAGGTGCTTTCGTGGCCGCAGAGGGATAGCAGTGATCTTGTTATGAGTGTTTTGAATCGTTGCATCATTGTTTCGAGCCGAGCCTCAGTGGGATGGATGTGAATCTGTGTGTGGTGCCACAGAACCGATGGCCCTGGTGTGGCTGCTGGGATACTATCCTGTCGAGGTGAGTAGCATGGAGTAGTGTGTAAAGAGTTGACTGTGTGAGAAAAATAGTAATGTTGTGGATCCAGATTGTGTGTTCGATTCAACGTCAGGGTCTTCCTTTAACTCGAGTTGTGATGAGAGGGGATTTTACTACCTGTATCGTGTGCAGAGTGGTTTAATTTTAAGAAAAATGGCTGGGAATGATTGGATAAAGGGATATATCGAGGCAATACTGGATGTTGGAGCCAGATTTACAGAATTCGAGACTCGACCTCCGCTTACAGTTGCTGATGGCGGAGGTTTTAATCCGACAAAGTACTTTGTGGAGGAAGTCGTTGCTGGTTTCGATGAATCCGATCTCCATCGCACATGGATAAAGGTGGTGGCGATGTGGAACTCCCTGGAATGTAACAACAGACTCGAAAATATGTGCTGGAGGATATGGCACCTGGCACGTCGACAGAAACAGATCGAGTGGGACGATGTGCAAAGGCTGGCCAAGAGGCGTATCGAGCGCGAGCAAAGGCAGAGAGATGTGACAGAGGACATCTCGGAGGTTTTTTGTATGAGGGTGAAAAGGCTGATGTTGCCACTCCCAGGGAAACCCCAAGCGCGTTTTTTTTTTTTGCGAAACTTCTCCGACTTGCAAGTCTGGTCTGATGACAATAAGGGAAAGTGCGTGTACATTATGCTCATAAGCTTGCATGGTTAAGTAAGAGGAGAAAACATGGAATTGGGTAGAGATTCTGATACAGGCGGGTAAATTAAATACGTTGTAATACTTGCAAGAGCATTGTCAACGATGCCTGGTGTATACCGTGTTGATTTTGGGGCTAATGCTACTATTTTTTCATAATAAGTATGTCATGTCATGGTATTTTTGGTTATTATTGAAGTGACATTGGTCTGACCAACTATTGTCATAATTCTAAGTGTGTTGTGGAACTGGTCATTCCAACAATACACAAATTTGCAAGATATGATGAAGATATGACACTGAAGATGGCATTAGAGGAGCTGCATCAGAAATTAGAGGATGGTAGACAATCTAGTTTGTGTGAGTTTGAGTGTGTTGTGGAATAGATTCATGATTATAATATATCACACATTTTAATTTAAGCAAGTCTAGGGTGTTTTATAGTGGTCTTTGTAAACTGTGTACCTGATAACTCCAGAGTTGGAGTGTTAAATGTAAGCCTTGTAAGGCTTGTGTATCCCCATACAGTTTGTGGTAATCTAAAAACCACTAACAGTGAGAGCCCTTGGTGGCATGGTTGAGGGTGATCCATTAAAACCCAGAGCATGGTTACGGGTAATCCGACAAAACCCGGGTTAACAATGATGGAGGGGGATTTACAGGTACAGGTACAGGTGTGTAGTTATAATGGTTGGAAGAACCATGTATGCGAAGGACATCCTACAAGACTAGTGGTTGCAGCGGTTAGTACCCATGCATTCCGGTGGATGGTTGCTCCTTTATATGGACATCAACATATTCTTTTTTGGTATATTTGACCACAACTAGATTTTTCAAATTGATATCGAGACAAGTAC
The DNA here is from genome assembly GCA_031772625.1 of Pinus tabuliformis. Classification (NCBI taxonomy): domain Eukaryota; kingdom Viridiplantae; phylum Streptophyta; class Pinopsida; order Pinales; family Pinaceae; genus Pinus; species Pinus tabuliformis. Next base: position 186,970,244 of record CM062807.1, on the reverse strand, counting down.
TCATTAAGTGGGAGTGTTGGAATATCTAACTCCAACTTGTCTCTAGTTGTGATTCTTTCTATGTAAGGAGTCTGTTCCTAGTAGTTAGGATCCATTTCCTAGTTTGGTGTGTGGTTGAGAGATTTCCTCAACCAACAGATTGTGTGTCTAAAATAGTCTCCCTATCTTAAGACAACACTTTGTATATATGTAATTGTATTTGATTAATAATTTGAATCTGGATTCTCAGTTTTTAAGTATGACCTTTGCTACACTTGAAACCCTAGTTACCAAATTCCGTTGTATTGCAAAAAAAAATATGAAAATTGGTGCAATTCGAATTTGAATAGTTCTGCAAAAATTTGATAAAGTAGCTTAACCTGAAAGGAGATACGGTTTAGATTTCATGCGATATCCACATGTATGGGATATCCACATGCGTAGAGAGTTTGTGGATAAAGTCAAAATAAATGGCAGCAGTATCGCAATTTTTTGATTTTTAATCTCATTGTAGTCTTTGGGGTTTAGAAATTTCACTGTAAATAAAGTTGAGAAGGTAAGAAAAGAAATAATTTGGGCGTTGAAGTTGGAAAGTTAAGAAAGTAAGAAAAGAAACCATTTGGATGGTGAAATAAGCAAATTCTGAAATTTTAAATATGTTTTTATTATAAGAAATTTAATATATTTTTAGTATTTAATTTTTAAGTATATATTAATTAAGAAATGAATTTAGATAGATTTTAAAATTTGGGAATAATTTTAGGTTAAATTTTTGAAAATAAGATAAGTTTTGGAGTGAGGAGTGTTTTTTTTAAGTATTGTAATTTTAAAATTGTTTATATTAGTTAAAATTAATAGAAATTATTTAAATTTGAAAATTAATGAAAAGAAAATGAGTAAAAACAATTGCTGCTACATAAAAAAAACTACATATTTCTCAATATTTAAGATGTATGTTGACTATTTTTTTCCAAATTGAAAATTTTTCATTCGAATTTTTATCATATAGCAAGGTCAGTATGGGAAAGCACAGACAAAGACTCAAATGTGAGTCTTGCATGTCAAAATAAATAGCAATTCATACCCAGGTTTCCTTAAGATTAGTTTGTTGGAACTGTAGAGGTTACCCATGGAGACGAGGACCTGGGTTAGGGCCTATTGTTGAAGATAGAGACATAATTTGCCTCATAGAAACACATGAGCATGAAGGGTGCAAGACACCTCTATTTGAAGGATACTAGAAGATGGCAGTGTGGAACAAGGTAGCGACGAATGACAAAGGGCACAGGGGTATCATGGTTTTAGTAAGGGAGAAAGAAGGTCGTCTCATTCAGTTAGAAAAACAAGATTCAAATAAGCAATTCATTTGGTTTAAAATATCAGAAAATGGAAACCACATCAGAATTGCAGCATGCTATTTTACGTCGCAGGTTTCAAAAATCTACAAAGGTAGAGGGCTTGAAGACAAAGATCCATTTGCATCCTTAAAAGCGGATATTGCAACATATTCGCAGCTAGGTGAAGTCCTTATAGTGGGTGATTTCAACGCTAGCAATGCAAGTAAGCAAGCTAGCATTCTTTGTTGTAAAGATGATTGTGGCCCTATTTGGCTTACAGAAGAAAGTAATCATCAATGGGAAAAAATTTCAGAGGACAAGGGTTGCAATCTCTTTGGTCAACAATTGCTTACTCTATGTGGGGCCTTTGATTTCGTCGTTTGTAATGGCTTGACTAGATGGGCAAAGTCTGGTAATTTCACTTGCAATACTTACTATGGAGCAAGTGTGGTAGATTATGTAATTTTCTCGCATGGTTTGTGAGAGAAAATGGAGGAAGTTTTCATTGGGGATCAGTTGTGGGACTTGAAATCAGACACAAGCCAATTTATTTATATTTCTCTTGGATTGGAAAGAAACAATTAGAGTCAAAAATTCAGCATGTCCAACAAAATCTCTCACAGGACAGAAATCTTTTGACCCCAGAAAATTGTAATACCTTCAAAATGACGCTAGAGAGGCTCTTCGAGAAGGAGAAAATTACAATTCACAACCTTCATAGTCATGAAATAACACATCTAATTCAATGCACACTTGCAAAGTGCAAAAGAGAAAAAATTAAGAAGTCTGAAACAAATTGCTTTCCTGTTAATGCTTGGTTTGACGAGGAAAGCAAAAAGGAAAGGAGAATGTGGAAAGAGTCAAACAAGAATAACATAAAGCTCAAAGCTTACAAGAAGTTATTAAGCAAGAGAAAGGTTGATTTCATGGTTTCAAGGAGGGAAGAACTAATCTTCTTTAGGAAAAATAATCCCAAATTATTTTGGAAGGAGCTCCAACCGAAAAAGATACAGATTGGAAATAATATTATAGCTTCTAAATGGTTTGACTATGCAAGACAACTCTATGGGCAGGTTCCCAAGGTTGACCCTCCCCCCTTGGTCAACACTGATACTGAACTCTTCACGGTATAAGAGGTAGAGATGGGTATCAAGAAGTTGGGTGTTGGAAAAGCAAAAGACTTAGCTGAACTCCAAGCAAAATATCTAAAGTGGGGTTCAAAGATTCTTGCACCTCACATTACAAAAATCTTCAACAACATCATACAACAAGGGCTCCCCACAGATTGGACAACTAGTCTGGAAATACCTATTTTCAATAGCGGTCACGGGTGACGTCAATAATCCCTCCAATTATAGGACCATCATGATAAACCCTTTGTTTGCAAAGCTATCTGGAAGCATGCTAGAAAAAAAAATTAGCAAGTGGGCAGAAGAAAGAGAAAAATGTGCTAAAGGGCAAGCAGGTTTTAAACCTAAACATTCCACAATAGATCATTGTATAACTTTAAGGCACATCATTGAAAAAGTTTGGGAGAACAAGGAAGAAGTCTTTTGTTGCTTTCTTGATTTCAGAAAAGTGTTTGACTCGGTTCCTAGGGATAATATTTGGCACATAATGGAGGAACTTGGAGTTCCTAAACATTTGAGAGCAATTGTGCATAGGCTGTATCAAGAGGTGAAAGTCAAAATTATAACTTTAGCAGGCATCTATGAAAGTTTTAGAAGCAATATCGGGGTCAAGCAAGGTTTCCCACTATCTCCTACCCTTTTTGGTTTATATATCGACAAGCTTGAGGAGTGGTTAAATTCGCAAGGGGATGATGGTATCTATTTGGGCAAGTTTGTTATAAGGCTTCTTTTGTATGTAGGTGACCTTATTCTGATTACTAAATCATCTCTTGGTTTTCAAGAACACTTACTATCCCTTAAGCATTTTTGTAGAAGTGTGGGGATGCAAGTCAATATCAACAAAATGAAAGTAGTGATCTTCTCTAATAAAAGAAAACATAACCAGCATAAGTTCTACTTTGAAGGCAACATTCTAGAAGAAGTTGAGGATTACAAATACCTCAGAATTGACTTCAACAAAAATCTAAGTTGGAATGGTTGTAGAAAGAAAAGAACTTTGGGGGGTTGGAAAGCATTTTATGCTTTTGAAAATAGGTGTAGAGAGGCAAAGTTATGGGACTGGAAAACCGCTCAAACTCTTTTTGGGCTTCTAGTGATTCTGGTGATTCTCTATGGTTGTGAACTATGGGCCAGCGGTACATCCGACATGATGGAGACAAATTGAGAAAATCCAAAAGTGTTTGATTACAAACAAATTTAAGATTAAAAGTGCAGTTCCTTATGATATCTTGTTTAGTGAAACACAAACTTCTCCTATTGAAGCAATTGCTATGGTGTGAGTCATAAGGTATTTAAAAAAAATTGAGCAAATGGAAGAGGATAGATGACCTAAGGTTGTCTTTAATGGCAGATTGTGCAAGAGCAAAAAAACTTGGATGTAGCAAAATAACAAATGGTTTAGTAAATGGGGTATTTTCTTGAACATGTGTCCCATAAACAGCGAAGAGATAAAAACTTCTGTTATGGAAAAGTTCCACAAGCGTATTTGGGATAAGGAGCTAGGAAGAAATTAAAATTACTATATTGAAGTGTTTAATCCCACTCATAGTCATCAACCAAAAACATACATAGAGGCCAATATCTCTTGGAGAGCCAAAATTCGTATTTCTCAGTTAAGGACTAATTCTCATCAACTCCGTTGTGAAACAGGGAACTGGAAAAGACCAAAGGAAGTGTGGGAGGAAAGAGTATGCAGTTTTTGTTCTTTCGAAAAAGTGGAAACATAAAAACATTTCATTTTAGAATGTGAGGCCTTCAAAGACAATAGGGAAAGCTATGTGCATATGTTGGCAACCAGCTCTTGGAATAATCTATTTAGCGAGGGGTTTGTCGAGAAGCTCGGAACATTTATTTTGAAGCTTCACAGAAAAAGGGCCGAATACATCAAGCAGATGATGAAGCAATCTGTCCCATAGGCTACCTTTAGCCTCGTGGACGTTAAAATAATTTCTTTATTTCTTTCTTTCTTTCTTCTATCCTATCAAATTTGAACTTGTTAACTATACTTGAAAACACAACAAATATTTTCAGTACTTGTATTTTGAGCATGACTTCTAGGGGTACTGAAAACTCGAGGAAATAAACAAAGGAAACTTAGAACTTTGCAGTCGGACGGTGGAAAATTACCAGATTAGGTATGAAAATGCGAAAAAGACACCTCCATGGCAACACTTCTGCCACCATGGTTGTAGAGGCTCCTTGGTGGAAAGAACAACAAGAATGAGACCCTCATGACGCTGGAGAGGAGGGCAATTACCTCAAACCATCCCTTTCATTCTAGACCGTAGATTCAAACCTAACACTGAGACCGTGGATCTGAGACTTTACCAATCCCAAGGTTTTCCCATGCCACTTGGCAGAGGATTAGGGCGCATCGAGAAAATTCGAACCACTGATTCAATGCGGACTTAGGTTATAATCATCTATGCCAACCATAACAATTCACTAATCTATTGAATTTGAGTTATATACATTGTATGTGTAGTACAAAAAATATGAAATACTGATACTTCGTGAAATTTTTTAATTATAAAATATCAATTATAAATAAGCCCAATAATAATCCAAAATTTAATAGCTAACTAATGTGCACATTTTACTAACAAAAAAAATCAAAATCAGAAGAAAATATATTACATTTATGATTCGATAACAATGTAACACCATCACTAATAAAACAAACATTTCAATCTTTCACATAATTAAAAATATTTAATTTAAATTCTCTCAAAATATAAAAATTAACTATTTTAGCATGCAAGAAATCATATAAGCATTTTCATAATCATGAAAATTCTAAATTAAAAGAGGAATGGACCACAAAAATGTTTATCAGTTAATGTTATGGTAATGTTTGTCCTTTACCGAGATTCCATGTGCTGCCAACTTTAGAACAACCTTCATTAAAATTTTAGCATGCAAAAAATCATAGAAGCATTTTCATAATCATGAAAACTCTAAAAGGAATAGACTACCCAAATCTTTATAGGTTAGTGTGATTTTTTGGAAATTTTCATGTTGGAATTTGGTTACTCCTTCAATCAAGGTTGCGTGTTTCATTAATCAATAAAAATATATATTTTAATTTTAGTGGATTCAATCAAGGTTGCATGTTTGATTATTCTAATTTTAGTCGATTCAATCAGAAGGTTGTCTGTTCGATTATTTTAATTTTAATCGATTCAATCAAAAAGTTGTGTGTTCGATTATTTTAATAATATTAATTATATTATTATTATAATAATAATATAATATAATGGTTATTATTATTTTTATAATTTTATATAATTATTATAATAATATAATAATAATTATATTATTATATTTTTTAATAATATAATGATAATCTAATATTTTTATGAGCTATTTTTATTATTAATTAATATTACTATTATTATTAGGAGTTTATATTATTATCATAATATTAATATAATAATATATATATATATAAATAATCTGATTGTTAATATTTATATAGTTATTAATAATAGTAAATAGTAGGTGTTTAAAAAAATACCCATAATAATTATTAATGTGGTTGAAATAAGCCTATCCACGTATATCAACCACATTAATGATTTTACTAATCAAAACAATTGATTGGATGGTTTGAATTTAAAGATTCCAGTATATTCTAGTAGTTGCCACAATATCAATGGATTGAATTCACACCACTAACTTCCCTGCATATCGAAATGGCATGATTAAACCTTGTTTAAATTATTTTTTTCCAAGCTCCATTAAAAATTTACCATACCATTTGTTAATTGACACCTATGAGGATTAACCATAATGGGAAGACTACAAAATGTAACACACACCTTACACATACACTTGACATAGTAGTGGAAAGATGTATTTCTGAATAAGATGATCATCCATTTCAAAGCATTGGTAACGTGTGTCCAATTCTAAATAATAGGTGTTGGTAAGTTAAAAACTAACTTAGGAAGATAAAGGGTGTTTTCTCTTAACTACATGTTTAACACTTCTTTAAATTTCCTTTGTAAAATAACCTATTATACATTTAGTTAGAAAGGAGAAATTTTCCTTAATCTCTTTCTTATTAAGTTAGAAAACATATGTTATCATTTAATCTTTAATTTTTTCCCTAGCAATAAACTTTGTGAATGTAACTATATTCACATTCTTTTAGGATGAAAATTTACAATGTCAATTAATTTGTATTTTTTTTAAGAAAGATTATTTCCAGTATGCATAAGTTTTTTGGCATTCACTCATTTATGAATCTCGTCATTTCAATTGACATTTAATAATTTCTTTTCTCTTGACTTATATTTTTCATTGTACCAACTATTACAAGCTATATTATTGAATATTTTTGTACCTATCTTGAAAGCATTCTTTCTTTATCCATATCAAAATATTTCATAAAATTGCATATATTTACACATACTTAAATTTCACTATTTTTTCATAATTTACTTTATATATAATGTTTAGTAAGGAAAAATTTAACATTTGAAGAAATTTGAAAAGCTTATCCCTAATTATTAAATCCACCATTTAATTAAATATTCTATTCTATTATTTTCCAATAAATATAATCACTTTATACTATATACAAATAGTCCATAATCCCTCATTATTAAATTCACCATTTAATTAAATCATATAGAATAAAATCAATGGATTTAAAGAAAGAGTATATTCTTTGATTTAATAATTCATTTTTTTCTTTACTTCTCTTTCTTCCACTTAATATATATCACTTTATTTTCTTTTATTCTACTTATGTGTGTGTGTGTGTGTAATTTTTGATAAAATATGAATATATATTACCTAATTCATTTTTTTCTTTACTTTTCTTTCTTCCACTTAATATATATCACTTTATTTTCTTTTATTCTACTTATGTGTGTGTGTGTGTGTAATTTTTGATAAAATATGAATATATATTACCTAAATGGCTCTCATACCTGGAGAGTGTACAAACACTCATACAATACACTATTACAATGAGTCAGATGAGCCTCTAATATATAGCTTTCATACTAACTGGTGGTTTGAACCACTCCCTATCAAATAGGATCTCAATCCTATTTTAAAGCAACAAACACCTAAACATAGGAAAGCTTAAATTTCTCCATTAATGCTAACACTCCCCCTTAATGGAGAAAGAGTTCACTAAAAAAACTCAAATGACATACGAGACTTGCTCGTCTCAGTCTCAGTTAGGCTTACAATGGTAAAAGACAGAGCTTTCATTTTTGTCTTCTTGTATCAAAGCCCATACTTGTTCATTCGTGGATGAGGCTTCATCTTCACTTTCTTTGCTATGAGGTAGTGTTGTATCTTCACCTCATTTTTTCGCTAGTGATGGAAAGCATGAATTCTTATTCTTTCCCTTCTCAAGATTATGATAGGCTGGATAGGAGAATTTTCCATCTCACTATTTCAGGTGTCAACCATATGAAAGTCAGTTATGATGTCTTCATCATTCATTGATGTAATGTCTGCACGCATAGAAATATTAATGAGATCATCACAATTTAAATTTAAATGCTCTCCAGCTTTGTCTTCTTCTGCCATGTCTTTGCAATCAATTTCATGTGGCTTGTCCAATTGATCTTCAACACTTTATTCCTCTTCACACCCTTCCTAAATATCAATGCGTGAGTCTTCAATCTCAGGATCTTGCACAACAGACTGTGCCTCTTAATTCTTGTGGTCATCAACAGAACCACACTATTTTTTTGAAATTTTTTCTGAGTCGAACATACTACCCATGCTAATGCTTCCAAATGCCCACATGAGAAAATCATCATCATTAGAATAAAAAATATATAAAAATATATACAAGTTGTTAAAGTCCAGCTTATCTCGCTTCAAGATTTCTTTTCGACTCCACACGATCCTCTAATGAGCTCCAACAACCCCGTTACCATGCAGGTGGAAACTTCTCCCTTTAGCAACTCTTTAACTATAGAACCTTGTAGACTATGGCTTCTGTGCCACGGAGGTCTTAGTGCCCTCGGCTCTAGCGACAAGCAACAAAACGACCTCTCACAAGCTGGAAACACTATCAATATCTAATTATGTTGCACATATTTTTGAAGATGGGTTCAAATCAGCATGAAATTTCGCATTTTCATAATAACTTAGAAGAGAAATTTACCCAATTGGTTTTGAGATCTCCACAACCTGCACCTTCTAGGTTACTCAAACAATAAAATTTCCAGGAAAAATCTGTTGGCAGCAATACCTGATCGTTGTTGTCCAAATGCTTAGTCTAGTGATTCAAAGAAAATATGAAATTGGATAAAGTAAGGTCCACAATTACCACATCCTTAACCCTCATTGACAAAATATCCAATTGTTCCCCAATACCACAAAAGGAATTGAATTCAAAATTATATTCTAAAAAAAAGAAATTTATATAGTTAATGCTCACCAACTTAGTTAGACTGAAAGTCTTTCGAAAGCCAACAATCTTTACATAATTTGTAACAATGGCCAGTACCTCTTCAGGTGTGGAGCCGCCAAATGCCAGAGAAGACTCGAACTATTAGGCAAACATTGCACCCAAGGCTAGTGGATCTTCTGACCCTACTCACTTTTCTTCCATGTGCAATTATGAAGCCCTTATGGAAATTGAAAGCCCCCACCGATTCCTGAACTACCTGTTGGGGGTTTTATAGCAACCCATAGAAGTGATATGGTAATGGAAAGAAGACCGCAACAAGTCTATTGCTTAATCAGAGGAGTTTATTTCTTTGTGTACATGAATGGCTAAGCATAAGCATTCTGCCCGATATGGACCGGACTTACGTGTTTAATGTGGATGGTGAAAGCGAAGACCTCAGTGAAGTCTTCCCTGAGATGACGCTGCATTGACATTACCTGGATTGCTCATATTTTCTTCTCCCTGTGAATCGATGAATATAACTTTCATAGTATTAACTTTTGCTCAGTAGGTTCTGAATATTATAATCATGAATTCTCACCGAACGATCTCAGGAAAATGTGGGAAGGAGTTGCAGGGACCGAGGTCTCCTCCTCTGAAGATCTGCGGGGACTCTCACAAGGTTGGAAAGCCAGTGATAAGCTACATTCATTCTCCTAAAATCATCCATGCAGCCACACACAGTCGGTTTCTTCCACAATCTCGACCTCCTCACCTTGGCATCCAACAACGACGGCGTTCCAATCTTCCAGCTACGATTCTCCTCGCAGCCTTTGGGCAAGTCCAACCTCCTCGGCCTCCTCCTTGCAGCCTCCTCTTAGATGGTAAACTCACCGTTAGCAGCAACTCTTCCTCAAACATGCAGGTTTGTTCTTGACAGGGTCGATGTTTGTTAGCAACACGGACTTGCAAAGGTCTTCGCCACTGGACACCAAATATCTGCAACGACCGATCAAATGATTAGTCCTCCAATCCAAGCGACGATTTCGCCTCAGTCGAGCTCTTCACTCAACTTACAGGATCGACAACCCTGAAGCTTTGATACCATGATAAAATATGAATATATATTACCTAAATGGCTCTCCAGGTGAGGTACCTGGAGAGTGTACAAACACTCATACAAGACACTATTACAATGAGTCAGATGAGCCTCTAATATATAGGCTTTCATACTAACTGGTGGTTTAAATTGCTCCCTATCAAATAGGATGTCAATCTTATTCTAAAGCAACAAACACCTAAACATAGGAAAGCTTAACTTTTTCCATTAATGCTAGCAATTTTTTGTTGATTAAAATAAGGTTTAAATAAACTTGAATTAAAATCATTTTAATATTTATTTTCAAAAAATTGTTTTTTATGAAATAGTCTTTTTTAACTTTAAATTGATTTTATACTTTGAGAATCAAAATATAGTTTTAAATTGACTATTTTTAAAAAGAAAATTGAACTTTAAGTCCTAGTTTATGTGAACTTAAATATAATGATGATAGTTAATATCTACTAAAACCAATATAGTTTATTAAAAATTAAGAATGTAAAAAATTAATTAAAAATATTTAATATTTTATTTCTATGTTATAACTTTCGATACTTTTGTTTGTTGCCACTCTTAAATTGATGTGCAAAAAACACCATAAACTTTAAAATTGATGTGTAAAAGCTTCTGAAGATTTTGTTTTATATACACAGGGTTGGAGTGTTTACTCTGAAAAATGAAACAACGACTTTGATTATTTTATAATTTAATTATAATGCTTTAAATCTAACGGACCTTTGTAGTTTGAAATGTTGTGAATTCCATATACTAAAGCATGGGATTAGATAAAACGTTATGACTATTTGTAGTTGTGTTTCTTCCTGATGGATGCAACTCCTCGTTCGACCTCCTCTCACAATGATTAATCAATCTTAACTAAACCCTTTTTTATATATCCCCTACACAGTCGCAGGTATACCCTCCCCTTCCTTCACGATACGATGGGCGGCGGGTATTTAACCTACAAACTTCGCGAAAAAATTCCAGGCGGCCTGATATGCACCGATGACTTACACTATATAACTCAGTGACAGACTTGGATGAGTTTTAATCCAATACACTTCATTCACTTGCATGATAATTGTTTTTATTTTCTGAGTTGATTTGCTTTCAAACCTTAACGAATTTTCTAGGAATGAGAACCTCAGAAACTTAAAAAATTGTTTGGAATTGAGAACCTGAGAACCATGACGAATTGTCTGAAATTGAAAAGTGGGTGGGCTTTCTTTTCTTCTTTTTGGTGTGGGTGATTTTAGTTTTGTTTTTCCAATGGTATGATATTTTTGTTACTTTTTCTACCATGAATATACATTATCAATTTTGAGAATCCCACACTCTTGATAATTTTATTTTATTTTGCTTTATCTTTTTTGTTTTTTGTTTTTGTCTTTTAATTTAGGGTAAGATTAAATGAAAATAAAGGTTAAAGTTAATAGTGTGTATATTTTTAATTATTTAAAAAATTTGAGTGATAAGAGAGATAGTGTGTATATTATTAATTAATTAAAAATTTTGAGTGATAAAAGGGACAGTGATAGTGATGAAAGATTTTTCTACCATTTTAAAATTTAGATATGAAAGTATAGTATATGATATTTTTAGATTTAATTATCTCCGAATAAGATGATCATCTCTTTCAAACCATTGGCGACCTATCCAATTTGAAATAACAATTGTATGTGGTTTCATTAAATTGTACATCAATTTCACTCATCTCTTTCAAACCATTGGTGACCTATCCAATTTGAAATAACAATTGTATGTGGTTTCATTAAATTGTACATCAATTTCACTCTTTCCCGCTGTTAATAATAACTCCAAAAAACAAGTGTCCATCAATGTCACCATTCCAGCAATCGTTCCAGTAATCCCCAATGGAAATAATAACTCCAAAAAACAGGTGTCCATGAATTTCACCATTCATGCTCTTAATAATAACTCTGCCACTCCATCTCTGATTGTAACATGGAGAATAATAGAATAACTCTCCCACTCCATCTTCGCTTGTAACCTTGAGGAATCCCTACTCCATCTTGAGCATTATTAAATATTTATTGTACTTATTATTCATTACCGTTCCATCTATTATAATCAAAGGCTCCGTGGATACATGCATTTCTTTCTTAGCACTTGGGTTGTTGGAATTGTTGAAGGATTTGCTGGAAAGATTTGAAAGGGCTTTTCTCTACTTCTATCTGCTAAGAAAGGTGAAAAATCTTTTGTAGCCTTCCTTTTATCTACCTAGTGTTTTTTCAAGGTTTCCTTCAAGATGCATTGGAGGAAACCTTTTGGTTGAAAATGGTAATAGTAGCTGCAAGAATTAAAATTCCTTTATCACGAGCTGCATGAGTAAATGGTACAAGTAGATGGTGATAGGGGGACGTGGGGAAGAACCATAGTTTTTTTTTTAAATAATTTTATTGAGAAAAAATTAATGAATAATCTCAAACCTAATGAATAATCGTATTCAAATTGTCAGATACTTAGAATTGTTTTATATATTATTATGTTATATATTAATTATATTCTGGTTATATATATATAAAGAAAATATAAACCATATATGAAACTAAAATATATTACACTGACAAAACAAAAGTTATGATTATCAAATCCAAGAAGGACACTTACGCTAATTTTATGTATGACAATAATAACTTGGAGGAAGTGTATTCTTACAAGTACCTGGAAATTGATATTCATCACAAGCTCAACTGGAACCATAGCATTGAGAAAAGGATTAATGGGGGGTGGAAAGCAGATAAAATTGCAGTCACTCAAAATATATTCTATTAATTGTTTACACACATATTTATACAATCAATAGTCTCAAGATAGGAATGCTATCTTAGACGTACAGTAGTGTGGTTGAGAGAATCTCTCAACCACACACTAAACTAGGAGAAACTAAATTCCTATTACATAGGAACAAACTCCTCAAATAGAAAAGTACAACCATAGACAAGTAGGAATTAATTATTTCCAACTCCCCACCTTAATGACTACTTGTCATAATAGTCAAATCCACCACCATCAGGGGAATTGCATGTACAAAATCTCCAAAAACACAATCTGCCGCCCTCGGACAGATCCACAACTTCTCTGATCCCGCGGATCCCTTTGAAGGTGAATTGGCGCGATCCTGAACATAAAACCCGCACCCATTGGCACGATTATTGGCCTAACACACGCGCCAGTTGGCCTTCCTGGCATTGCTGTTAGCGCGAAAAACGCCAATCCCCTTCTACTCAGAAAAAATCATCTGAGTCCGAGCCAGGTGTTCTGCAGTCCACCTACTCCTACGAGCACAAAGCTCCCGTGTACACACTGCCACAAAGGCACGCTGACTCAACTCAGCCAAAGCTCAACATAGCCACAAAGGCGAGCTTGTCAAACAACATATTGACATCCACGATGCCAGCCTCAAAGGCACCTGAAGCCACATAGGCGATTCAGCCACAAAGGCACTGCAGTCACAAAGACTATATAGATGGTTTCTGGCTCACCACCAACCATTCAACCACAAAGGCAAGCTGGCCACAAAGGCACTTCAGTCACAAAGACTATATAGATGGTTTCTGACTCACCACCAACCCTCACATTTAGTGACAAAAGATGGTTTCAGGCTCACCACCAACCCTCGCTTTCAGTGACAAAAGATGGTTTCAGGCTGACCATAAACCATTACAAAGTGGTTTTAAGATCACCACGAACTTTCAAATGCCTTTACAAGGCTTACATTCCATACTTCAACATTTGGAGTTTCTGGGTACATACAATGATTATTACAACATGCTAGGGAGTCTATTCCACACTAACTCAAACAAATCTACTTTGTTGTCCACCATAACTGATGTCACCGCTGCTTTGCCTCATCTGTTCATGTTCACATCTTGGGCATTCTTGTCAAATAACTTCTTGGAACTCAATGCTTAACCTGTCATTTGTTAGAGTCGCGAATTCTAACAAAATAACTTCATATTGAGGTCGCGAATCTCAATATGTATACAAATTTCCAAGAAATAAAAAAAAAAAAACTTCCATGTTAACCGAAAGAAGTTCTTGTTCTTCAAAGCACCAGCCCTTGAGCGACACCAGATTCTTGTGCCGCAGCTGCCCAATAGCCGCGAGCTCGGCCTCAAAGGTCTTCTCCAGGATGTTGCGCTTGCCGTTCTCGGAAAGACATTTTACGGCCACAATAGAGCCATCGCTGGGAAAAACGGCCTTGTAAACCCGACCGAATCCCCCGCTTCTGAACAGCTCACCCAAAACCTTGTCCACACTGTTGTTGTGTGAAGATCCAAGATCACAACACATTGCGTTCGATCTGATCCATGTAAGATTACTGACAACAGATCGCTCCACGCTTCTTCACAAACACGCAGCTTACCACAGGCTGCTCCAAACTTACTCAACAGAACACTGCCCACAAATCTCACACAGCTAGTACTCCTGACGCAGAAATCATCTCTCTCACGTACCCACGAAGGCAAGCGGGTTCATCACTACTCTGCGTCCCAAGTCGGTGAATCCCCACCGGATTCACTGACACGCCGCATCCCCCTCTGGATTGGTAGGCATAGGAGATGAAGGGGAAACTCGCACAGGGATTGCGATTGCAACTTAGGCTGCTGCTTCAATCACTACGATGGGATCCACGTCCAGCACCAACATACGATCCATGAGCAACAGATCCGAACAATTACGGAACTCACACACTACGCCACCTCAGCAGCTGTAGTCGGCCTGCTTGAAGCAACTGCCCTCCTGGATGAACTCCCAGCTCGCCCACGGTCACTGTCTGGGACTTCTTTTGATGTTGAAGGGCCATCCAGCCCTAAATTCTTGTTTCTATATTGATCTGTTGAACCAATATTGTGAAGATTACCATTACCCCATTAGATCTTCGATGAGATCCTTCACCTGTTCCAGACTTTCGCTCACCGCCATCCTGCCCTGCTGAAATTCTCTCTGTTGTTCTTTGCAGCACCTGTTGGACGGCTGGCCAGAAACCGTTCCAGCAGCCTTTGCCAATGTGGGATCATATCGAGTATCATTCCAGGCTTCATATCTCGAACTGCAACAGGCTTACCATTCCCCACCTTTTCCTCATCCTGCTTCTGTTGGCCATCATAATCACCAGAAGCAGATCTGTAACCATTGCTCCGTGAGCTCCCATAACTAGATTCGTAATTGTTGGAGTTATTTCTGTAGCCATTGCTACCACCATAACGGTCATCGCTGTATGCATAGCCACCAAGGGAACTAGATTCAAAAATCAATGTGTGCGTACAAATGCGGAATAATCCCAAGCATTTTTCACTGGTAAGATGGATTCCGGAAGCCGACCAAACACGATCTTAACCAGCTTTCCCAGCTTGCTGGGTATTTCGCTCGAAAGATTATTTCGCGATAACCTTAGACTACGAAGGTTTGCAAGATCGCCCAACGCCTGCCGGATTCGACCCCCCAACGTCGAGTTTTGCAAGTCGAGGCCTCTAAAGCCCCGAGAAGGCCGATTCTAGCTGGAATCATGCGTAAAGGAAACCCTGATGCATTGAATTGTAATGTGATAATCGCGACAAGTGACTCCTCACCAGTCGCAGGGTCAAGCTCCTTGACCTTGGGCTCCTTCGCTCGAGCCACGAAAGGCCACACTACAGCCACCACTGCACCACCGCTTTCACCACGAACAACCTCCACGCAGTTTTCACCACGAACAAGGCACGGCACCTCTGCAGCTCACCAGCACGCAACTGCCAACCGAGGCGGAATTCAGCAGATCCACTCACCATACTGCAATGAGTATTCTTTGTATGATCATGTCTCTCCTCGATAGAATCCACGCTCACCACACACAGTCCTGAACAGTCCTGGCCTGCGATCTGGCAGTGAATCCACGCTCAGTCCATTCGTTAGAGAAGAGGCCATCGGGATCAAGCCTATTTTTCACTGCCAAAAATTGCTGCAAATTCAAAGTATTGGCCGCCAATCCCTGGAACAAGTAACCCCCGGACTTTCCCCAGTGCAGGGCTCCTCCATGCTTTTCTATCAGCAATTGCTCAATCTCTTGATAAACGTCCATATCCCATGTGGGAACGTAGGCCTGCCGAGAGCGATAGTAAATTATCTCAAATGTCACAGCATCCTCCGCGGGGCTCAAATAAGCTGTCTCCGATTTCTTAAGTGACCGCATAACGATTCCCGACCCCTCGAGCCCACACAAAGCCTGGGGATTCAAAGCTCTTATATTCTTCAGGTCCTTGATGGCCTCTGGAGCTTGAGAGAGGGGAACTCTGATTTCCAGATCGAACGTCAATCTTCCGCGTGCTCGGCGATCCCAGGAGCAGATGGGCTCGTTCTTATCTAGGATCTGAGTGGGCGTGCAACTTGCGTCATTGTCGTACTTCTCATGGTACTTTTCACATCCGCCGGAGGTAACCATTCGATGGTTGAACCCCACCACGGGATACCCCGTGAAACTATTTCCATCGTTCAGAAACCCGCCGCCACTGAGGACTCGATTGTTCATATTCCCCCCCGTCGAGTTACACAGCTTATTTGCGTCCTCGCTTGCTTGGATGGCCTCGAAGGTTGTAGTGCCGGCCTCAAGACTAGCCACCGTAGTGGGCCCATAGGAGCCCTTCAGCAGCCCATCTCCAGGCGTCTCTACTGAAACTCTATCGATTTGTCCCATGAGAGCCTTTCCATGGCCAATATACCAGTAAATATTTGCAAACTCATATTTTCTCAGGAAGCTCTCGAGACGATCCTCTAATCCAGCGTCATCCTCCAACGTCAACGAAACGGAGCGCTTGAACATAGGCTCCAGAGAGAAGGTAATCGTGGAGATGACCCCCAGAGTTCCGAGAGCAAATCTGGCGGCCCTCAGATCTTCATCCTTCTCCGTCAATTCAATGACCTTCGCATAACCCTCCGACGCAGGCGCAGGGACGACCAACCGCATGGCCACCACGTATTCATTGATGACGGAGCCCTTGCCTACAAGGCTGCTGCCATGGGCACCGGTGCTCACAGACCCGGCTGCCGTCACTCCCTCCCACGAGGTAGAGGTGGGGAATGTCAAGCCCACCTTAGCGGCCTCGTCCAGTAGATCTCGGATAACCACCCCCGCCTGCACCGTGATCGTCTGGGAAGCTTTGTTAACAACTGGAGTCAACTGCAACAATTCCAATCTTCCACAAAACACATAGTGAAAACACTTGCCTACGCTCAGCCAAGCTCTGCCCGATTGAATGGACAAACTTAAAAAAAAATACTCTTATTTCCTCAGCCCAGCCCAGGAGGGCCAAGCCCAGGAGGGGCCAGGCCCTAACAGGCTCTGATACCAAGATAAAATTGCAGTCACTCAAAATATATTCTATTAATTGTTTACACACATATTTATACAATCAATAGTCTCAAGATAGGAATGCTATCTTAGACGTACAGTAGTGTGGTTGAGAGAATCTCTCAACCACACACTAAACTAGGAGAAACTAAATTCCTATTACATAGGAACAAACTCCTCAAATAGAAAAGTACAACCATAGACAATTAGGAATTAATTATTTCCAACTAAAGCTTACTTTGGTCTTGAAAATAATTGTAAAACAGCAAACCTTGTAATGTGGGATAAAAAGAAGTTCCTCTTTGAAACTTTAGTCACTCCTGTTATCTTATATGGCTGTGAGGTTTGGAGTTGCACCATCTCTAGAGAATCATGGAGAAAGATTGAGCAAATCCAGAAGCGTTTTATAACTTATAACGTGAAAATTAAAAGTAATACACCCTATCCTATTCTCCTTATAGAAGCGGGTCTTTCCCCTATTGAGAGCCTAGCTATGCTTAGGTTTCTGTTGTACAAGCACAAAATCAGTAACATAGACGATCATAGACTTCCTAAGCTAGCTTTAAATTCTAGCCAAAACCACCTAAGGCTCAATCGAGGGTGGCATAAAGACACAAGGGCCTGGTTAAACTATTGGGAGATCAAGGAAAATGATGCATTGTAAAACATAAATAACATTAAAGATATTGTTACTTCTAAGTTCAAAGAAAAAATGTGGTGTGAGAAAGACTTAGCGGCTAAAAGAAAATTAATTTATTATAAGAAGGTCATCAACCCCACCCTAGAAGATCAAAAGTATCTCTCTATTTTAACGAGCTCAAAGAAGAAAATTAATATAGCAAAGATTAGAACGAATTCTCATGAGCTCCATAGTGAAACAGGGCGTTGGGCAGTTCCTAAAACGCCATGGACGGAAAGGATCTGCCATATATGTTAGAATAGGAACATCGAGGATGAAAACCACTTCCTCTTAGAGTGCCCCGCGTATAACCACATTAGATCTCAGTTTCACAATCTTTGTTACAATACTGACCTTCCTAGCCTTTTACAATGTCAAAATTATAGTGAGCTCGGAAGGCTTCTCTCCAAGCTTTTTGAGCATAGGAATAAAATCTTAAATCAAAATAGATAATTTGTTTCTTTAGGTCTGATAGACGATTATTTGGTCTGAGCTGACGTTAACCATCATCATCATCATCACAAGTAACTATAGTAGGGTTGTTATTATATATAGTTATTAAGAATTATATATAATTAGTTTTTAATTAAAAAGATATATTTAATAATAATTATTAATGTGGTTGATATAAGTTTATTGGCGTAATTTATAAATATAGTTGTACACGTGTTTCATATATACCTATACATAGCATATCAACTTACATTTACCAATATGATTGTGTTAATTTATAAGAATTAACAAAAAAAAACTTACTAACTCTAAATATGTGTACAACTGAATACATTGAAAATTCAAGTTCTGAGAATTTAGGAAGAGCAATGTAAAAACATAAATTATCAGCATTACACGAAAAAAAGCATCTATCCATTCGACATTGGTCCACAATTGTCTTGATAATGCACTTTTCTCAGGGATATTCATATGGAACCGTAGAGGAAGCGTAGAGCAATATGAAATCTTAATAATATAATCAAACACAAAATTTGCATGTACAGACACAACGGAAGAGCCACGACTCTGTCAATAAGAGTAAGTTTATGTTTACAGTTAAATTAATGGTAAGAAGGTAGCCGAAGGCACCCTATATATTATATTCTTTCTTAACAGTAAGAACCCTGAGACAATGTACAATAGAACTAGGCGAGAGGCACTGATATTATAAATCCTCAGCCTTAAATAAACCCTAGGAGGAAACATAAAAATGAGTTGTAGGAGTTCCCAACGAAAAGCCGATTGTGAGCTGAATATAAGCCAAATGTAAACTGAATGATAGTAAGTCCTGTGCTCTTCAAGTTTTTTTGAAAACCCTGACCTATGAAGGGAGAGCAGAAGTCAATATTACAACCTCTATAGTAAATAAAAGACAGGAATTGAACAGATGGCAAAGGGGATTTACCTGTCAGGAAGTCCCAATTCTTTCTCCAGTGGGACGTGTCTGTACATTCATTTTTCCCTTACCAAACAAACCAAGATTTTGTTGTAACGAAAATGATATAAGAGAAGCGAATTCGATTAGGCAATACGTGTAATAGGGTCGGCTTCGACATGTCTCTGACATATCCAAAACTCTAACTGAACCATGGTCCCAGGTGGGAGCTCTTGGAGACTGCGAGTGACCTCCGCTACCCTTGAAACCCTAGTTACCAAATTCCCTTGTATTGCAGAAAAAAATACGAAAATTGGAAATTCGATTTTTTGTTTTTTTTTTTTTGTAAGCTGAGGCAATATTCTATTACTATAAGAAAAACTATGTACATATACAGGGCGCCACCCGCCCAGCAGGGAAACCGGGTGGCCTTCGAAAGTATATAACCGCCATCCAAAAGAAGTATATGTTCAGTTTATCAAACCAGACTAAAAACCCCTCTATTCTGCCTAAAAACATACTATTCATAGCTGGAAACATAATCATACTGTGCATAACTGTATACAAATCCATCTAATATATCAAAATTACAAAAAAGTCATATAATAACCTCCTATCGACAGCTGCATAGGCTACTGCTTCATGGCATCAGTCTGGACTTCAGGTTCTGCCTTAACCGCTATTCCACTATCTTTAAACAACTGGACCAGCTGGTCCATCTTCCTGTCCTGCATAAGAAGGGTCATTTGTATATTCTTCAGTTCTCTTTTCAGGTTAGGCATTCCTTGAGCAAGCTCCACCATTTCAACTGCTACTTGTTCCATTGCCTTGGCGAGTAAACGTTTCATACCCCAATATACATGCAGTGACTGCTTATAAAGGGACATCCTCCCTCTGGTGTGTCCCGGATCAGGGAGAAAATTCTCCCAATCTTCCATCTCAGGGTCAGATTGATCCTGCAGTGCCTCTTCTTCCAAGTGATCTATAATCCTCCGAATATTACGATGGGTTTCATTTGTATAGGCGTCCTCGGCTTCCTGCAATTTCCTCCGCATATCCTTTTTACCTCGCTTCCTACCTGGAACCCCACTGCGTAAACCTTCCTCATACATATCTCTGCGAGCTCGGTTCCCTCCACACCCTGCTGACTTCCCTCTACCCCGCGCACTACCTCGACCCCTTCGGCCCCGACCTCTACCTCGTCGTCCGTCATCCTCCTCATCATCATCATCCTCCGAATCAACCTCCGTAGCCTCCCTGGCACCCACTGAAGCAGAGTGCCTCATCCATTTTCCGACCTTTCCTCCCGAGGTCGGCCGCTGTGTCTCCTCTACAAAATACTCCCTTATATCTCCTTCTTGCTCTTCCGACTCTTCAGAGATGTCCAGGTAAATGGACCGTAACGTTTCCTCGGCCACCTGTTTCCCTTTCTCCTCCATAGTTACCCCCTGACTACGCGTTCTCCTACCCTCACTTCTGGCTGGATCGGCGGCCATACTCGTAGACAACAATTTCACAATTCTTATCTTAGGCGGTCCCAATTCCACCAGACTCTGCTCCAACAAAAGCGCCGAACCTCCCACCCGCTCTTGATTTTTGTACAGGCTGAAATAAAGCCCTATCCCCGATCTCCTACACTCAGAAATAAGGACTATCTTGCTTCTTCTGCAGGCATGCAAGAATAGAACGCTTCCATGCAGCATTATAACTCCGGTCGACCACCTTCCCTCGTTAGTGTTAGTTATCTTCCAAGCCTGCTCATTATTACACGTCTCAGGACTGAGACCCTGATGTGATACGCTCCCTGTCCTCCTGACGCCACCGCACTCCCACCTCAGTACCCGCCCTGCATTCGGCCTTGGGATGATCATTTCTTCCCATGTCTGCATATATCCATTCTGCCATATTTGAATTTTGACAGCTTCGTTCTTGATCCCCCCGATGTCTTCATAAATGATCCGTTCTTTTCCCCTCCGAATCATTATGGGAAGGTAGCTAAGCAGTCCTGTCACGCCCGATCGCCTCATCATTATCCTGTCGTAAGATGGTTGCCAACTCAGCCCACCGTGGATCCTCCTGTAACACACCCCAGCTACCATCCATCACCCGAGTCGATTCGCCACATGCCCAATTGGCTAAATAATCGGCCGCCCTATTCCCTCGCCGCAAAACATGATTGAGTGTAATATAATCTACCAGCCTCATCTGGCCTTCGATATCCTGTATAATTGCAGCTGTCCTCCAGCTCTTGGCAACGTGGTCCCATGTTTTGCCCCTCTGTAATTTCCTTAGCATTTCAATCACAAGTTGGGAGTCGCCTTCTATATCGAGGTTTCGGTATCCATTCCTTACAGCAATTCGAAGTCCATGATAGACCCCCCAGAGCTCCGCCTCATTATTTGACATTTCCCCGCCCCATTCAGCATATGCCCATCGTGAAACCCCTCTACTATCTCGGAAAATACCACCCCATCCTGCTTCCCCAGGATTGCCCTTTGATGCGCCATCGAAGGACAATTTAATTTGATTATCTCCTGGGAAGCGAAAATAATTGGGGCTCTGCATACGATACCTATTACGCCTATCAGTGTTGGGATACAACATCGTAAAATCTATGTTCAATTTGGTTATTATTCGTTGCTCTTCCACATTTAGTTTCCAATCCTCCTCACCCCAAGATTCAGATAGGACCGTTTCTTTAATCGACCGGCAAACTTCATCCCATATTCTTGCTTCATGACAGCTTCGGCCTTTGAAAATTCGGCGGTTTCGTTCTTTCCACACCTCCCAAATTACAAAACCAAGCGCCAGACTCCATATTCTCCTAACAAGTTTACTGTGAAAATTCCCCGCTCCCCATTGTAAAATGGTACTCCTAAGACTGTCAGGATCCCTATTCAGGTGACCAAAGAGAACCCGAAGTTCTTCCCACAGACTCTGAATATACAGACATCTATTCAACAAGTGTTCCTGGGTCTCAAATTCCTTGTTACACAGATAACACCAAGATGGACCAATCATTCCGCGTTTCTGCATATTATCCCACGTCAAGATCCTACCTCTACACACCAACCATGCGAAAATTGTGACTTTGGGCCACCATTTACCGTCCCAGATCTTTTTCCAAGCCGCTGGGTCATCCACTCTGTCCTCCTTCGTTAACCAGTAATAAGCTTCTTTAACTGTGAACATACCTTGCGTTGCTTTACCCCATCGTAGGATATCACTGCCTGGTCTTATCTTAATTTTCCTCGAATCTAATTCTCTGATATACACTAGTTGAGTCTCCGGATTTATTCTCTCATCCCATTCATGCGGTCTTTTCCAGATTCGCCACACTTCGTTCAAATCTGCCTGTCTCCAATAATCCTTAACATATTCCATTCCTTCCTGTTGCGCTCCAACTTGAATGTCATGTAAAATTGGATTTCTCTCCAGCTTCTCCCGTTGTTGCCATCCATCCGTCCAGAACCTCGCTAAATTGCCTTCACGGATTTCCCAGAAAGCGAAGTCCCGAACCAAATCTTTGTTATTTCTTGCTAGTTCCCAGATGTGTGACCCTCTTGGAGTTTCTGCTACCCGGAGGCGTCCTGCCACTGAGCGTGGCATATTGTATTTTTGATTCCAGATTCGTTTCCAGATATCCACACCCCCCTGCACCCATCGCCACCATAACTTCGCCCCTAAAACCTTATTGACTAGTTCCAAATCCCTGATACCAAGGCCTCCCTCCTCTTTCCTCCTGATTACATGTTGCCATGAAACCAAGGTCCATTTTCTTTGCTGCTTTGGTCCCCCCCAGAGAAATTTACCGAAGATTTCCCTTAATTTACAGAAAACTCCCTTAGGGGCAGGCATAATTGACAACGGGTATATAGGAATGGATAGTAAAACTGATTTTAAAAGAACAACCCGACTTGCTAAATTCAGCGTTCTAAACGACCAACTATGCAATCTTTTCCGGATCTTATCAACTAGACTTTGCCAATTCTTTATACGCGTTGAATTAATATCTAACTGAATGCCTAAATACCTTGTGGGTAATTCTCCCTGTCGAAAGCCTAGCACACGAGTTAAATGGGCCTTAACAGCTTCAGGTGAGTTAAAAATAAAAGTACAAGATTTATCGTTATTAACCGCCATACCTGAAGCGCTCATAAAACCTTCTAAGACATGTTTGAAGCCCCTTACCTCTCTTAGCGACGCTTCACCAAACAACATCAAGTCATCAACAAACTGTTGATGTGTTATGATTAGATTCTCCCCCCATAATCGAATGCCTTTGATCCTTCGTGCCCTGACCTCCTGCTTAATTTTCCTGCTTAATCCTTCCATAGCCAAAATGAACAGGAACGGCGAGATTGGGTCCCCCTGTCTGATACCCCTGGTGGCATTAAACGTATCTGAAGGTATCCCATTAATCAATATTGAGAAGTTCGGAGTGGAGACCAGGTTAATGATCCAAGCTATCCACCTGTTTTCAAACCCAAAAGCTGCAAGAACCGCTCTTAGATAATCCCAATTCAAACGATCATATGCCTTAGATAAATCCAGCTTCATAAGCATCCCTTTCTTCTTCCTCTGTTTTAAAGAATGTATCACTTCCTGGGATACCACTATTCCATCCAAAATTTGCCTACCCTCCACAAACCCAGTCTGCTCAGGCGCAATCAAAGTGGGTAGGAGAGGTTTCAACCGTTTCGCTATCACTGTAGATATAATCTTATAAATTACATTGCACAGGGCTATGGGTCTGAAACCCTGTGGTTCTTCAGATGTTGTACTCTTAGGGATCAAGGTGAAGAAAGTTGAGTTAATACCTGGCCATACTTGCTGTCTGATTCTTGATTCCTCCACCGCTTCCAGTATGTCTTTTCCTATAAAGTTCCAACTTGCCTGGAAGAATTCAATTGTATATCCATCCGGTCCCGGAGCCTTATTTTTAGGCATGTTCATCACTACTTCTTCTACCTCTTCCATAGTGACTGCCCGCATTAATGCCTTATTTTGGTCTTCTGTAACTATCCTTGGTATGTCTCTACAGATATTATTGATGGCCTCCCTTCTATCCCTTTGATTTTCTGTGAGCACCCCCCTAAAATAATCCACTAGAGTCTTTTCAATACCAACCTGCTCCACCTCTCTTTCTCCCGCTGCATTCTTGATAGAAAAAATTCTATTCCGCTGCTTATGTTGAATCATAGCTTGATGAAAAAATTTTGTATTCCGTTCACCTTCTCTTAACCACCGTACCCTTGATTTTTGTCGCCATAAAATCTCCTCTTGTTTACGGCGTTCCTCTAACTGGCTTATTATACATCCTTCCTCTCTACTAGTGGCTTCATCTCTGCCGTCCAATATTATTTTTTGCTGGATATTCTCCATTGCTCCTTCCAACCTCTGCTTGTCCTCCAGAATGTTCCCAAATTCCTTCCGATTCCATTCTTTGATTTGTTGTTTGAGTTCCTTAAGCTTTAGCTGGACAGTATCCATTCTCCCTTTTCAGCGACTAGTGCATTGATTCCACCAGGTTTCCATTTTCTGAACAAATTGGGGATCCCTCAGCCAAAAAGATTCAAAGCGAAAAGGTTTTTTCCCTTTGAACTGCTTAATATCTACCTCCAACCGAATGGGCCAGTGATCTGAGCCAATGCTAGGGAGAATTTTAGCTTCAATGAGCACATCTCTGTTCAAAATTTGCTCTGATAATAAAAATCGATCCAGTCGAGAAGCAATTTGGCTCTGTCCTCCTCGCCGGTTATTCCAAGTATGTACACCATTGATTGTATGTATGTCGACTAATCTTATATCCCTGATCAAATCATTAAACTCCTCCATAAGTGAATCTTCTCTCCTAACCCCTCCTCTCTTCTCTCCTAAATGCCTAATTAGATTGAAATCCCCCCCTATCATCCATGGGATATGCGGAATAAGATTTCTCATAGTATGGAGGTTCCTCAAGAAAGCCTGCCTGTCTCTATGATTATGAGGCCCATATACCCCAGTGAACAAAATTCTTTCCCCCATCCCTACTAAGCGAAACAGACCTGAAAGTATTCTAGGAAAAGAATACCAATGCTCAAAAATTACCTCCTCTGGATTCCACAAAACGGCCAATCCCCCTGCTGTCGCTATTGCATCTAGAGCCATAACCTCATATCCTAGTTTCATTTTCTTAACAATTTCTTCCATCTGTTGACTTTCCATTTTCGTTTCCTGAATTACCATAATACTTGGCTTGTCTTTCTTTACTCTTTCCTTCAAATATCTCTGTTTCCCTTGACTATTAAGTCCCCGTATATTCCAACTTAAAACAATCATTTAAAACTTTCGAGGATTTTGTAGAAATACCTCGGACAGAGGTATCACCCTTCCGGAGTTTACCAAAGTCTCGCCCACTGCTTGAATGGATTCGTTCAACGTTCGTCTACCTTTTTTCCTTCCGGGCTTACCTTGACTATCTCCTTCCAGAGTTTGGGAGTCCTGAGTGTCATGCACCAACCTAGGTTCTAAACAGCCAGCCGTCTTCTCCTTATACCGTTGAAAGGTTTCCTTATATAATTGTTTCTCTTTCTCTGGAATGAACCGTTCGTCCAATTTTTTCCAATCAGTAAGTAACCTCTTCATTATTATTTCTTCCTCTGAACCCACTGCTTTGATAGCTTCCTTCCCCTTCTGAGTTTGATCGGCAGGTTTATCATCTCGGGCTCCGTCCTCTCCTTCCGGTTCTCGACTTGGGCTTCGACTTTTCCTCTTGCCATCCTTAATGATTTCCATCGGCGCAACCACATTGATCTCCTGGTCCTGTACAATTAGGTTGGTTTCACTATGATCCTTACCCTGAGTTCCTTCTTCTGCCTGTGTTTGAAGAATATTATACTGATTTTGACTTTCAGGTATTGTGTTTCGTTCCTGGGTGTGGATTTTAAGGTTCCCAGGAGGAGGTCTCCTTTTCCTCTGCACCTCTTGAAACTCAGATGCTTCCCCTACTATCCCCTCACGTGATCGAATGCCATCCGGTGTATCTTTTGTCATTGTCTGTTCGTTACTTTGTGGGCAATCCCTTGCGAGGTGACCATAAACGTGACATCGTCTACAGCGAAACGGTATGTGTTTATAATCAATAGGCTGTTGCCAAAGTTCATCCTGATACTCAAGCTCAATAAATTCTGGTAAAGGGGCTGAGATATGCATATACACACAAATCCTAGCATACGATGTATATTTACCCCTTTTCGTGGTCTCAGCCACCTTGACAAAAGTGCCAATTGAATTTCCAATTCCTTCTAATATTTCTGGATCCCAAAATTCATCTGGTAACCCGAAGAGTCGAACCCAGATCGGGGCAGCCTTGATTTGCTCTACAGCAGGATTATATCGATCCTCCCAATACCGTGTAAACAGTCCCGCATTATTCATAAAGTAGGGTCCCTCTTCAAAAACCTTTTCCTTGTCCTGTAAATTTGCAAAAATGACTGTAAAGAACCCCTTAGCACCCAATTTAAGATCAATATGGCCTCGTGGTTTCCATCTCTGTTGGATCCATCTCAGGAGATCCCTTTCAGAAGGCCAATACCCTATGAATTTACAAATTAACGCATGGTCTCTCATATAACAACGATAATTCTCCAACTTGTTATTCGGAATTACATACCTGGGTTTTTTCTGTGCCCTTGGAAGGCATTTATTGACCAGCCTTGCTTGCCACTGGTGCCCCATGACTGGGTTATCATCAGCTGCTTCTGCCATCCGGCCATTCCCGCTACTGCTGCCAGAATGACCAGCCATAACATCCCTAAAGGAGGGGATTTCACCCCTCCCCTGCCGTGCCTCCATTTCTAAGCTCAATCCATCAAAAAATCCCAGCTTCGTTTCACTTGCCCAAAAACTGTCCGTAAAATGTTGCACAAGTGTACCCTTGTGCGGAATTACCTCTTAAGCCTTGTGCTATTAAGATGCAGAGCTCTATTAAGAAGATTTTTACATTCGTTATACATTGGCAATTCGATTTTGAATAGTTCGGCAAAAGCTTGATAAAGTAGCTTAACCTGAAAGGAGATAGGGTTCAGATTTTATGCGATAAATTCAAAATAAGCGGCGGCAGTATCGCAATTTTTTTATTTTTAATCTCATTATAGTCTTTGGGGTTTAGAAATTTCACTGTAAATAAAGTTGAGAAGGTAAGAACAGAAATAATTTGCGCGTTGAAGTTGGAAAGTTAAGAAAGTAAGAAAAGAAACAATTTGGATCGTGAAATAAGCAAATTATGAAATTTTAAATATTTTTTTATTATAAGAAATTTAATATATTTTTAGTATTTAATTTTTAAATATATATTAATTAACAAATGAATTTAGATAGATTTTAAAATTTGGGAGTAATTTTAGGTTAAAGTTTTGAAAATAAGATAAGTTTTGGAGGGAGGAGTGTTTTTTAATTATCGTAATTTTAAAATTGTTTATATTAGTTAAAATTAATAGAAATTATTTAAATTTGGAAATTAATGAAAAGAAAATGAGTAAAAACAATCGCTGCTACATAAAAAAAATTACATATTTCTCAATATTTAAGATGTATGTTGACTATTTTTTTTCAAATTGAAAATTTTTCATTCTAATTTCTATCATATAGCAAGGATAGTATGGGAAAGCAGGGACAAAGACTCAAATGTGAGTCTTGCATGTCAAAATAAATAGCAAGTCATACACAGGTTTCCTTAAGATTGGTTTGTTGGAACTGCAGAGCTTACCCATGGAGACGAGGACCTAGGTTAGGGCCTATTGCTGAAGATAGAGACATAATTTGCCTCATAGAAACACATGAGCATGAAGGGTGCAAGACACCTCTATTTGAAGGATACTGTAAGATGGAAGTGTGGAACAAGGCATCAACGAATGACAAAGGGCACAGGGGTATCATGATTTTAGTAAGGGAGAAAGAAGGTCGTCTCATTCAGTTAGAAAAACAAAACTCAAATAAGAAATTCATTTGGTTTAAAATATCAGAAAATGGAAACCACATCAAAATTGCAACATGCTATTTTGCGCGCAGGTTTAAAAAATCTACAAAAGTAGAAGGTTTGACCACAAAGATCCATTTGCAACCTTAAAAGCGGATATTGCAACATATTCACAGCTACGTGAAGTCCTTATAGTGGGTGATTTCAATGCTAGCACTATAAGTAAGCAAGCTAGCTTTCTTTGTTGTAAAGATGATTGTGGCCCTATTTGGCTTACAGAAGAAAGTAATCATCAATGGGAAAGAATTTCAGAGGACAAGGGTTGCAATCTCTTTGGTCAACGATTGCTTACTCTATGTAGGGCCTTTGATTTCGTCATTTGTAATGGCTTGACTAGATGGGAAAAGTCCAGTAATTTCACTTGCAATTCTGACAATGGAGCAAGTGTGGCAGATTATGTAATTTGCTCGCATGGTTTGTGTGAGAAAATGGGGGAAGTTTTCATTGTGGATCAGCTGCGGGACTTGAAATCAGATCACAAGCCAATTTATTTATGTTTCTCTTGGATTGGAAAGAAACAATTAGAGTCAAAAATTCAGCATGTCCTAACAAAATCTTTCACAGGACAGACATCTTTTAACCCCAGAAAATTGTAATACCTTCAAAATGATGCTAGAGAGGCTCTTCAAGAAGGAGAAAATTACAATTCACAGCCTTCATAGTCATTAAATAACACATTTAATTCAATGTGCACTTGCAAAATGCAAAAGAGCAAAAATTAAGAAGTCTTAAACGAATTGCTTTCCGGTTAATGCTTGGTTTGACGAGGAATGCAAAAAGGCAAGGAGAATGTGGAAAGAGTCAAACAAGGATAGCATAAAGCTCAAAGCTTACAAGAAGTTATTAAGCAAGAAAAAGGTTGATTTCATGGTTTCAAGGAGGGAAGAACTAATCTTCCTTGGGAAAAATAATCCCAAATTATTTTGGAAGGAGGTCCAACCAAAAAAGATACATATTGGAAATAATATTACAGCTTCTAAATGGTTTGACTATGCAAGACAACTCTGTGAGCATGTTCCCAAGGTTGACCCTCCCCCCTTGGTCAACACTTATACTGAACTCTTCACGGTGCAAGAGGTAGAGATGGGTATCAAGAAGTTGGGTGTTGGAAAAGCAAAAGACTTAGTTGAAGTCCAAGTACAATATCTAAAGTGGGGCTCAAAGATTTTTGCACCTCACATTAGAAAAATCTTCAACAACATCATACAACAAGCGCTCCCCACAGATTGGACAACTAGTCCGGCAATACCTCTTTTCAAGAGTGGTCGCGGGTGACGTCAATAATCCCTCTAATTATAGGACATCATGATAAACCCTTTGTTTGCAAAGCTATTTGGAAGCATGCTAGAAAACAAAATTAGCAAGTGCACAGAAGAAAGAGATAAACGTGCTAAAGGGCAAGCAGGTTTTAGACCTAAACATTCCACAGTTGATCATTGTATAACTTTAAGGCACATCATCGAAAAAGTTTGGGAGAACAAGGAAGAAGTCTTTTTTTGCTTTCTTGATTTTAGAAAAGTGTTTGACTCGGTTCCTAGGGATAAGCTTTGGAACAGAATGTAGGAACTTGGGGTTATTAAACATTTGAGAACAACTGTGCATAGGCTGTATGAAGAGGTGAAAGTCAAAATTAGAACTTCAGCAGGCATTTCTGAAAGTTTTAGAAGTGATATCGGGGTCAAGCAAGGTTTCCCGCTCTCTCCTACCCTTTTTGGTTTATATATCGACAAGTTTGAGGAGTGGTTAAATTCATAAGGGGGTGATGGTATCTATTTGGACAAGTTTGTTATAAGGTTTCTTTTGTATGCAGGTGACCTTATTCTGATTGCTAAATTGGCTCTTGGTTTGCAAGAACACTTACTATGCCTTAAACATTTTTGAAGAAGTGTGGGGATGCAAGTCAATATCAGCAAAACGAAAGTGGTGGTCTTCTCTAAGAAAAGAAAACATAACCAACATAAGTTCTACTTTGAAGGCAACATTCTAGAAGAAGTTGCGGATTACAAATACCTCAGAATTGACTTCAACAAAAATCTAAGTTGGAATGGTTGTAGAAAGAAAAGGACTTTGGGGGTTGGAAAGAATTTTATGCTTTTGAAAATAGGTGTAGAGAGGCAGAGTTATGGGACTAGAAAACCACTCAAACTCTTTTTTGGCTTCTAGTGATTCCGGTGATTCTCTATGGTTGTGAACTATGGGCCAGCGGTACATTCGACATGCAGTGGAGACAAATTAAGGAAATCCAGAAGTGTTTGATTACAAACAAATTTAAGATTAAAAATGCAGTTCCTTATGATATCTTGTTTAGTGAAACACGAACTTCTCCTATTGAAGCAATTGTTATGGTGCGATTCATAAGGTATTTAAAAAAAATTGAGCAAATGGAAAAGGGTAGATGACCTAAGGTTGTCTTTAATAGTAGATTGTGTAAGAGAAAAAAAACTTGGATGCAACAAAATAACAAATGGTTTAGTAAATGGGGTATTTTCTTGAACGTGTGTTCCATAAACAACGAAGAGATAAAAACTTTTGTTATGGAAAAGTTCCACAAGCGTATTTGGGATAAGGAGCTAGGAAGAAATAAAAATTACTATATTGAAGTGTTTAATCCCACTCATAGTCATCAACCAAAAACATACATAGAGGCCAATATCTCTTGGAGAGCCAAAATTATTATTTCTCATTTAAGGACTAATTCTCATCAACTTCGTTGTGAAACAGTGCATTGGAAAAGGCCAAAGGAAGTGTGAGAGGAAAGAGTATGCAATTTTTGTTCTTCCGGAAAAGTGGAAACATAAAAACATTTTATTTTAGAATGTGAGGCCTTCAAAGACAACAGGGAAAGTATATATATATATATATATATATATATATATATATATATATATATATATATATATATATATATATAGTTGGCAACTAGCTCTTGGAATAATCTATTTAGCGATGGGTTTGTCAAGAAGCCGGGAACATTTATTTTAAAGCTTCACAGAAAAAGGGCCGCATACATCAAGCAGATGAAGAAGCAATCTGTCCCATAGGCTATCTTTAGCCTCGTGGACGTTAAAATAATTTCTTTCTTTCTTTCTTTCTTCTATCCTATCAAATTCGAACTTGTTAACTATACTTGAAAACACAACAAATACCTTTCAATACTTTTATTTTGAGCATGACTTCCAGGGGTACTAAAAACTCGAGGAAATAAACAAAGGAAACTTAGAACTTTGTAGTCAGACGGTGGAAAATTACCAGATTAGGTATGAAAATGCGAAAAAGACACCTCCATGGCAACACTTCTGCCACCATGGTTGTAGAGGATCCTTGGCAGAAAGAACAACAAGAATGAGACCCTCATGGCGTCGGAGAGGAGGGAAATTACCTCAAACTACCCCTTTCATTCTAGACCGTAGATTCGAAACGTAATCATTGAGACCATGGATCTGAGACTTTACCAATCCCAAGGTTTTTCCATGCCACTTGGCAGAGGATTAGGGCACATCGAGAAAATTCGAACCACTGATTCAATGCGGACTTAGGTTATAATCATCTATGCCAACCATAACAATTCACTAATCTATTGAATATGAATTATATACATTGTATATGCGATACAGAGAATATGCAATACCTATTTCGTGAAAATCTTTTATTATAAAATATCTATAATTACAAGTTTACCTTTTAAGTAATGAATAAACCCAATAATAATCCAAAGTTTAATAGCTAATTAATGTGCACATTTTACGAGAAAAAAATCAGAATTAAAAAAAAAAATATTACATTTATGATTCGATAACAATGTAACACCATCTCTAATAAAACAAACATCTCAATATTTCACATAATTAAAAGTATTTAATTTAATTCTCTCAAAATATAAAAAGTAACTATATTCCAAATAATATAAATTATTATTAATTATATACCAGTCATAAAATCACAAATCAAATTGATAGTGCATTGATACTAAACTTCTTAAATGGCAATATTGAAACGGAATCCAAAAAATTAAACCATAATGACACTGTGCGCCTTTGCACTTATAATAAATGGCAATTTTGAAACGGAACCCAAAAAAATAAAACATGACGACACTCTGCCTCTTTGCACTTATAATAAATGTCTCATTGTTCGACAACATGTCTAATTGTACGTATAATAAGTGGGTTATTGTTAGATGGCGATTCCTATTTCCAACCCTATAGAAAAGTTATTGCGCCCTGACATGCGCCTTCGATAGCCAGATATAACACGCACACGGTCATGACTAGAGAAAAAAAAACGGCGTGTTATACGGGGCTATCGAGGGCGCATGTCAGGGGCAATAACTTTTCTATGGGGTTGGAAATAGGAATCGCCTTGTTAAAGTGACACAAAATTTTAGCATGCAAGAAATCATATAAGCATTTTCATAATCATGAAAATTCTAAAGAATGGACCATGCAAATGTTTATCGGTTAATGTTATAGTAATGTTTGTCATTTACCGAGATTCCATGTACCGCCAACTTTAGAACAACCTTCCATTAAAATTTTAGCATGCAAAAAATCATATAAGCATTTTTATAATCATGAAAAGTCTAAAAAGAATGGACTACCCAAATCTTTATCCCTTAGTGTGATTTTTTGGAATTTTTGGTGTTAGAATTTGGTAGAACAAATTGTAGTGAAATCTTGATTTGGGTTATTTAAACTACTTTTTTGACTGTACATATGGATTCAGCGTTCTGAAATTTTTTTAAAACACTTCTATTGTGCAAGTTTACCCATCAAATTTGTGATTTCAATGAATTCCTGTGAGATTTTAGAAATATTTGACCTAAGAAATCCAAAAAAACTTCCAAAAAATCACACTAAAAACAACTCCTTAATATTATAGTAATGTTTATCTTTTGAGATTCCATGTGCCCAACTTTAATTTTATAGTAATGTTTGTCCTTTCTGAAAATTCCATGTACTAAAAACAACTCCTTAACATTATAGTAATGTTTGTCCTTTCTCGAGATTCCATGTACCCCAACTTTAATGTTATAGTAATGTTTGTCTTGATTCCATGTATCCCAACTTTAGAACCTTTCATTGACCATTAAAAATATATATTTTAATTTTAATCGATTCAATCAGAAGGTTGCGTGTTTTATTTTAAATTTAGTCGATTCATTCAGAAGGTTGCACGTTCGATTATTTTAATTTTAATCGATTCAATCAAAAAGTTGCACGTTCGATTATTTTAATTTTAATCGATTCAATCAAAAAGTTGCGTCTTCGATTATTTTAATTTTAGAGGAATGAGAAAGCTCAACCTCGAAGTTCTCAACATCTTGGTATCCATGCGTTTGGATCGTTGAAAATGGTGTGGGTCTCTATTTTGTTAACCAACCTCGGTGATACACACCATTGACATTAGAACAATGGTTAACTGGTGCACTGCATAACTGATATCAAACTAAAGTCACGCCCACTAAAATAATCTTCATAAATTCAAGGTTTCTCTCCATAAATACCCATCTCAATCCATTCTCACCTATACCCGAATCATATCTCAATCCATTCTGACCTACACCCGAATCATTTGCAGAGCCCTAAGTAGTGAAGGAAGCCCAATATTATCGATAGAATCGAACTAGCAGTACTCCACTTACAGTAATTAACTACAATCATGATTTGGTGGGGAGTAGTGATAGCATCCGGGTTGGCAGCTGCAGCCTCTGCAGTTTGGTTTATGTCAAAAAATGGCAAAATTCGTGAAGGAAAATTAGGAGAGAAATCAGAGCTGCCCCCTGGCAGTATGGGTTGGCCATTCATTGGAGAAACTCTGCAATATCTTTCTCCATCCCAGTCCTCCAATGTTGGTCCCTTCCTTCATAAAAGAATTTCAAGGTATCAAAGTTAGTTCCCCCTAGTCCTGCATTGTTGGACCCATATTGCTTTGTTTCTTTTTCAATTTATTTTTATTTATTCATGCTGCTGTGCATATGAGATATAATGGATAGATTTTTTGTGTGTATTGAATTAATGAACAGGTATGGAGACGTATTCAAAACCCACGTATTTGGGAAGCCTACCATCATGACAACTAGCGTAGAAGCAAACCAATTTGTTCTCCTAAACGAAGGCCGGCTGTTCGAGTGCGCTTATCCAAAGTCATTTGTGAGCATTTTAGGGAAGAATAATATCCTCGCATCCCACGGTCCCATGCACCTAAAACTGCGAAAATTAGGTATGAGTCTCATGGGTACTCAAAATGTCACTGCCACTTTGCTACAGGCCGTGGAGAAGCAAGTGATAGAAAGCCTGGACACATGGAAGGAGGGTAATACTATCCAAATGAATGAAGAAACCGGAAAGGTGAATTATTATATTTATTAGTAAATTTTAGAAATCAAATAGTTGTGTGAGGCCTATCCTGTGTCAAATATAAATAAGGGTGAAATATAATAATTCTTTGTGTAGTAATCTTAAATACATTATTTTTTTAAAATTAAATTTAAAAGTAAATTATCATTATAATCTGATATTCTCAACAAAAATGAATTAGATGGCTGAGCTGACCATTATGAAATTTGTTTATGCTTTCCACAGATAACATTCAACATCCTGATGAAACAACTCCTTGGTTTGGATTCTGGAAGTGCTGAGGCGCAGAAGCTCCTGAATAGTTACTCACAGTTTACGAGAGGATTATTCTCCTTCCCAATCAGAATTCCAGGCACACCTTATACCAACAGTATGAAGGTTTGAACATAATACAATGCACTTTAATTCTCTTCTTGTTATGCTTTCTAAGAAACATTCCTGCTTTGTTTATCTCCATGTTCCATCATATGGCTTCTAACTTGAGGTTTGTCTGGTGGGTCAAAGTTGGTAGTTAATATAGTTAAATTAGTGGCTATAATATATTTGTCTGGTGGGTCCATGTCGGTAGTTAATATAGTTAAATTAGTTGTCCATTCCTGGCTATGATATGTGAGTGCTGTGATTCAAGAACATTAAAGTCATAATTTCTTTCAACTTCTATCACTATAAACCTAAATAAAAAAATAAAAAAATCATTGGCGTGGGCAGGGACGAGAGAAGGCATTAAATGCTCTGAGGAATGTTATCACGGAACGTAAAAAGGAGAAAAGAATTGTTAAGGAGGATTTCCTGGACAAAGTATTAGGGATGGCCGTTGAAGACAAAGAGCATTTTAACGATGAAGTCGCTTTGGATTTCCTGTTCAGTTTTCTCTTTGCTGGATATGACACCACTTCAATAGCAATGACCATGGCTGTCAAATATCTCACTGAAACACCCAGGGCTCTCAACGAATTGAGGGTAACGGGTGACTTCCTTCTTGGCTCTGCCGTATTTTCTTCAAGTAGTTTATAATTGATAAGATAAAAGCATTTTAAACCAGTCATTTTTATATTAGAATGTAGATTTTTGAGATATTTTAAGATTAATGTATGTAAGTGAAGTTAAATAATTAATTTCACCTATTTCTATCTAATTTTAGAAAAATCCAGAAATCCCCGATAACTTAAACTCAAAAAGTCTGAATCCACTTTTATATATTAAGAGGACGATCTTGAGATGCTAATGTTCAACGACATAACAGGAAGAACATGAGGGCATTCTCCGGGAGAAAAAGAGCAGAGGAGAAGTATATTTAACGTGGGAGGACTATAAATCGATGACATTCACAACAAATGTAAGTATATGTTGTCTTTGTTTGTTTGTTAGTATATATATATATATATATATCGTGGGACAAGTGCAGGTTTAATTATAGGTTTCGACGGGAAACGACTAAAGTTTTGATTATGATTATGAATGGTCATAACACAATGTTGAAAATAAGCAGGTAATAACGGAGACTTTGCGCGTATCAAACATAGGCACCTATTTGTTTCGAGAATGCATAGAGGAAACAAAAATCAACGGTTAGAAATTAGAACTTGGTTTCTCCCAAATAGCTATATAATATTAAAACTTACATATAATTCAAATGACATAATATGCTATATAATTAGTTAATTATATTAACCTCTCGTTACTTTTGGAATGGAATAATTTCCAGGATATCGCGTTCCCAAGGGCTGGAGGGTTGTTGCATGCACTTCACCGGTGAATCTTGATCCATCTATGTACTTTGAACCCTTATCTTTTAATCCATGGAGATGGGAGGTGCGTTTTGTTAAATTCATTCATAATATCATTATTGTGTACTGGATCAGAAAATCATTATACTATAGTTCATATGGAACTCATTAATATATTGGTTTATGAGATATTATAATCAGAAAAGGACGTGCAACAAAAGTGATTTTCAAGTTTTTGGAGGGGGGATTAGATATTGTCTGGGATCAGAATTAGCCAAAATACAAATCGCAGTGTTTCTACATCATCTCGTGACAAAATTCAGGTACTAATTGATCAATGATTCTGCAACCGATCTCAAAGAATGTGTGACCTCTGATCCCTTTTTTTGTTGTTAAATATGGCAGATGGGAGAAAGCATTTGGATGGAAAGAAGCAATAATCCGTCGTCCGCGTATTATATTTAAAGATGGGTACCCGATCTACTTAACGAAGCGCATGTAGTCTTCTGCTCATGCCTGTTGTCCTTCATGATATAATAGACAGATGTAGATGAAATTACTATTTTGTTCTTCAGTAGACAGATGTAGTAGGTGCAGAAACTATTACTATTTTGTTGTGTATTTAGTAAGTGGCTATCCAATCAACTTGAGCACGATAAATGGATTCTCCTCATTCTTCTTTAGAAACTACACAGATGGAGGAGGTACTCTTTCTTTTATATTTCATAGTATAAAATGTCATTCATGTTGCTGTTTTGAGATACTATAGCGATGGATGTGATACTCTTTTTCTTTTATATTTCATGGTTATAAAGTGTTAGTTTAGTGTAAATAAATGGGAGGTATTTTGTGTATATTAATGTGAACCGAAGTAGTTGTGTAAGTTTAGAGTTGTTTAAATATGTTTTGGGAGTTTTCATTTTAAAGTATAAATCATTTGGGTTATAAAGGATTTAGTTTTTATTAAATTTGAAGTTTAAAATTTATGCTAGAGATACAATTGTAAAGTTTATTTTGTTTTAATAGATATTTAAAATTTAAATATTTTACATATAATCATGTTAATTATATTTAATTATTAAATAAAAAAAATACAATTATATGTAAAATTAATTATAATTGATGTGTCATGCTGGACTCTTTAAATATTATTTAAAAAATTAGTAATATTAATAATTTTAATATGTCTATTTAAAAAGACAATTTTGTCATATGTTATAAGGAAGGTTCATAAATATATGTTGAGGATTTTTTTTAACAAAATATTGTAAAATAAAATATTTATAATTTTTTGTATTTAAAAAATATATATTATAGTTTTTTTTTCATATATATTTATTTTTTAGAGATATTTAAAAACTCCAAAAATAAAATTATATATATATATATATATAAACAATTGAAAACATGATATATTTTACACATTAAAACACACACTTTACATTAAGATATTACTCTATAATATAGTTATTCTATAATATAGAGTTTCTCACATCTAACTTATTCTTAATTTAGGAGGAGAGGTTGAGAGAATTTCTCAACCATCAACTCACAAACCAACTTTTTAGATATAGAATGTAAGCATTAACTCTAAGTCTTCCCTTAATGCTTACACTACGAAAATTTATTGAAACCACCCGTAGACAACAAAATGCATAATCATTCTTTAAATGGTTTACAGTTTCCAGATCAACATCGGCTCCATCAAGTTGTCTCATAACCCTCGTAATGGTGTAGTCGGCAAGTTGGATTCCAGAGTTCCACTCCTGAACCCCCGAATCACAAATCTCCCGAAGTTAATTACCAAACAACGTCCCAAGTTTGTCACATAACCTGATTAGAAGACCATCCTCACATATTCAACAATGAGGGATCCCTCCCCAGATCCACAACTACCAAATTATCTAGACAACCATCCATGTTGAGCCTTTTCACTCAACTGTAGTTGTTCTAAAATAGTTTGAGAGGTTCAATTTCTTCATTAAACTCATCATCATTAGAATTCAATGAATATTCATCTGTAGCTATGTTCACTCATTCGTTTACCTTCGCTTTTAACAGGTCATTGGCACGGATTTTACAATTCCACATTGTATGGCCAATTTTCTTGCAACAGTAGCATTCAAGTTCACTTTTATTTGCATTTTTCTTTCTCATCATTGTCTTTGAAAATAATGCATTTACTATTTGAGAATTTCCTTTTGTATCCTTTGTTTTTAGCCTATCTTCCTCTCCCAAAAGTGTTGCAATTGTCTCATCTAATGTATGTGAAGACATTTGGGTTAAGGCGAAGATGACATTGCTAAACCTTGAAGGTAAACTATTCAATAAGATGGATTTTGCATCTTCATCTTCTACCTTAGCACCAACTTCGATTAATTATCTTATAAGAGACATTAAATTATTTGCATGACTAGACATAGATGTCTCTTCATTCATTTTAAGTCTAAATAACTGCAATTTTATGGAAAATTTTGCATTTGTAGCTTTTGCACCAAACAGTTGAATCAAGTGTTCCCATATTTCTTTAGATGATTTAGTGAGATTGACATGATGTAACAGTGAATATGACAGAACAAGTTCAATAATGGACTTAGATTTGGAATCTCTACTTTCCCATTCAAATAACTATTTGGCATCTATAGGTGCCACTTCTGTGCCTTTCATTATGCCTTTCAAATTTTTATTCATTAATTGCATTTGTACTTTTAATTTCCATGGATAAAATTTTAAGCCACTATTTTTTTCTAAAACCATGAATCCCATGGTAACAAAATATTAAAAACTAACCTGAAATGCTTTTTAAACTTTAACATTGAAGTACCTTTCCGCAATTATTGTTTCCCCCTCTGCGATTAAAAAAATGCTTCAATTTCTTTGTGAAGGAAACACACCACTTTCCTGTGCAACCAACTCCTCCTCTAACGACAAATACATTACATGACTAGCCTAAATAGTCTCAAGCATACATGGTCTTTTGCATGGCCTCATCATGCCATCAAAATGGATGACACATAATCTGATGACCATTTAATTACCTCACATGTTATAGGGTACAACAAATATGCACTCGTACTCAACACAACTTCAATGCATAGGCCAATGCTCCTCTTTATATGTAGGACGGTGTCAAGTGAAACGATTTCCCAAAATTCCCATCCAAATAAAATAAATCATTTGGCATAGTCTCCATAGGGGCTCAACGCAACACTCAATGCTCCAAAATTGCACTCATAGTTTCACTCCACCTACGGAACTCAACTCCTCTCCTTTAGACTTTTAACACACGTGAAATGACCTCATCCTCCAGACCAAAGTACTCACCCTCTATGTTCTTCATCAATATTGTCATGCCTGATGGGAAGGTCGATGAGATTCAAGCAATTAGCAAGGGAAGAAATTAGATCTAATTCCTTGACATTATCTGCATGTGGGCCATTCTTTGTCTGCTTACCTGTTAGAGTGGTTCATTCTATTTTCTAACTTTCTGGAACATAATGTTACAAAGACTGATTGTCCACGACCATAAATCTATAGGTTGTATGATCAATTTATAGGAGGGACAAAATATCTCTGCTAACTAGAGCTTGAGATCACGTTCTTCAAAATAGATCAAACACTACCTGCTTATAACATTATACTTGATTGTTGGCTCAACTTGCAACAACCACACACACAACTCACAACAACCACACCCTCTAATTTAACACCATGTGCTCTGATACCAAATAAGAAAGATTGAAAACATAATACACATGCATGTGTTCACACACACACATTACATTCAAAAATTACTCTATAATATAGAGTTTCTCATATCTAATTTTTTCCTAGTTCAGGAGGAGAGGTTACTCACATGTTTATAATTATCAATATTTGTTTACAAATTAATAGCACACAAATTTCTATATTTATATTTTTTCCAGTCTCTAAATTATTAGAACTTATTTTTTTAAATAATTGATATACTACTTGGACTTACACAATTACAAATATGATGGGAGATGTGTAATTCCTTTTATACTCAATATGGGGTTGACATGTAACATTTAAAAAAATATTTGAATAATTATCATAAATAAAATATTTCAATGTTCATCTTAATTCTTTTTTTTTTTTAATTATCAATATGGTGTGTGTTAGATGTTGACATTACAATATTTCATTTGTGGTTAATATTGATTTTTTTTCCCTGGACTGTGCTGCATGTCCAGCCTCAGTCGCTTGCTCCATTGAGGAACGACAACGCCCTCCACTTGGCAACCATAGCTTCCCTCATATCACAGTTGACCACCATGCTTCTTAAATACATAATCTCGAATCTCCAAGGCCTAATCTCGCATGCTTGGCTTAATGTCTCGCTTGCCTCCTCTCTATGTTT
This sequence comes from Pinus tabuliformis, assembly GCA_031772625.1. Taxonomy (NCBI): domain Eukaryota; kingdom Viridiplantae; phylum Streptophyta; class Pinopsida; order Pinales; family Pinaceae; genus Pinus; species Pinus tabuliformis. The sequence continues at coordinate 186,929,450 of CM062807.1, read as the reverse complement.
ATTACTCTGCAATGGACATCCTACAATTGAATAAAATCTCTGTACAAATTTAAGTTTCTCTATGTTAAATGTATATAATTTAATCAAACATAATTAATATCACCATTACTCATTCACATTCAACATTGAACATGATGTGTTTTTCAAAGAGACTACTAAAAAATATGCATGAATAGTCTTCAAATTTATCTCAAGTTTCTACAAATTAGAAATATGTTTAGGAATCAAGGTTAAGGGAAAAACTATCAAACATTAAATGTATTTTGTTGGGTTTCATTTCCACTGATCCTGGGTTGGAGCATTCATAACCCTTGGGTTTGAAATGAAGAGTTTATAATGTAGAATATGGAGGGAAAATGGAGAACAAAATGGAATCATTTTAAATGATAAATTAAGAATTCCATTAAATCAATCAAAGCATGGAGCATAGCTGAGCAATTAAGAATTCAACCATTAGATCACACAAATTTTTGAAAATTTCCATTTCTTGTAAAACCCTTGTAAGAAATATCGAAGAGGTCAAGGTGCTCTTCAAAAAACCTTGATAAACCTTGCAAAACCAAATTAAATCATCATATTAATGCCAACATTTATTTCATTTAAACAATTCCATATCATTCATATACAATTCACGTAACAGATTAGGTTCACAACTCAAAATTCCATGAAAAATGCACAAAAATGTATTCATATGTAGCAAAATTCAAAATATGACATGGTTGTCATTAAATACGTGATAAGAAGGTACACACGGTTGAAGAGTTACTAGAAAATTATTCCTTGGAATAGCTTCAAAACCTCCCAACAATTCACTAAAAAATTTGGTAGAGTTTCCCTACAACCAAAATTTCTCCCCTACAATTTACAAAAATGAGGCCTATATATAGGTTATCAAGGACTCACACCACACCCTAAACACTAGTGGTATTTGAAATACCACCAAGATTTGTTACAAAATTTCTAGTTATACTATAACCAACTTCTTCTAGAAGTTTCTTGAAGAATCTCCTGGTTGTGGGCGAGTCCCTTCAAATTTGGGCGCTACCTGGGCCTCAAACTATTATGGGTGCACTATCATCAGTGTCGATAGTGATGGTGGTGGTGCTAATATTGAAGCGAGTGTCGATGCCATTGCTGATTGGTGAAGTCTGGTTTGGTGCACAGAGATCCTTGCACTCGAGCTAGGTTCTACTGAGGCTACTTAAAATTCTAGGGTCAATCCTTGTTGGGGGGCCCATTTGTACAAATCCATTAGGGTCCTCCCTCAATGATGGCCCCCTCCAAGTTTGTAACATCTTCATAATCAATTTTTCCCCACTCCTTGAATATACTCTTGAGCATGAACAAAACTTTGTAGTGATCATTATATAACTTCATGATACCATTTCGTGGAAGGATGCAACTTTCTCCTCTGAGGCTTCTATGATCTTCCTTGATTGTAGCCAGAAGTCTCATGAAGGACTCTTTTGGAAACATTTTCCCCTCCTCATCAAAGAAAGTTGGAAAAAAAATTTGATGAAGCACCTCACACTTTCTTTTGAAACCTTCTACCTCATATGTTAAGGCTTTTACTTTCTCCTTAGCCATCATCACCATTTCATTGTTCCTTAGTATTTAGTTGGCCCTAGTCACCCATTCAGACCAATCAAGGTTTACCTTTGTGATCTCTTCCTTTGGTACCTGATTCAGGGATTCCATGATGACCTTAGCCTTGGTAGGTGAATATCCAACGCTCTCCTCAATGGCCTTTATATCCCTATGTTCCCTCCTCACAATCTCTATCATCTCTTGAATAAACTACAAATGCTTCCAATGTTTATCCATTGTCCTTCTTATGTGTCCCCATACTACCCTTCTTATTGTTTTGAATGAAGGCTTGTTAGAGTATTCTTTCTTCAACAAATCCATCTCAGTTTCTAGCCTCCATATATGCTCCCTTGCCTAAGTTTAATCTTAGCTAATTGTAGTTCTTGCCTTTGGTTTGGAAGTTGACATTGTGACTCATCAACTATTAAAACATTGTAAGAATGGAATTTCTTAGCTCAAAAACTTTCATAAGCAGATCCTGGTTGTTGATGCCATCATCATATCAACATGTTTATTTACCTTTTCCCTTTATGTCCACATAACACCCTATAGATGAAGAAGCCATTTGACGGGGTAGTAGGTTGAATAAAATGCTTAATCAACAAACTAAGAATGAACAAAAGAGTGATTCTGAGAATCAAGGTGGTAAATACAAAAAGGACACATGTCACAAAGTATGAGTGATGGGTTGGTGAGAAAATCTCCTCAAACTTTGAGCATGAGAATGGCAACGCACACACAAGTAATAGGCTTAGGGTTTCCTAGCTTAAGGAGTAGGAATTTAGCAATTAAAATATTAATTCACCCTAATAATGAATTTATGAGGCTAATTCCACTAGTCTATGAGGTTTTTTCCTAAGAGATGAATTTCCTTCGAACAAAGTTTGCTCCTCTTGCAAGACAAGGCTAGGGTTTAAATGGCTTAAATTCCTATAAATTTTGTAGAATAGGGATTCTGACAAGGAGAATTCATAAAGAGAGGCAACTTACAAGTTAAATTTGCGTGACTTACATTCCTATTTTACTAAATTTGGCAATTTGAAAGTCGTAGGTGTGTAGTAGTTATAATAAGTGGCAACAATAGGAGAATGCCAAAAGTGGGCTCCTATATGTCCCTTTTACTAGTCAACACATGACATTTGTGAGCATTTCTTTGGTAGGAAAAGTTAGATAACATCATGTTTATGTCAGCGAAAAGTGGGTCCATCTACGTGGCATGCTGACAGTTTATAATCACTCAGTAGGTGTGACATGTTGGATGAAAATCGATTGGACAACAGGTGGACTTGATTAGACAGGTAACATGCTTGGATGACATGGGTGTAAAGCCACATGACAGTGTTTCGTGTGGTGTGGGAAGGGGTATTTGGAACTTGCGGGGGTATGTGGGGCACATGAGGGGCTGACACATAGCACCTTTTACACCCTTCCCTCACCTTATTGTTTGCACAAGTTCGTGACGTGGAGATATGAAGACCGCCAAATGAGAAGTGCCCACCACCACCTGATCTATCAACATGCAGGTTGGTCCAAATTTATATGACTCCGGGTTGACATGGGCTTGAGGTGGGATTGGGCCACGTGGATGGTGGATGGACATGAAGAATGATGACATGGAGGCTGACCCGGTGAGTGAAATGGAAAGTGACATGGGGAAGCTAGCTAAGTGTATAGTGCAGACACGTGGATAATGACTAGGCAATGTTAGAGTGAACATGGAGTACGACAATGCCACTTACCAACCACCTTTTGCATGGTCCATACCATGCCATTTGAAGCTCGCAAAGGTATGTAGAAAGCATTCGGGATTGACATGTATCTTCTCTGCACCCTCCACCAACAATAACATCTGGGCGACCTTGCGGTGCAAGGTGCCCTGAGCTATTGGATTGTGGGCACTCCCGCTATTAGATCTAAGCGGTGTGTAACTTCTACCAATGCTCATCTGTCTAGTGCTTATGTATTGTAGTGTGTTCGTGCTCTATACCTCCAAAGGTGTTTGATGCCCATTGGTTTTGATGTGACAAGTTGTGATGGCATGCACCTGTTGTAATTATTTTTGCCTAGGCAATTTATTCCTTAATTGTATAGCTTTCAAAACAAAAACAAAAACAAAATTATTCACACTTTGTAATAAAATTTGACATATGTTTATTAATGTCACTTTAATTAAGTTTTAGGCATTAATAAAATTTGTTTAAATATTATTTAAATAATGTCGCCAATGGCATTATCTATCAAGTAGTTTCCAACGACCTAGATTGTCTTCACCCAAATGAACATGCAACGATAGATTGTGGGAATCCCCAACATTCCCCAAATTTAATTAAGGGAGGGGTCTGTAAAGATGTTTCGTTTAAACCGTCAACTCATACATGTAAAAACAACTAGCAAAATTGACTCCCCATTATTTTCCTGATGATTTAACAATTTAATCGTTAAAATCATTTATTTTTTCCCAATAATGTCCCGATAGTTTCTTGGTGACGTGCCAAGAATTAATGTCAATAACGGTTATTCCAAAGTGTCTGATAAACAATTTATCCTTCATCCACCTATCGTTTTCCTTCATTTGGATAGTGATTGCATAGGTGTTTAGCAACAACAGATTTATGAATTTCACATTCAAGTGCTTCAATTAGTCAGCAAATCACTAGGCAATCTTAATCCTTTGTTCTCTTTTAATTTGAAATGGATAGCCAGAAGGGAAAAGCTAAAATATCTATTTAAAATCCCATGCTTCCTCTTGTCCCTAATCAGGATTAATTCCCTCTGGTAGATATCGATTTCAAAATCATAGAAACAAAATGTGAATTCGACCTATATGAACTCCACAATTTGGCATTTCAGATGTTTGAAGGTGAAAGTGATGAATTCATCTTTTGGGAATCCATGTTAACACAATTTTTTTCCCATGTACTTATTATTTCCCTGAGTTTATTAACTAGTGTGAAAATAATTATCTACCTAGTCAGAGGGAAATTGTAGCCAGAAATGGTGAATCTTTGTTCTCCATAACTCCTGAATCTATTCGCCAAGCCTTGAAAATTAACCCACCAAGTTCCCTTCATAAATTTTCAGTTGACTCATTGATGGATATCTACCAGAAGCACACCTTTTAGAAACGAACTAGTATATTTGAGTCTTTCATGCCTCAAGGTTCTGAGTTACCCCGTCGTAATCCACCATATTCTTCAGGAACCTTTCCATAAATGTCTAGACAAGAAATTTCTATGTATTGTTGTCTTTTAGCTTACCAGAGTGATGAGTGGGTTGATAAAGTCATTTCAAGATTTTTATTTTTTTATTATTTTATTTATTTTTATTTATTTTTATTTATTTATTTATTCTTTTTATTCTTTTTATTTATTTTTTATTTATTTATTTTATTTATTTATTTATTTATTTATTTTTATTTTTTTTCTAGTCTTTTCACCTCATAAAAATCCCTCTGTTGTTTTCAATGTTTCCCAATTTATTTCAGACACCATTCATGAACAATTTTTTAAGTTTAGTGTAGAAAGATCTTTTAAGCATCAATATGTATTGGTGTATTTAATTTTTATATCATCATTCTGAAAGGTTCAAAATGACACTTCAAAATCTTCACTCACAAGGAAAGCCATAGTTGTTATTCATTGGACTTCATTAGTTAGAAGAATTTCAGAATATTACTCCTTCAGTGATTTTGTAGATCAATTTCTATATTTGTCATTGTGTCTACTTAGCAGTGATGTTGTATTGGGAATATCAATAGAAATTAAAATGTTTTTACATCTGAGTGAGTAGTCAAAGGTAGGAGCCTGATACTTATATTAGAAGTTCATAGAGATTAGAGTTTATGGTTCTGAGTTACAACTATACAAACTACTAGTTTTTGTTCCCATCAGGATTTTTTCTCTAGAATTCATAACAAAAAGTTTGAACATGGATGAGATCCATTTTGTATCCATAAAGCAGAAGGCTCAAATTGTTCCATTTATAGTAAATAATAGGGCAGCTGATACGGAGGTGGAAAATTTATTGATCCAAATGAAGTTTAAGACCAGTTTCAGTAGGACTTATGACCCTTTGGGAATGATTTCATCTATTAGAGTTGAGAAAAAACATGCTCCTTACACTCATATCTCAAGACCAGAAATTGAACAATATGCCAATCAGGAGGTATGGGATGAGAACACTTTACAAGAGGTTGAAGAACCAATTTCTAGTCAAACAACTTTGGAAAATCCAAGACTTTAAGAGAAATATTTAAAGAGACCAAGTGAAAGTATGTCTCCTACTGGTTCAGGTTATAAATCGGTAGAATTTAGAGTTTTTAAGATTAGAAAGACAAAGAAAACAGAAGAAGAATCATCAGAGGTCAGAAATACAAAGGTATTGTTGGCGCAGCCCAACGCGATCCAGTTTTGGTTAAAGACTCTGCATTTAAGGAGCGGAGTGCGCGTTACCATGAAGTTATATTTAACACATGGTGTTCTAAGGGCTTCGAGGTGGGTCGAAGCCCCTCATTTTGTAACATGTGTCAAGGTTTTATGTGATTGTCTTGTTGAGCCCATGGTATGTGGACCATTGTTTTGTAGCAATGTAGTGTATATAAAGAGATGTAATGCTTTGTCAAAGATCATGACATGATAGAGTCGATGAACACAAGTGGTTGTATCTTCTGTTTTTAGTCTATGTTTTGGACCTTAAGGGAAGGCTCCGTAGCTAAGTGCGCGGAGACCTTGGAAGGGTCTGCAGCTTAGTGCGCAGACCACCTACAACTGTGTGCATAGGCCGAGAAGGTGAATGTATTGTAGAGATTCATCTTAATAAATAAGAATAAGTTTTAGGCAATATTTTGTATTCATATGTATTGTTATGTTTTATTTCTATCTGTTATGTGAAGTAATGATTGCAAGTAAATTTTATGATAGTGTAGTTTATATTGTTCTATGATATGTTTATGTTAGACTGATTATGAAGAATTAAGTGGTTAATTTATACCACGCAGTAGTGATGTGTATGTGAGAAGACTAAGTAAAATACAGAAAGGTCAAGTAAAAGCCACCTCGCACAGTCCCTCAAGGCTACAGAAAGTAGGTTCTGCAACCACCCATAGGCACCTCGAGTGAGACTGTCATCTGGTTGTAGGTCCTTACCGAAAGGGTTGGTGTCTAAGGATTTTGTTGGTGCGAAGTACAAGCCAAAACTGGGTCAAGCCGAATCGAGCCAACAGGTATCTACAACAGTTATGTTATCAAGCGAGCCTGTGTTTTCTCTGCGACAAACTGAAGAGACAATTCATGATACATATGCTTCCCCTTCTTCTAGTGAGAAAATTATCTTTGTTATATTCAAATAAATGAAGAAAAATAATGAAATATTAAAGATTGTACCTATTCTGAGTTTTGGAAGCAACCTCAACTACTCAAACTAGGCTACTTTCTGCATTAGACCCTCACAGAGGATAATTTCAATTAGAATTTCTTGATACAAAGGTCCTAAGTCCAAGAACAAAAGAGGATTAAAATACTTTGGTGTTCTCTTTTGACACAAAACAAATTCATCCCATAGATCAGATTGATCTACACAAACAAGTTGATGATATGATTTATTCTTCCTTGACAAGTTCTACCATGACAACTTCAAAGTTACAAGCTTGTTTAAATAATCTTCATTCTCATCTTAAATTAGAAAATATGCCATATTTAGAAAATGATACTAGAATAAAATCTTTGGAATATATTGTGATCAAATTAGGATTAGATCCTAATGATGTTAATTTTGCTCAAGAAATTATTAAGAATAGAAACACAAGCATTCAAGCATTAAGAAAACAATTGAGATTTCCTACAACAGAGCATCCTCAAGCTCAGGAAGTAGGGAAATTAGAGAAGGAAAAAGAGAATATGTTGGGTATGATCATTTATCAGAACATCAAAATTCAGAAAATGGAAGAAGAGAGGGAAAAAAATCTGAAGGAGAGAGAGAGCAGCAAGTCCTTGTTGGAACTTCTGTAGCAAAAATAGGGTCAGCCAACCAAGATGCCACTGAGGAGATTTATAAAGCTATGTGATATTTATCATTAAGGATATTGAAATTGAGAAACTTAAAGAAGCACAAGAGAGGGTAGAAGATAGTAAACTAAAGCTAGAAAATGCATACATTTCAGAGGTGCAAAAGAATTTCAATCTTACAAAATAGCTTGAGAAATACATGGATGATTCAACCAATGCAAAGAATCTGTCAGAAGCTAAGGCAAAGATTTGGCTAGATATACATTCATCCCTTTCATATTTTTGGACATCTATAGAGATTATATTTGAATAGGAACAACTAGTACATTAAGAAAAAGAAGACATTGCAGAGATCAAAGAGGAGCTAGACCATAGACCTGAAAAGGCAACAAGGATTATAAAAGTTTTGAACTCAAAAACTAGAGACGAGCTTGAAGACAATGGAATTGAAGACGAGATTGATGCAGTCCTTTAAGTGAGAAAAGTGATAACAAAGATAAATTAGATGCCACAATTATAGAATAAATGTCATAACCTAGAAGTTCATATCAAAATATTTTATAGAAATTTTTATGTTCTCCAACAAAAAGGATTCCCATCGCTGAGGGATTCTCACAGCAGTTGATCCAACAGGAAGATTATTAGTAGAAATTACATGACATAGCAATAGACAATTCGAAATTTTCTAAAGTAAAAGGAATTATTGATGGAAGAACTTTCCTCCAAGGCATAGAAAATGATTTATTTATTTCAAATGAAATTCACCATCTCTTTGTAACTAAGCCTACTTTTGAAAAATACACTGAGGTAGATGAGGCATACAAGAAAGTGATTAAATTTTCATGTATAGATGATGATAAGTGAGATAAGTTCATAAAACTTATAAAGTGAATAGAAATCAGATTTAAAGGCAGGATTTGAGCAAGAAACAACAACAAAACCAGATTTAAAGGCAACAATTAGAAACTAGATCCTCAAATAGTGTGAAAATTACAACAGATCAGTTCCAGAATTTCTACTTTGAGTTGTATCAATTAGAATTATCCAAATCATTTTGGATAAACTTTATTTTATTGTAAAATATTGTAATAGACTAATTTTTTTTAGAAGACTATAAATACTTTGTAATTCAAAGAAAGAAGGCTTGATACTTTGATAGAGCCAGAGACATTATTGTGTTTTTGGAAATATTGAAGATAATCAGAGGCTTCTCGCCTTAGTTTCTAGCAACATGTGTGTTCATGTGAGTCTCCTTTGTGTAATCATTTTTGTTGTTCTTCATATATTTGACATAATATAGAAGTATTGGGTAAGGCTAGGTTGAGTTTTGACCTCCCTGGCAGCATGTGCAAACTTATTATCATCACTGATTTTAGCTAATTAAATAGCTTGTTTAAATTAGTACCTCTACATCATCAAATTATTTCCTTCTGTCATCTCTCAAAGTATAAGTATTAGCTATAGAAATCTTTCTATACGCATATTCTTTGTTTGATAATATTAATACTCAGGAAGGATATTAACTTGCCATACATCCTATTTTTCATCTATCATAAACATTTAAATATTTCATGTTGTTAGTACTGGAATCAACACTTTGATAGATACTTAAGATATTGGGTTATGTACATGTAAATTATTTAATTCATTGATCATCCATTTAATTAAATCTTCATTTAGATGCTTTTGCATAGTTCCCAATCCTAGAACTGTCTACAAAGAAACAACATCAGATTGTCGTCATTGCTGTGGAACGAAGTTTGAAGTTTATTTCTCTGGGAAAACAATAAGAATTTCCTCTGGATGGTCAATAAGAGGTTAGCAGGCTAATATTCTTCACTTGGCGAATTCATAAATTAAATATGGCTTTATGCAGGCATACTGGATCTTATTCTGATCCTCAACTCTTTACTCCATTATCATATCCAGAGAGACTTGTATGAGTTGTTTCCCTTAGATGTAGAGTTGAAGCTTCTACTTCTACTTATTTCCCACCTGAAAAAGTTTCACATCCTAAACAGTCTGGGTCAATTCTAATCCCTTCTCATTTATTTGATTTACCGTCTAAAGTATTAGAACTTCTTTCTAGATCTACAATTTTCCTTGTTAATTCATCAACTTGAATACTTTGAGCTTCCTATCTCCATTTCAGATTCATATGATACAGAAGCATAGCTTTAACTAAAGTTACCTGACCTTAAATTTGCAGACTTTATATCCTCTGTTATCCATACCTATCCTTCTACTTCTCATAAGCCTGAAGAAGAACTTAAAATACATACAAATCCTTTATCTTTTGAAGAGGAAGAGAAAATTATTCCTGAAGTTCAGAAGTTAATTGTTCATCATCAATTCTCAATGAATCTTATAGTTTCAGGAAAATCATCTTCCATTAAACCTTTGTCTCCGAGACAACTAATTTCACCACAACAAAAAATGGTTGGAATAAGACCAATTGTGACAGCCAGGTATGATGCACTAACACTACCACCTATAAATCAAATTCATGATTTTCCTGAAGGTTATCTCAAACGTATTCCTAGATCTAATGGATAAACATGACCACCAACAAAATATCATCTATACTAATTTATCGATTTTGCAGATAATATGAACATAGAACATGAACATGTTTATATGGGGCTTTTTATTCAATCATTAGATGGAAATGGTAGGATTTGGTTCAGATAGCTACAACCAAATTCTATTAATTCAAGTATAAAATTAACCAATATCTTCATAAATCAATGGGGAAAAATCAAATATCTTGTTTATTATGTGACAAAATTTGAAGACCTCAAAGGGAATCCCGGTGAACTTGTTGCGGAGTTTATTAAGAGGTTTAATGAGATTTACAATAAGATGCCAACAAATTGTAAACCCCCAGTCAATGCAACTAAGGTTAAATTTTCGAAAGCATTTGATGATGATTTTGCTTTAATTTTGAGAGAAAGAAAATATAGAACCTTAGAATACATTCAAACTAATGCAATCGAGGTGGAAGCTAACAGAGTAGCATTAGGTAAATTAAGAGCAAAGACAAAAAAAGCAGAAGGGAAATTGAAAGCTAGAGTAGAAGCTAGTCCATCTTCCAAAGTTAAGGAAGAGGAACATAAAATTGATGAAATCACTTCAATATTAAGGAACCTATCTAATAGAATTTCCAGGATGGAAAAAAAACCTAGACGGGTACAACAAAATGTGAATAACCCACTTGGAACATATAGAAGACCTTTTTAGCCACAAATTTTATGAAGAGAGAGATAGAATAATGATCAACAGATTCAACCTCCATTGGCAATAGATGATCAAGTTATGGAAGAAGTAATACCTATGGTGGATGACATAAACTATTTTTGTGATCAACAATTTGAAAGTACTATTGTTTCTGTAAATCAAGTTTATCCTTTAATTCAAAGTATACAATCCTCAAAAGTTTATAAATACCAATCTTTTTTTTTTTCTGAATTTTTCATTGTTGAATTAAATAAAAGATATGACCTTAGACCAAGGCAAGGTCCAAGTAGACCTATAAAGAAAGTTACCTTTGATTTATCTCAAGAGAAAATTGTTGAAACAATTCCTTCATAGTATTAAGATCAACAATCAAATGAATCAACAACATGAAAACTTATTTCTTTTGTTTTTAGTGTTGAAAAGGAACTAAAAAAGGCCAAAATTCCAATTCCTTTATCAGAACTCAAAAGAAATACTGGTTATAAACAATATGTATCTAAATGGATTCAATCTCCAAGTGTAGATGTTGAAGGAGATATAATTAGTTCTCAAGATGAAAAACCCTCTGTTATTTTTGGGCCAAGTTTGGATGTTCAAGATAAAAGTGTTCCTCCTTTCTATCTGACTCTAAAGATTCATGATTTTCTCCTTTACAATTGCATGCTAGACTCTAGGCCATCTCATAATCTTATGCCAAAAACTATTATGGATTAAATTCAGCTTCAAGTAACAATTCCCTACCATGATTTATACACATTTGATTCAAAAAAGGTGTATTGTTTGGGATTTATTAAAGATATGGTAGTAACCTTAGCACAGATTCCTATTAAAAGTGTTGTGATGGATATATTAGTTACAAATATTCCCCAAAAATTTTGTATTTTGTTATCAAGATCCTGGTGTGCTAAACTGAGAGGCAGTTTATAAATGGATATGCCATATGCTACCATCCTAGTCTATGGAGGGGAACATCTAAGGCTCTACAAAGAAGTAAGATTCATAAACATTGTGTGTAACGCTATCCAATAAATAAATCACCCTATATATGTTGTGGACAAAGATTTAGCATGTTTCATTTTTGTTGTAAATGATGAGTGTATTGTACAAAATATAATTAAAGACACTTTAAATACCACATAGCCTTCAAAAATTTATGTATGGAAGATGCATTTTGATGTGGATTTTTCCAGTGAAGGATCTAGAGTTGGGGATTTTTTCATTTCACAAACAATGTAGTAGAATATGAAGCTTTGATATTAGGATTGGAACTGGCCAAGAAAATGAAAGTTCAGAGACTGTCAATATTTGGTGATTCATAATTAGTGGTGAGACAAGTTAGAAATCTCTGTCAAACAAAACATCATAGATTAAAATCTTATATAAATGAGACATGGGATTGTGTTGAGAACTATTTTCAAGATTTTAACATTGAATATATACTAAGGGAGGATAACATGAAAGCAGACTCATTGTTAGTTTTTGCAAGCACTTTTAAAATTCTAAAATCTTTTTAGTTGCAATACTAGATTGTGGTTAGGTACATACCTTCAATCCATGATAATGTAAAACATTGAAAAGTATTTGAAGATGATGATAAATTGAAAAAGTTTATGCAGATTATTGAGGAATTTTCTTGCCTACATGTTGTTAAATAAAACAATGAAACACTTATTAAAAATATTTTTGATTCATAAACAAATTTCAAACAGGAAATAGCTGACCATGAAATTATTCAGTTGTCCAACAATCATATTCCTAAAGGACTGGCTTCTCTAGAATGATTTTTTGATTAGAATGATGTTTTAAAAGCTTCAGTGCTAAATTCACAACAAGATGATGTGTAGGACTGCAATATTTGTACAAATGAAGAGGTTAGAAACATTAAACCCTCAACAAAACTACCAAAATAAATTAAAGACAAATATGTTCAATTATTTAAGGAATATAAAGATGATTTTGCATGGAAGTATGAATATTTGAAGACTTATGATACATCTATTATTTAACATAAGATTCCTTTGACACCAAGAGCAAAACCATTTCAGCAGAAATTGAGGAGGATAAATCCAATCTTGCTGCCAATAATAGAAAAGGAAGTAAAAAAATTTCTAGATGCAAAAATCATTGTTCCTTTAAGATATTCTGAATGGATAGCTAATATGGTTCATGTTAGGAAAAATAATGGATAAATTATACTATGTGTTGATTTTAGAAATTTGAACATTTTCATTGAAGGATAATTACCCATTGCCAAAGATGGATCAGTTGCTTCAAAGAGTAACTGAATCTAATAGAATTTCAATGTTAGATGGTTTTTCTGGATGAAAACAGATAATGGTCAGTGAAGAAGACAGAGAAAAGACAACTTTTACAACACAATGGAGTATTGTTGGTGGTCTTGAATGATTGCATACACATTGGGGGAAACTACCCGGTCAGGACCTTAGAACATATCCCTTTTCATTTGGGATGATGGCTCTGACTAGAATTATGGGGCCAATTTTGCTTTCTATAAAAAAATATGAAATGGAGTAAATAAATATATAATTCTATAATATGACTAGAAACTGAAATAAAAACTAATATATTACTATTTATCTCATGTAAGTATATGGTATATGTGGGTCTAACTCTATAAACCAAGTCTAGCTTTTGAGGAAGAATTTTTCATCCCATAAATCACCATAGTTTCCATACTTAGCTCGATTTAAAGATGTAGCTCCTTCATTCTCTTCATCAGTGACACACTAAAAAAAGCAAGTCAGACCTCGGTTGTTTTGATTAGGAAGGAGTATAAGAGTCTGCAAGTGAATGATCTCAAAGTTTTATGTTTTCATCTTTGGTTTTTCTTTGTTGCAATCGAGCATATTGAGTACCCCAACAGAGTCACTACAATAATGCAGGCATCGCTTCGTTGCCAATAGGCTTGTCCAATACCCTGGCAAATGAACTTGTTTTGCTTCTCTGTGCAGGATGCCTTTCTCTTCTTTCACCATTTTTGTTTGTTTGTTCTTAAGTACCTTTTTTTTACCATGGTGGAAGAGGGATCCTGACTTATTGCGAGAAAGAAAGGTTGTTCCTTCATAAACAAGAGTATATACCTATGAATTAAATTTTGCATGCTAAAACCTCTTCCTATACCTTCTATACTCGAGCGAGTTGGAAACTCAAACCCAATCACATATAAAAACTGATTGAAGAAGAAGATCATATTTATAGATTTAGAATCATAGCTCCACTAAGGTTTTATTTGAAAAAAACGTATTCTCCATCTAATCATCATAGACTAAAAGATACAAGGCCCATGCAAATAAGAGGATAGTCATTTAACCAAGCATTAATAGTTGTATAATGTCCTTTCAAACGTTTCCCCACTTATTCAGAACCAAAGAAGGATTTTCATACAAGGCTTATTACGAGGAAACTTAAAGAAAATCGTGAGATGAAAGACAAGCTGAAACAAAATCGAAATAAACTATAAACTAAACTAAACCTACTCCTAATCTAATCAAAGGATAGGTTAGGCTTACGTAAAATGAAATTTCCAATGAAACAAACAAATAATTTCCTAACCTATATCAACAAGGGAATAATAAATGAGAAAGGTCATCACGAAAAGCATACAACAAGAAAAATGGATCATGACATGCTCCAAAATTCAAAGGCACAAAACACGAGAAGAGAAGTATGAAAAGAATGCATGGACTACACATTCCATTGTTGTATCATAATTCTCATACACATCACGATAGGCTCTCAAATCAAAACAATCAATATAACTTTCAATCTTGGTAGACATGAAGAAAGAAAAAAACTTGTTCTTAGAAAAGGGGCTTTCCAAGTAAGATCCCTCCAACTATTCAACAATGGGATCATGATAATCGGGTGAAGGACCTTGAGGTTGAAACATAGGTTCATTTACAACATTTATGATCGATTCATGACGGTTCTCCAATGAGAGAATATCAATTTGGTCATGTTTGGAACACTCATCAAGATTGCAATATCTGGAAATAACCATCATAATAGGCAGAAGTGTCTCGATGTCTTGACATGGTTCCAAGATATCTTATGGTAAATCATCAAAAAATGGTGGTTTGGAATAATCGATAGTTGAAGACATAGAATCATCACTAAATGAGGCATTGAACACATTAAGAAAGCCATTACCAGAGTTTAATTTTTCATTCAAGAGAAGGGAGTCCTCGTGATCTAATGAATCATAGAGAGGGATTGATTAAAAACATGAAGTTCCATCCTTGGTTTCTTCATATTTGCAAGACGAGGAATGAGATAGATTATGAAGAGTGCATTCTTCCTCACCTTATTTTAATCTGAAATCAATATTCCACCACTCCTAACTGTAATCATAATTATTGTCATTAACAATTGATTCATCCATATATGTGATAGGTGCGATAGAATCATTGAATATGTCAAGACAATGGGTGAAAAATGAGGAAGAAATTGAAATATTAAGTGAAATAAAATACTTAATAAAAGATTCTTGTTCATAATCATAATCCCACACATAATCATTTCGAAGGATATTGTGAGTTTCTTGGTCTCCATTAACTCCATATTGGACTTTACCCTCTTGAAAATTGAAAGAAACTATTATAACATGTTGATGTGACAAATCAGAATCAAGAGGATAAGAGGAATTAATTTATGGAGGGTATGAGATTGTTGGCATTATGAGACAATTGTTGTCCTTGATGGCAAATCACACAGATGATAAATTATAGTGAGCAAAGTTATTTTCAAGTTCACGCACTTTCATGAAGATAAAAGTTTCTTTCATGTAGAGAAAAGCTCACGCACTTTCATGCAGAGAAAAGTTTCTTTCATGTAGAGAAAAGTTCACGCACTTTCATGCAGAGAAAAGTTTCTTTCATGTAGAGAAAAGTTCACGCACTTTCATGCAGAGAAAAGTTCCCTTCATGCAAGAGAAAAGTTCATGCACTTTCATGATTGGTTCATGGTATTTGTCCGACAGTTTTTGATCCTATGGTTTTGGTCCGTGGTATTGCATCCAAAAGTGTTGATCTCACGCACTTTCATGGTTGGTTCATGGTATTAGCCTGACAGTTTTTGATCCTATGGTTTTGGTCCGTGGTATTGCATCCAAAAGTGTTGATCCCAAGTATTGGGCCCGTGGTATTGTGTTATTATGGTTTTGGACCGTGGTATTGTGAAAGGCCTAAGACTATAAAAGAGGAAGGAGATCATTTGGCAAAGTATCATCTGAATTATTGAATATCTGATAAAGTGCTAGATCGGGAATACTGTGATTGGGTTATGGTGCAGATATGGATCTGAGCTAAAGAGGGATCTCACCGGTTGATGGAGAACAAGATCTAAGGATAGATCGGGATCAAATGGTTTGAAATGAACTATCTCTATATAGTTGATTATGCTTATTCTAGATCTGTATACTGACGCTTGTAATGATCTGAATTGGGTATAACTTAAGTTTGAAATTGCTGCAAGTCATGATTGAATATTTATAGATCTGTACGCGGGTTGGCTTTGGTGAAAGCGCGTATGTACGCAGGTTTGGTTCATTGTAGTAGCGTATACCATTTGAGCTATGATGTTTAAAGTTACAGGTAGTTCAGGTTGTTGATGTGTTCTGATGACTGTTTAATGGTGTCAATATTCTGCATATTCAGTTTGATTGATTGTGTTGATGGATGAGATCTAATAATGGATCAGGATCATAATGACTCATATTTATGTGATCTGATGGACTAGATCTGATTGCTAACACACATATTATCCTTGTATATGTATTGATCTGGTGATTGGGTGATTCAGAAGATTGATTGATTATGTGCTTCAATGATATTAATGGGTCCAGTATGAAAATTGGATGAAACGTGGCCTTGTAGATTATGTGTTGTGCTTCAGGAGTATCCAGTGTGAAAATGTATGAAACGTGGTACCTGGAGGAGAGAAGATTGTAGGTCGGCGCCTACGTACTAGTATCTTAGCTAGTATAAGAGCAAAGGGGGTGGTAGCTCCCTTCTAGTAGCAGTTGAAACCTTTGGAGCATTGTAGGAGGTAGCAGCCTGCGTACTAGTAAATGGATCAGCTAGTACAATAAATATGGGGGTTGTAGCTCCCTTCTAGGAGAGACTGGAGAACGAGAGAGGGTTGTAGCTCTCTGTAGGTAGAAGCCTGCGTACTGGTATAAGACTGCACCAGTACAAAAATATTGTAAAAGGATTTTCTTATTAAGGAGAAGATTGAGATGACTTGCAGCAGGTGGTTTTCTCCCACATTAGGTTTCCACCTTATATCATGGTGTTCATGTGTGTGGCTTATGTGTGATGATCTGTTCGATTGCACCTGTTTACTGTTAATATGGTTGATAATGTTCTAATCCACTCATTAAAGATCAATTAACTGAATCATAAGTTTACTGAATATACGTGGGTATTCTTAACTGAAGCATCATATATGACTCAGAGTATGGAAATGAAAAGTTTTATTGACTTGATAATACTGATTCAACCCCCCCCTCTCAATATTATTTCCAAGAGAGATGTATCGAGAAGAAACAATGTCATTGATTAAATCATATTCAAAATTGAAACTTGAGTTCAAATATTGAATATGAGGGGAAGGAGAAGATGGTGTTGGATTGAAAAATTGATTTTCAAGTTCTCCAACCATAACTTGTGTGCATGGAGTTACTGGATTTGGTGAAGAATTGAAAGAGATGAAGAGTCACATGGAACAAAAATTTCATCTTTTGAAATTTTGAGAGATCCATAACCAAGAAATGTCAGGAGGCTTAAAAGGGATTCAGGTTCAGGTGGATTAAACGAAATCTAAAGAAGATACTCAAATTTCTCTTTCATAAAATTCCAATCTATGTCATCATTATAAAAATTATAACAAAAGTGAATGAAACGATCATGAATATCTTCAACAAATTCATCAGGTTTCCTTCTAAGATGAATAATATTCTTATAAACGCTTTTGTAATCATACATTTCAAAGTCTTGATGAAGCTCCTTGACAATATTTTGGAAATAATGAATAGAGGTGGTTGACAATGTATACACGATTGTTTAACAAGTCCTTCGAATGTGCTAATGAACAACCTACAAGCATCATCCTCGAAAATAATTTTATCAGAATTAAAAAAATTCAAGAAAACAAAGGGTGTGCTTATGAATGGTTGTTTCATCGTCGCCATCAAATTTAATTTGAGAAGTCATGAATTATTCCTGTGGGAAATTTCATATTTGCAACTCTAGAGAAACATGTTGGGGTTAAGATATGGGAAATAACCATTTAAGGTGGGAAAAGTTCAAACAAACTTCATGGTCTCAACTTGTCATCTAACCCTCCTTCTAGTGCAAAAGTCCTATTGACGGTGCTAGAAGTCGTCAATAGGGAAAGGGGTCTCCCCGATGTGAAGTCCCAATTAAACCCAACACCATTTGGAATAGTAGCCCCAACTGGAATATGGTTGATTTCCAAAAGTGATGGTTTCAAAGATGTTCCTTGGCTACAATGAACATATAAGATGATATATTCATGGCTTTGGTGATAACAAGTGTATGAAATTTGTGAGATATCAAGTGTAATGTAAGAAAGTTTTGTCAAAGGGAAAAGAGTGGGCCTCTTGGAAGAAAGTAATAGTACTATATTAGAAGAGACACACGAGCATCATAGAGAATCGTTAGTTAACCTGCAAAATGGTTCACAAGATAACAACGAGCATGATAACATAAACAACGTGCATTCAACAAGATACATAGTAAATCCAACGAATTAGTTCATTAACATTAGAGTAAATGAAACAACATACATCCCAAACACATAAATAATAGTCTTACAACATTCATGACATATGAATGAAGTGTGTCGGCTCTAAGAGCTTCTCATTATAAACTGAAATTTCCAAGCATACAATTACATTGATATAACACTAGTTCCAATAGTTGAACATGAAGCCAACAATTTCTTCTCCAAAGAATGATACTCTTCCTATGCTAAACTAGATAAGTCAAGGCTCCAAATCTTATGTTCCAAGCCCTTTGCTTGAAATATGAGGGTTGATTTATAACAAATGAGATGACCGTTTATCTCCCTTTATGACCTTTGAGCTTCCCTCGTGACTCTTGGACTTCTTTTGTCTTTTCTCTAACTAACGACATTTCATATTCCACATTTAACTCTTTGTTCTTCCACTTACATGTTTTATTTTCAAAGATAATAAGACAAAAACCCATATAGGACAAAAATTGGTAGAGCCTAATAAGAGAAACTAGATACATTAAGCTTGTGTTTGAGGAAACTCTAGCTCAACAACTTCAACTTGTAATTTTGTAGTCACATATTGATGCTAAGCTTTGTATTGTACAATTGTGTCCCCAAACTCTGCAGGAAGATTAGGATGATAACGAACTCTAGCTTCCATAACATCTAGGTAGTTGGTTTTGTAACTAGTATGCACTTCTTTTTGCAATAAGAACAACTTCATGTTGACTTTAGTAGGACCACCTATCTACATGTTGTGTCTATTAACCTCCAAATCTTTTTTTCTAGTGATATGCTTCAACTAGTTCAAGTATTTCTCGATCTCCTTCCTAGCGATGTTTCTGCCATTTGTCTCTACAAATGGCCCTACTAAGGGGATATTGTATGCTTGAACCAAGGAATCTAGACTATTGTATAACCTTGCATAAGCAGCTAAAGTGTTGAGTTGTTTGTTTCTTTGTTTGAGCATCTTGACCTCGACTTTTTCCAACTCTGATTCTTATCTTGTCTTCTTAGCCAATTCTGCTAGTGCACTCCTATACTTAGTCCCCATTCATGGATCATGGTAATGGTTTCATGAATGAATTTCATAGCTTTCACATTTTCTTTCGATTTATTTTGCATACCACATAAGGGAACTACTACTTTATGCATTGCATCCAACTCATCATAAAGATTCCTTGTAGTGTCTTGCAATCCCTTGATCTCTCCATATATAGCTACTTAAAGCTCCTTCAAGTAAGAATATGTGGAAGACAGCCTCTGATTCTCTGCTTGGAGTTGTTCTATTTGTTGCCTGGTAGATTCTAGATCCTTTTCCATTTGTTTTGCTTATGCCACTAGTAAATATGTATTTGTTTTTTAAGCTCTCGCAAAGGCTAGGTTAATTGTGGAAATGGTTTGAGGATTCCTTTGGTGTCGGTCATGATCACCCTTTCTGTGTTAATGAAAGCATGATGTGCTATATCATTGGGTAAATACTTTCTCCTTTCCTATACAAATCTATTCTAGAGCTCATTGAAGGTTGGGTTGGAAATATACATGATCATGTCATCATATTGAGGGTAGATATCTTCTTCACCACCTTGGGTGTGTCGATGCATAAGGGGAGGTGAAGGTTGACTAGTGATTTTTTCCTTAATAGGAATGATTTCAACCTCCTGATTTTGTTCCCCGTGTTCTATCTCCATGTCCTAGACTAATATCTACTCCTTGATATCTTGAAGAAGCCCTCGATCCTACTTTTTCCTGATCTCTTCTTCTTTAAGTTGTTTCTTCCCTTCTTCTTGTACTTGCTTTAATATCTCTTTTTGTTACACATCATTTTGTGACCATTAGGAAAATGACCACCAATATGGATCTCTCACTATCCGATGAAGTGTTCCAAGCATCCCCCTATAATGTTGGAAGAAAACAAATCCCAAAGACAATAAGAATCCTGGATTACATTGCTCAAAAACATATTTTTAAGCACTTGCACAGTTTCCCTAGCCATTGCCTTCGCAAGCACAATTTTGACCATTGTGGCATGTGCAAACGTGCGCTCTATCTTCCACTAAAAACTGCACTAATTTCTTAACAAAAGTAAAAATAAAAAGTGATTTCTAGAAGCATTTTTAGAGGAATATTTCCAAAATAAAGGCCTTGAGCCCCTACATAATTGGGCCTCATCCCTCTATTCATAGAGAAAACTCTCACTTTGTGGAAACATAATCCCTCTCTTTATCGATATCATCCCTTGAGAAGAGGATCTGAAACCTCATCCTCTTGTCCTATAAATTCAACACATACCAGAGGGTCAAGTGAGGACTTGGGAATGTAAAATTATGTTGTCGAATTAGGGTTGGAATATTGTCACCTAAGGGGAGGATTGGAGACCATTGGGAGGAGGCTTACATCATCATGGTTGAGGTTGTATTGGTCATTCTTATTCAAGATTAACACAAGCAACCATTTCTTTCCTATTTGCACTTGTTATGATGCTATTTTCAAAGCTCCTTGATCTTTTGCATAGTTTATAAATGAATACTAGATTAACATGATAATCTATGCTATGTTGCATTTTTCATTCACTTTGTGCTTCACTCTTTATCTATGTTATACTTGTATTCCTTGTTCATTTCTGTTTATCCAAATCTTATCTTCAAGCAACGAGGAAAGGATTTTAAAGGCATCGAAATGACATCCACAAGAATTTCATAGAAAAGGTAAGAGGCTCTTACACATTTCATACATCCCATTTCAGTTATAGATTAATGAAAGGTAACAGTTACTTGTCTATTTGTCTCTAGATTTGTCTTTGAATCTAGGGAGATTGTTCTTGTCCGCAAGAGTGATTTTTCCGCCATAACAAATTGGCGACCATACTGGGGAATGATTTGTTCTTCATTATGCCCTCGTGTGACCTTGTATCATTTTCTGTGGCCTTTTTCGACTGTGTTCAAAACCTTGAAAGTTTAAAGTTCTAGTTTTTCTTGGATTTACTTCTTAATTTTTCAAAAAAAAATCTCAGTTTGCACAATTTTTCTTTAGCAACAGTATGCAAAGTTACACATTTTTCCTTTAGCAACAGTGTGTATGTGCATTGAATTTAATAGGTTACCTGTGTAAATCTCTGAATTTTTCGAAAAAATTGGGTTTTTGTCTGCTGAGTCTAGAATTTTTTTATTACTCTACTTTCTTGGATCTGTTTACATTCTAGAAAAGTTTGTTTCTATTTGATTGGTTGTTTTGGATTGTCTTCATGAAAAATTACTTATCTTTCCCATTTAGGGTTGAAGTTTTGATATGATGATTTATTGATTTATCAAAGGAAGGATTGATAATTGATAAGATAGTGTTTGCCTCTATTTGTTCTCTCAAAGAATCAGATTTAGCATTTGTTTTACATGTCTATAAAGTGTCATTACATAGATGAAATATATTATTTTTCAAGATTAAGTATTTTTTACTTATAAAATTGCTTCTATTTGGTGAAATTGAAATGGATAGTTATTGTTATTTTTGGCAATGAAGCAACTCAAAATTATATTTTAGACAGTTTCGTATTCATAGAATTCATTGAAAGATTTGTTGGTTTTGCTTTCACATTTTGAAAAGTTTTGGGTGTTGTGTATCACAAATAAGTTTTTGTGATTCTTTTGTTTTTGAGTGAGCTGAAATTAGAAAGATGTTTTTTTGCATTGGGTCAATTTGAAGGTGAAAATTTTACATGTATTGAAAATAACTATGGTGAAATTAGAAGTTTTGCATGCCATTTGAATAGGAAAAGGCTCTCTCTTTACCATAGATAGAAATTCATCAAAGTAAAGATTCATTTTTGCATATTTGTTTCATTAGATTTGGAGTTGAAAACCAATATAATTTACACCACATCTATTAATTCGACTTTAATGAAATAGGAACTACAAAATCAACCAATTTTTTAAATTAACCAAACATTAGTAGTTCTAGGTTAGAAGATGTGTTCCAGCATCTATAAACATAACAATTATCATTTTTTGTTTGTGACACATTCTACGGGTTGTCGATATCCCACATATGTAAGTATATCGGACAATTCTCCATATACCTTTGGGTATATCAAATGGCGTTCGACGTATGAAACATATATCGGGATGATTCCTATCATACAGGCTCGCATTAGATAGTGTTAACATGGAATATACCTCCACATACCTCGAGTATATTTTGGAGGCCCCCTTTTAGGATGCATACCATCCATAAGTAACCAAGTTGGACACTTTGTCATTCGTGATACACCAAACATAGCATTCGGGGTTGCACATACTGGAAACAATATTTTTTAGTTCATTGTGGCTTAGTAATCCTTTATACCTAGATACCCTTTATTTTTTATTTTGGTTATTTATTTGATGGAATAAAATTGTAACAAACCTTTAATCAAATTCATTGTGGCCGAGTTACCAAGATATTCACATAGAATTTAGGGGTTACCCCTTGAGTACACACCTGGTCAATTGAAAAAAATCAAAGCAGAGAGATCTAAATTAGAAGGATCTGGAATCTCAGATCAACCTGAAACATCTGGAGTTGTATAATTGGGAATAATAGAAACTGAAGTAACTCAACCGCACATAACAAAATTAGGAAAAGTTCAATCTGGACTTGAAGTTACTGAGATTATTCAAGGTGAAACTTTGGAGATAAAATTAACTGAACCCGACATTGAAGAGCCTGAATCTGAAATTTATGAGCCTGAGTCACCTTCAACTACTATAGCCCCTACTCCTTTACCGACTTCATCTTGAAGAAGAAGAACTATAATTACAATTGGTTTACCTCCTAGTATTATATGTATTGAAGATATTACTTAGGAAGAGGAGGACGAATCACCACATACTCCTCTTACTTTTGGTGATTCATTAGTTTTTCCAAGACTTCCTTGTGATCCTTTTCGACCAGATTCTTGGTATTTTACCCATTTGAATTATTTAGGTTGAGTTATTCCTCGTTTACACACTCCTTTTGATTTCACACCTAGGAAAATCATGTCAGAAACTCCTCATGTAAGCCAACCTACTATAACTTTTATGTTTAAGGGCTCTCTGGAGTCATTTCTATATGGTGGGCCTTCTGTTCCTGCTAGGTATCAATCACTTGCTAGAAATTTTTGATTAGCCACTCCTTCTTCTCAAGTTTTTACTTGGCTTTCTAGAACCTCATCTGTTTATCTGTGTGTAATCTAGAAACTGCTTCTCAGAGCATGATTTCTATGCCTAAAACAACTTTGGAATAAAACCAATATGTTAATATGATATCTAGTAATATAGGTAACCCTCAACCAACTCCAACTAGACTTTACTATCTAGTTGGTGGAACCATCCTATGTTCTTCCTGGAGGACAACCCCCTAATGGAAATTATCCTCTAGTTGTAACACAACCTCTTACCGAAACTTATACAAATTTTGGTCATATACCTCAGGTCAGTCCAAGTCAACCTATTATATCTCAACCCTTGATGGGTGCTCCTTTTCCAGTAATGGGGAGTACTATTTGGAACCCTTTATATGTTCAACAACCTATTCAAGTCGCTCCACAAGTCCTTGTTTATCAATCAATTCAGCCTACTAGGAAACCTATACTACAAACACCTATTCAAGGCACTCCACAAGTGTCTTCCCAACAACCTGTTCAAAGTATTCCATAGACACCTGTTTAGTAACTTTTCCAGGGGACCCCACAAGTGTCTGTCTAGTAGCCTGACCAGAGTATTCCCCAAACATATGTTTATCCTACTGTGTAAACAATTTTTCAACAACTAGTTCCAAGTATAACTCAAACACCCGTCCAATCTATGCCACAAATGATTGTCCAAGGTACGCCTCAAATATTGGTCCAACAACCTACACATATTATGCCTCAAACATTTTCTTATCAAGCTGGTTCCTCTTTTTATTCTAAAACACATATATCTATTCGAAAATCTAGTGTAGGGACAATTAAAACACCCTATCATGATCAACCTTTTCAAATTCAAACTCTCTAAGGCCAATATTTTCAGAGTCAACATTATTAAGGTCAAAATTTTCAAGTCCAACCTTTTCAGAGTCAACCTTATCATGGTCAACCTTTACAAGGCCAACTTTACTTGGGTAAAATGGTACAGGGTCAATCATATCATAATCAACATTTTCAAAATCAACCATACTTGGGTCATAATTTTCAAATTCCATTTGAATATCAACCTGGTATGACTCACCCTGGTTACCCTAGGGGAATGCAAATTCCAGCTACTCAGGCTATTCCATGATTTTCTGGATATCCTCCTCCAGGGGTTGGACTTAACCCTCAAGGTTATTAATATCCTCAATAAGAATTTAACCAACAGTTACCTTTCATAGCAAATTTAGATTTACCATATTTATCCCAACTCGCAAATGATCTCATTTATTATTATCCAATTTGGTCAGTGATTCCTACTAAATTTCCAAGTGATATACCAAAATTTGAAGGTAAATAAGGAGAATATCCATCAAATCATGTCATAATATATCACCTATGTTGTTCTTCAAATTTATTGAATGGTGATTCCATCAAATTACAACTTTTCCAATGAACTCTAACGGGTTTGGCAGCAAAAAGGTACATTGAGTTACCATGTGCCTCTTTCCACAATTTAAATTCCTTGGCGACATCATTTTTAATGCCTTTTTAGTTAACCATTCAATATGATATTGGTACTAAACTTTTTAATTCCTTAAAACAATTTGATTCTACGTACATTTCAGATCATATACATGAATGGACGCATAGATGTCATTTAGTCAAAGTTTATCTTCTAGGGCAAATATTCGCATAATGGTTCACTGAATATTTACTACCTAATATAACAGATATGTTTCTAAAGGAGGCGTTGTAACAGAATAGAAAGTAATTTCTCATGCCCAATATCTAGACCTTCTATATACACAATCTGGCACTTTGTACAAAAAAATTCTAAATTCACCTCGCCCATCCAATTCAAATCAACAAGTTTCAACTCCTACAGGATCTCACACCATTGATGGTGTAATTGGTTTTGTCAGCCAATAGTCAAAGGGTAAATCATCTAAGAACAATTCTAAGAATACTCAAACTTTTGCCACACAAAATTCACCCAGTGAAAATGTTTCTCTTGAAATTACTTCTAAAATTAATGCAGTAAAATCATCTACTGGTAAGGCTCAACAACCTGGAAGTAAGAAGAAAGGAAAGGAAAAGCAAAAAAAATTCCCCCTCAAAAGGAGAAACCAATAAAAAATGAACCTTTTGAATAGAAGAAGAAATTTTGTTATCCTTATTTGAACTATAATGAAGAACATTATACTAAGGAATGCCTGCATCATGCAGCAGTTAGCAAATTCCTCAAAGGTTATCCCACACCTGTTGTTTTGAAAGATCCTTTCCCTTCTCAAGACAATAAAATGGTTTCTCATATTCCATCATCTTCATCTACATCGACATATATCATGATGATGTCTTCACAAGTTTTGGTAGAAACTAGATCTAAATATTATGGATCTAAAACTCTTGTAAATGGAAATGATATTGATCAATCTGGTCAACCTTCCGTGTCAATTCCACCTCCTTTTGAACCTTTATCGATAGAGAAACTAAATTCTAACATGGTAATATGTCTTCCTCCTAAATGTGTTATTTGAAAGTTGTATTTTAATCCACCTACTAGAGTAGCTCATAATTGCAACATTGTTGAAGACTTGACTCAGTTTCCTTCAACAATCATGGCTCTTGAAGAGCTGCTAACATGTCCAGCAGAAAGGAAATTACTACTGCCAGCTATTGGAGAAATTGATCCTCGAGACTCCAATCTCATAATATTTGATCTTGAAATTCATATACCTAGACTCTCGCATCAACTGGAATTTTAAATACCAGTTTTTGTTAAAACCAAAAGAGTCTTTCATACAGTAATTGATGAGGGAGCCTCTACATGTATTATGTCTATTGTATGTTGGAAAGATTTGGGTTCTCCAACTATTAATCAATCACCTGCCACTCTCAAAGCCTTTGATGGAAGAGGATTTCGACCTTATAGTATTTTGAATGACCTTCCAGTAGAATTAGAAGGTAAAACAATTACAATCGATGTAGAAGTTGTTGATGCTCAACTTGATTACAATATTTTGTTGGGTTGAAGTTGGACTTAGGAAATGTATGCAATGGTCTCATGACTTCTTCGAATGATATTATTTCCTTATCAAGGAAGGATAATGAAAGTAGGCCAGATGTCTTATTATACTTCTAATCCTAACTCTACTAGTAGTGTACCCTTTGTGGGAAAACAGTTACTCCTCATGAAGTTATTGGCGTCGGTTTACTTAAAGATTCATCATTGATGGGAACTTTTCCACTACCCCTACCCAACACTTAGTTTAACATTTCCTAGGTCAATATGATCTCGTCAAGAACTTTAGAATCATATGATCCTTGGATTGTGCCTTCAAAATCTGATTTGACCGCATATGGTGACCAAATTCCTCTAAGATCATTGGAACTAGATTATCAGGTCGTTCAATCATTTTCATAACCTCTCCCCATTGAAAATGATCAAGTGAATACAACCATTTATGAGTATTCTCAATCTTCCTAGATGGAACTTATATCATTTCCTGATCCTTTTGATAACATGTTTCCAACAGATGAAAATATCATAGAAGTTATCGCTTTAAATGAAATGCCTTGGGATGATTTTCATCATCATTCCTATTTTCTTCCCAACTTTGAAAATGCTGAGAACAAATTTTCCAAAATGTTTTCGCCCGAGATCGTAGATTACCCCGAATGTCCTATATTGATTCTTGAATCTAAATTTGAAAAGAATTTAGAAAATATATCTATGAAAATTCCACTTAATATGTTAGTGAAATCTGGAATTGTAAAGAATGTTCACATATGTGCCTCATTTTCACTTGACGAAATTCAGACTTACAAGGCCCTATTCCAAGAATTATGTGACATTTTTTCCTGGTCTTATGAGGAAATGCCAGGAATTGACCTAAGTATTGTAATTCATGAAATTAAGACCTACCCAGATGTTAAACCAATTAGATAAAGATTATGTCCAGTGCATCCTAGAAAAGTTATCGCTATCAAAGTTGAAGTTGAAAAACTTATAAAAGAAATATTTGTATATCTTGTTCCCTTGAATGGTTGGGTTTCCAACATCGTTCCTTTTAACAAGAAGCAAGGGGAAATTAGATTATACATCAATTATATTGATATAAACAAATTTTGTCCTAAAGACAACTATCCTACTCCCTGTATCAATCAAATAATTGATGATTGTGCTGACAATGGAATATTTTTTTTTATCGATGGATTTTCTGGATACAATCAAATTAACATACTCCTTGCAGATCAACATAAAACCGTGTTCATTTTTCCATGGGAAACTTTTGCTTATCGAAAATTCCATTTGGACTGAAGAATGTTGGCACCACCTTTCAACAGGCTATGTCTTACACCTTTCATGACATTAAGCATATTGTACAACAATATTTAGATGATCTACCAGCCCATTAGTTGTAACACAAAGATCATCCAACACATCTAAAAGAAAAATTTATGAGATGTCGGCATTAAAATATATTCTTAAATCCTCACAAAAGTGTATTTTGTGTAAAATCAATTTGTTAACTAGGATTTTTTTGTGTCAAAAGAAGGCATTCGTGTTGACCCCCTTAAGGTAGAGGCTATTTAGAATTTTCCTCCTCCTTCCAATCTACGCCAAATCCAAATTTTGCAAGGGAAATATAACTTTTTACATCGATTCATTTTGAATTATGAAGAGGTAACTAAAGGTTTTACTTGGCTTTTGAAAAAAGGTATCTCCTTTGTATGGGATGAAACTACTCAAAAGGATTTCAATGCACTTAAATACATATTAAATCACGCACCTTTGTTGCATCTGCCTAATTATCACCGAGATTAGTTTTTGTATTTCGTTGTATCTGAGGTTACCATTGGTATGGTATTAGTAAAACAGGATGGATTAAACAATGAACATGTGATTTATTGTTTACATAGGAATCTTACCAAAATCAAGATTAAATATGCACATGTTGAGAAATTTGCCTTGGAAGCTATATAAGCTATCCAAATATTTTGTCGCTATATTCTTTTGTGTAAGACAACGTGGTTTCATATTGGAACCCTATGGTTTACATTATTACCAGACAATTGTGATCAGAAAATGAGATCTTAATTCAATATAAAGGTATTACAGACTCATGTGCAGGAATTCCTATATTACTTAGTGCAACAGATTGAAAATATTGCGAATAATATACACAATGAGCAGTTAGAAAACATAATAGTCACACACATAAACACAACAAATAATCAAGGAGTTCACCAAACTTCCTGGCTACGTCTCCTGGTCCAGCTTTCAGTGTCAACCTCTATATTATGTCTTCAAGAACAGATTATTACAAGTGTGAGCTCAAACTGAGTCTCAACACAACAGTGACAAAACAACAGGGATTTACTTGAAATTCTCAAGTCTACAAAAGTACACAGACTCTCCCTCTTGCTCTCTGTCTTCTGCTTTCTCTCTACCTCAGCAACTGCCTTTTCTGTCTCTGCCATTGAATGGCTTTTAAGCCTATCGATGCTTGTCTGTTCGTCTCCCCTTTCAAGCTCTCTGGCTCCCAGCTGCTATCCCTTCATCTCCTTTTGGATCGTTTAACAATCTTTGCTAAATGCACTAAGGTATGGTGGCCACCTGTTTGTAACGGAAAGGACCACTAGCGCGGGTGAAATCCCAAAAATTCATTTCTCTGTTTACACAGAGAAATACACAGAAAACACTGAAAAATTTGACAAAACACTTTCTATCGGACTTCAAATAATATTGAATCCACTCTATAATCCTATCAATCCCGCCTTTTATCGCTATCGCAAGCACACCATTGATCTATGTGATCTCTGATCCAACAACTGATATCTATTTCAGGTGGCTTATGTGCATGGAGATTACCCGCTCGAAAAGGCGGTTTTCTCTCTCCTGTGCCAAGCCACGTGTTGGCTAGTGTATGGGGTAGGGTGGAGCCCGTCCAATACCACTTACTGCCTGAGGCCTGTCCGAAATCTCGCTTACCACGGAACTCAAATAACCCAAAGCCGCATCTATAAACCTTTCAGGTTCGGCTTTATCGCTTCAGGTCATTTCCTTTATATTTCGGTTTTATAACAGAAATGCACTAATACACAGAAAATCCCAACAAATCCATTTATATCGGAACTCAAAAATTATAGAGCCGCATTTATAAACCCCGTCAGGTCCGGCTATTGCAAGTCGCATGTTGTATCGGTCCTGCTCCTTTGTATCGTCGTGATGCGATATTGCGATGCGATATATCGTAATCGCATATCACATGGTCTTCAGGCCTCTGGTAAGTCTTCCCTTTGAGTTATAGTGATGTGATATTGCGAATTTATCTAGGTTGTTGATCTGTGTGTTCGATCAATGGTCCTCGTTAAATCGTGCTGATCGCTATCATGATTTCCATAGGGCCGCCTCCGATACACTCTGCCTGTCTCTCCCGATTGTGATATCCGATTTGATCTGGACTGTTGATTGGTCCGATCCGACAGCTCCTATGCAACGTTACTTCTACCTTTGCTTAGCTCTGGTTTCCGCCATTCTTTCACTATTTTTCCTTCCAATAGTGTTTCCGATAGTTAATATACATGAAGACTTAGAGGTTTTAGGATCCATTTTGGATCACGCCTTCCCACTAAAAAGCTTTTGGACCACCAAAAGTTGGTTTTTAGGCATCGATCAAGTGAGGATACAGCTCCCTCACTTGTTTAACTTCTATCCATCATGCTTTGCTTGGATTTGAACCTTTGAGCCCTATTCTCAGGTAATCAACATCCCCTCTACGCATATTTCTCACCTTCCTGTCCAGAACTATATCTTCCTGTAACTCATTGAGATATTCAGGCAACAGATCCTCAATAGAAGGCAACTAAATTTGCTCACTAGGATCTTCAATCAACGAAGGTTCATACAATATCAAGTTTTTGCATTAACGACTGAATAGATCTGCATATAAGCTGGCAAATCAAGGCGAAAAGCATTTTCACCAATTTTATCAAGTATCTTGAAAGGTCCATACCTTATTGGTTTTAGCTTCTTACCTTCACCTTGCATTCTATCTTTGTTGATGTACAGCCAGACTTGATCACGAACTTGGAAATTATGCTCAACCCGATGCTTGTCATGTCTTGCCTTGTACTTGGCTTGAATTCTTTCCAGCTGTTCATGTATTTCCTGGTGAATTTCCTAGATTTGTTCAATGAACTTGGTTGCTTTTTCCACATCATTGTGTCCATCAACTGCTATGTCTTTACCAAAGACAAAATACAAGGGAGAGTTTGGTATAAAACCAAAACAAGTCTCAAAAGGAGATCTCTGAGTAGAAGATTGCTTGGCACGGTTGTAAGCATGCTGCACATAACACAAATGTTCATCCCAAATCTTGGGATGCTTGCTGTAATAGCCTTTGAGCAACTGGATCATTGTCCTGTTGAAAACTTCTGTCTGACCATCTGTCTGTGGATGAAATGTTGTGCTCTTCTTCAACATGGTGTCCATCAACTCCCATAGATTTGACCAAAACTTCCCAACAAATCGAGAATCTCAATCAGATACAATAGAAGTGGGTAAACCAAAATTAACTCGTACATTCTGAAAGAACAACTTTGCTCTTTTTTTTTTTTTTTTTTTTTTTTTTCAGCTGTAACCTTCTTGTTACAAGGTATCAAAATACACATTTTACTAAACATATCCACAACAACATACAAATAATCATGACCTTTTCTAGATTTTGGCAATCCCCTAACAAAGTCCATGGAAACACTTTCCCAAGGACGAGAAGGAATTGGAAGTGGAGTGTACAAGCCTAATTTTCTATTACTGGGCTTGCTTGTAGCACACATAGTACACCCTTTGATATATCTAGAAACAATCTCATGCATTCTTGGCCAATAACAGAACATTTTCAATTGTGCAATTGTTTTACTTACACCAAAATGACCTGATATAAGAGAAGTATGTGCTTCTCGAATTATGTTAACTCCTTCAATTCATGGAATGCATAACTTTCCCAAATGATATAAGAGTTGGTCCTTTACATAATAATCCAATTCTTCTACTTTCTTGCCATGACTTAAAGTTGCATATACATCTTTAAAATCTACATCTTGAGCATACAATGTAACTTTCATGCATGACTGAGTTATGCTTAAGTATAGTAGATGCATTTATGATTGGTCTTGATAACATGTCTGTGACCTTATTGTGTATGCCCTTCTTATATGTGATGACAAGATGAAATTGCTATAGAAAACACATCCACCTATAATGTCTTGATTTCTGTAATTTAGTTTGTGAGTGCAAATATTGAAGTGGTTGATGATTTGTATGTATGATTGTTTCCTTACCCATTAGGTAATGTTTCTACTTTTTCACACTTTGTACTAATGCATACAATTCTTTATCATATGTGGGATAATTAACTACTGCAGAAGTAAGTGTCTCAGAATCATGACATATGGGTTTACTGTGTTGCATCAACACTGCTCCCATGGCATAGTCACTGGCATCTCGCTATATCTCAAATGGATGTTGAAGATCTGGCAGTGCTAGTACTGGTGTTGTACTAATTTTCTCTTTTAAGGTGTCGAAGGCTTTCTATTGTTTTCCTCCCCACTTAAATACCTGTTTCAATCCTATTAAAGCATGTAGTGGAGTTGCAATCAATGAAAAGTTAGCAATAAACTTTGTCTGGTATTGTGTTGCCCCTGGGAAACTCCTAACCTCTATAGAAGATTTGGGTTTAGGTCAGTTCACAATGATTTCAACCTTAGAGGGATCTATCTTCAATTCACCACCCCCTACAATATGACCCAAATAATTTAAAGATGTTTGGCCAAATTCACATTTTGACAGTTTTACATAGAGATTTTCTCTTTTCAAAACATCTAAAGTCTGCCTTACATGCTTTATATGATTTACACGGTCTTGCCATGTCTTAATAAAAACAAGAATGTCATCTAAATAAACAATTACAAAATCATCAATAGAAGGTTTGAGTACATCATTCATAACTCTCATAAATGTAGCAGGAGAATTAGTTAAGCCAAAAGGCATAACCAACCATTCATACAGTCCTTGCTTTGTCTTGAAAGCAGTCTTCCATGCATCCTGTTCTGCAACTCTGACCTGATGATGGTCACTTTGCAAGTCTAACTTAGAAAAGTAAACTGCTTCTTTCAATTGATCTAATAGATCATCACTACGAGGAAGAGGATAATGATTCTTGATCGTTATTTTATTTAGTTCCCTATAATCAATGCACATTCTCCATGATCCATCTTTCTTTCTCACCAACATGATTGGAGATCCACATGGTGATGTGCTTGGTCATATAAACCCTTTTTAGAGCAACTCCTGTACATGCTTCTTTATCTCTGCATTCTCTAAAGCTAACAACCTGTACATTCCAAAGTTAGGTAATGGAGCATCTTGCTGCAAACAAATATCATGTACTATTTCTCGCTTGGTTGGTAGAACTTTTGGTTCTTGAAATAGAACATCATACTCTGAAACAACTTTAACTAAATCAACTTTCTGTTTAGAATCACAACCTTCAAATGCATTGGATTTTTCAGGATCCTTTGCCTTTACAACCATAAGTAAAAACTGCTTACTTGAATTCAAAATTCTTTTCATCTGTCCTGAGTTTATGAGAGAATAATTATTTTTGAGTTTATGAGCTCCTACAATATATCCTATTCCATCTTTAGTGAGTTGATACTTATTTTCAGCTCTATAGAAAATAGCTTTCCTATCATACAAGTATGGACTTCCCAAAAAAATACCACATATATCCAATGGAATTATATCTAACTCAACCTCATCTACAAATTTTGATCCAATAGTAAACCTAAGTTTACGTTGTCTCGTTACTTGTAGCTTTGTTTTATCACACACCCAACCTAATGGATATGGCTTCTCATGAGGTTTTGTTTGTAATCCCAACTTCTTTACAATTGTTTCAAAAATAAAATTTACTTGTGATCCACTATCAAACAAAGTATCAATCTTATTATGCTTGGAAATTACTCTAATACGAAAAAGCTCATTTATTTCTCTCATTATATTCATTATTAACAGATTGTGTAGAATTACTAGTGATGCTTCAGAATATTTACCTCTAATACCTGTGGATGTAACTGTTGTTTCATCGCCTGAATCTGATCCCAAGTCCTGCTGAATAGCTGCAACATTCTTTCTCTCCTTACCCCCAAACTTCTTGGGTTTCAGTTCTGGATTCAAAGACCAGCAGTGTGCCTCATTGCGTCCTTCTTTGTTGCAATGAGTTCATGAAGGTTTATCCTTATTTACAGTGTTTTCTTTCCTCTCCTTCCATTTCAGTTTCTTCTTTTCCTTGTTCTTGCTTACAAAATATTTAGATATTCCCCCAACTTCCGGGTTTGCATTCTTACCTCTAAATTCTAGATGTGTTGCTTGAACTGATACATCATCTAGGCTAGTGGTATTAAACATGAGCATAGTATGCTTTAAATAACCATGAAGACAACCTATATACTTTAATAAAGTCTCAGGTGAGTCCAAGGATATACCTAGAGTTAAAGATCTTTTCCTAAATTCCTGAGTATAACTTTGTACACTCTGGCCCTTCAACTGGTGAAGAGTTTGCCAACTCATCATTGCCTGCTGCATGTAAGCTAAAGGATAGAATTTCTTTTTGATAGCAGAAACAAAGTATTTCCAGGTAGAAAGGATTTTACCATGTTTTTGCAGATCATCTTGTGTCTTGCCTTCCCACCATACTAGTGCAGTTCCTCCAAGTTGAAGGCTAGCCAGTTGAATCTTTCTCCTTTCTGAATTAATGTTCTGCACCCTGCAATATACATCAATCTGTCCTATCCAATTATCTAGCTTCTTTGCATTTAGTTCTCCATCATAAATTGGAAAATCAAACTTCACATCTAATTTAATCAAATAAGTTTTCTTCTTTTTCTTATCAGGGCTAGTTTTATGCAAAGAAGATGATGAGGATGATGAAGATGATGATGGAGGAGTCGGTGGAGGAGGCATTTCTCCTTTTCCTTTGCCTTCTAGAGAGGCAACTAGGAAAGGTTTCTCTACTCCTTTGTCTGGTTTAGGTGTTGAGGGCCTTTCACCTCGAACCTTCTTAAATTCCAGATACATGTCTTCCACCATGGCTTGGAGTGCCTTAAAACCTTCCCTAAATTGAGATTCTAATCCCAATGGAGTTTCTTCTGCCATCCTCCTCTGCGAATAGACTCTTCCAATCTCTGGATTAGCCTCAACAAGTTCTCCTTGTCCAAATTTGAGCTTTAATCTAGTTAGCATTCAAAATCCAGCAGAAGCTTGTCTAACCTTAACAAAACCAAATGCTCTGATACCTCTTGAAGATTGCGAATAATATAGACAATGAGCAGTTAGAAAACATAACAGTCACACACATCAACACACCAAATAATCAAGGAGTTCACTAGACTTCCTAGATATGTCTCCTGGTCCAGCTTTCAGTGTCGACCTCTATATTATGTCTTGAAGAGCAGATTATTACAAGTGTGAGCTCAAACCGAGTCTCAACACAACAGTGACAAAACAACAAGGATTTACTTGAAATCGTCAAGTCTACAAGAGTACACAGACTCTCCCTCTTGCTCTCTGTCTTTTGCTTTCTCTCTGCCTCAGCAACTACCTTTTCTGTCTCTGCCATTGAATGGGTTTTAAGCCTATCGGCACTTGTCTATTCATCTCCCCTTTTGGGCTCTCTGGCTCCCGGTCGCTGTCCCTTCATCCCCTTCTGGAGTGTTTAACAATCATTGCTAAAAGCCCTAAGGTATGGTGGCCACCTGTTTGTAACGGAAAGGACCACTGGCGCGGGTGAAATCCCAAAAAGTCGTTTCTCTATTTACACAGCGAAATACACAAAAAACACTGAAAAATTTGGCAAAACACTTTCTATCGGACTTCAAATAATATTGAATTCACCCTATAATCCTATCGGGTCTGGCTTTGATCGCTATCACAAGCCCACCATTGATCTGCGTGATCTCCGATCCAAAGGCTGATATCTATTTTTGGTGGCTTATGTGCACGGAGATTACCCACCCGAAAAGGTGGTTTTCTCTCTCCTGTGCCAAGCCACGTGTCGACCAGTGTATGGGGTAGGGCTGAGCCCGTCCAATACCACTTACCACCTGAGGCCCGCCAGAAATCCCGATTACCACAGAACTCAAATAACCCAAAGCCACATCTATAAACCTTTCGGGTCTGACTTTATCGCTTTGGGTCATTTCCTTTGTATTTCGGTTTTATAACAGAAATGCGCTAACACACAGAAAATCTCGACAAATCCCTTTATATCGGAACTCAGAAATTGTAGAGACGCATTTATAAACCCTGTCAGGTCCGGCTATCACAAGTCACATGTTGTATCGGCCCCTCTCCTTTGTATCGCCACGATGCGATATTGTGATGCGATATATCACAATTTCATATCGCATGTTCTTCGGGCCTCCGATAAGTCTTCCCTTTGAGTTATAGCGATGCGATATTGTGAATTGATTTGGGCCATTGATCTGCGTGCTTGATCAATGGTCCTTGTTAAATCACGCTGATCACTATTGCGATTTCCATAGGGTCACCTCCAATACACTCCGTCGGTCTCTCCCGATTGCGATATTGCAATTTGATCTGGACCGTTGATCGGTACGATCCGACAGCTCCTGTGCAACGTTACTTCTACCTTTCCTTAACTCTGTTTTCCACCATTATTTCACTGTTTTTCCTTTCGATAGTGTTTCCGATAGTTAATATACATGAAGACTTAGAGGTTTTAGGATCCATTTTGGATCACGCCTTCCCACTGAAAAGATTTTGGACCACCAAAAGTTGGTTTTTAGGCATCTATCAAGTGAGCATACAGCTTCCTGACTTGTTTTTGAACCCTTGAGCCCTATTCTCAGGTACTCAAAATCCCCTCTACGCTTAGTTCTCACCTTCCTGTCCAAAACTATATCTTCCTGTAACTCATTGAGATATTCAGGCAACAGATCCTCAATAGAAGGCAACTGACTTTTCTCTTTAGTATCTTCAATCAACGAAGGTTCATACAATCTCAAGTTTTCTGCATTAACGGCTGAATAGATCTGCATATAAGCTGGAAAATCAAGGCGAAAAGCATTTTCACCAATTTTATCAAGTATCTTGAAAGGTCCATACCTTATTGGTTTTAGCTTCTTACCTTCACCTTGCATCTTGTCTTTGCTAATGTATAGCCAGATTTGATCACTAACTTAGAAACTATGCTCAACCCGATGCTTGTCATGTCTTGCCTTGTACTTGGCTTGACTTCTTTCCAGCTGTTCCTGTACTGCCTGGTGAATTTCCTGGATTTGTTCAATGAACTTGGTTGCTTTGTCCACGACATTCTGTCCATCAACTGCTATGTCTTTACCAAAGACAAAATCCAAGGGAGATTTTGGTATAAAACCAAAACAAGTCTCAAAAGGAGATATCTGAGTAGAAGAGTGCTTGGCACAGTTGTAAGCATGATGCACATAACACAAATTTTCATCCCAAAGCTTGGGATGCTTGCTGCAATAGCCTCTGAGCAACTAGATCACTGTCTTGTTGACCACTTCTATCTGACCATATGTCTATGGATGAAATGTTGTGCTCTTCTTCAACCTGGTGTCCATCAACTCCCATAGATTTGACTAAAACTTCCCAACAAATCAAGAATCTCAATCAGATACAAAGTGGGTAAACCAAAATGAACCCATACATTCTGAAATAACAACTTTTTTGTTTGTTCTGCTATAACCTGCATGTTACAAGGTATCAAAATACACATTTTACTAAACCTATCCACAACAACATACAAATAATCATGACCTTTTCTAGATTTTGGCAATACCCCAACAAAGTCCATGGAAACACTTTCCCAAGGACGAGAAGGAATTGGAAGTGGAGTGTACAAGCCTAATTTTCTATTACTGGGCTTGCTTGTAACACACATAGTACACCCTTTGATATATCTAGAAACTGTCTCATGTATTCTTGGCCAATAACAGAACCTTTGCAATTGTGCAACTGTTTTACTTACACCAAAATGACCTGATATAAGAGAAGTATGTGCTTCTCGAATTATGTTAACTCTTTCAGTTTGTGGAATGCATAACTTTCCCAAATGATATAAGAGTTGGTCCTTTACATAATAATTCAATTCCTCTACTTGCTTGCCATGACTTAAAGTTGCATATACATCTTTAAAATCTACATCTTGAGCATATTGTTCAATGTAACTTTCATGCATTACTGAGTTATGCTTAAGTATAGTAGATGCATTTATGATTGGTCTTGATAACATTTCTACAACCTTCTTGTGTATTCCCTTCTTATATCTGATGACAAGATGAAATTGTTATAGAAAACCCATCCACCTATAATGTCTTGATTGCTGCAATTTAGTTTGTGAGTGAAAATGTTGAAGTGGCTGATGATTTGTATGTATGATTGTTTCCTTACCCATTAGGTAATGTTTCCACTTTTTCACACTTTGTACTAATGCATACAATACTTTATCATGTGTGGGATAATTAATTACTGCAGAAGTAAATGTCTCAGAATGATAGCATATGGGTTTACCGTGTTGCATCAACATTGCTCCCATGGCATAGTCACTGGCATTTGTCTTAATCTAAAATGGATATTGAAGATCTGACACTGCTAGTACTGGTGCTATACTAATTTTCTCTTTTAAGGTGTTGAAGGCTTTCTGTTGTTTGCCTCCCCACTTAAACACCTGTTTCAATCTTGTTAAAGCATGTAATGGAGCTGCAATCAATGAAAAGTTAGCAATAAACTTTCTCTAGTATTGTGTTGCCCCTAGGAAAATCCTAACCTCTGTAGAAGATTTGGGTTTAGGCCAGTTCAAAATGACTTCAACCTTAGAGGGATCTATCTTCAATTCACCACCCCCTACAATATGACCCAAATAATTTAAAGATTCTTTGCCAAATTCACATCTTGACAGTTTTACATAGATATTTTCTTTTTTCAAAACATCTAAAGTCTACTTTACATGCTTTACATGGTATTCCCATGTCTTCATAAAAACAAGAATGTCATCTAAATAAACAATTTCAAAATCATCAATAAAAGGTTTGAGTACATCATTCATAACTCTCATAAACATAGCAGGAGCATTAGTTAAGCCAAAAGGCATAACCAACCATTCATACAACCCTTGCTTTGTCTTGAAAGTAGTCTTCCATGCATCCTATTTTGCAACTATGACCTGATGATAGCCACTTCGCAAGTCTAACTTAGAAAAGTAAACGGCTTCTTTCAATTGATCTAATAGATCATCAATACGAGGAAGAGGATAACAATTCTTGATCATTATTTTATTTAGTTCTCTATAATCAATGCACATTCTCCACGATCCATCTTTCTTTCTCACTAGCATGATTGGAGATCCACATGGTGATGTGCTTGGTGTATAAACCCTTTCTCGAGAAACTCCTGTACCTACTTCTTTATCTGTGCATTCTCTAAAGATGACAACCTGTACATTCCAATGTTAGGTAATGGAGCATCTTGCTGCAAACAAATATCATGTACTATTTCTCACTTGGGTGGCAGACCTTTTGGTTCTTGAAATAGAACATCATACTCTGAAACAACTTTAACTAAATCAACTTTCTATTTAGAATCATAGCCTTCAAATGCATTGGATTTTTCAGGATCCTTTGCCTTTACAACCATAAGTAAAAACTGCTTACTTGAATTCATAATTCTTTTCATCTGTCCCGAGTTTTTGAGAGAATAGTTATTTTTGAGTTTATGAGCTCTTACAATATATTCTATTCCATCTTTAGTGAGTTGATACTTATTTTCAGCTCTATAGAAAATATCTTTCCAATCATACAAGTATGGACTTCCCAAAACAATACCACATATATCCAATGGAACTATATCTAACTCAACCTCATCTACAAATGTTGATCCAATAGCAAACCTAAGTTTACATTGTCTCGTTACTTGTAGCTTTGTTTTATCACACACCTAACCTAATGGATATGGCTTCTCATGAGGTTTTGTTTGTAATCCCAACTTCTTTACAATTGTTTCAGAAATCAAATTTACTTGTGATCCACTATGAAACAAAGTATTAATCTTATTATGCTTGGAAATTACTCTAACACAAAAAAGCTCATTTCTTTCTCTCTCATTACTTTCATTATTAATAGATTGTGTAGAATTACTTGTGGATGCTTCAGAATCTTTACCTCTAATACTTGTGGCTGTAACTATTGTTTCATCGCCTAAATCTGATCCCAAGTCCTGTTGAATAGCTGCAGCATTCTTTCTCTCCTTACCACCAAACTTCTTGGGTTTTAGTGCTGGATGCAAAGATCAGTAGTGTGCCTCATCATGTCCTTCTTTCTTGCAATGAGTGCATGAAGGTTTATCCTTCTTTACAGTGTTTGATTTCCTCTCCTTCCATTTCAGTTTCTTCTTTTCCTTGTTCTTGCTTACAGAATATTTAGATGTTCCCCCAACTTCTGGGTTTGCATTCTTACATCTAGCTTCTAGATGTGTTGCTTGAACTGATATATCATCTAGGCTAGTGGGATTAAACATGAGTATAGTATGCTTTAAATAACCATGCAGACCACCTATATACTTCGATAAAGTCTCAGGTGAGTCCAAGGATATACCTAGAGTTAAAGCTCTTTCCCTGAATTCCTGAGTATAACTTTGTACACTCTGACCCTTCAATTAGTGAAGAGTTTGCCAACTCATCATTTCCTACTGCATGTAAGCTAAAGGATAGAATTGCTTTTTGATAACAGAAACAAAGTCTTTCCAGGTATAAAGGATTTTACCATGTTTTTGCAGATCAGCTTGTGTCTTGCCTTCCCACCATACTAGTGTAGTTCCTCCAAGTCGAAGGATAGCCAACTGAATCTTTCTCCCTTTTGAATTAATGTTCTACACCCTGCAATATACATCAATCTGTCTTATTCAATTATCTAGCTTCTCTGCATTTAGTTCTCCATCATAAATAGACAAATCAAACTTCACATCTAATTTAATCAAAGAAGTTTTATTCCTTTTCTTATCAGGGCTAGTTTTATGTGAAGAATATGATGAGGATGATGAAGGTGATGATGGAGGAGTTGGTGGAGGAGGCATTTCTCCTTTTCCTTTGCCTTTTAGAGAGGCAACTAGGAAAGGTTTCTCTACTCCTTTGTCTAGTTTAGGTGTTGAGGGGCTTTCACCTCGACCCTTCTTAAATTCCAAATACATGTCTTCCACCATGGCTTGGAGTGCCTTAAAACCTTCCATAAATTGAGATTCTGATCCCAATAGAGTCTCTTTTTCCATCCTCCTCTGAGAATAGAATCTTCCAATCTTTGGATTATCCTCAACAAGTTCTCCTTCTCCTAATATGAGCTTTAATCTAGTTAGCTTTCAAAATCCAGCACAGGCTTGTCTAACCTTAACAAAACCAAATTCTCTGATACCTCTTGATCTGAAAATGAGATCTTAATTCAATATAAAGGTATTACAGACTCATGTGCAGGAATTCCTATATTACTTAGTGCAACCGATTGAAAAGATTGCGAATAATATAGACAATGAGTGGTTAGAAAACATAACAGTCACACACATCAACACAACAAATAATGAAGGAGTTCACCAGACTTCCTGGCTACGTCTCCTGGTACAGCTTTCAGTGTCGACCTCTATATTATGTCTTCAAGAGCAGATTATTACAAGTGTGAGCTCAAACCGAGTCTCAACACAACAGTGACAAAACAACAGGGATTTACTTGAAATCCTCAAGTCTACAAGAGTACCCAAACTCTCCCTCTTGCTCTTTGTCTTCTGATTTCTCTCTACCTCAGCAACTGCCTTTTCTATCTCTGCCATTGAATGGATTTTAAGCCTATAAGCACTTGTTTGTTCATCTCCCCTTTCGGGCTCTTTGGTTCACAGCCGCTATCCCTTCATCTCCTTCTGAAGCGTTTAACAATCATTGCTAAAAGCCCTAAGGTACTGTGGCCACCTGTTTGTAATGGAAAGGACCACTGGCGCAGCTGAAATCCCAAAAAGTTGTTTCTTTGTTTACACAGAGAAATACACAGAAAACACTTAAAAATTCGACAAAATACTTTCTATCGGACTTCAAATAATATTGAATCCGCCCTATAATCCTATCGGGTCCGCCTTTGATCGCTATCGCAAGCCCACCATTGATCTACATGATCTTCGATCCAATTACTGATATCTATTTTAGGTGGCTTATGTGCATGGAGATTACCCGCCCGAAAAGGTGGATTGCTCTCTCCTGTGCCAAGCCACGTGTCAGCTAGTGTATGGGGTTGGGTGGAGCCCGTCCAATACCACTTACCACTTGAGGCCCGCCTGAAATCCCGCTTACCACGGAACTCAAATAAACCAAAGACACATCTATAAACCTTTCGGGTCCGGCTTTATCACTTTGGGTCATTTCTTTGTATTTCGGTTTTATAACAGAAATGTGTAATACACAGAAAAGCCTGACAAATTCCTTTATATCAGAACTCAAAAATTATAGAGCCGCATTTATAAACCCCGTTGGGTCTGGCTATCGCAAGTTGCATGTTGTATCGACCCTGATCCTTTGTATTGTCGCGATGTGATATTGCGATGTGATATATCACAATCACATATTGCATAGTATTTGGGCCTCCGGTAAGTCTTCCCTTTGAGTTATAGCGATGTGATATTGCGAATTGATCTGGGTCGTTGATCTGCACGCTCGATCAATGGTCCTTATTAAATCCCGCTAATCACTATTGCGATTTCCATAGGGCCGCCTCCGATACACTCTTCCGGTCTCTCCCGATTTCAATATTCCGATTTGATCTGGACCATTGATCCGTCTGATCCGACGGCTCCTATGCAGCATTACTTCTACCTTTGCTTAGATCTGTTTTCCGCCATTCTTTCACTGTTTTTCCTTCTGATAGTGTTTCCGATAGTTAATATATATGAAGACTTAGAGGTTTTAGGATCCATTTTGGATCAAATTTCTTGGGGGAAAATATTCCAAATGGATTGTTATCCTATAGGAATTTGACTTAAAATTTGTTAAAACCAAGTCGAAGAAATCATTTGTGTTTGCTGAGATGATTTGTGACTTTCCCTATTCTGAAAGAGAAACCATGAAAAATGATTCTCTTCTTGATGAATCACTCTTTCTCATCAACACATTATACCCTTGGTATGGAGATATTATTGTTCATCTTCAAACTCCGACTTTTTGGCCTGAGTTATCTTGAACTGATGTCGTCGTATTCAATACCAATCTCAACAATATACTACTGTTGGCGATACACTTTATCATCGTGGTGCTAATTCTGTTTTTAGATGATGTTTGACACATAATGAAGTTGAAAAGGAATTAAATGTATGTCATTTTGGAGCATGTGGTGATCATATGTCAGGGTTTTCCACTACCCAAAAAAATTTGTTCACTGGGTATTTCCGGCCTTCCATGTTCAAAGATTGCATCACTACAATCTAGAAATGTCATAATTGTCAAATATATCATCACAAAAATGCATGGATCTCCTGCTTCTCTTCACCCAATTATTGTCATCAATCCCTTTAAAAATGGGGCATTGATTTCATTCCATGTAACCTTCACTCGGCTGGGGGGCATGGGTATATTATCCTAGCTGTGGATTATTTTACAAAATGGGCCAAGGCGATACTTGCATATAAGGATGATGGTGAAACCACTACTATTTTCATATTCAATCATGTCATTTCTAGGTTTGGTGTTCCACAAGCCATCATCACACGGCATGGCATCCATTTTTGAAACTTTATGATGACTGAACTTACTGCAAAGTTGGGCTTGCATCATGATAACTAAACTCCATATTACCGATAAGCAAATGGCCAAGTAGAAGCCATGAACAAAGTTTTAACCACTATGCTTCAACAGATTATAGGAATTCATAAACGAAATTGGCATTTAATGCTTTTCTCAGCTTTGTGGGCATATCGTACCTCAAAAAAACTACGACCAGATTTACACCCTTCCATCTAG
This sequence comes from Pinus tabuliformis, assembly GCA_031772625.1. Taxonomy (NCBI): domain Eukaryota; kingdom Viridiplantae; phylum Streptophyta; class Pinopsida; order Pinales; family Pinaceae; genus Pinus; species Pinus tabuliformis. The sequence goes on along the minus strand of CM062807.1, from coordinate 186,885,630 downwards.
TTTACGGTCTAGAGGCAATCTTATCCATTGAATGTGAACTCCCGTCATTGAAACTAGAAATCGAACTATTGCCTACTACTTCTGAAGAGGAAGAACATTTTTTTGTACTTAGCACATTTAGATGAGACTCGTCAGATGATGCAATGGCTAGCAAGACTCCTAAAAAATAAGTTAATGCACAATTTGATCGAAATGTAAACCCTTGTGTGTATTCAGAAGGTGACTTGTTCTTTGTTTACAATCAAGAATATGATAAGTTAGGAGCCAATGCAATTGAACTTATGTAACATGTGCCCTATATCATAAAACATGCGCTTGCAAAGGGTGCTCATGAGCTAATTGACTATGACAATATTCCTTTGGGTAGGGCCAGAAATGGGCTTTACCTTAAAAAGTAGTATTCATGATTTACTACATGGGTACATTGTACATTGTTGTATCATATTTTTTATGGAAATTTTACTTTTTTTTTGCAAACTCCTTCTACTTCCCCTACTTATCTTTTGTTACACTTGATTTTCATGTGTCAACGCTCCCTCAAAATTACATTATCTATGCTGATGGAACTAGTCGTAGTACTCTAAACCTGTCTTCCGCGACTTGGGATTTTTATTCACCCATCGATGAGTTATAAGGCTGCATGGAATATGCCATGGTAAAATGACAGACAATAGTCCATAATATAGTGTTGACATTGAAACGTTATCTAATGTTATTTCATTTGGCATTTGTCATTTAATCATTAGGGTGGATTCTCAACTCATAGTATTCCATTTAAATCACATTTATTCAGTTAGAATCTCTACAATGTAAAGTATTTTTTATGGGTCCATTTATTGGAAAGATAATTCGATTACATTAAATACCAACATGTTCCAAGACATTTAAACACATTAACCGATGCATTGGAAAATTATGTGTTAAATCGACATTTGCAACATTTGTAAAAAGAAAAAAGTAGTCATTCACATATTCTACAAAATGAGTTGAGAAAATAGAAGTAGTCTTCATTAATCATAATGCCTATAAAAAGTTTGAGTTTACAAAAAAAAACGTCCAAGACATATGAGGCCCCATAGCCTTTATTATCCAAACATGCCAATAGACCAAAAAATAAAATATAGCCCTATGACTATTAACTAAGAACGATGCTCATGATAATAGACAATGGCACGAGCCACTTGTCACAACAAACAGATAATTTTCTCAGGTACATCTACTGTGTTCCTCTAACAACGAAGAGGAAAATCATCAATCCCAATGTCTGGGATATCCAGAGTTAACCTCTCTAGGTTATTCTCAAGCTCAGTCAAAGTCTCTACTACATCTGCATCTTATGCCACAAGAGTTGGTTACTCATCACGTCTGGAAAACAATCACATTTTTTTCAGTATAAATGGTCCCATATCCACATGATAATTTTAGATGATTAGTCTTGGATGCAAAAACGAAACAAATAAATTTGAAAAATACAAAACCACCAAAGTGAGAACGTTTACCCATATCACCCCATTGTATTCCTACTGGAAGAGGAATGTCTAGATCGCTTGTATAATCCATACTTGCATTTCGATAATCCTCAATCGTGATGATTTGGTGATTCATCCATCCGAAAAATGTAGAAGTATATCTGACCACTGGACCATCACCACCTCCATGGCGGGCCATCAATGTAACCCACTGCAACATAGGAGGATCTCGTGGGCCTCCCATCTCCATGGAAACCTGTGGGCAAAGGATAGGAATCCTTTCCAAAGAAAATGACACTACTATGGAACCATACCCAAAGTTCTCTACTTGACCAGTTTTTTCTCTAGTGTGTTCTCCTTTTAAATTGGTAGCAACTCCTTCACACCAATTGAACGCAGTGGGCTGCAAGCACTCTAGATAAATCTGCATTTGAGCTTTGGTGATAAGGTGAAGTGCGTCACTTCCGCATAATTGAGAAATTGTAAATGATATGGTCCAAATTAGGAGTGTTTGGATGTCCTTGATATCAATTCTTCCACCACTAAGTTTTGATCTCAGAACAAAATTCTCGGCTAAGTAAGCTTTTGTTGTTTCATCGCCTGACCTACCACCAAACAATGATATATCAATTCCACAACGTGACTAATCATGTCAACAAATATACTTGGGCTTTCATTCCTGGAATCATGAAATATTTGAGTAAGCCACAAATTTGCAATGCTTGCATTGTAGCCATATCATTCAATGCTTCAACATATTAAGCTTCATTTTCTCTCTCTCTCTCCATTCCATTTTAACACACCAAAGACCTAAAATCAACGAGGAAAAAGGGTTAGAAGACGAACATGGAAAAATTTGCAAAATATTTGAGAATTTTTTATTTATTTTGAAAGCCCTCGTCACCTTGCATAGCTGGATTTTAAAAACAGTGTGCACATGTTCATATCCACTTTAGGGAAACCACGTAAGCTACTTTTTCCCAGCACGGGGAAAATCGGGCTTGCGCACCCCTGATGAAGAGCGGCCTTGCAAGCTCGTGAATGCACCCTAAATTCATAAATACGCTAAAAAACTTAGAAACTACCTTGAAATTGCAAAACAAAAATTGTTAATGTCAAGAGCAAAGAATGATATATTACCTGGAGAAGACGATACATGAAATGGTTCACCGGTGTGATCACAATCTCTTATTGAAGATTTAAGTGATAATGCACTGTCAAGAGCTCCCAAATGGTAAAGAGTTTTTTTATTTTATGACTTTTTATAAGCAAAATAGGCCTATTAAAATAATATTTTTTCCTTATAGCTTCTTAATTTCAGAATATTTTAATGTTTTTACTATTTTTCGATCATTTATGATAGTTTTTTACTTTGAATTTGAAGTTTACATGATTATTTATGAAAATAGATCATTTTGGAAATGAGTAAAATTTTATCACTTTTTCGGGCTCTTAAAATTCACGAAGAAGCAAAACCTTGGAGTTACCTTTAAGCTCTTTTCTGACCCCCGAAATATGAAAACATTTTTGAGTATGCCTATTTATTTTGAACTTGTTAAAGTAAAAGAAGAACGTGTACTTGGTATAAGTTTACCTCTTTTACAGAACATGTAGATTATTTATGAAAAAGGTATACTTTTACTAATCACGATCAAAAGAGTTCTCTCCTCCATGATTTTACCATTTTCCGGACATGAGAGACTAAATCTATGAAAAAGGACATTTCAGAGTTTACTTATGCTTTTCTCTTGACTCCCTAAATATGAAAAACATCGAGCTTTACTTTCTCTTGGCTTGTCAAAATTTTACATTGAAAGAGTTGTATGATTCTCTTTTTTATGTATTTTTCAAACTCTTTAAATATGAAAATGACATCGAGTTATCCCTTCACTGGACTCGTACAATGTAAATAATGTAGGACTCGTCAATAATGATGAGACCAAACCACTCATTCCTAGGGTTCCTTAAAAAACTTTGAAGGACTCATCAAAAGGATGAGCTTACAGGACAAGCACATGCTATCCTCCTAAACCTTGAATAAAAATAAATAAGTACTTGCCAGTAATGGTGGGGTGAAATTGGAAAGAAATACTTGTTCTTGTATTTTGAAAAGGCAGTATGTCTCTCTTGAACATGACATTCTGTCACCTTTGTGTCTGGGTTGGAAAATCCATTTGTTGCTCAGTTGATCACACCTTATTGAAAGTATTAAAACTAATTTTTGGTCTTATTTGTGAGTCAAATTCTACCATGTCAAAATGTTGTGTCACCGATATGTTCAAGAGAAGTTTAACCTGATCCAAAATTAGATTCCAATTGTTAGCCATCAATCGCAATGACCATCCCTAAGTCAGCCCTAAATCACTCCAAATTTGTTCTTCAAAACTTGGGAAGAGTTTTATGTTGTAGGCCCTGCTGCGACGGGTCACTTATAATTGAATTCAACTCATTATGTAGGAATTTGATCTAGAAACCTCCTTTAGTACCTTGAAACCTGCATGCCTCAATGGCAGGTTTCTCGCCTTCGACGATAAGTTCTCATCATTGACCTTCAATCGAATGATTCTATGAGTGTTTGACTTCAAGAAATTTAATCACACTTCATAGATTGTACTGGGGTACCTTGAGAACCATTTTCATTATTGGTGGTTTCTCTTGCACCTGTTAACAGTTCACATCATTGACCAATAATTAGGTGGTTTCTACCATCTTCGACTTCAAGACATTCACTCACATGTCTAGATTCATACTATGGATCGATAGAGATAAAGACCGAGAACCTAGATCTAGTTCCATCCATCCAAGTTGTGTGGAGTTTCAATATATTCATGATTGTAAATATAGATCCATATTTAATGGCTACATCCATACTTTTTCTATTGTTGACATGGATCCTAGTATATTTCCATACTAATTTTTTGAGATATTATTACTCTTAGTGTGGGAATGCCTACCTCAGTGATGATTATATGAAGATATTGTATTGTAACACTCGATTGTTTGTTTCAGGTCTCCAACCATGGTATCTAATCCAAACTTCTACATGATAAAGCGCTTTAGTCCTCAAACATATTTTCTGACTTTGGACTTTAGGGGGCAATATTTTACACATTATTTTGTCACCATTAGGAAAATGACCTCCAATTTGGATCTCTCACTATCCGATGAAGTGTTCCAAACATCCCTCTACAATGTTGGAAGAAAAACAATCCCAATGACAACAAGAATTATGGATTACATTCCTCAAAAACCTATTTTAAGAACTTGCGTAGTTTCCCTAGCCATTTCCTACACAAGCACATTTTGAACATTCTGGCATGCAGAAACCTACGCTCTATATTCCACTACAAACTATGAAAATCTCTTAATGAAGGTAAAAATAAAAAGTGATTTCTAGAAGCTTTGTTTGAGGAATATTTCCCAACTGAAGGCTTCGATCCCCTACATACTTTGGCCTCATCCCTTTGTTTATGGATCAAACTCCCTCTCTTTTTGGAATCCTGATCCCTCTCTTTATGGATCTCATCTCTTGAGAAGAGGATCTCAAACCTCCTCCTCTTGGCCTATAAATTCAATGCTTATCAGAGGGTAAAGGGATGACTTGGGGATGTAAACTTATGTTTTCGAATTAGGGCTGGAAGCTTCTCACCTAAGGGGAGGATTGGAGACCATTGGGAGGAGGCTTACATCACCAAGGATAATGTTGTATTGTTCCTTCTTATTCAATATTAATACAAGCAACTCTTTCTTTCCTATTTTCACTTGTAATGATGCTCTTTGCAAAGCTCCTTGATCTTTTGCATAGTTTATAATTGAACAGTAGATTAACATGGTACTTTATGCTATGTTTAAATTTCCATTCACTTTGTGTTTCACTCTTTATCTATGTTATGCTTTTATTCCTTGTTTGTTTTTGTTTATGCAGATCTATCTTGAAGTAGCGAGGAAAAGCTTTTGAAATCATTGAAAGGACATCCACAAGCATTTTGTAGAAAAGGTAAGAGGCTCTTGCACATTTCATACATCATATTTTAGTTATAGATTAAGGAAAGGTAAAAATTACTTATCTGTTTGTTTCTAGATTTGCCTCTAAATCTAGGGAGATCGCTCTTGTCTGCAAGAGTGATTTTCCTTCGATAACACTTCTTCTTCCTCATATCTTTTCAATTCTTCTTTTTCTTGCATTTCCTCTCGTTATTTCCTTTCCCACTCTTCCTCTTGTTTCCTCTCTACTTCCCATTGTTTCATTTTATTTTATGCTACCATAGACGCCTCTAGAATGGTTGAATTTTCTTTAAACTTGCATCTTTTCTCCTCTACTAGGTTATGAGAAACCTTGCTCTTGTATTTGATGCTTACTGGATTGCGCTTTTCTAGCTTCTTTGCTTCCCAAGTAACAATTCTATTTGGAATTGCATTGGAAGGGCCTGCCTGGTTTCTTGGTGTATGTGACCGAGAGGAATTATAAAAATTATTGATCTTTTCTTCGTCCAGCCTGACAAAGGTCCCATACGGTTAAACAAAGTGCAACTTGGCACAGTGTTTCTTGCAAAGTCCTTTGGGATCATATTGATAAAAATCTATCGTACAAAACCTGAGGTTTTCTAATTCTTTATCTTCATCTTCTACGACCTTCAAGTTCTCAATCTCATAAGAGTCCACCTATAACGGAAAAGCAGGCCAAGATGCCTTATTTCTCCTTTGCAATACTACAGTTAGACCTGTGACAAAATGATAAGCAACCTCTTACATGACTACTTTGTCTGTGGCGTACCTCGGTAATAGATTAGATGGTTTCTGGGAGTCAAACAATATGTGGTACGTACCATCTGCTGAGGTAAACTAATCTGCAACCTCCAACACTGAACTCATTGCCTCGCAAGACATGCAAGGGGATTCTTCTTCAAATATCATTTGGTATAAGACCCTGAAGAAGTGATCAACCAGTTTTTCAAAGACTCCTCAATAAATGCATTTTGCTAACAATCTGCAATAATTATGGATAGGAGGTTCTTTAGGTTCCCATTTCCAATCCACGCCAAGGAATTCATTGCGAGCACATATTCCATCCAGCAGGTAGGAAGACATGTAGAATTGTTGCTACATGCATTTTGGTGGATTTTTCACCTTGTTCACATTTATCATTAGCTGCTAAGACATAAGATCAGGAAAATTAAATATATTCCTTTATGAGACAATCTGATATAGCATGTAAACCCATACTTTTACGAAGGATTCAGTATTCTTGTGTTCATAAACTCAGCATCACAAACCTATCAAGTACTAAAACATCTTTCTAAGTGATTTGTTCTTGTAGGTATTGTTTGGTGTCTTGTGAAAATTTGCCAATTCCTTTACCCACATCTTGACCACTTGTTCAGGCTTAGGCAAGCTATTAATCAAGTGGATATATCATGTAGTTGGTAGGCGGCAAATTGGTGCCCATTGTCACTGTTCAGTGACATGTTCTTTGTATTCAAGCCTTGCAAAATCCATGTAATGACATATGCACATTATAAGATTAGGTATTTGAAAGTGACCTTGGGGATCACTAACTATTGGATGTTGATGTAAATGTGTCTTCTTCAGATCTGTTTTAAATTTTGTAGTGGTGAATGCATCCTAGATAGTATTCCATGTGATATCAGAGTCCTTCTCAATGTATAATTGCGTATCAGATAGAAAGGAAATTGATATTGAAGGAATTTCAATAACTTCCTCGATACTACTCTCGTTTTCTTCCTGTGATGTTGATCTCTTGGTAGGCATGGTATTATCTGTTGATCAGGGAGAAATATTCTTTGAACCTATAGTACCTATAGCAAGAGATGCACTCTTGGTAATAACAAGTGAGATTTAGCAGATCAGTTCAAGAAATCAATATTAAAGCAAACAAAGCACTAACTAAGGAGAGAGATTAAGCAATGTTGGGTGGCAAGGGGGTAAATTCGGCTCTAAAATTATACAATGCATAGTGAGAGAGGGGATTGTGTAGTATTTACTAACAGAGGCATGGCTTGATGGCTGGAACTATGCAATGCACAATCTCAACTAGCCGAAGAGAAGGAGGATTGAGCATTGTGTTGTCTTAGTGGCCAAGTCGAGGCATTGCTAGCTAGGATTGCACAATTCATATCTAGAGGAGGCCAGTGATAACACATTCCATAGTTGCAGCTGGAAAGGAGGGGGGCTTGCTACTTGGGATTGCACAATGTACAGTGGGAGGAGTCAGCAAGCGTTAAATATGTCGTATTTCAGTCCGGGAGAGAGGTAATCTTTAGATATAGGACTAAGGAAGAGAGAAGTTTATATTTACTTTTGAATGAGTTATATAAATCATTAGCATCAATAAAAAAAGATGATGTAAAGTGAAGGAAATGCAAGCATAAAATGACCAGCAACAATAATTGATGGTAGGCGAAAAGGCTAGGAAGGGATGCGACACTTGTAAAAACGACTTGACAGAATGAAACATCACTTGTATAAGGTAGTAATAGCATAAACACTAGTAAATACAAGAAGAAATGGGTTGCAAACACAAAACTGATAAAAGTAACGAAAAAATAAACAAAAAGCGAAACTTGCCTGGAAAAGCACTACAAACCAAATCCGAAGCTCCTTGAACTCATGGGGATGGCTAGAGATCCAATGTCAAATGTGAAAATTATCTCTACAAGCCTCCATTATATAGATTTACCCCCGCAGGATTAAGGTTATGGTTTATGATGTGCATGCCTAAAATCAAGGAGAAAGTGACACTTGCCCATAGATCGAAAGTAGAAACTTGTGGCACATGGTCAAAGAGGAATGTGCACTCCCTATTTTATAGGGATGCACTATTGGATTTTTCTAGGAGACTACACTGTCCACTAGCAGAAAGGCCTGTGCAATCCCCAGTGGCAAGGGATTGTTCATTTCATTGGCTCAATGGATTGCGCAGTTCTAACTCTTAGTGAAGGATTGCACAATTCAGTTGCCTAATGACTGTCTATTTGACAAGATTGCATTTTTTAGTTCCTCAAGGAGTGGTAAAGGATTGTGAAGTTCCTAGAGGCAAGACCAATAATCAGTGCTTGATTAGGACATGAGTTAGCTTTGTTTTGAGAGGGAGTTTACTTATCATTAGAAGTCATGTAAATATCATCGACAAGCCTTAGTTGTCATCAAGACAACCTATTTAAGACATCACACAAGCGTTGCATGCAAAGATAAGTGATTACGACACTAGAAAATCAAGAGGAACACTTAACGATACTGAAACATTAGTTCTTATAGAAAAAGGTAGTCCCCAATATCGAAGCGTAGGAAAACATTTAGAGGGTGTTTGTAGCAGCTACAATACTCTCTTTCTCTCCATCCTCAGGCTTAATCATGCGAATGTTATCCATTTTCTCTATTTCTTTGATTCTGATCACTTGATATGGTCTAACTTAATTTTTTTTTATGAGATACAGGAATTTTTGTTCACTTTCGCTTTGATTCCTTCAAAACTAATACCTAGATCCTTCTTTTGTAGCTTTAGCAAGTCCCAAGATAACCACATTCTTCCTCTACTTGCCACTTTCTCTTTTATGGTCTTGCTTTCTCATCTTGTTTATATTTTACTTCTTCTACTCCCACTGATCACTTTTGTGGATCTTTTCCGACAAAATTTGATCAAAACTATCCAAAAAAACAGACCAAATAGATCTGAGTATCTGGGCCTTCAAGCATGTAGCGGATTTGAAATTTTCTAAAATTAGTTGGATGCCAAATTTATTTAGAAACACAAAAAAAGAGGACCCCATCTGACATGGCAGTATAGGTAGGATAACAAATGGTGTCAGGTGGTGATGATGTGGTAGGAAACTGATGTGGCACATTGTCAGCATGACACATGGCAAGTAAATTTGGCCCATTGGGATGGCCAAGTGGCCTATTTTTGGGTGACATGTGGCACCAACTAGAGGATGCCATGTGGTAGGATGACATTAGTAGATGACGATGGCACAAGACATGAAAAAAATGTGGGATCTAATGTAGATAAATGGATGTGACAAGGTTTATGGTTCCAATATTTGGCTATCATGTTTCATGTGAATAAAATTCCAAATTGTGGAACCCCCACCCCACTCCATTAACCGTTGGGAGAATGAGGGGGGTCCCACAATATATGTAGATTGTTGTATCTAGGAGATTGAAAATATGTTCATGGCACGAATTGAGGAGATGCATGAGAGTCAATCACATAAGAAACAAATCACAAACCCCTGCCCTCCCCCACTCTGTTAACAATCATACATGTAGTGGGGCATAATGAACCTCATCCTTTGATTGACCGAGTGTCAATTGATGTGAAACTAATGTTGGACTCGATGAGTGAATATGTTAAGCTACAAATAAACATGACGGGGTGAATATCAACCATCAATTAAACATGTGATTACATTCTAGGAGATTCTGAGTCATTTATCAGTGTAGGTGTTTAAAAATTTTGTCGTTTTGTAGTTTTAAATTTGGTGTTTCAAATTTTGGTTTTTCACATGATAAATTTGGTGTTTCAAAGTTGGTTTTTTGTGATTAAATTAAAATTTGGTGTTCCAATTCCAAAATTAAAAAGGTTGATGGGCACGAAAATCAGAACAACGTGAAGAATCAGTTCAACAGAGGTGAACCATTTTGAAAGAAACTTGATGTGGAAATAGAGATGAACAACCAGTTCAAGTTTAAGAAAATAGGATCAAAGAACTTAATTAATTAAACAAAACTGTGGACAATAGTTAAATCCAAAACACAACTGAAATTAAAATAATAGTTAAACCCAAAATTAGAAAATCAATTGAGAAATTTAGTGCTTTATAAGTAGCAGTAGCATTGCAGAGATTGCGTCCAGGAATCTTGGATCATGAGAAGGTATTGGAATGAATAAAATTGTGTGTGAGTTGAAGTAATTGATATAATATCAGATTGAGTATGCATGAGAGTGAATTGAATTTAAAACAGAGAAAGGAATTGGTCCAAGAATATGTTATTACAAAGATGCCTCAAATCTAAGTTTGAAAATTTATGAATGAAGGATCTAAAAGGATATGAAGTAGGTGTTTGTACAATAGGGAGTTGTAGCTTCCTTCAGGTTGGTGCCTATAAAAATTAGCAAGTTGGTGCTTGCAAAAGAAAAAGGAGGTTGGATCCTTCTATTTGTTGTAGGCTACCCAAATTGATGTAGTTTTAAGTTGGAGCATTATTTTGTGTCATAATCAAAAATAAATTGTGGTATTTCCTAGTTGGGTTTCCATGTTAATATCTTGTTTCCATATTTTTATGAGATAAAAGTGTTATTATTTATTACTATGTGGCTAAATATATTTACTTTGAGCAAGTAAGTTTAATTTTTTTTTAAATACTTATTCAACCCCCCCGCCACCCCACCCTTCTCTCAGTATTCTCTTGGTTTCTAACACAGCCAGTCCTATTCTATAATATTTAAAATAAGACCATAGAATCGGGACACTAGCTTAGTATAGTTGATCAAATTCAAGCAATTTTTCTTAGGTTCACTTTCAAAAATTCTTACTCTTCCACTTCAAAATATTTTTCCATCATGCTCCTATCTTCATAACCATTTTCCCTATCTTGTTCATCCTTTAAATTGTATTTAATTTTTAACTATCCACTCTTCCATCTACTTGAGCAATTCCATCCCAAGAACTACCATGTCAACTAGGTTATTCCAATGCATTAGAGTATTTCATTTTCTACCATACAAAGCTTCAAATTAGCTCATAATTAATGATTATTGATACTCGTTATTGTAGGAAAACTAAACTAGACGCAAATCGCTTGGATGTATTATCCATCACATACAATCAATGACATGGTTAAGATTATGCACAATATACATTTTCAACAAAGACATATGAAATACATTAAGTACATTTATAAAAGTAGGCAATGCAAGAATTGAATTAGTCCTATCCCATCTAAAATTTCAAATGGACCATAGAATCTAGCTACTAGCTCGGTATCGTTGCCCAACTTCAAGAAATTTTTCTTAGGCTTCACCTTCAAAAATACTTTCTCTCCCAATTAAAATTCGTTATCTTTCATATTGTTATATTCATAACTCTTTTTCCGATCTTGTGTACCCTTTAAATCATGTTTAATTTCAATTATCTTCTCTTCCATCTCCTTAAGAAGTTCCATCTCAAGAACTTTCATGTGTATTGGGTTGTTCCAACTCATTAGAGTATTGCATTTTATACCATATAGAGCTTTAAATGGGCTCATCTTTAGTGATTCCCAATACCCATTGTTGTCAGAAAAATCAACTAGATCAAAGTAATCTTCCCACTTGGATGGATTATCCATCACATATGATTAATGGCATGGTTATGATTATGAACAATATACCTTTTCAACAAAGGAATATAAAATACCTTATGCACATTTACAGAAGCATGCAATAAAATTATGCAATCGATCTTATCTTGTCTAATATTTCAAATTGACCATAGAATATGACTACTATCTTGGTGTATTTGGACAACTTCAAGGAACTTTTCCTAGTCTTCACTTGTCATGATCTTATCTTCATAATCATATTTCCTATTGTGTTCAACCTTTAAATTATGTTTAATTTTAACTATCTACTCGTTTATCTCCATATGCAATTATATATTAAGAACTACCCTATATACTAGGTTGTTCCAATGCATTGGAGTATTACATTTTCTACCATATAGAGCTTCAAATGGGCTCATCTTCAATGATGCTTGATGCCCATTGTTGTAGGAAAAATCAACTAGATGCAATTAATATTCTCACTTGGATGGATTATCTATCACATGCTTTCTTAACATATCCTCAATCACTTGATTGACTCTTTCTATATATCCATTGGTCTATGAATGATATTTGGTGCAAAAAATCATATTTGTATCAAACCATTTAAACAATATTTTCTAGAAGTTTGAGTTAAACTTTGAATCTCTATCTGAAATGTTTTCCTTATGTACTCCACAAAAATGAGAAATTTCCTTCATGTATATCTCTATAACGTTAGTTGTATTTTTACTTAGTTCATTGAAATACACAAGGTAACCTTGGTTAATCTATCTACCACCACCATTATTGCATAATTTTTCTTTTCCTAGGCAACTTAGTAATAAAATCAATGGTTATCACTTCTCATTTCCACTCTAGGACTGGAAACAATTATATTGAACCTTTCAAGTGTCTATTCTTAAATTTCACTCTTTGACATTCCATACACCTGGGATTGTAATAAGCTACATCAATTTTCATTCCTAACAAAAACTATTGTCTCCTTATTGTTGCAATAATTCTTTGATAGCCAAGGTGTTTTTCATATGGAACATTGTACATTTCCTTCAAAACCAACTTCCTCAATCCTCTAGATCTAAGAGCATACACTCTATTTTTATGCATAAATATCCCATCTTCTCCAAGTTGACATGCTTTAAATTTATTTTGTAGTTTTTCTTGTTGTAAGTCTTCTTTTACTTATAGATAGTGTTGTTCTATAACAATAACTTCTAGAATTATACCCATTAAATTATATGCATACATACTTATGGTAGTAGCATGCATGACATGTACCCTTTTATTGAATGCATCAACACATTTATTATCGTTTCCTTCTATATGCTCGATGTCAAGGTCATATTCACTTAAAAATTCAAACCATTTTGTTTATATAACATTTAAAGATGGTTATTCAAACAATTGTGGTTTGTCCTCAATCAAATTTCTTACCCATTAAATAATGCATCCACATATTAAATGCATGGTTTATGGTAACAAGATCAAACTCGCGTGTATCATAATTCCTCTCATGCTATTTGATATTTCTAGACTCATAACTAATGGCATACCCGTTATGAGTAAAGGCTCTTCTAAGCTCATCTCTGCATGTATATACATACCACACAATTTTCATTTGGGTCTGAAATATATAAAATAGGCACACTAGTAATTAACCCTATCAACAGCTAAACAATTTCTTCATACTCTATGTACATTCAAACATTAGTTCCTTTCTTTTGCAAAGAAGTGATGGGATGGACATTTCTTGAAAATCCTTCAATCAACCTCTTGTAATATCTTGGTAATCCAATAATAATAAAAAATTGAAACAATCTTTGGTACTAGCCATCTTCTAATGGCTTCAATCTTATATGGATCCACTAGTTTTCCTCCATCAGAAATGATGTGGCCCAAATAATGAATCTTCTCTTCATTAAACCACTCAATCAACTTGGCATATAATCGATGATCCCTTAACACTTGTAGCACTAATTTCAAGTGATGTTCATGATCTTCCTCTAACTTAGAATAGATAAGTATACCATTCAATATCACAATGACAAAATTATCCATGTATTTTATAAATATGAAATTTATCAAGCACACAAAAAAGATTGATGCCTTAATCAACTCAAATGGCACCACCCTAAATTCATAATGCCCATACCTAATGTTAGAAAATTATATATTACAGAGCAATGGAACACATAAAATATTGCAGAAACATAAACACAGAAAATGCATAAAACAAGAGAGACATAGATATACATGGTTCACCTAATTTGGGCTACGTCCACGGAGAAACAACCAGTCCTTCATTTTATATTATCCAACAAAATGAAGAGATACAACCTACAACAAATCTGTTGTAATTTCCTCTTCGCTCTCACACAATCTCCTCTCCCTTTCTCGCTCAAAATACACATATACATAGCCACAATACAATTCCCTCATATATAGCGAGGGGTTTCCTTCTAGGGAAAAAAAACCGTAAATTAAACATAACTTCTACCGTCAGATCATCTACCTAATGAACGAGTCATATTGACTATGTAATTACAATATTTTACAAGGCAATTTTACATCTATTTTTATCTTTGTGGCTCTACCCCCGAACTCCCACCGGGGGGCTCATAAAAATCTTCATAGCCCCCCCCTGGCAACGTTTCCACCCCTTTACGAACTGGGGTCCAATGCGGAGATACCTCTAAATAAATAAGATAATCAGGCTCCACACCCAACAATCTTCCACTTGGAAACTGATTATAACAACTCCACTGCTGCTTCATTTGCTGGACAATGACTCCACTTTGGACCTGGTTATTGTTCCCTTTCACTATCATACTTGAAGACCAATTGAAACTGAGTAGAATCTTAGTTTCTCCCTGGTTACAACTTTTGTTAACATATCTACAGGATTCTGGGTAGTGTGTATCTTTTCCAGCTTCAACTGTCCATTTTCCAACAATGACCATATGAAATGGTACTTGAGTTGTATACGTTTAGTCTTGGAATGAAGTACAAAGTTCTTTCCAAGATGAATGGCACTTTGGATTTCACTATATGACCTGCCCAACTCCTGCTTCTTACCCAATTCATCTAGAAACCTTTGTAACCAAAACATTTATTTACTATCATTTGTAGCAGTAACATACTCTGCTTCCATTGTTGAGAGTGCAACAACACTCTACAATTTTTAAAATACAACTAACAGTTGTTCCACCTACAGTAAACACATACCCTGTGGTGCTCCTCCTGTTATCTCTATCATCCACCATATCTGCATCAACATATCCATGTAGAGAAATGTTTGAACCACCAAAGCATAATGCTTGATATGTGGTACCTCTCAAATACCTAAGAATCCACTTCACTGCCATCCAATGTTCTTTTCCTAGATTATTCATGTACTTGCTTACAACTCCCACTGCATGTGAAATATCATTCCTTGTGTAGACCATTGTATACATTAAGCTTCCAACTACTGATGCATATGGAACTTTAGACATATAATCCACCTCTTCCTGAGTCTCGGAACACATCTCCTTACTTAGTTTGAAATGGCTAGCCAAAGGTGTAGTAACTCGTTTTGCATTCTGCATATTAAATATTTTCAACACATTTTGTATGTACTGACTCTGAGACAATGCTAATTTGTGATTTTTCTTGTCTCTAGTTATTCTCATACCAAGGATTTGTTTTTCAGCACCCAAATCCTTCATTGCAAATGAATTTCCAAATTTTCCTTTGAGCACATTTATTTCCTATATGTTAGACCATGCAACAAACATGTCATCTACATACAATAACAATATAATATAGTTGCCATAATTTTTCCTTTTGAGATAAACACAATTATCAAAGTGACATCTAGTATAACTTTGTTCAGACATAAACCTGTCAAATTTTAGATACCACTACCTTGGAGCATGTTTTAAGCCATACAAGCTCTTCTTCAACCTGCACACTAGTTTCTCCTTGCCTTTGACCTCATATCCTTGAGATTGCTGCATATATATCTCTCTTCCTCCAAATACCCATGAAGAAAGCCCATATTTACATCTAACTGCTCAAGATGTAAATCTTTTATTGCTACTATACTTAAAATAGTTCTAATTGAAGTCATTTTAGCAACAGGAGAAAATATATCATCAAAGTTTATACCTTTTTTCTGTACAAACCCCTTCACCAAAAGTATAACTTTACACCTTTTTCTACCTCCATTTTCTTCCTTCAACCTGTAAACCTATTTATTCTGCAATTTTGTTTTACCCACAAGAAACCTGACTAATTCCCAAGTTTGTTTATGTACCAAGGATTCCATCTCTTATTTCATGGCTAGCTCTCACTTCTTTCTAGTTTCTACCTGCACTGCTTCTTCATAACATTCCGGTTCACCAAAATCAATTAACAATACATAATATAATGAAGGAGAGTATCGTTCAATGGGTCTTCTTATCCTGGTAGATCTTCTAACACCACTTTCAGGTGTTTGAGGTGCCTATTTTTGTTTTTTTTATTCTAGCTGTTGATCATTATGATTTTCAGACACCTTTACTTTTACTATGATCTTATCAAGAATTGTGTATTCTCCTTTTTCTTTTTCTGGTTTTGTTTCCTACATCTAATCCTCATACAAAACCTTTTTATTGAATATGACATCTCTTCTCCTAATGATTTTGTGATTTTCGTAATCATATAAGTGATAACTGAAATCATTAACACCATATCCAATAAAAGTACATTTCTTTGATTTTGCCTCAAGCTTTGTTCTATTTTCATTATTAATGTGGGCAAAGGCTTCACAACCAAAAGTCTTTAAAAATGAGTAGTTTACCTTTCTACCTGTCCATGCCTCCTTTGGAATACCACCATCCAAGGAACTTAAAGGGCCTTTGTTTATTAGATAAACAATAGTATCTACAACATCTTCCCAAAATTGTAAAGGCAATCCTACATGCAATCTCATGCACCTTGGACGCTCCATGATTGTCCCGTTCACCCTTTCTAACACACCATTTCCTTGTGGTGTTCCTGGAACTATCTTCTCTTTATGAATTCCATGCTCTAAACAATACTTATAAAAATCTTTGCTGCAATATTCACCTCCATTGTCTAATCTGAGACATTTCAGCCTTTTTCTTGTCTCATTCTTAACTAAAGTTTTCCATTTCTTGAAAGTATGAAATACATCAGATTTATTTTGAATACAATAAATCTAGGTTTTTCTGGGTGCATCATCAATAAAAGTAACATAATAACGAGAGCCATCAAGAGATGATACCTGAGCAACTCCCCATGCATATGTATGCAAAAGCTCTATTTCTTCACTCATTTTTTCTTTCCCAACTTTGAGGAATCTGACTCTCTTTTGTTTTCCATAAACACAATTCTCACACAATTCCGAATCAACATGCTTCAAACCTGGTAACAAATTTCTTGAGTGAAGAATCTGCTTCCCCTTCTCACTCATGTGCCTGAGCCTATCATGCGACAATGTTGTATATGCTCCTATATAGGTTAAAGCATTAACAGAATTAGAAATACCAATTCATAAATACAATGTACCAACCTTTTCTCGTTTTGTTATTACCAGGGCTCCTTTAGTGACCTTCTAGGTTTTATCTATAAAAGTGGTTACACAACCTTCACCTCCCAACTGCCTTGTTGAAATTAGATTTTTCTTTAGATTTGGAACATGTCTTACCTCATGCAATAGCCATTGGTTTCCATTATGTTGTCTTATGAAAACTTTATCCATTCTAATGATTTTATAGGGTTTATCATCATCCAAATGAACCTGTCCAAAATCTCCTTGAACGTAATCATGAAAGTGTTTCCTATCAGGTGTGGCATGGAATGAGGCCCTTGAATCTACCACCCAGACATCAATAATATTTTATAATGAAAGAATCAAAGCATATTGCAACACGTCACATGTCACATTCACTTCAGATTGTTTTATTGTTATGCATCTCCTTCTTAAATTCCCTTTCGAGACTTCTAGTCTTTCTTCAAGTGTCATTCTTCCTAAATTTCCAGCACACTATCCCTGATCTAGACTTCGATCTTCCTTTCCTTGACTTACTACGATATCTTGGGCTTTTTCCTCTTTCCATTTTTCTTCCCCTGGTCTCTGCAGTCAAAGCATTACCTGATGTCTCACCGGAGCTTTTTCATTACATTTCCTCGCTAAGGATTACACCAACAACATTATCTAGCTTGAAAGTACTAGATCCAAAAACAGAGTTACTAATGGCCATAACTAAACCATTCCAATTTTCTAGAAATGAGCACAGAAATAACAGAGCCCTAAATTCATCATCAAAATTTACACCTACAGAACTTAATTAACCGGTAACCGTATTAAATTCAGTTAAATGATCAGCAACATATCCACTTTTTGACATCTTCATATTAAATAAACGCTTCATAAGAAATACCTTATTTGAGGTCGAGGGTTTTTCATATAGTTGGGCCAATGCCGACATTAAACCCTCTATTGTCATTTCCTTTGAAATATTAAAGGCTACCGATGCCGCTAGGCACAACCATATTGTTCCAAGTGCCTTTCTGTCGAGAATATCCCATTTTGTGTTTGTCATACTCGTCAACTTCTTTGTATTTCCGCTCAATGGTAGGTATAGATATTTCTGATACAAATAATATTCCATATGCATCTTCCATGGCTGGTAGTTTTGGCTGTTAAATTTTCCGACCTTAAACCTACCATCTTCCGCCATTTCTCCCACTCGAACCAAGAACCCTTCGACCTTCGACTCTAATACCAGTTGAGAAAATTATATATTACAGAGCAACGGAACACATAAAATATTGCAGAAATATAAACACATAAAACAAGAGAGACACAAATATACGTGGTTCACCCAATTTGGGCTACATCCATAGAGAAACAACCAATCCTTCCTTTTATATTATCCATCAAAATGAAGAGATACAACCTACAACAGATCTGTTATAATTTCCTCTTTGCTCTCACATAATCTCCTCTCTCTTTCTCGCTCAGAATACAGATCTACATAGCCGCAATACAATTCCCTCATATATAGCGAGGGGTTTCCTTCTAGGGAAAAGAACCATAAATTAAAAGTAATTTCTGCCATTAGATCATCCACCTAATGAATAGCTCATATTGACTACGAAATTACAATATTTTACAAGGAAATTTTACATCTATTTTTAGCTTCTGAGGTGCTACCCCCGAACCCCCTCCAGTGGGGGGGGGGGCTCATAAAAATCATTGTCGCCCCCCTGGACCCCCTAGTGGCGAACAAAAGGGTAGCATTTCCTCCCCATTACAAACTAGGGTCCAATACGGTGATACCTCTGAAAAAAGAAGATAATCAGGCTCCATAGCCAACACCTAATTCTAAAAGTTGTCTTACTTATGTATTCTTCTTTGATTCTCACTTAGTGATACCTTGATCTTAGGTCTATCTTTGAAAATATATTTCCTCCTTTCCCATGACCAAAGAGGTCATCAATTCTGCTTAGATGGAATTTATTCCTCATTTTGGCTTTATTTAGCTATTTAAAGTCAATGCATAGCCTCAATATTTCATCCTTCTCATTCACAAAAAGAACTAGTTCTCTTATAGTTGTCTTAGTAATATTTTTAATTATGGTGTGATAATTATATAAGGATTCTTTGATATTAGAGTAGTTCCAAGTACTAGTTCAATGGAAAATTCCATATCCCTCTTTGATGAAAAACCTAGTATTTCTTTAAATACATCTTCACATTCCTACAACACTGGAAAATAATTCAAATATCGGCCCTTTGGTTTTGTTTGATTTTTCGACATGAGCTATGTGAAAATCGACATCCTTTCCTAAATAATATAATTAGTTATAACACTGATATCTCCCTTATATAAGCAGGTCTTGAAATTCCCTACACAATACTCTATTTTCCTTCTTCATCAAGACAAGTGAAAGTCTTGTTATGAAATTATAGGATAGCATAATTCTTGTCTAAACAATGGATCCCAATTAAAATATCATAATATGGTAATGGTATGATATTTAGATGAGAATTTACCTTTACTCCTTTCAAATTGGTTTGAGGGACCCAAACAATTTTGTTGAACCTTGTTTTTGTTCTAGTGGCTAGCTAAACCAACCATGATCTTTCAAATCCTGCTTTTCACTAGACTAATATAGGTTCAACGCAACAATGACCTATGTTTGAATCAATCATACTAGAAACATGCTTATTTATAATGTTACCTTCCACCTCAATCATATGGGATTGATGTTTTTCCTAACAATCCTCCTGGACTACATATATTCTTGAAATATTTTTTTCCATGTCCCCCATTATGATAGGCTATAAAGTTGTGTAGATTCCTCATTTTCTCATCTTTGTGAGGAGGGTTTTTGTATGGGTGATTTCCCTTACATCCCCAACATTTGAGTGGTGGTATTCCCATTTTTCCCAATGAACTTTTCATTTTGCAATCATCTTGAGAAAGTTGATTTTGTTGATATGTTTTACTAATGTTTCTATTGAGAGGAGGTTTGAACCCTTTATTTCTCCAATTTGATTTCTCCTTCTTATTTTCCTTCCAATACTTTTGATAAGTATCTCTACATTTTCTTTGCTCATACAAGTACTTGGCCTTTCTAATGGTATTTTCCCAAGTATTAGGTTCATCAAATTGAATTTTTTCTTTGTAGAAAGATGGAATTCCACTTGAGTACGATTGAATTTTCACCTTTTCTCCTTGATAAATCTCACATACCTCAACAATTCCAAGAACCTATTTTTATATACCTACATGGTCATATTTCCCATCTTGAATTCAAAGAATTCCTACATCTTCTTATCACAATAGCGTTATGAAGATATTGCTACTGAAATATTTTTTGAGCTGCTTCGAGGAAATGATTTTTTCATCAATATGTTTGACTTGTTTCAATTGATCCCACCACATAGAGGTGTTTCCTTGAAAATGCCATCTAGAAATTCTAGCTTCTAGATTGGATGAATAATTTTTCAATTAAAAATATTTTCAAATTCCATACAACCATATTTCAATATCATCTCCTATTTTGTTTTCATTGCCAAAGGTTGGTGGCTTAATCTTCTTAAGTTCACCTTGTAAGCTATCCAACACATGTCTTGTTCTTTGATGCATAACAAGGAATACATCTAGGTTTTTCCTTAGCTCTTTAGATGCATAAAAAATCCTAGCAATATGAGTTAATGAGTAGTGATGTCTTTGAGCTCTACTATCAATTCTGGAGTGTCTATATCCTTTGTATTTATCTTTCCTTATATGGCGTCTACCTTCTTCCTTGTGTCTTGAACCTTATCCATTATTAATTTGTCCTGCAACTAATTTATATTTTGCAATAATTGAATATTTATTATATTTTGTTTCTCATGTACTCTTATATTATTTCATTATTAGCTTTGTAACTCTACACTTCCATCTTCAAGCTCTTCATAGTCTCTACAAGTTTTGTTGGCCCCACCTTGCTTCTGTGTCCTATAGAATCTAATTCCTCTTACCTTACTAATGTTTAAATATTTATTTTCTCTTTCATGACTATACACTATCTTTGGATCTTCCATGTTTCAAATATGAAATTATTGAACTTAGCTTAGTCTACTTGTACCCCTAATTCTATAAATGTAAAAAGCATTGTTGTTACAAATTATTTATATTCTAAAAAATTGCATTAATTAGGCTATACGTCATTCTTCATCTCAATGCATGAATATTGCATTGAAGAGTACAAATGCACCAAACTAAATTTTTATCCTTTGGACACATTCTCCTCTAGATCATCTTTTCAATGACTATACTCATGCATCTTTAGTGTCCTGAGCTAAATTTTACATCCTTATAAAGATTGTCATTTCTTGTCAATTTCTCCCCTTTTCACTTTGCAATTACTCTCAAAGGCCACTCTATCACTTTCAAAATAAAATATGTTGAGAATCTGGAAAAAAATTATATCAATTACAAGTACCAAATTGTGAATTTGATGCTCCAACCAAATTCTGTATCAATCCATAAATGTCAGCTTTTCTCTTTATATATTTTCCCCATTTGTAAATATTTAGTGAAATTGAATATCTCTCAAATGTAGAGTAACTTGATGAGTGGGTAAAATGTAGAGTAAATAATTTTGCAGCTTTTGTGATCTGAATCACTTTTCCTCCAAAAATATCAAAATATCTCACTTGATGAGTGGGTAAAATGTAGAGTAAATAATTTGACATGCTTTTGTGATCTGGAATCACTTTTCCTAAAAAATATCAAAATATCCAAATGTGTCTCGGAATAGTGGATTTCAGTGTATTTTTTTGTTTTCATTCCAAATTCCAACCCCCATAGAATTTGACCAAAATCCTAACTTGGTATATTCACACATATTTTTTGGATTCACTCTGAAAGTTTTGTCAAGAAAATGGTTTTTTTTAAAGAATATAACCATATTCTTTAAAACTTACCAATTTGTCATTTTTGGAAATTGAGTAGAATTTTCCATTAGATCTCATTGGCACTTTTGTGCACATTGCAAATTTAATTCCAAATTTCATTGAATTTGGATTTAATTTAGGGCCTGTTTGTTGGCATTATGTTTAGAAGACTTTGGTGATAATGCTTATGTGGGTTAATGATACATCTTGCTACTTACTGTTGGTTGGTCAAGAGGATAATATTGCAGGTTACATGTTGCTGATGTTAATGAGAGATGCTTAAGGTGCAGATCATATGGTGTATGATAGTTGTTGATGACTATCATGGTCTTGTCTAGGTCGTTGGTCATTGTTACAAAAGTCAGACTCGACATGTGCTTAGGGGGAGCATGGACGGATTGATACATCTTAGCATATACCAAGGGGGAGCTCAATCAGAGAATTCAACATGTACTCAGTGGGAGTATGGACAACAAATTGTATATCAAGGGAGAGAATATCTTGGTCCACCCTTTTCCCTTGATGTCAAAGGGGGAGAGTGACTTGGTGTGGTTGTTGCCATCAAGTCCAAAGGGGGAGATTGTTGGCATTATGATACATGTATGATACATGTGTTGTCCTTGATGGCAACTCACTCAGATGACAGATCATAGTACATCAAGTAAATAGTAAAGAATTAATGATCAGAGAGGTATACGCAGGTTCACTATGACAAAGAAGTGTATACACGTGGGTTCACCATATACCAAGTCGCGTATATGTACACACGCACTTTCATAGAAGGAAAGGCGCGTACATGTTGGAAATCTAAGTTTTGGTCCGTGTTATTTGGTCCATGGTATTTGGTCTGAAGTGTTGACCCCAGGTATTGGGTCCAAGGTATTGGTTCTACGTGGTTTTGGACCATGGTATTGAGAGAGGCCTAAACCTATATAAGGAGAAGAAGATCATTAGGCCAAAGGGCAAGAGTGCAAGTGATGAATATCTGATGAAGGGTGAGATCTAGTATGCAGGTTATGGGTATGTGATGCTTTGTTAAGGATGCACCTATGTGGCAAATGAAGGTTGATGAACCGGGATCATGAAGACTAAAATGCTTTATCATTATATGGTATGATCATGAATAGATCTGAATATTGACCCATGTCTTACCTTTTATATCTTATGTTCTAGGTATATCTGAAGTTTGAAAATTGCAGCAAAGGTATAAGTAATTATTTTCATATCTATACGTGGGTTCCCTTTGGTGAAAGAGCGTATACACGCTGGTTCAACACAACCAAGTAGCGTATACATTATGAGATTTGATATTTGAGGTTGCTGTTGGTTCTAGTGGTTGTTGCAGAGTTCTAGATTCTACTCTGTGTTCTGGTGACTGTGTTGATGACAGGGTTTCAGTGATTCAGTTGTTGGGTAATTTAGAGATTGATAATGCAGATATAGTTGATGGTTGTATTGCAATGGTGATTGTTTTGTATTGATGGATCCAGTCTAAAAATTTATGAAATGTGGTCCCTGGAAGAAAAGAGAAGGTTGTAGCCTTTTGTAGGTGAGCATCTACATACTGGTACATCAGCTAGTACAAGAGCTAGGGGGTTGTAGCTCCCTTCCAGTAGTAGCTGGAGAACGAGAGAAGGTTGTAGCCTTCTGCAAGTGGGTGCTTGTGTACTGGTATGAGTCTGCGCCAGTACAAAATTGTAAAAAGAAGTTTCTTATTAAAAGGAAGATAGAGACGATTACAACAGGTGGTTTTCACTCACATTGGGTTTCCACCTTATATCATGGTGTTCATGTGTGCTTCTTATGTGTGATGATCTGTTTTGTTTTACTACACCTGTTTACTGTTTATATGGTTAATAATGTTCTGATGCACTCATTAAAGATCAACTAACTGAATCATAAGTTTGTTGGATATATGCTAGTTTCATTAAACACAGTTGCGTATACACGTGGGTTGCCTTAACTGAAGTAGCATATATGAATATGATAATGGAAATGAAAAGGTTATTGATTTGATAATACTGATTCAACCCCCCCTAGTATTATTTCCAACACTGTTATGGCACATACAAGATTTTGGCTCCAAACTTCTTTTAACACCATATTCTTATTAGTGTGGCAATTGGCTAACATGTCGTGATATGTTTCTACTAATATGGCATTGATGTCCACTTGTTAGCATTTGATTCAACAACATTATCATCTCCCTTTGTGAGCTGAAAAACTCTTCCAATGACAATGACCAAAATTGTTCTTTAACAATGACATTTAAAATGCTTCTTCCATCAACAATCTATAAAGTGCACTTCAATGATCCCCAAAATACAAATTGCACTTCGATGGTCCCCAAAATGGTCTTATTGGCAATTTCAAACCAATGTTTTTTCAAAAAAAAAAAAAAAATCAGTTTCATTGTTGACTCACAAAATGCACTTTGAAAACTTGCAAAATGGATTTTCCCTCCATGAACTTAAAAAAACATTTTAAATGGCAATGTTGAAACGAAAACCCAAAAAATAAAACATTATAACACCATGCCTCTTTGCATTTATAATAAATACTTATTTTTATTTTTTGGCAACAATATCTTGCTATTCATTATTGAATCAAAAATACATACAAAAAGCATGCTCAGCCTAGAGCACAACAAACCATGAAGGTTAACTATGAAGTACTGACATCAAACCAAAAACATAGATTTGCATAACCATATATCCAGTCTTCCAAAAAAAAATCCAAAAAAGAAACAAACTTTTATCATATAATAAATGTTCTTTATTGGACACCATGCCTTTTTGTAGATATAATAAACAAGTGATTGTTGGAGAGGTATAGAATTTTACGGTACAAGAAATCATATAAGCATTTGTATAAGGAGTTGTCTTTAGTGCTACTTTTTGGACTTTCCATAATCGGGCGTAAAAATTTGAGGTGAAATCTTGATTTGTGTTATTTAAATTGGTTTTTTTACTGTATATATGGATTTATCACCCTAAAAATCTGATAGGGCACTTCGATTGTGCAAGGTTTACCCGTCAAACTTGTGATTTCAAAAAATTCCTGTAGGGTTTTAGAAAAATTAGACCGAAAAAACCCACACAAAAACCCACCGGAAAATCACACTAAAAACAACTCTTTATATAATCATGAAAAATCTAAATTAAAAAAAGAATGGATTATGCTAATATTTATTTATAATTCTTGTCGTTTACAAAAATTCTATGTACCACCAACTTTAGAACCTTTCATTAATTATTAAAAATATATATTTTAATTTCAGTCTTTTCCTGCGTAATTAAATTTAGAAATTATACTAAATATTTTAAGCTCACTTTTTTTCAGGAAAGTAAAAACACAATGGTGAAGCCTAGGTGAATCAAACAAGCATAACTAAATTCAAAAATTATATTTATGGCGTAAGGCGTTCCCTCTGAAATCAACTCCCCTCTTTTTTTACCTGTCTTATTATAATCCCTCAGATCTGATGTTAGACAATTAAATTGGGAAGATCTGATGTTAGACAATTAAATTGTTTCCCACCGTTAATCAAAAATAACTGTTGAAACTTAATATTTTTCTTGGAGCACATAATCTTTTTCTTGGAACATGATTGAGATAAGGTAGCCATGGCTGACCTTGCATAATATTGTCCTCCTCTCTGTATTATCCATGAAAATCCCAGGTCCTCTCTGTCTTATCCATGAAAATCCCAGGAAGCGCAGAAACCCTCCTCTCTGTGTTTCGCCCCTGTCTAGCAATTTTCCTGCTTGTCTCTTCCAAAGAGGGTTTGTTGCTTGTCCCTGCCAAAGAGGTTTCCTGTCCATGAAATGTCTCATTCCACACCTCCACCATGGTATTCCATTCATTAAGCTAGCATTTTCCTGCCATCATCTCATCTCGGTTCCCCATTTTCCCTTTTAGAATACAAAACAAAACACCTAGTTCCATATTTGGTTACGTTGTAACGAGTTTCTATTTTGTGGCAAGATCCTTGGAGCTCTGGCCTGGTTACTTACAAGCAGATTAGAGATTTCTGGCATATACTTGTAGTCGGTTATTACAGGGTTTGTGCTGTTCAATTTCTATTGGATTTTTGGGATTCTGAAATTTTAGTGATTTTAATAAAATTGTGGCTCGACCTGTGATAGGCAAAGGCAGGTAGTAAGCATTTTCGGCATAAATTTATTGCAAAGGCAGGTAGCAGGTATTTTCAGGATAGATTGAATGATTTTCTACTGTCAAATGGTTTCGTCCATGGCTTGCGTTGCAAATATCCTAGGAAGCGCAGAAACGATCCTCTCGATGTTCGCTCCCATTTTCCTTCCTGTCTAGCAAGTTTATTGCTTGTCGCTACCAAAAAGGGTTTCGTTTCCTGCTTGTCGTTGCTAGAAAGGGTTTCGTGTCCAGGAAGTGTCTCATTCGATGCCTCCACCATCGTATTCCATTATGCCAGACTTAGAAAATTTTTATGTTCTCCGGGATATTCCTTTTCAACCTAGGTATCTAAAGCAAATCAACTTGCATCCATATGACAAAGACACCGAGAGCAAAGAGCCATGGGCCGCAGATAAAAAATTGCAAACAGATGTTGATCAACTAATAAACACTGACAATTTCTACAACACAGAGTTGCCCATTGGAGGAGAACAACAACACAGATGCATTGGTAAAGATGAAGGAGAATGTGGTATTCCTGCTACAAGCAATATATGGAAAAACTCATCCTTTGAAAAGCACATGCCTAGTCCAACTTCAGAAAATGATTTGTTAAATTTTCCACCCAAGAAGGTGAAGATTGATAAATGTGATAATAGCATTAATAGTAGTAGCGCTGCTAGAGTGAGTGGAAGAAATCATAGAAGTTGCCTTGCCTCTAGGTCATCTTCCAGGCAAAGTTCTTTAGTATCAGGAGCTGCAAAAAATTATTATCATCCAAGAGTGGAAGGGAATGCAAAATACAGAGCTTCTGATGGGACATTCGAATTATCCCTTTTTGCTTCACAACCATTTGTTTTTCAAACTGATGCATCGCAAGGGTATGCGTCAGGTTCAAAAGGAAATCTATCAAATGAACAGATAATTGAGAAAGACAGAATACATATTGGTGCTTATGACAGATTCTTAGATTCATCCTTAGTTCCGCAGTCAATCTCGGTATTGCCTAAGCAGAGTGCACAAAGTGAACTACCTGCTCTTCTTATGGCTGTAGAAAGTGCAGAGTCAGAGCAGGCTTGTAAAAGTTGACGGCTCAGGTATACGACTTTGCTATTGTGTATATATCAAAGTGGGTTATTGTTTTTTTTTCTTTTAGTTTTGCTAGCCTTTATGTACAAATGTTCTTCTTTCCTTCACTACAGTGAAATGAGATTACATTAGTTTGCTATTTTTATCGAATTCACATATTTGGTACATTTAAAAGGAATTTCCTCAACATACTTTGCCTTACCATAATTGAATGGCATTCAAGATTCTAAAAGTGTTTTCATAATGACATGGATTAAAGAATATTCTTTCTGGTTTCTAGAAGATTTGGCAAAATTATGTATACTCTGATCATTCGAACAGGGGGAATCAAGCATATGCAGAAGGAGATTTTTCTAAAGCTGAAGAATATTATACTCAAGGGATAAGCTGCATCTTGCCAAGTGAGAAGTCAGAAAGCCATATTAGGGCATCAGTGCTATGCTATAGCAACCGTGCAGATACTCAGATGGTTGTTTGTAGATGTAGAGATGCACTTCCAGGCTGTATGCAGGCTATGGACATAGATCCCAACTTTGTGAAAGTCTGACTTAGAGCTGCAATGTGAGACAATTTCCCTTGCAATGGCTATTGGCTATAATTTCTTTTTGATACTGATTGTATAAGTTTTGTGCAAATAACTAACTATTAAAATTCTGACATTCTCTTTTAATTCTTTAATAATTCACTTTAATGGAAGAGCAATTTATGTCCATAAATCTTCTAAAAATTGTCATTCACATATGTTAAAAGATATCTTTCGATTTCCATACAATGTTCCCACAAAATTCTTCATAGTGTTGCAGATTGTTTGACAAAAACAACAGTGATTGTCACCAAAATCTTCACAATATTGTAGATAGTTTGATCAAACAATCATGAATTTCACATAACTCTCCCCACAATTTTCACAAAACTCTCCACAATGTTGTGGATGGTTTGACTAAAATAACCATAAATTTCCCAAAAAAGTATCCACAACTATAAAAAACTTCTTTGAATTCCCCAGAACATCCCCTGGAATATCTCCAAAGTTTTATCATCTTTGAATTCCCTAGAACATCCCCTGGAATTTCTCCAAAGTTTTATCATCTTTGAATTCCCCAGAACATCCCCTGGAATTTCTCTAAAGTTTTCTCAGAAACTTGGAAAACAAAACACAATGCATTTACAGCAACCAAAATGAATACTCTCACAGATTGATCGTAAAACCAAAAACTAAGGAGAAATATTTGATACACAACAATGAGCCTACATATCCTCCATGGGAGGTGACGAGAGCGGATAAAAAAAATTAATTGTTGGATCAGGTGTTGCAGTCATTACATAGACCTGACATCTCACTATGGCCTTCTTTCCAACCCTGAAACGTGGCATCAATGTAAACCCTACAATTGTAGGGTTTGGCTTCTCAGGAAGCTGCTGGACATTAACTTCACTTACAACACTATTGTCAACATCATGATTCATATTCAAAGATTTCAATCTATCCATGCAGGAACCCTCAAAATCCACCCCCTCTCTTGACATGAAAGATAGACAGAGGCGGGTCAAAATAAAATGCAAGCCTGTGAACCAACAACACAGACTTGGCAAATTTGAGGAATAGGTTGTAAAATTGGCTCCTCGGGTGGAGTCCCCTGCCTATCTGGTGCCTATGATCCAAATTTCCAAAGAAGGATTCTTCCATTCTGGGATGCACTACATTGAGAAATTTCTTCATACATAATTCCCAAACAAGATGTCTGGTGTGATAATGGACTCTAGCTATGATGGCTCCATGTTTTGCATGTCCAAAAACTGTCTGAAACAATCATTTCTGTGCTTCTCAAGATCTATAATGGATGATAGGCTCCCAATGAAATAGAAATTCTCATTCTCAAATCCACTTAACATTCTCATGCAGACATAGGATTGAAATGCCAACTTTTTGTGGCTTTCCATGGTGTAGTTTATGCCTTGTTGTATGCTATTAACTGCTGCATCTAGATCCCACTCAGCAGATTTCATCAGAGAAATTAGGGATTTGGTGAAACCCCTGGTTGATTCTCTCATCTTCTGCACACTTGTCTCCAACAATTTAATTGTAGGACCATCCCCAACATTCAGAGACGACGAATCTCTAGCACTTTTCCTTCTTTCTGATCTTCTATGTTCACCCTTTCTCAGTTAACATTTTCCAATGCCTTATTCAAGCTTTCAATCTCAGAATTCTTTTGTGCAATCGGAATATGGGCTACCTGTAACTTTGAATAAGAGGTTTTCAGATGAGATACAAAGGAAAATGTCTCCTTCAATAGGTCTTCCATGGCCCTTATTCTGTGAACCAGAATTTCATGATA
Organism: Pinus tabuliformis; assembly: GCA_031772625.1. Taxonomy (NCBI): domain Eukaryota; kingdom Viridiplantae; phylum Streptophyta; class Pinopsida; order Pinales; family Pinaceae; genus Pinus; species Pinus tabuliformis. The sequence goes on along the minus strand of CM062807.1, from coordinate 186,855,817 downwards.
AAAAATTGTACCATCTGCTTGGTTTATCAGAAGCTCTTTCTCATTTTCCTTCAATGACTTTGATGCTACATCCTTGGAAGCCTCTGGGTTAAATCCGTCACAACCCAAATTGTACTGATATAATATTATGGGCTCAATAACGCTGCCTCTTGCTGGTTTCAGGCATGATCCTTTTGTCTTCTAAACAATGTGGGTAAAATGGGAACCTGCTGTAGAGCACATTTGATCAGAGGCTAGGCACAAAATTCTCAACAGAGAGCTGTGGAGCTTTCAAGAATGTAATTAATATTCCACTTTTTAGATTTAGTTAACGTTTTGCTGTTTTGGGCTCTAAGTAATGTAATTAATATTTCTTAAGTTCAACGGTTGCATTTAGTTAAGAGTTGATATAGCAATTCCATTATTGTTTTTTTTGCTTTTAGTTTTTCTAGCCTTTATGTACAAACGTTCTTCTTTTCTTCACTACAATGAAATGAGATTACATTAGTCAGTTATTTTTATCGAATTCACATATTTGGTACATTTAAAAGGAATTTCCTTAACATACTTTGCCTTTACCATAATTGAATGGCATTCAAGATTCTAAAAGTGTTTTCATAATGACATTGATTAAAGAATATTCTTTCTGGTTTCTAGAAGATTTAGCAAAATCATGTATACTCTGATCATTCGAATAGGGGGAATCAAGCATATGCAGAAGGAGATTTTTCTAAAGCTGAAGAATATGATACTCAAGGGATAAGCTACATCTTTCCAAGTGAGAAGTCATAAAGAAATATTAGGGCATTAGTCCTATGCTATAGCAACCGTGCAGCCACTCGGATGGATGTTGGTAGATTCAGAGATGCACTTTCAGGCTGCATGCAGGCTATGGACATAGATCCCAACTTTGTGAAAGTCTGACTTAGAGCTGCAAGGTGAGACAATTTCCCTTGCAATGGCTATTGGCTATAATTTCTTTTTGCTACTGATTGTATAAGTTTTGTGTGACTTACTAACTATTAAAATTCTGACATTCTCTTTTAAGTCTTTAATAATTGACTTTAATGGAAGAGCAATTTATGACCATAAATTTTCTAAAAATTGTCATTCACAGATGTTAAAAGATATCTTTCGATTTCCATACAATGTTCCCACATAATTCTTCATAATGTTGAAGATTGTTTGACTAAAACAACAATGATTGTCACCAAAATCTTCACAATATTGTAGATAGTTTGACAAAACAATCATGAATTTCACAAAATTCTCCCCACAATTTTCACAAAACTCTCCACAATGTTGTGGATGATTTGACTAAAATAACCATAAATTTCCCAAAAAAGTATCCACAAGTATAAAAAACATCTTTGAATTCCCCAGAACATCTCCTAGAATTTATCCAAAGTTTTATCAGCTTTGAATTCCCAAGAACATCCCCTGGAATTTCTCCAAAGTTTTCTCATCTTTGAATTCCCCAGAACATCCCCTGGAATTTCTCCAAAGTTTTCTCAGAAACTTGGAAAACAAAGCATAATGCATTTATGACAACCAAAATGAATACTCCCACAGATTGATCCTAAAACCAAAAACTAAGGAGAAGTATTTGATACACAACAATGAACCTACAGATCCTCCATGGGAGGTGCTGAGAGCGGATCAAAAACATTAATTGTAGGATCAGGTGTTGCAGTCATTATATAGACCTGACATCTCACTATGGCCTTCTTGCCAACCCTGAAACTTGGCATCACTGTAAACCCTACAATTGTAGGGTTTGGCTTCTCAGGAAGCTACAGGACATTACCTTCACTTGCAACAGTATTCTCAACATCATGATTCATATTCACAGAATTCAAGCTATCCATGTAGGAACCCTCGAAATCCGCCCCACTCTTGACATGAAAGATAGACAGAGGTGGGTAAAAAGAAAATGCAAGACTGTGAACCAACCACACAGACTTGGAAAATTTGAGGAATAGGCTGTAAAATTGGCTCCTAGGGTAGAGTCCCCTGCCTATCTGGTGCATGTGCTCCAAATTGCCAAAGAAGGATTCTTCCATCCTGGGATGCACTACATTGAGAAATTTCTTCAAACAAAATTTCCCAAACAGGCTGTTTGGTGTGAGAATGGACTCTAGCTCTGATGGCTCCATGTTTTTCATGTCCAAAATCTATTTGAAACAATCATTTATGTGCTTCTCAGGAACTATAATGGACGACAGGCTCCCAGCCAAATAGAAATTCTCGTTCTCAAATCCACTGAACATTCTCATGCAGAAATAGGATTGAAATGCCAACTTTTTGTGGCTTTCCATGGTGTAGTTTATGCATGGTTCTATGCTGTTAATTGCTGCATCTAGATCCCACTCAGCAGATTTCATCAGAGAAATTAGGGATTTGGTGAAACCTCTGGCTGATTCTCTCATCTTCTGCATGCTTGTCTCCAACAATTTAATTGTAGGAACATCCCCAACATTCAGAGACGACGAATCTCTAGCACTTTTCCTTCTGTCTGATCTTCTATGCTCACCCTTTCTCAGTTAACATTTTCCAATGCCTTTTTCAAGCTTTCAATCTCATAATTATTTTGTGCAATCTCAATCTGTAGAGCCCTTGTTGAAGTCTCCTCATAGCTTAACCCAATCTGGTTCTCAGAACCACTGGAGTCTCCACTGGCAATATTTTGCTTATAATATTACTTCTGTTCTAAGAGCTTTTTCATTTCCCTGATCACCTCCTTATTAGCCACCTCTAGCTTCTCTGCATCATAAGGAATATGGGCCTCCTGTAACTTTTCATAAGAGGTTTTCAGATGAGACACAGTGGAAAATGTCTCCTTCAATAGGTCTTCCATGGCCCTTATTCTGTGAACCAGACTTTCATGATCAGAAATTGTACCATCTGCTTGGTTTATCAGAAGCTCTTTCTCATTTTCCTTCAATGACTCTTATGCTACATCCTTGGAAGTCTCTGGGTTAAATCCTTCACAACCCAAATTGTACTAATATAATATTACAGGCTCAATAACGCTGCCTCTAGCTTGTTTCAGTCAGGACCCTTTTGTCTTATGGACAAAGTGGGTAAAATGGGAACCTGTTGTAGAGCACAATTGATCAGAGGCTGGGCACAAAATTCTCAGCAGAGAGCTCAATATGGGGTGGATCTTTCAATAATGTAATTAATATTCCACTTTCTAAATTTAGTTAACGTTTTGTTGTTTTGGGCTGTAAGTAATGTAATTAATATTTCTTAAGTTCAATAGTTGCATTTAGTTAAGCGCTGATAGAGCAATTCGAGCGATGAGATTTATTTCATAGCAGTTTCCTTCATTGTTCAAGGTGGATTTCGTAATCACAATCTCTCCTTGGGAATATGTGATGGTTTCTTAAGGACTCCAACCACTGTTGGACTGTGTATCGAAAACACAAGTAACAACAAAAGTTGAATGGTTACAATTTTGATTGACACTTCTGTTCCATATAATGGTGATCAATTAGTTGAAACACAGCGTTGCGGGTACATAGTCTTAGAAATACATCTTAACAACGAAGGTTTTGAAGAAAATGATGATCTGGCATATGTAAATAGTATTGTTGTTTTTGTCCTGACCTGATTTGGTCCAATAACGACGAAGCCTTTTGTAATTCCTTTTGTGACCACATCAAACCAATGAATATGGCAGATTATAATATTATTATTATTTTAGAACATGCGTGGTGGTGTTACATCCTACTTACCTCTATGACCACTGGAGATTTTTGGAAGTTTCCTTGTGTTTTGTGTGTATCTTAATTATATTTGAAGTTTCCAGAATTGATGTTTATGGTAATTAAGCTTTTGGAAGTTTCCTCGTGTTTTGTGTGTATCTTAATTATATTTGAGGTTTCCATAATTTATGTTTATGGTAATTGGTATTTTGGTTTATTTTAGTTTTATATATATCTATTTTAGATAGTTTTGTATATAAATAAACATTGAGTTCTATGCTTTCTAGTAAAAAAAACAATATCATAATATAATTTTATCAGTTAATTTTTTTTTACATAATTAATTATTTATATTTTATTTTTCAATTTAGATTATTTTTTGGATTACCATTTATATATTGATATCTGAATTATCATTGTGAAGAAACATAAAAGCTTTTATGTGTTATAAATAAAGAGAATAAAATGATATGCAATTTTTCTTTTCATTTCATGGGTCAATGCAGTGGGTATAACTGCATTCTCTGCTCTTGACGCATCTACAGCTGAGATGGTAGTTGGCATGAATAATAGGTCAATTCTAAAATTTCCTGATTCCATACAATCTTCCCGCTTTTCCTTCGCCCCACCGTGCCCCATCTGCAACCACCCCTCCAAGTAATCCTCCTTTTCTTCCTCAGTCGCACCCTACCCCACATGCAACAACACCTCCCCCTCACTCATCTCCCATCATCTCTTTACCACCGTTGCCATTCTTTGAGGCATCTACCTGTTCTTACGAATAAGTTAAACTTCCATGCATGCAATTTATTAAAATGGGTAATTGTTTGTGCAAACAATAACCACTCAGCAATAGCAATGCAGTGTTAATAGTAGGATATTTTGGAATATACACTTAGAAAGATGTCATTTTACATTTGATTTTTTTTTTAAAGGTGTTGGTTTACTCTATCATAATTAAGTTGTTGACTGGCAATAAGGAAGTCATAATTAACTGGAAACTTATCATAATTGAATTGTCAATTGGTAGTGAGAAACTAAATTGTCAATTGGCAGTGAGAAACTAAAAATGTGAGTTGGCTCTTACTCATCAACATTATTTAAATAAAATCATATTACCAAAATAATCTGTGGTAGTCTGGAAATGGTAACCAACCTATTTTCCTAGTTCTTAATTGATAAAAAACAATTGTAGATATTAGTCCTACCAAAAGAGGAGTCCATCCCCCTATAGTACCCCAAAGATACCCAGTATTCCCTGTCTTCCATCATAATCGAGGCTAAGTAGAGGTCATGTGGTATCAAGTATCTATTTCAACCTAGATTTATACAAGATGAAGCTAGGATACTCTACTAGATACTCAGGCTAGATGTTATTAGAAACCACATGACACGCTAGAGTTCTCTTCCTCAGTCGCACCCTGCCCCACCTGCAACAACTCCTCCCACTCACTCATCTCCCATCAACTCTTTACCAATGTTTCCATTCTTTGAGGCATCTGCCTATTCTTATGAGTAAGTTAAACTTCCATGCATGCAATTTATTAAAATGGGTAATTTTCGGTGCAAACAATAACCACTGAGCAATAGCAATGCAGTGTTAATAGTATTATATTTTTGAATAAACACTTGGAAAGATGCCATTTTACATTTGAATTTTATTTCTTTAAAGGTGTTAGTGTTCTCTATCATAATTAAGTTGTTGACTGTCAAAAAGGAAGTCATAATTAACCGGAAACTTATCATAATTGAATTGTCAATTAGTAGTGAGAAACTAAAAATGTGAGTTGGCTCTTACTCATCACCATTATTTAAATAAAACCATATCACCAAAATAATCCGTGGGTAGTCCAGAAATGGTAGCAAACCTATTTTCCTAGTTCTTAACTAATCAAAAACAATTGTTGATATTAATCCTACCAAAAGGGCAGTCCAGCCCCCTATAGTACCCCAAAGATACCCAATATTCCTTGTCTTTCGTCACAATTGAGGCTAAGTAGAGGTCATGTGGTATCAAGTATCTATTTCAACCTAGCTTTATACAAGATGAAGCTAGGATACTCTACTAGATACTAAGGCCAGATTTTATTAGAAACCACATGACACGCTAGAGCTAGAGCTATGATTCCGATTGTTGCAAATAATACAAAATTATTTTTGGAATTCCATTCAAAACTTATTATTATTGTGTTTATGTAAACTTATAATTGATATTATTAATGGTTTTATGTTAAAATATTATTATTTATTAATATTTTTATGTTTGGTGATTATTGTTTGACATACCTTAAAATTATGACATTCTCTGTTAATTCTTTAATAATTGACTCTAATGGAAGAGCAATTTATGACCATAAATTTTCTATAAATTGTCATTCGCAGATGTTAAAAGATATCTTTCGATTTCCATACAATGCTCCCAAAAGATTCTTCATAATGTTGCAGATTGTTTGACTAAAACAACAATGATTGTCACCAAAATCTTCACAATATTGTAGATAGTTTGACAAAACAATCATGAATTTCACAAAATTCTCCCCACAATTTTCACAAAACTCTCCACAATGTTGTGGATGATTTGACTAAAATACAATTTTTGAAAGACATTTTGTTTACTCATTTTCAACTTCAATGATTCTTTATATGTCACAATGCTTCTCAAATTTATGCCTTACAGTGTTTCCTTTGCAAAAGGAAACGCCGTAAGGCAATAGCATATAGCACTAATTAATGTTTTTTTGACAACTCTTGAAAGCCAGAAAAATATCAACAAAAGGCAAAGACCATGCTACAATGAAATCTTACTGTAATACTTATTCCTTGAGCTTTACAAATCATGAGGCATATGTTGAAGTTAAAGATGCATGAAGATTTTTTATCTTGGGAATATGTTGTTCTATGTTATATTTTCTTTAGGCACTCTTGTTGCCAACCTGAAGAATCTTAAGATTGTACTATAATGAACCTAACTTTTGTACAAATCCTACTTCCATATTGATGAGGGTTTTATATAGATGTTGTTAACAATTTTATGCTGATTTTATTTCATACTCACTGAGTATTTTTTTTTCTTTGTGGGTTCTTGACCTATTAAAGATTGTTTAATCTACTAAGTTTTTTACATTGTATTTTTGAGTGTCTTAGAAGGAAGTGATTTATATTTCAGTGGTTGATTTAAAGTTGGTAGCTTTTGTTCTTTGTGAAGATAGTAAAAAATATATGGAGAGGCTACTTTTATCACTTCAAAGGTAGTGAAAAGAAAGTTATTGAGAAAAGAGCTTGTGTTCTTTGTGTTATATAAAGAGGTGACTTTTATCACTTCAAGGGTAGTAAAAACAAGGTTATTGAGAAATGATAAAAGAGTTTTTGTTCTTTGTGCAGATAGTAAAAAATATATGGACAGGTGACTTTTATCACTTCAAGGGTAGTAAAAAGAAGGTTATTGAGAAAAGAGATTTTGTTCTTTGTGGAGATAGTAAAAAATATATGGAGAGGTGACTTTTATCACTTCAAGGGTAGTAAAAAGAAGGTTATTGAGAAAAGAACTCCAGTATTGAGAGAGATTTGGTAGCAGCTGTGGAATTGGTGAACATGTCTTGCTTTGTGGTGTTGGCTATTGGGCATAGCTTTCTTGATCTTGTATAGAAGAAAGTAAATTTGCATTTAGCTTATATTACATTAACCATGATATTGCCAACATTTGTAGAGAAAATTATAATATTGGCGTGCTTAATTAATTCTAGAAACTATATTAAATGGTTTAAACCCAACCCAAATCTGAAGAAAACTAAATTTAACGACAATAATGATTCTATTGGATATTCTTGGAGAAACGGATGTCTGTGCTTTATCCTTCTCAGCAACATGAATGGAAGTCAACGAAAGTTCACATTATTTTGGCGGTATTCCAAATATTCTGACTTTTGGTTTCTTTGTTAACTTTTTCCTTTCTTAAAAGTCTAATGGAGCATGTAATACAGTCAAAGAATCAACTCAAGAGCTTGACAATATTTCATAAAAGTCTATTGGAATAGAGTTGAAGAATCCATTGAAAAGCTTGACAATATCATTTACAAATACTGAAATTTATACATAGATCGGGTTGTAGAAACTACAACTACTGCTTAAATTTATTGATTTTCACTGATTATTAACTTTTCGCTGACTAAGGAACCTTTAACATTATTAATGGCATGCACTATATCGAAATATGAAAATGTGTGATTATTGTTTTAACATTTTTCCTTAATCATGATCTATACTTTAACTTGTATGTGTCAGCTACGTTTATAAACATGACTCAAATATTTCATTTTGACTTTCTTGAACTTGTTTTTCCAAAATGCTTTCTTTAACACCCCAAGTTGCATATTTAACTTGTGTTATTGTTTTTACATATTATTTTATTTTCTATTGTGACTTTGTCATCAAATATTCGATAAAGAACATTAAAGAATTATGGCTCGGTGGTCAGAACATTTTTTTAAGTAATGAATATTAAGAGTTAAATTGTTATGGACAAGCACTAAAAGAAACATTTGTTAACCTCCTGAAACAGTTAAGGTGGTTACTCACCTATCTCCTCAAAAGAGGAATTTGAGGGAGGCTTGGGGGGCTGGAGAATAAAGGAGAGGAAAATATCAGATTGGTCAAGAGAGCAGAACACTAATATCAGAAATTCCTTGAACTCGGTGGAATAAACCAGTGGGGTAATCTTAGTACAGTCATAAAGGTATGTGACTTGAGGTTGGACAGTTAGTCCTAACACCCAAGATACCACACTGTGACAAATTTCATAACTATTGTTCGAAGGAGGAAGAGCTCAGGGGAGAGTCTGGACATAATTTCCAGACTCACGACTTGGTGGTGAGATCTTCCCGCAGCTATAAGCTACAAGGCAGTGAACAGATAAGCACCTAAACTTTTATATTTTAATGATTAATAAAAAAATGGTGTTGTTAGTGTTGTAGATGATTATTAACAGATGAAATATTATAAATATTATGTCTATGTTAGGTAATAAAGAGTCATATGTTATGTGTATTAGGCTAGAACGAAATAAACTATGTACTTGAACAAAGAACCATTACCATTCTGTGTGTGCAATAACTGCAATCTAGACAAAATATAATTCAAATAATGCATGAAAAACACGAATTAAAAACCCGGCAATCTCTCAAATAGTCACATGAGGGAAAAAGAAAAATTGCATACATGCAAACAATGTCGAAAGTATAGGGCGAATCTAGTCATTCCTATCAATATTAACCAAACACCATTGCAGAATCAATGGTCGGGCTATACACAGACAAGTCCCAACAGAACATGTTGTTGTAGCCTCCACATAATCATAATTTAATTAAAAATAATCAATGCACAGACTTTGTGGAGACTTGATACAAATTGAGACAATCAAACATAACCAGCATAGAAGTTCGAACGGAATTCAAGTTATCATCTATTGACCAAGAAAGCATTACTTTCAACCTTGCCATTGACACAAGATTCAACTTTTGAAGAATTTACCAGCAAAAATTCATTATGCAGGAAATCATAAATTAAACAAGCATCAAACCCTCGATTGGGTTAGTCGATCAACCATGTATCGAATTGTTCCCATAGGGAACTATATCTAACCTCGGTTCACAATTTAGTAAAAAAAAATAATACATTAATCCTTATACCAAGAGGGGTTCATAAATTATAAGCACAGTCGGATTCCAAGCCATTGTTAAAAACCCATTCGGGCCCCAGGCATGATAGCCTCCAAAGCACCAGTACCTAGGAAAGCCAGGGCAATGCCTCAAATGGACAATCTCATGAGAAATAGTGAGGCAACTGAAAGGTTTGTGGAAAGATAAATCTGTCGCGGGTTCAGTATTAAAACCAACCTGGAAGGCAACAGAGACAAAAGAAGCATGAGTACATTGCTCTCTGAGGCCGAAATGCTACGAAGGAGTGTTTAGCGAGAGGAGGTGCCTGCAACCCAAAATCAAAATGATGTTAGGAGGAACCTCACCAACAACAGTGATAATTGGTAGATAAATACTAAACCAAAAGGTTACCTATGAGATAGCCCTGGAGTTGTGAATCCCACCTGCACCGATAAGCCATGAACCTGAGGTTAGACTCCGCTCATTTATCTCTGACGAGGACATAGATCCCAAAACTCTGTGAATATTGCAGACCTTACCCGGGTGAGGAAAAACATTTCCGAATTCACTTCTATCCGAGGATAACTAGCTGGCAAAAGTAGGAACCATGTTGTTGGGAAAAGTATCCATTTGGAATGCCCCTATCCCACTCTAAGGTGTGATAGTGCCTTAGCAACAAACAAGGAAAACTAATTGAGTATTTCTTCTTTATGAAATGTAAATGAGGAGAAAGGATGTAACTAACCTGTGTCTTCCGCTAGTTTGTTGATCCAATCACTCCTCTCTTCAGTGGCTCTCAGCTCCTTGCTCCTTCACTGGCCCAGCTTCACCGAATTCCTGCAAGATCACAAGAGAGAGAAACTACACGAAGATATAGATATACATTCATAAAAAGCTCAAGATCAGATTAAGCTAAACATGTAAGCATAACAAAACATCATTGGTACATAGCATGTAGGAGAAACTCAAACAGTTTATTGATAGAATAAGAAAGTCCAAGAGGAGATACAACCAAGTGAGTTCCGATCCAGCATCTACCTCCCAGCAAAGGAATCCCTTCCTCTCCTCCAACAAAGCATAAATCACCCAATGTACTAATCTCAATCTCAAACCAACAACAATTCTCTGCAAAGTACAAAATTCCAGCCTCCTGAACCTCTGGGTGAGAGATCCATATATAGATGTAAGCAGAGAGGATGAGTCAGCTTATGTTTTGACTTGTGGCTTCTCTCTGTCAGTTCTTGCTTCCACTTGGAGGTTGAGAGCCTCTTACTCATCACTAGTCGAATTCATTGAGGCAAGTGTCATTGGAGAAGATTATGGAAGCTTCCATGGTCTTCCCACCTCGTTGAATGAGCTTGCCATTTGTCATTTCCCGCTCAGCGCACCCTGGTAGTGCTTCCACCTGCATTGCAATGCACCTAGCCAATGTAGCCTCTGCATTTCAACGCAGGCAGCTAGTGGAGCCTCTGAATTGATCCTGAATTGACTGTTTTTGAGTTGTTTTTGGTGGAGAACTTCTGGGAGAAGCTGTCATTGGTTGACCTTGTTCCTTTAGGGGCAGGAACAACTCTTTTAGGGACTTTGGATCCCTTGGATTATGGACATTTCATGCTCAATGCTGTAAGGCACAAAAACGTCTATAACAGTTGCCCCCTAAAGTGTGAGGCCGTTTATCGGGTGAAATGCTGTATTAGGAGGATCCGAAGTTCATTCAATGCTGGGAGGAGACCTGTAATAAGATACAATACAATACATTATTTTTCATACTGTTTTCATGATCTAGCTGAGGCGGGCATTCCCATGCTCAGTTTTATAAATTCATTTTTCTGTACATAGGACAGACAATCGTCTGATGGTAGACTGACGATTTTGATGAAATCATCATCCTTTTGGTAGGATGATTATCTGTGCTGCAATGTTGTACATGTCAATGTCTTTATTTTTCCTGAATATATATCGCAGCCCGGATGGATGAAACTAGATCCGGGGTCTTCAATCTCGTCCGACCTTCACTCTAAGTACAAGTCGATCCATGCGAGAAATGTTCTGAAGTCGAACATGGAAAGACATCGCTTGATTACCAGTCAATGATGTAAATCGTTAACAAGCACGAGAGGAATCACCGATAATGATAATGACCCTCAAGGTACTGCAGTACAATTCACGTGGTGTGAATAAAGGACTTGGCGTCGAACACCACGCAAAATCTTTCGGTCGAAGGTCATTGATGTATACCTGTCGCCGGAAGTGAGAAACTTGCCACTGAGGCATGCAAGCTTCAAAGTACTGAATGGGGTGTTCCTAGATCAACTTCTTGGATAATGAGCTGATGTCGACAAGAAGCGATCCGTCAAAGGAGGGCCTTGATGTATCCCACATCAGTGACATGGAACGGAGCAAATGATTTTTATGGAGGTGAAAACGATCTGATGATATATGGTTCAGGGTGGCGGTCATGAAAGAATGAAGGATAATGTATGGTAGTGGATGGGACACGGTTGACTTCTCTGGATGACTTCTCTTGAACATATCGGCAACACTTATGTGATGGATTGGTAGCATTTACCCCAAATATGGATGGTATGGCGAGCCCATGGCGATGTGACCGGTGAATGAAACAACCCAACCCGACTCAGGCACGAAGTGGAAGTGTCATGTTCAAGAGTGACTTGCTACCAATAAAGGTTCTTTGAGTTTCTTCCCAATTTTTCCCTAGTCATTGCTGACCAGTACCTCTTTATTTTTGTCAAGCTTGAGGAGGATAACATATGCTTGTTCTATAATTTGCCCTTCGGGCAAACCCATCGCTATGTTTTAACGAGCCTAGCGATAGTGAAACTCGTTCTCGTCTAAAGACAAGTTTGTCGCTATTAATGTTTTTAACGAGTCTAACGACAAAGATAACTCGGTCCTTTTCAATTTTAGAGAGTCTGAAAAGGTACATAAAGTTAACTCCAAAAGTCCTTTTTCGTCATCTAATCCCTTAAGTCCGAAAAAGTATAAAACAATACAGAAGGGATGAGTTTTCGATAGTTTTAATGAGTCGAACGAAACAAGCGCTCGATCTTTTTGTGCAAAAATCCCTCAGGTCCAAAAAGATTAAAGTCTAGAGGAGGGATAGCACTTCCGGTCACTTTAACGAGCTGGAAGGCCAAAACTCGGCAATCTTTTCATATTTTACGAGTCAGATGAAAAGAGCTTAAAGAAGACTCGTCTTTTGAGGAACGAGTGATAAAATGGGTTAGCAGCTGATTCCAGGTAAGGGTTGGAATTTTCCAATCACGGCAGTGTCACAAGGATGGCTAGTGAAATCACTCTTCGCAGCTGTTCCTCAAAATGGGTAAACAATCAAATGGAGGTGAACGATCGGCCAATGGAAAAGTGGAGGTGACGGTGCAAACACGACCAAGGCTTTAATGGATGATAATGTTACATTCACGGTTGTTATTTACCAGAGGATAGTTCATTTTTTAACGAGCTTAAACACGGGTTGAAACACTTGCTCGATCTTATGTTTATTTTTTAACGAGCATGAACTATGTGCTAAAACTGCTCGATAATCCAGTCATATGATAAGAATGTCTCATGTAAGATTCCATTTTTTATGGAGCTTGCGCCTTACAAAGCTATGCCCCACATCCTTTCTTTATGCAAGTTAGGAAACGAATAACCCAAAAAACAGATAAATAATCGCTCTTTGCTTGCACTCCAAAAGGTTTGCATGTTGGCATTATGATTCAGGTGTTGTCCTTGATGGCAAACCCTTTCAGGTGATAAATCAAGAAGGACGCAGGAAATATGTTCAGAAAGTGCGTCCCCGCAGGTATACCATACAGAACCCGCGACCAGGGACGCAGGCCAGCCGTTCAGGAGGTGCGTCCGCCCAGTGCACACATTTCAAGGCAGAGAAAAGCACGTGGGGGTTTCTTGTATGGTATCTAGCCGACGGTTTTGTGTTTCTATGGTGTCGGCTCGTGGTTTTGTTCCATGTTTTGGGGAGAAGCTTGCCTATATAAAGCAAAGGAGTTCATTTGGATTATGCATCATCTTGGTTGAACATCTTTTGGTGAGATCTAGTCCAGATCTATGAAGGCGAATCTTCTAATGGACTGTGATCTCTATGGCGCATGATCAGATCTGTGGATCTGAGTGTTTGGGTTGGTTCTGAAGTCCTCATATCTTTTATATCTGAAGGGACGCAGGTTCAGTGAAGGGAAAGTGCGCCGGGACGCAGTACAGTAAAGGCTCAGGTGCGTCTCTGAGGCAAAGGACGCGGCGCGACTGTGTTATTGGGTGCGTCTCTGAAGCAAAAGACGCGGCGCGATAGTGTTTCTGAGTGCGCCGGTCGCAGCAAAGCATAGAGGAACAGTGCGTCGGCACGCAGAACAGTGGAAGGTAGACTGCGTCCAGTCGCAGGTCACAGAAAGAAAATATGCGTCCCTGTCTTAAGATGATCTGTTGACTGTATATTTCTGTTCATAAGGTGTTCTGGGTTATTTCTGTAATTACTGATCTGATATCTGTAGTGGACTGTATCTGTTGTATACTTGTTGATCATTTGATTCTTCATGAAAAGAAGTAGGGGGTTGTAGCTCCCTTCCAGGAGAGACTGGAAAACGAGAGAGAGTTGTAGCTCTCTGCAGGTTGCAGCCTGCGTGCTGGTAAAGGACTGCACCAGTACAAAATCATTGTAAAAAGAATTTCTTAAAAGAAGATAGAGACATATTGCAGCAGGTGGTTTTCTCCCGCATTGGGTTTCCACCTTACATCTTGTGTTCTTTGGTGTGACTGTCTATTTTCTTTATTCATGCTCATTATTTTATGGTACTGATATGCAAGAATAATTCAAAAGATCAAATAAGGAAGATTTGGTAAATTGCTAGATAATACTGATTCACCCCCCCTCTCAGTATTATTTCCAACAATTGGTATCAGAGCAGGTCCTTCAGAAAAGCTTGATCGCTTGAAGGTAGATCGTTCAGCATGAGCAACTACGAGAGAGAAGCATCAATCAGGCCACCCGTCTTCGATGGGACAAACTTCAATTATTGGAAGGTAAGAGTTACTGCATATCTTCAATCTCTTGGTACAGAAGTTTGGAACATTGTAGAATCAGGCTATGCCTTTCCTTCAGCTACTCCTACAGATCCAGCTGAGAAAAAGCAGTATGAAACAAATGCAAAAGCAGTCAGTACTCTATTAGGAAGTATATCTCAAACAGAGTTCATGAAGGTCATGCACTTCAAATCAGCAAAAGAGATATGGGACAAAATGATCACTAGCTATGAAGGAGATGAACAGGTAAAAGAAGCTAAACTTCAAACTCTCAGGATTCAATATGAGACTCTCAAGATGTATAATGATGAAAGTGTGGCTAATTATTTTCTTCGGGTAGATGAGATTGTTAATTGTATGAAAAATTTGGGTGAAGAAATAAAAGAGACTATAGTAGTTCAAAAGATTCTAAGATCTTTATCCCCCAAGTTTGAATCTAAAGTATCTGCAGTAGAAGAAAAGGAAAATCTCCGTGTTCTCACTATGTCTCAGCTGCATGGAATTCTGACTGCCTATGAAATGAGAAAGGGAGGTCCATCAGACAGAAGGGAAGCTGCTTTTAAAGCATCAGGCAAAGAAGATCACTATGAAGCAAGTCATGTTCCAGAAGAAGAGGAAGAAGAATCAAATTTTGTCAGAAATCTTCAAAGAGGTTCTGGAAGGTTCAGAGGTAAGCTACCTTTCAAATTTTTTGCTTGTGGAAGAGTAGGTCATTATGCTGCAAAATGCTCTTATAAGGATAAAGGAAAGGAACCAGTTAGATGGAACAAGAAACAAAGTGCAAATAAGAAAAGCTACTACACCCATGAAGATAGTGATGGCTTATCAAACAGTGATGAAGATGAACAAGGTAACAAATATAGATTGTTAATGGCATTTGAAGATGATGATTATGAGGATGCTGTAGATGTGGATAACCTTTATGATGAAATTACTAGACTCAAGAGATGTATAGAAGAAAAGAACATGATTATTGATACTCTACAATTTCAGATTGATGAAAAGGAAAAACATCTTGAAAAATTAGAAGGTGAAATTGTTGGTCTTAGAAAAGAAATTGAGAAAACAAAAACTATTAATCTCAAGTTTGTCAAAGGATCTGAAACGTTGAATGAGATTATCAGTGTGCAGCGGTCTCCACTAAATAAGACAGGTCTGGGCTATAATGGAGAAACTTCTCAAGCATCCACTTCAAAAAGTTATCTTGATGCAGCAAGAAGAAATGAGCAAGAGCACAAGGAAGATCATCAGGTAAAGCAGGGACAAACGTCAAACAGAAACTATCAGGGGCAATCCAGCTTAAGGGTGAACAAAAGCCACAACCAGCCACAGGTAAAATCTTCCCAATTTGGTTCAAGAACAGATGAAAATAGAAATTACAATCAGTTGGCTGGTAGATTCAATAATCGCAGAAACTTCTTCAATGGACAATGCTTTTCTTGCCATAACTTTGGTCACAAAGCAGCTCAATGTGTTGCGTATAAAACAATCATGACTAGGGAAGCTCAAAAGCAAAGAAGTATGACAGGGATTACAAAAAGGACCTATAACAATTTTTCAGCTCTTGAAAATGAAGTTGAATGCTCTATTTGCAATAATTTTGGACATGAAGATTTTGAATGCAGAAGCAGGTTTCCGGAAAGAAAGGTACAAGAACAAAAAAGGGAACAAACCTCAGGCACCAAAACATGGAAAATAAAGGAACCTCAAACAGAAAGATGTGGGATAGCATTCTATGCAGAAGGACAAGAAAATCTATGGTACATTGACAGTGGATGTTCAAAGCATATGACAGGTGATAAAGAAAAACTTGAATCTTATTCTAATTTAGAAAAGGGAAAGAAAGTCTCTTTTGGAAATGATACTCCTGCAACTATAAAAGGAAAAGGTATTGCTCCTTTAAAAGAAGATGTTAAGGCTGGAAATGTTTTGTTTGTTGATGGACTAAAGCATAATCTTCTAAGTGTAAGCCAGATGTGTGATCAAAGAACCGAGGTTATATTCAGATCAAATGGGTGTCTTGTTCGTGATCTTGATACAAGTGAAACAGTTCTCAAAGGTAAAAGAACTCCAAATAATCTATACATATTTGATGAAGGACAACAACAATGCTATCTAAGCAAGGATGAAGAGCACTGGTTATGGCATCGAAGGTTGGGACATCTAAGCTTCTCACAAATAAGGAAAGCTTGCAAATATCAGGCAGTTCGCGATCTTCCAGATATCAAAATTCCTGACAACACCATATGCAGATCATGTCAGTTTGGAAAACAGACCAGAACTAACTTTCCAGAGAAAGAAGGATCAGCCAGCATGCCTCTTGAGCTAGTACACACAGATGTATGTGGACCATTCAGAAAAAGAACACCTAGAGGAGAGGAATACTTGATATTATTTATTGACGATTTCTCCAGGTTTGTTTGGTTAGGACTTATGAAGCACAAAGATGAAGCTTTCGAAAAATTCAAATCCTTCAAAGCTTTGGTTGAAAATGAATCAGGTCACAAGATTAAGTGCCTCAGATCCGACAGAGGTGGAGAATTTACTTCAAATGAATTTTTCGATTTCTGTGATGAACATGGGATAAGGAGAGAATTTTCTACAGCTAGAACTCCTCAGCAAAATGGAGTAGTGGAAAGAATGAACAGAACAATCCAGCAAATGGCTCGTGCTATGCTTGATGAATCAGGAACTCCTGCAACCTTCTGGGGTGAAGCTGCACATGCGGCAGTTATTATTCTCAATAAGACAAATGTCCGAGTGAACAGCACTCAAACTCCTCATGAGCTCTGGAGTGGTAAAACTCCTTCGGTAAAGCACTTCAAAATCTTTGGGAGCAAATGCTATATCAAGAATACTGAGGAGCAGCTTGGCAAACTTGATCCTAGAGCAGATGAAGGAATTCTTCTTGGCTACTCTCCACATAGCAAAGCATACAAATGCTACAATAAAAGACTTGGCAGAATTGTTGACAGCATTGATGTAGTGGTTGATGAGAAGGGATACATTCCTAGGCAAATACATCGTGAAGACATTGAAGAAGATGAAAGCTACCCTCAAAGACAGAATGATGAAGAAGAAGAACCGCAAGAACAATCTCAAGAAGGACCTCACGAAGAAACAGAAGAAAGAACAAGAATAGAAGAAAAGACTCCATCCAGATATGTTCAAAAGAACCATCCAGAATCTCAGATCATGGGACAAAAAGAAGCAGGTATACAAACTAGAAGAACAGTTGCAGAAGCTTCAAGTTATTTGGCATTACTCTCCTCTACTGAACCACAAAATGTGAAAGAGGCATGCAAAGATGAATGTTGGGTGAAAGCAATGGATGAAGAACTTGAGCAAATCGAAAAGAACAACACTTGGGAGCTGGTTCCTAGACCAAAGGATAAGAATGTTATCGGAACAAAATGGGTTTTCAAAAATAAATTGAATGAAAATGGAGAAGTAATTAGAAACAAAGCCAGACTTGTTTGTAAAGGGTATGCACAGCAAGAAGGAATAGACTTTGAAGAAACTTTTGCTCCTGTTGCAAGACTTGAGGCCATCCGAATGTTTCTTGCTCTCTCAAGTTGTCAGAACTTCAAAGTATTTCAAATGGATGTGAAATCAGCCTTTCTGAATGGAGACTTGGATGAAGAAGTGTACATTGAACAGCCAGATGGTTTCATTCTTGGAAACGATCCAAATCTTGTATGCCGATTAAAAAAGGCTCTCTATGGTCTCAAACAAGCTCCAAGGGCTTGGTACTACCGGTTGGACAAATATCTTCATCAACAAGGTTTTTCAAAAGGTTCAGCAGATAGCAATCTTTATATAAAAGTTGAAAATGACAAATTACTAATACTTGTTGTGTATGTAGATGACATTATTTTTGGCAGTAATGAAGAAGCTATGAGTCAAAGCTTTGCCTCGGTCATGCAGAAAGAATTTGAGATGTCCTTGCTAGGAGAACTGACATACTTCCTTGGTTTGCAAATCCAACAAAAGAAAGGAGGAATCCTTTTATCTCAAACCAAGTATCTCAAGCAGATTTTGAAGAAATATGGCATGGAAGATGCAAAACCAGTATGTACACCCATGGTCACAGGATGTAGTCTCAGTGCAAATGACGAATCTGCAGCAGTACATCAACCAACCTACAGATCTATGATTGGAAGTCTACTATATTTGACAGGTACCCGACCAGACATCATGCATGCAGTTGGAATAGTTGGAAGGTTTCAGGCAAATCCAAAGGAGACTCATCTTCAAGCAGTGAAGAGAATCTTCAAATATCTTCAAGGGACTCAAAATTATGGCCTATGGTATCCTAGAGATACAGATCTCACTCTTCATGCTTATACAGATGCAGATTGGGCCGGAAGCGTGGATGACAGGAAAAGCACAAGTGGTGGTGCATTCTTTATGGGTCCCAGATTGGTATCTTGGTTCAGCAAGAAACAGAGTTCAATTGCCTTGTCTACAGCTGAAGCGGAATATGTTGCTGCTGCATCTTGTTGCACCCAACTTCTTTGGATGATGCAGACTTTGCAGGATTATCAAATCACTTGTACACCTCCTATTCCTATCTTATGTGACAACACAAGTGCAATCAGCATCTCAAAGAATCCGGTTATGCATTCAAAAACCAAGCACATACCAATCAAGTACCATTTTCTCCGGGAACAAGTACTTGAACAGAAGGTCAAGTTGGAGTATGTTCCTTCTAAGGAACAAGTTGCTGATATTTTCACCAAACCATTGCCCAGGGACACTTTTGAATACCTCAGGCAAAAGCTGGGGGTTGTTGATGCATCATCTCACTGTTGATCATCTTCCTATTGATGGTATAGGCTCAGGGGGAGCACATAATGCATTGTTGGCATTATGGAGAAGGAGATCTTGGAAATAGCTGCAATATGTCTCTATCTCCTTCATGATGGATTTCTGGTTACAGATCTGGAGATGCATGAGCATAGGGGGAGCATACCCTTTGCCCTTGATGTCAAAGGGGGAGAATGAAGCTGAAGATTATGTGGTTGCCATCAAGTCCAAAGGGGGAGATTGTTGGCATTATGATTCAGGTGTTGTCCTTGATGGCAAACCCTTTCAGGTGATAAATCAAGAAGGACGCAGGAAATATGTTCAGAAAGTGCGTCCCCGCAGGTATACCATACAGAACCCGCGACCAGGGACGCAGGCCAGCCGTTCAGGAGGTGCGTCCGCCCAGTGCACACATTTCAAGGCAGAGAAAAGCACGTGGGGGTTTCTTGTATGGTATCTAGCCGACGGTTTTGTGTTTCTATGGTGTCGGCTCGTGGTTTTGTTCCATGTTTTGGGGAGAAGCTTGCCTATATAAAGCAAAGGAGTTCATTTGGATTATGCATCATCTTGGTTGAACATCTTTTGGTGAGATCTAGTCCAGATCTATGAAGGCGAATCTTCTAATGGACTGTGATCTCTATGGCGCATGATCAGATCTGTGGATCTGAGTGTTTGGGTTGGTTCTGAAGTCCTCATATCTTTTATATCTGAAGGGACGCAGGTTCAGTGAAGGGAAAGTGCGCCGGGACGCAGTACAGTAAAGGCTCAGGTGCGTCTCTGAGGCAAAGGACGCGGCGCGACTGTGTTATTGGGTGCGTCTCTGAAGCAAAAGACGCGGCGCGATAGTGTTTCTGAGTGCGCCGGTCGCAGCAAAGCATAGAGGAACAGTGCGTCGGCACGCAGAACAGTGGAAGGTAGACTGCGTCCAGTCGCAGGTCACAGAAAGAAAATATGCGTCCCTGTCTTAAGATGATCTGTTGACTGTATATTTCTGTTCATAAGGTGTTCTGGGTTATTTCTGTAATTACTGATCTGATATCTGTAGTGGACTGTATCTGTTGTATACTTGTTGATCATTTGATTCTTCATGAAAAGAAGTAGGGGGTTGTAGCTCCCTTCCAGGAGAGACTGGAAAACGAGAGAGAGTTGTAGCTCTCTGCAGGTTGCAGCCTGCGTGCTGGTAAAGGACTGCACCAGTACAAAATCATTGTAAAAAGAATTTCTTAAAAGAAGATAGAGACATATTGCAGCAGGTGGTTTTCTCCCGCATTGGGTTTCCACCTTACATCTTGTGTTCTTTGGTGTGACTGTCTATTTTCTTTATTCATGCTCATTATTTTATGGTACTGATATGCAAGAATAATTCAAAAGATCAAATAAGGAAGATTTGGTAAATTGCTAGATAATACTGATTCACCCCCCCTCTCAGTATTATTTCCAACATTGCATGCCCCCAGGTATAAAACAGAGTTTCAAGGTTACCTCTACTTCACTTTCGCCAAAACAATTGTTTTACCGAGAGAGGCCTACCTCTTTCAGGTTACACAAAGATTGTCTTGTTAATATTTCAAACAAAACACTTCTTCGGCGATGTCTACCGAGATAGACAAAGGTGAGTGACAACGAGCGCCAAACACATAACTTTGACAAAAAAATCTTATTCTAGAACAACCCCTCTTCCAATCACGGACGGGGTACGGACTAGTCATATTCTCCCGCGGAAACCTACCCTATACCCAAAGTTTTCCTGCCGAAGCAGACCAGGACGCATGCCCCCTGGGTTCCAGTCATATCCCTCCGAATTACTCACGCTCATCGGGAGGACGGACCGTGGGTTGAGACATTTCTTGCGTGAACAGACCATTTAGGGATGGTATATGACTATTTGCGATGCATGATCCGGGAAATGAAAGCTGGTCCACGAGCTTGACCACTCTTCCTTCGTGCGGAAAACACATTACTGTAAAGAGTGAGGAGACGATGGCTCCCATGCAATATATATAGTCTCTTCCAAGGAGTAGGTTATAATCCAAGGGTCTTTGAACGACCATCACGTTCATTTGAACGGTCTTCCCTTTCAATGTGATAGGCACATTGGGGAGGATCCCTAAAGGTCGACTGGTTCCTTTATCAAAGCCTGTCAGATTTTTCATTTCAGGCAAAAGCGCTGGCAAACCAAGCGCTTTCCAAGCAATAGAGGAAAGGATACTCACAGATGCCCCCTCATCAATGATGGTGCCAGCCATGACCATTCTGTATATTTGGACGATAATTCTGAATGGTATGCTTGCTGGCAAACAGGGTCTCCCTAGTTGGTTCCAGTCGAAGGAGACAACTAGGTTGCTTGGTGGTGGGACCGAGTAGACGGCCGGGTATCGCTCTGACGAACTTCCTTCCTGCGATAAAGGAATGGGGGGGGTGCCCCCGTGCTCGTCGGAGTCTGTGTTGATGAAGAGAATTTGGATGGTGTCATCTTTATCCTCTTCAGTGACTGTATCATTCGAAGACAAAACCTCTGAAGGCCAGACCAGGTCAACTGCCGCCTTGACCTTTTGACTTTCGTCGGGTATGGATTTAGCTGGTTCATCTTCAATGACCGACGCTTCAGCTGACCACTTGAGCGGGCCAGCTGGATTTTCAACTAATGAAGGCCTCGGCAAGAGTTTTTTATATCCAGGAGGAAGTCGTAATGGTGAAACCGGACGATCATCCAAAACTCTTTTTGCTTCGTCTAAGAAGGGACAATGGTGGATAGCATGATTGCCTTCGCACAGTCTACAAGGAGATCTAGCTCTCCCTTTTTGTCCAAGGACTTCACTTTCGCTAGTTGACGGTGTGCATTCAACATGGCTATCAGAGGTTGATGCCACCGGATTGTGCAAACGGGGAGACCAGTCCCTTAGTATCCGAGGGATGCAGGGACAATCTCTGTGGAAATGGTCTCCCTTGCATATGACACATGGCGATTTAGGCCTAGTCAGTGCTGTGTGTGGATTTTTGTCAGACGACACTTGTTTGCCCCCAGTCGCTTTTGGCTCCTTCTTCTTCTTCTCTTTCTTCTTCTTTTCCTTCTTCTCCTTAGGAACTTGGTTTTTTGTTTTACCAGTTCCGTCAAGCGAAGAGGAAGGAGGAGAGGAAGAATTAGAGGAAGTAGAAGGCTGGTGGGTAACTCTGGACTGGTCTAACTGTTGATTCGACTGTTCAGGAATAGTGGTGTTCTGAACGACATTGGTTGAGAAGAGCCAGACCGGCAAGCCAATTGTCAGTCCTGGAAGCGACAATGTGGCCATATGGGGCGCACCAACATCTCCCCAAGAGGAGAAGGGACTAGGATTTCCACCAAGGGGAATTCCTTGGTTGGTAGGCTCCATTTTCTCAACCTAAAGATCAACGCAGGAAAAAGGGTATGAATATTCCGTTTAAAATAAATTTTAACGACGCTTGGACACAACTTGCTTTTTCAATTTTAAAGAGTCGAGAAAAAGCAAAAGATGACTCTAGTCGCCTTCGATGTTTTAACGAGCCCGAAGTGACAAATGCTCGGATGGACTTTTTCTGTTATAGAGTCTGAAAAAGGCGAAAAGGAACTGCTCTGGAGTTCTAGGTAGAGGGTGTGCCAAACTTTTGGCAAAATCACAGAATACTTTTTAAGGTACAGGCGGTCAATCTTCTCGAATGCTGTGTTCAGTGCATTGCGATCAGTAGGGTGGCTGACACGGCTTCCTAAGGATAAAGGTTTTATGCCTATAGGGGTCTCCCAATATATACTCGATGGTACGTGGGAGCACAATCCGTACTCGCGCTTATCGTCTCTCAGGAGGAATCACCCAACCATCAGCGAGATCGACAGTCACCAGGTTTTACGACGCCAGAACACGTCTCTAGCCTAGACCTCTATGTTGTGCGTTAAGTTACAAAGCGTTGTTAAGTTCATTCAATTTATTTTAGGTTGATCTTTCTTAGAAGTTTGCCTTTTTGGATCACCACGAGATGTATGATACAATTCCTAAATGCAATCTAAAGATGATAAGCAAGCTTTTATATCTTTTCAACAATGAAAATCCTAGCTACAAGGGGAAAAGAAAGACACAATCTTTTCTCAAAGAGCATAGAGCACACTGTAAATGCACTTTTCCTAAATCAAAGCATGCAAACTATCAAAATGCAAATGCACATATGCATGTATTTGTTTTCGCTTTCTTAATATTGATGCCTAAAAAGAAAGTTGTTGTACAAATTTGAATTCGATTTCAAGTGAAAAACATAAACAAGCTCCTTTTTCGAAATCAAAAAGACAATTACGACACTTTATGGTTTACTTGTTTAGACACTAGAAATGCATAAATTCAAACCAAACGACAAAAGTAAAAGCTTAATCAACTGTGAACAGCAAACAAACTCACTCCTAAGATCAAAACGACACTTACGACAGGTCTAGATCTAAGGGCGACAGTATGACTAGTTTACTTTTGTAATGGGAAACTGCAAATGATGTAACAAATACACAAAGAAGCAAATATAGTTTCTTTATACAACTGAGGCGGAATTGAGGGAAAGAAAAGGGGTTTCAGATAGGTACACTGACTGATAACAGGCTGCAAAAAACAGAGATAAAACTGAGCAAAAGGAAGCAGGGAACCACAGCTGCACAAGGCAAGGGCTGATCAGCGCACCCTTAGCACAGAGAAACTGAACTTCAGCGCAGGTAGCCTTCACGGGACCTGCGTTGAAATGCAGAACCTCTTCACAGAGTCTGCGCTGAAGTAGAAACGAGAGTTGTCTCTGGGTTCTGGGTCACGGTTTGTAGTTTAATCTACAGTTTTTGGCCGGATAAAAGCTATCAATTAGGTACAATTAGGAGGATGATTTAAAGGAGGACTAAGATCTATCACAAAGGGCTGTTAGAGCACTTGTGGATCAGCTGTTCAGATCATAAAAACAGGCCCAGTGAGTGGACTAGAGTGGCAGATCTCTACTTTGCATTTGAAAATGGCAAATGCATTTCGATTCGGCACTCCTAAGTTTATGAGAAGAACAACAATAGAAACACAAATAAACTAACAAGATACGTTCCCCAGTGGAGTCGCCAATTTGTTGTTGGGAAAAGTATCCATTCAGAATGCCCCTATCCCACTCTAAGGTGTGATAGTGCCTTAGCAAAAAACAAGGAAAACTAATTGAGTATTTCTTCTTTATGAAATGTAAATGAGGAGAAAGGATGTAACTAACCTGTGTCTTCCGCTAGTTTGTTGATCCAATCACTCCTCTCTTCAGTGGCTCTCAGCTCCTTGCTCCTTCACCGGCCCAGCTTCACCGAATTCCTGCAAGATCACAAGAGAGAGAAACTACACGAAGATATAGATATACATTCATAAAAAGCTCAAGATCAGATTAAGCTAAACATGTAAGCATAACAAAACATCATTGGTACACAACATGTAGGAGAAACTCAAACAGTGATCCGGATTTAGATAGGAACGCAATAGATTACAGAGATAACCATAAATACAGAGATGTGATAACCATAAAAACAGAGATGCAACGGAAATAATACTTCATTTCATTAATGGAGAATACTGAAATATGCTTACAAATAGAAATAACCTAGCTAGGGCGATGGTAACTTATCTCTGAGAAGAGATGTGTCGGCTACATGCCTCTGAACTGTTTTTTTACAATGAGGCTCGAAGGCCTATTTATTATTGAGAAACAATGGAAAACCCTTCACATTCCAAAACCTAACCCTAGAAGATGAAACGCCAAATTGTGGGCCCCGTTTTGGGGTGAGTTGGACAGCCAACTTCCCGGGGTCGCGAATTGGTCGTCTTATCTCCGTTTGACGCGCATGATAGCCCGTTGGAAAGATCTCTCCGAGGACTACGACGGAAAAGACGATTTTTATCAAAAAAATTGCTGGCGGTGGATTTCCCAAAAAACGTCGTTTAGGGCCTCAAAAGGCTCAGGAAGTTTAGGACCCGAAAAACTGCTAAAATAGTAAACTGCACTATAATTAAGGAAAGTGAAAAACTGAAAGAGACAGTTGTGGGGGTCCAAATGGGATAGGTGGGTGGCCACCAACATCCACCTGGATCATTCCTCCCCCCTTAGGAAGCAATGGTCCCCATTGCGTTGAGTTCCTCCCCGAGATGAGGAAGCTTCTGCTGAGCTGGGTCTCTGGTGAGCTGTTCTGCAATCTCTAATGTGTCCCGAAATGGTGGGAAGCATGGTCGACGACGGTCCATATTGAACACTCGGTGCAAGCGAAGGAATGGAGGAATGCTTTGCTTCAAATCATTGTTGCCCGTAGCCTTGGTACTGGTGTAAGGACCATGTCGGAGTGGCCTGAGCTTGTGATGGGTTCTGGTAAGGCGTTCTTTCTGTCGATGCAACCAAACTTTGTTCCCCACCTAAAACTTGTGTGGTACCCCCATGGGTGAGAAGAAGTTGTTCCTATGTTCTGTTCTGACTGTATCCCTCTGTTGCTGCTGCTGCTTGGAGGAACCCTTCGTGGGGGTCATGGATGTAGCAACGATCTTCCCCTTACTTTGGAAGCGAACTAGACAGAAAATAAATTTCCTAGTCTGTGAGATGAGCTTGCTGCCTTTCTTAGCAGTGATCAAAGAGGTGGCAGTAGGTGGGGCTACCTCCGGTATCCTGTATAATGAATTATCCAAAGAAATAATGACAGCGCAAGGCCTTGACTCATACACAGCATGTCGCCTCCACAAGTATGGCTGGCCTAATAGTACATCACAAACATCCAGAGGTGTAACATCACATAATACCTCGTCTGTGAAGGGCTTGATGCTGTAGGGAAGGCGGCACTGCTGGCGAACATTGAGTTCTCGTCCTTCATGAAGCCACCCGATACTGTACAGCTGCGGGTGTGGTGTAGTTGGTAGGCCCAACCACTTCACGACCTCTGCTGAAATGAGGTTCTTTTGGCTGCCACTGTCGACAAT
Source organism: Pinus tabuliformis (assembly GCA_031772625.1). Classification (NCBI taxonomy): domain Eukaryota; kingdom Viridiplantae; phylum Streptophyta; class Pinopsida; order Pinales; family Pinaceae; genus Pinus; species Pinus tabuliformis. The sequence continues at coordinate 186,829,645 of CM062807.1, read as the reverse complement.
GAATTGTAGTGGCGAACCCTTCACCCACATTTGTGAGTGTAAAAGACGTTCCCCCTCCTCTGGCTCTTCGGGCTCATTCTTCTGGATCTTGGCAGTGGCAACAGTGGCACTAGGATCCTCATCAATGATCTGCTTCCCTTTGCCATTCCCCTTGTCGGGTTCTGGCTCAGAGTCGGAACATGCATATGATTCAGAAGCCTTCAACTCGGCCACCAGTGACTGCTTGGTCCGACACTCACTTGTGTTATGAGTGGGACTCTTGTGGAACTCACACCACTTTCCTGTGTCCTTCTTCGGCTTCGTGGTGGTGTTATTTTCTTGCAGCTTTGAGGGGTTGTCTTGGGTCACCCCGCCTTGGCTTTGTCCTTTAGGCTTCGGATTTGTAGATCCAAAGTCTCGCTTCTTCTGTTTGAACTTTTGCTCGATTTTGACAGCGTATCGGTATGTTGTGCCGAGTGAGGAGATGTTCAAGAACTCCATCTCTTCCTGGATGTATCTGTGTAGGCAGCCGCGGTATTTGAGTACCAGATGATGCTCAGAATCTTTGATACCCAACTGTGTGCAAAGGGTATGAAAAATATTTGTGAACTCTGGCACATCTTGGTCTCGTCCCTGCCGCAGTGTGGTCCATTTGACGTATTTATCCTCATAGCTTTTGACAGGGTAGTACTGCTCCTTGATGGCATCCCGGAAGTCATTCCAAGTGGGGACGGCTGAAAACAGTGAGCCTGTACTTTCATCCTTCTGCTCGCAGTATGTTTCCCACCAGTTCTTGACGTGGGGGGCTGCTTTGAGAAGAGCGAAAATAATCTTTTCCCGACTTGAAAATTCATGAACAGAAAAATACCCATCTAGCAGATTTAACCATTTATCTACGACATCTGCGTCTATTTGACCCTCGAAGATGGGAATTTCAAAATTAACTTGTACCTTAAATGGTGTGGCGTTTCTAGAGTAGCTGTTGGAAGCCGATGCATCGCCTCTGGGTAGCCACTGAAGGATCTGCGCAAAGCTATCCATCATCGTGTTCCTTTGTCGCTCGAGGGCTTCTTCGAGCAAGATTTTGATAGGATCTCCTGCCCCCTCGTCTTTCTTCTCATCCGCCATGGGAGGTCGTCGAGATTTGCGAGGCTGGTCTTGCAAAGGTTCGACCAATTCAAGCCCTAACTCCTTATATTCCGACCTCGTTGGGGACATGCAAAGAAAAACAAAGAAAAAGCAGACCGCTCTGATACCACTGATCCGGATTTAGATAGGAACGCAATAGATTACAGAGATAACCATAAATACAGAGATGCGATAACCATAAAAACAGAGATGCAGCGGAAATAATACTTCATTTCATTAATGGAGAATACTGAAATATGCTTACAAATAGAAATAACCTAGCTAGGGCAATGGTAGCTTATCTCTGAGAAGAGATATGTCGGCTACATGCCTCTGAACTGTTTTTTTACAATGAGGCTTGAAGGCCTATTTATTATTGAGAAACAATGGAAAACCCTTCACATTCCAAAACCTAACCCTAGAAGATGAAACACCAAATTGTGGGCCCCGTTTTGGGGTGAGTTGGATAGCCAACTTCCCGGGGTCGCGAATTGGTCGTCTTATCTCCGTTTGATGCGCATGATAGCCCGTTGGAAAGATCTCTCCGAGGACTACGACGAAAAAGACGATTTTTATCAAAAAAATCGTTGGTGGTTGGATTTCCCAAAAAACGTTGTTTAGGGCCTCAAAACAGCTCCGAAAGTTTAGGACCCGAAAAACTGCTAAAAATAGTAAACTGCACTATAATTAAGGAAAGTGAAAAACTGAAAGAGACAGTTGTGGGGGTCCAAATGGGATAGGTGGGTGGCCACCAACATCCACCTGGATCAAACAGTTTATTGATAGAATAAGAAAGTCCAAGAGGAGATACAACCAAGTGAGTTCCGATCCAGCATCTACCTCCCAGCAAAGGAATCCATTCCTCTCCTCCAACAAAGCATAAATCACGCAATGTACTAATCTCAATCTCAAACCAACAGCAATTCTCTGCAAAGTACAAAATTCCAGCCTCCTGAACCTCTGGGTGAGAGATCCATATATAGATGTAAGCAGAGAGGATGAGTCAGCTTATGTTTTGACTTGTGGCTTCTCTTTGTCAATTCTTGCTTCCACTTGGAGGTTGAGAGCCTCTTACTCATCACTAGTCGAATTCATTGAGGCAAGTGTCATTGGAGCAGATTCTGGAAGCTTCCATGGTCTTTCCACCTCGTTGAATGAGCTTGCCATTTGTCATTTCCCGCTCAGCGCACCCTGGTAGTGCTTCCACCTGCGTTGCAATGCACCTAGCCAGTGTAGCCTCTACATTTCAACGCAGGCAGCTAGTGGAGCCTCTGAATTGATCCTGAATTGACTATTTTTGAGTTGTTTTTGGTGGAGAACTTCAGGGAGAAGCTGTCATTGGTTGACCTTGTTCCTTTAGGGGCAGGAACAACTCTTTTAGGGACTTTGGATCCCTTGGATTATGGACATTTCATGCTCAATGTTGTAAGGCACAAAAATGTCTATAACAAACCACCTTCATAATTCAATACAGTTTGGTCAGAACTCTTGTTTGTGCAATTAAAAAACAAATGAGTGATATTAAAGATAATCAAACTTGTAGAGAGAAATTGTGCGTAGTTAGCTGAGGGATAGCCCCTGTTGCAGCTCGCCAGTGAGTAGGGTTCGAATAGACAGAGACCCTTATCGCCATGAAGAACGGTTTACCCAGTTGCAAAGCAAACAAATAGAGACACAGAAAACCCAAATGACCTCGTTCGTGGCACAAGGCATGGGAGTTGGTTACCTCAACAAGCCCTTGTTCCCGAGGATTGTCGGATCCCCAAGCTGCGATCGTGTTGTGCAGGTGATGTCATGTGTCCCGAGATATCATATCCTTACGGAGTCGAGAACCAAAGCATTAAATCACCAAGTTTAAATGTGTATTGTGTGCTGCAAGATTTGTTTAAGTCAAAAAATGCCCTAAAACCAATGAACCATGTCTTGTCAACCTTAAATTCCGCGGAATGCCATAGTTGGTAGTATGGTAAAAGAATGATGTTACATTATATATATATATGTATATATATATATATATATGAGTTGGGGGTGTGGAGAACCCCATTATTACAAACATTGTCTGCATAGGCAAGAACGAAATAGTTTTTGAACATGCAAGAAGCTTCCACAGTTGGGGAGGTGGCGAGGATTATGCCCAGAATTAATGTTGCACTTGACGACCATCAAGCAGAATACTAGCCCACCATGATTGAGTGTGAAGGTATGATCACTAATCAACCTGTCTCTTTTTTGTTTGATTCAGGTGCTAGCTTAAGCTATGTTAGTCCTAAGGTTGTAGAGAGGTGCCAACTGCAAAGCAGTGAATTTTAAAAACCTTGGTTATTCCAACTAGCCACAGTGGCGAAGAGAAGGGTAGTTTCGAAAACAAAACATTATCTTGTAAATATTTCAGGACAACAAATTTACGTTAATCTAAATATACTCCCTTTGGGTTCATATGATGTGTTAATAGGGATGGATTTGTTGGAAGGACATTGGTCCTTAGTAGATTGTAAGGGAAAATATGTTAGTTACCTTACTGAATCGGGATAGAGGAATGAAATTCAAGGAATTAAGAAAAATATTAAGTCACTTCCTACTACTACTAACCAGCTAGGGAAATGCATTAGGAAGGGTTGTTAGGTTTGAGCTATACAAGTAGGATGCACAAATTCCAAGAGAAAAATGACTTCCATGGAAGATATTCCCATCATTCAAGACTTTGTTGATGTGTTTCTTGAGTCCATACCCGGGTTACCACCTAAATGGGATATTGATTTTACGATTGAACTAGTTCAAGGTGCAACTCTTGTTTCCAGAACTCCTTACCGTATGAGCATACCTAAGTTAACAGAGCTCAAAATACAGTTGCAAGAACTGCTTAATAAAGGTTACATCTGCCCCAGTGTGCCCCCATGGGGAGCCCCTGTATTGTTCAAACGGAAGAAGGATGGAACTTTAAGATTATGTATTGATTATCATCAGTTGAATAAGTTGACTATCAAAAATAAATACCCTTTACCACGAATTGACAATTTATTCGATCAAGTTCAAGGAGAAAGTGTGTTCTCCAAGATTTATCTAAGATCCAGCTATCATCAAATAAGGATTAAGGAAGAAGACATTTGTAAAACTAATTTTCAAACCCGTTATGGTCATTATGAGTTCGTGGTGTTACCTTTCGGTCTTACGAATTCCCTGGCCACTTTTATGAGCCTAATCCATGGTATTTTCAGCCATACTTAGGTAAGTTTGTTCTGATTTTTATTGACGATATATTAATTTATTCCAAGAATCAAGTGGAACATGAAATGAACTTGAGAATTGTATTGCAAACCCTGCAGGACAATCAGCTTTATGCTAAGTATAACAAGTGTGACTTTTACAAAAGTCAGATACAATATCTTGGTCATGTCATATCAACAAAGGGTATAGTGGTAGACCCAGAGAAGATTAAGGCCATTATGGATTGGGCCACTCGAAAGAATGTTGTTGATGTTAGGTCCTTCTTGGGCCTAGCTGGTTACTATCGTCAATTCATTGAAGGATTCTCAAAAAACACTTTTCCCATGACCTCATTACAAAATAAGGGGTGAAATTTTCGGTGGAAAACTAAATGCCAGCAAAGCTTTGAAAACTTAAAACATTTACTTTCTATGGCCCCATACTAAAGGTGGCAGACCGAGAGAATTCTTTTGTTATTTGCACAGATGCAAGTAAGGAAGGTGTTGGCGGAGTATTAATGCAAGAAGGGAAAGTTATAGCTTATGAATCCCACAAATTGAAGGAATATGAGCAGCGATACTCTGCTTATGATCTTAAATTAACAGTAGTAGTGCATGCGCTTAAAATGTGGTGACACTACTTACTGGGGAAGAAATTTCTGCTATTAACAGATCATAGTAGTCTTACAAATTTCTTTAACCAATCTAGTTTAAATGCCCATCAAGCCAGGTGGACAACCTTCTTAAGCGAATTTGACTTTGAAATGAAGCACCTTAAGGGGAAAGAAAATCGGGTTGCCGATGCATTAAGCAAAAAACTGCATTGTATCTATGAGATGCAATTCAGTCAAGTGCAATCAAATCTCCCTAATATAATTAAAGAAGCATCTCTTAAAGACTCAGAGTATGCCTTTCTTTGGTAGCAGGAAATTAATGCTCAGAATAAGGGGGAAAAATCTAAATATGGCATAAATCTGGATAAACTACTAACTTTCAGAAAACGAATTTATGTTCCTAATCATAGTTTTGTCAAACGATTGGTATTAGATGAATTTCATAGGAAACCATATGCTGCCCACCCAGGATACCAGAAAATACTTTAAACTCTCAAGAAAGGTTATTTCTGGCCAGGTTTAAGAAAATATATTACTGAATATTTAGCTAAATGTTTGGAGTGTCAGTTAGTGAAAGTGGAACATCAACACCCCGTCGAACTACTAGTCTACTACAAACACTGCCCATTCCTAAGTGAAAATGGGAGATAATTACGTTGGATTTCATCACGGGTTTTCCCCGAACCAAGAAGCAACACGAATCAATTATGGTGGTGTTTGATAAGCTAAAAAAAATCTCTCATTTCGTATCGGTAAAATCCACTTACAAAAGTGTTGAAATTGCAGATATTTTTATGAGAGAAATTTTTAGATTTCACGGAATACCCAAGGAGGTAATTTCTGATATGGATGTAAAATTTACATCCACATTTTGGAAAACCCTTTTTACTAGATTGGGCACACAGATCCAATTTAGTACTACATACCACCCCCAGACAGATGGTCAGACAGAGCGAGTGAATCAAATTTTAGAAGGTATGTTAAGAATGTTTGTGATGCAAAAACTGCATAAGTGGGAAGATTACCTCCACTTAGTAGAGTTTGCTTATAATAATGAACACCACGATTCGTTGGGAATGAGTCCCTTTGAGTAATTGTATGGAAGGAAATGCAAGGTGCCCATAGATTGGAATAGTCCTTTTTAATAGACTAACATTGGGTCCTTATATGTTAGCCGAGATGGATAAGACAGTTAAAACATTCGTCAGAACTTAAAAGCCGCCTAGGACAGACAAAAATTTTATGTGGATAAAAGAAGAACTTACAGGGAGTTCCTGGCACGTGTATTTGTGAGTCAAGCCAAGTAAAAGTACCTTGTAGTGGAGGGGTTGTGCTAAGTTAATGCCTCGGTATTGTGGTCCTTTTCAAGTTTTGGAATGGATTGGACCTGTAGCATACAAGCTCGCATTACCAAGCCATATCTGGGTTCACAATGTTTTTCATTTCTCCTTATTAAAAAATGTTTGTACAACCCTCAGCATATAATTAACTGGGAAAATGTACAGGTAAACCAGTTAATAGAACAAGTAGTGTATAATTAGTTCTTTGAAAGTTTTTGATGACAGTTTGTGAAAATGTGTAGGTCGAACTGAAAGGAGAATTTCTGGGAAAACCTCTTCATATTCTTGAGCGGAGATAAAAAACCTTGCAGAAACAAGCCATCACCCAAGTTAAGGTGCAATGGAAGCACTTTGGCCCAGAAGAAGCCACCTAGGAAGAAGAGGATTTCATAATTTAGAGAAGAACACCAGGGACATTGTTTCTCATAAGGGGGGAAAGATGTAACACCCCACGTTCCACAGACATTTAACTTGTGTTATTGTTTTCACTTATTACTTTATTTTATGTTATGACTTTGTCATCAAATACTCGACAAAGAACATTAAATAATTATGGTTGGGTGGCCAGAACATTTTTTCAAGTAATGAATATTAAGAGTTAAATTATTTTTGACAAGAACTAAAAGAAACAATTGTTAACCTCCTGAGACAGTTAAGGTGGTTACTCACCTATCTCATTAAAAGAGGAATTCGAGGAAGGCATGGGGGGAAAGAGAATAGAGGATAGGAAAATATCAGATTGGTCAAGAGAGAAGAATGTTGCGATAAAAGATTCCTTGACCTGGGTTGAATAAACCAATGGGAAAATCTAAGTATAGTCATAAAGGTATGTGACTTGAGGCTGGACAACTAGTCTTGATGCCTAAGATACCAGACTGTTACAGATCTCATAACTACTGTTCGGAGGAGGAAGAGATCGGGGGAGAGTTTTCATGTAGTTTCCAGACTCACAGTTGGGTTGTGAGATCTCCCCGAAGAGGACCTATAAGGTACAAGGCAGTGAACAGATGAGCACCTAAACTTGTATATCTTAATGAATAATAAAAAAAATGGTGATGTTAGTGTTGTAAATGATTATTAATAGATGAAGTATTATAAATATTATGTCTGTGTTAGGTAATAAAGGGTCATATCTTTTGTGTCTTAGACTAGAACGAAATAAACTATGTAAAACCCCCATACTTAAATTCAAAAAGAGTCAAGGGATCTCTACTTGAATGGTTCATGAGGCACAATACTTGCTAAGGTTTTGCAAATGGGGTAGCAAGCTAAGTGGGCTTGATTGTGGGGAAAAACTCCACAGTTAAGCGCGCTTGAGCCAGAGGAGTTCTGGGATGGGTGACCTCTTGGGAAGTCCTGGTTACCGGGTGCAAGCCCCGGAAGTGATGATTGATGCTATGTGATTCGTTCTCCACATTTCACTAGTTTCAATCCCACTTCTTCACCCCTGTGAGCATCACCCGATGCAATGAGTGCTAAGTGAATGATTCAAAAATCATGAGAAATTAGTCAGTTACGACTACCTCTCATGGAAATGGTCATACGTGAATGATCTTACTTAACGCAGTTGAATCCCAAAAATGATATCTAAAATAAACTATGTACTTGAACAAAGAACCATTACCATTTTGTGTGTGTAATAATTTCATTCTGGATAAAATATAATTCAAATAATGCACAAAAATCATGAACTAAAAACCTAGACATCTCTCAAATAGTCACATGAGGGAAAAAGAAAAATTGCATACATGAAAACAATGTCGAAAGTCAAGGGCGAATTTAGTCATTCCTATCAATATTAACCAAACATCATTGCGAAATCAATGGTTGGGCTATACACAGTCAAGTCCCGACGGAATGTGCTGTTGGAGCCTCCACATAATCATAATTTAATTAAAAATAATCAATGCACAGACCTTGTGGAGACCAAATACAAATTGAGACAGCCAAACATAACAAGCATAGAAGTCCAAACAGAATTCATGTTATCATCTATTAACCAAGAAAGAATTACTTTCAACCCTTCCATTGACACAAGATTCAACTTTTGAAGAATTTACCAGCAAAAATCCATTATGCAGGAAATCATAAATTAAAAAAGCATCAAACCCTCAACTAGGTTAGTCTATCAACCGTGTATCGAACTGTTCTCGTAGGGAATTATATCTAAACTCGGTTCATAATTTAATTAAAAAAAATACATTAATCCTTATACCAGGAGGGGTTCATAAATTATAAGCACAGTTGTATTCCAAGCCATTGTTAAAAACCCATTAAGGCCCCAAGCGTGAGAGCCTCCAAAACACCACTACCCAAGAAAGCCAGGGCAATGCCTCAGTAGGACAATCTCATGTGAAATAGTGAGGCAACCGAAATGTTTGCAAAAAGATAAATCTGTCATTTGTTTAGTATTAAAACCAACCTGGAAGGCCAAAGAGACAAAAGAAGCATGAGTACATTGCCCTCGAGGCCAAAAAACTAGGAAGGAAGGTTCGGTAAGAGGAGGTACCTGCAACCCAAAATCAAAACGATGTTAAGAGGAACCTCACCAATAACAGTAACAATTGGTAGATAAAAACTGAACCAAAAGGTTACCTATGAGATAGCCCTGGAGTTGCGAAGCCCACCTGCATTGATAAGCCATGAACCCGGGGTTAGACTCCGCTCATTTACCTCATACGAAGACATAGATCCCAAAACTCTGTTAGTATTGCAAACCTTACCTGGGTGAGGACAAACATTTTTGAATTCACTTCCATCCGAGGATAACAAGCAGCCAACAGCAGGAACCACCTGCACAATTCAACACAGTTGGGTCAGAACTCTTGTTTATGCACTTAAAAAATGAATGAGTGATATTAATGATAATCAAACGTGCAGGGAGAAACTGTGCATAGTTACTTAAGGGATAACACCTGTTGCAGCTTGCAAGTGAGCAGGGTTCGGATAGACAGAGACCCTCATCGCCACGGAGAATAATTTACCTAGTTGCATAGCAAAACAATAGAGGCGCAGAAAACCCAAATGACCTCGTTCGCAGCACAGGGCATGGGAGTTGGTTACCTCAACAGACCCTTGTTGTCGACGACTGTCGGATCCCCAAGCCGCGATCGCGTTGTACAGGTGATGCCATGTGTCCCGAGATATCAGATCCTTCTGGAGTCGGGCACCAGAGCATTAAATCACCAAGTTTAAATATGTATTGTGCGTTGCAAGATTTGCTTCAATCGAGAAATGTCATAAAACCAATGTACAAACCAATGAACCATGTCTTGTCAACCTTAAATTCCGCGGAATGCCATAGTTGGTAGTATGATAAAAGCATGGTGCTAATATATATATATATTTGAGAAATTAGATTAATTGTAATGTTTGTTACATCTTCTTATTTACTCCAAATCATGAACAAGGGCTACATAGTAGCTAGTACTTGTCGCTTAGCTTAAATATAGTTTAATGAAACAAAAAAAAATCAAAGACAAGGATTTTATCAGAGAAATAAAACAATTAATAAAATATATAAAAACCTAAAACTCAATGTAACAAGGCTACATAATAGCTAGTACCTGTTGCTTAGCTTAAACATAGCTTAATGAAACAAAAAAATAACAAAGACAAGGATTTCATCACAAAAATAAAACAACTAATAAAATATTATATTGTTGAATGTCATCACCAAAAATTAATATAATTGTCTATAATTATTATTAAAATATATATTTTTTTATAATTAAATTTATCAAAATATGTTTTCAATATAATAATAAGTCACCTTAAATTGAAAATATTGTGAAAAAATTATAATTAAATAATAAAAAAATAAAAATAATAAAAGTTAAATAAAAATGAAATAAAACAAAAAACAAAAAATTAGTAACTAATAGAAATGGAAGGTATTACACAACCCATAATAAGGCCTCAACCAATCACCTTCAATAATAATAAAAATTAAATTCCTAATGTTAAACTATGGATAAGCCTAATAATTTTTTGGTCAAAGACAAACTAATACTCAGTCAAAGGCAAAACTGAATGCGTTATACCATAAATAATAAATTTCAATAATAATAAAAATTAAATTCCTAATGTTAAACTATGGATAAGCGTAATAATTTTTTGGTCAAAAACAAACTAATACCCAGTCAAAAAGGTAAAACTGAATGCGTTATACCATGCCCACCGCGGTATAATAATGGGTATTACTCCTTGTTACAACAAAGATGATGTCAGTTCATTTCAACTCGTTCACTTCCATCATTGAGAGTTTTTAAGTATTGTTCAATTGACTCCTTAAAGTCCAAGACTTGATTGTAGATAAACATTACCACTGAATTCTCTTCTTCTTTTTCTCTATTGCTTCTTCGTGCTACAAATACCTGGAAACTTGTAAACATTATTGATATTTACGAAATCCTCCATTGAGTACTTTCCAATTTTGTCTCTGTCTTCCTCTTCCACATATTTATAATCAGTGTCATCTAGCTCATCCAATTGCTTTGCAAGCAGAGTTACCCTTCCAGTTAAAAAATCATCCACAAGTTTCTTCTCCTGTAGCATTTGTAACCAACCGTCATTTGAAAACTTTTCATCATCATATAATAATGGTTCATAAATTTTTGCACATTCATCATTAAATACCACATCACATGCTACTCTATTGCCAGCTAGCATATTTTCAATCTCGATGATTTCAACACGAACACCATTTTTAACAACACCATCATCAATTTGAGCTTTCTCACTCCACTTTATGTTGTACTTCATCTCAAGAATATCCCAAAACATTTTTGCATCATGTTGTACTTCATCTCAATAATATCCCAAAACATTTTTGCATTATGTATTTCACCAAATTCATACAAAATACTAGACAAAATGTTTTCATGTAGAGCTGATATAATGAGAAGCAATGCTACTATACCTCTACACTTATCATGGACATTTATCGAAGTTTCTTAAACAAATTGCCATATATTTACTTAACCAAACAATCTCTCCATTTTAATGGCCCAAAGTTTAAAATTTTACCTGAGAATGATGGCATAACTGGCATTAATTGCTTCAATATTGCACGAGTGTCTTCAAATTCTTTGGATGGATCTAGATATGTATTTAGATTCATGTCTTCATTGAACATGAATTATCTAGTTGGAAACATTCTATATTTTTCCTTTGCTCTCTGATTCTTTATCTTCAACACATTCAATTCTCTTCGAGAATGTTTAGTCTCCTTGGCTGACCCATGACTTTCCCCACAAGCTTTCACTTGTTCGCAGAAGGTTTTCTCACTTTTCTTTGTGACAACCACCTACACACTGCTCCCATATAAGGTTGGTTGGCCTCTATCTAACTATCAAACTTTTCATGTTGCTTTCCTAATAACACAATGGGTGTTTAAGAGAATTTTCAGCAGATGATAAATGGGCTTCACCCAAACCATATCAAAATTATGTGAGGGGATCCGGAGATAGACTCCTTGCGCTCCTCCACATGTAGTAGGTTCAACATTCCAACTCTGCTCCATGCTGCACACAATAGATCTGAACAGGGTTCTGAGATTGAGGTGATAAATGAATCTCGATAATGAAAAATAAATTTGGGCAGTGTATATAAAAAGAAAAACAAAGATTCAGTAAGAGTGGGGGCCTTTATGATTTTTAAATTGGCACTCCATAAAAGGAGGTCAAAATGTGTCGATCATCGAGACTATGACCAGACTAGACGGGTCAGACATATGCCATGGAAAGTTGTGATGGGAAAGTCGTCGCTCTCCGTCACAGAATACGATCACGGTAATTACTGTTGGGACATCTAATTCCTACTTGTCTTAGTTGTGGTTCTTACTAAGAAAATGAGTCTATTCCTAGTAGTTAGGATCTATTTCCTAGATTGGTGTGTGGTTGAGATAATCTCTCAACCAACAGATTGTGTGTCCAAGATAGCGTACCTATCTTGAGACAACACTTCTTGTATATATGTAATTGCATTTGATTAATAAATTAATCTGGATTTTCGTATTTTATCATGGTATCAGAGCCCTAAGGGCCTAGCCCCTGGTGGGCTTGGCCCGTCCTAGGCTAAGGAAATAAGAGAGAATTTTATTTTGTTTTAGTTTATTTTTTTTGAGTTTGTCTGCCTCGGTTGGCAGTTGTGTGCTGGTGAGCCATAGAGGTGATGTGCCTTGTTTGTGCTGAGTTGCGTGGAGGTTTTCAAATTGCTGCGTTGTTGCATATCACTGTGTGCTCTCTGTGGGAGCGTACTTCGAAATCGTGTTCTCCATGGGAGCTCTAGTCTAAGCGCATTTTTTTTAATCATGGAAGCAGAGGAGCTGTGGGTAGCAGCTCTGAGGAGTAGGGGTTGTGGCGATTGCAACATCGAAGCACAGATATGTATCCATTGCAGTTTTGTTTTTTTTCGTACGTTATGTCAACATGAGTGAAAAACCCATTGATAGTTTTCGTGATGTGTTGACTGTAGCAGTCGTTGCTGTGAAACCACGTTTGAAGAGTGGAAAGAAGGACAATATAGATTTTGGATCTGTGTAAAATCCCATATTTGAAGAGTAAGATGGTGGAGATATGTATGGATACTTGTAGGCAAGGTGTAGTTGTGGATATGGAGTTGGCTTCCATGGGCTACAGTGTGAAATCCTCTAAACTGGAAAAAGTGGCACAAGGCTTCTGCAGCTAGAGATGATGATGCGCAACGGGCAAGAGGATGGCATCATTTACCACTTGTTGTCAGAGGCTGTGCACTATAATCCCTCGAACCTCGGTGGATGGATTGAAAGTATGCTCAGCGAGCTTCATGTCCCTATTCTTCCTCCAACAGATCAGTCGTTTCAGTTTCGTCAAGCAACATCGGATTAATCGTTTATGGTTCGGGAAGTGAGAAATTTTGAGCCAGAATCATCCACTTCAACCTCCAAGGGCACCAGATCTGTGTAGGATGTTGAACAGGACCAACAGTACAGGTTAAATGGGTCTGGGTCCGGGGCCGGTGTTGGGTTGTTTGAGTCGCTTGAAGTACTGGATCGATCAGAATTCTAGCTTCATGGCTATTTGGGCCAAGGGGGAGTGCGAGATAATGGGATTGATCGCATGTTCGGAACCACCACCACAGGAGGCTTCTCCCTCAACTTTGTTGCTGTAGAGCTCCAGTGACTCTTCACTTGAAGTCCAATCTAGGCGAAATCATCTGGAAGAGGATGTTACAAGAAGAGAGAAAAATTGTTACTGTGTCTGCGATCCGGAGCTTTCCAAGTGACCTGTGGTAGTAATGGGGGAAGACCCGCATGAATCCGGAGTCCATCTCGTGCACATGTTGATGGCATGCGCAGAAGTGGTACAATGAGCCTACAGTCTCACCCAGGTGGAGAGCTCACTGCGGTGTGGTTGTTTTTCTTTTCTTTTCCAGATAGTGATCTAAAAGTCATGTTGGTCATAGATAAAAGTCATGTTGGGCATAGATAAAAGTCATGTTGGGCATAGATAGAGAAATTTGATATTTTGTCAACCTGAAAGTTTATTTTTTATGTCTTGGAATCATGGATAAAATTATTGTGTCTAATTGAGCCTAGATAACTCAATTTAGGTAAAGTTATTTTGCTAGAATTCGCGACTCTAACAAATGATGATAGGTTAAGTATGGAGTTCCAAGATTTAATTGACAAAGAAAAATATGCCCAAGACGTGAGACATGCAACAACAACGATTAAATGGTGATGGACAGCGAGGTGAAAGTTTGTGTTTGTGGAATAGAATCTATTATGTTGTAATGTGAATCACATGTGTAAGAAAGTCTAGGATGTTTTGTAGTGGTCTTTGTAAACTGTGTACCTGGTAGCTCTAGAGTTGTAGTGTGAAATATAAGTCTTGTAAGGCATGTGTATCCCCATACAGTTCGTGGTAATCTAAAAACCACTTTGTATTTGTAGTGTGGGTTTATGATAAGCCAGAAACCACAGGTAAGAGTGAAGTGGGACAGAGATTCCTGTTGGCATGGTTTAGGGTTAGCCAAGAAAACCCTCAGCCTGGTTGAGTTGGGTCTTTGTAATGCCCTAGTGGTAAGTTTGTGGCCTATAGTGGCTAGAGAGCCTTCGTGGCTATGTTGAGCCTTCATGGCTGAGTGGAGCCTTGGTGGCTTAAAGCCCTTGGTGGCATGGTTGAGGGTGATCCGATAAAACCCAGAGCATGGTTACGGGTAATCTGAAAAAACCCAGGTTAACAATGATGGAAGGGGATTTACACGTACAGGTACATGCATGCAACTATAATGGTTGGCAAAACCATGTATGCGAAGGACATCCTACAAGACTGGCGGTTGCAGTGGTTGGCACCCATGCATTCCGATAGATGGTTGTTCCTTTATATGGACATCAACATATTCTTTTTGGTATATTTGACCACAACTAGATTTTACAGATTGATATGGAGACAAGTACTCATTAAGGGGGAGCGTTGGAACATCTAATTCCTACTTGTCTTATTTGTGATTCTTACTAAGTAAAGGAATATTTTCCTAGTAGTTAGGAACTATTTCCTAAATTGGTGTGTGGTTGAGATAATCTCTCAACCAACAGATTGTGTGTCCAAGATAGCGTACCTATCTTGAGACAACATTTCTTGTATATATGTAATTGCATTTGATTAATAAATTAATCTGGATTTTCATATTTTATCAATTACCACAAGGACATCAGAGGATAAAAAGAAACGCACATGAAACACATATTACCTGTTGACGAATACACACTTAGTCGATCCATCGTTCTAGATGACATGTACACACCTTACAACAGGCAGATCTATGACTCTTCTCCTCATACTCCAGATGGCTCGATCCACCCTCTCCATGCAATATCAACCTCCACAAATCAGTCAACTGGCTCAGCACTTAGCGGCATCCACAACCCTTTAGCTCCAGTGCTCTTCAATCCGCAACAAAACTCAAGGTCTTCACACGCACACCGGGTCTTCAATTTGTAACCTGACTTCAGGTCCTCACAATCAGCACACAACGCGCCGCAATCGAATTTCCACTGTCGGCTTTCACCGAGCCTGCGGCTCGAATCCTCCCACTAATACACAAAGATTTTCTTGAAAGCATCCAAGAAACAAATTTACAAACAATAGCAAGAAACGAACTACAAATTCTCATCACAAAGGCCCACCAAATTTTACGCCAGCCTCGCCACGATTCGAAACTATGACCTAGTATTCTATGATCGGGCCACTCAACTATCCATTGCTGGGGAGCCGTTGGAGTCACTTCTGGATGTTGAAAAACAACCGAGAGCATTCGACTGGAGTTACTTCTAGATGTTGCAAAACAACCTAGAGAATCTTGACTTTATGAGCAAATACAATGTGAAATCAATAAATTGTAGAGGACTGGGAAACTCCCATATAGAATTACACACTCCATTCAAGCGTTCAATTGATAATTAGTTGTGAAACCGTCTCAGAGTTGCAGATGTGCTTTCACAACTGACTCATATACACAACACTAAACTCAATCAACTCGGCACAGCTCCGCAGGCTCGCAACTCTACCACACTTTGACATCTCAGCAAACTATTAGCTCTTCACATCAACGAGCCCTCACAACCCAGGTTGACTAGCTGGCTGGTTTCCTCAGGTGCACTCAGTAGCCACTTACTATAACCCAGCTATACAGTCAACTCACATTCTCTTTCTCTGAGCCCTCACTACTATGTCTCTGATACCATAACATAGTTGACTTAACTCAAGAGTGGAGAGTTTAACAATATCATTCACAAACACTGAAATTTATACATAGATCAAGCCTTAAAAACTACAACTACTTCCTACTTAATTTCACTGACACGTGCAGACTATTAACACTCCTACTAAGAAACAATCAACATCATTAATGGCATGTATTACGCCAAATATAAACGGTCCTGATTATTATTCTAACCGTATAAAATTTAAATAAAAAGTTTTTTATGAAATTTAATTCAATGGATTTATTTTAATTTGAGATCTACCAAGTTCATAGAGCTCGAATTTATTGAAATGAAAATTTTTTAATTGGTAGTTGTGGCAGAAATGTTAATATCTTGATAAATTTACCGAGAAGTGAACCTGGCCTAACTGCTACATGCAGAAGTTTGGTTCCTACAAATCCATCCCAAAAAAAACTATTTATTCATTGAAAAAACCACTTTTTCATGTAACTAACTTTAATCATTATGATGGCTTGCACACCATGTCCATACATCGATTATTCCCGTAACGTATTGATTTATTGATTTTCCCTGGTTTGACCCTACAATTTAATTTTGTAATATCTTCCCTAATTAAAAAGTTGATAAGATTTGTAACATAATCATACTTTTGTTAAGATTCAAATCAAGTTCATATGGTAACTGATGTTTTAAAAAATTTCAAGCGTGACCACCTAAAAGACTAGATTTTAATAACAAAAAGAAGTTTAAGAATAAGATCAGGGATATATTTCAACTGTGACCTTGTTAACACCTAATCATCAGGATTGGGTGAATAAATATAATTGATCTAAATAAATAATAAGAAATATGAACAGTCATCAGGAGATGAAGTGAACAGTCTCCCTCATGTATATAATAAAGACCAACCTGAAGGAATAATATGAATTGAATTGGTGGAGTTACTACCTGGCCTGACATGGTATCAAAGCACAGGTCCCATGTTCCTAAAATTAGTTGTAACTCCTTGTATCAGTTTTTCTACCATATTTTCTCTCTGGGCTCTCTACGCTCATTGGGTTGGGCATAATTGTCCCCTCTTCTTTTCTCTGACTGGTTCTTATTCATAATCGCATGCATATAACGCTGCGCTGCCTTGACATATAATTCTGATGCATATAACGCTGTGCTGCCCTGACATATAATCCTGACAGACCTCTAGGAAGACCGGATTTTAATAACAAAAAGGGAAAGTTTCAGAATAAGGTTAGGGATCCTATATTATATGATATATAAATGAGAAAGCTCAACCTCTAAGTTGTCAACATCTTCATATCAATGCGTTTGGTCTGAAAATGGTGTATGTCTATTTTCTTAAGCAACCTGGTTGATACACAACATTGACATTAGCACAATGATTCACTGGTGCACTGCATAACTGATATCAAACTAAAATTGCCCACTAAATTAATCTTAGTAAATTCAAGGTTTCTCTCCTTAAATACCCATCTCAATCCATTCTCACCTACACCCGAATCATATCTCAATCCATTCTCACTTACACCCGAATCATTTCCAGGGCCCAAAGTATTGAAGAAGCCCGATATTACCGATAGAATCGAACTAGCAGTACGCCAATTAAATTGATATCAGTGTAATTAACTACAATCATGATCTGGTTGGGAGTAGTGATAGCAGCCGAGTTGGTAGGTGCAGCCTCTATGGTTTGGTTTATGTAAAAAAACATGGCAAAACTTGTGAAGGAAAATTGGGAGAGTGGTGGCAATCCCGAGGAGGGACGCGTGGCTATTGACCGTTTAATTCTCTGTTTCCAAGTTGGGTTTGGTAGTAGGGTTTTAGGTGTATGTCTTAATTACGGTTTAATTCTTTTGCTTCCGCCTCTGTACTGACCTCGGGCTTGTGACTAAGGGTTTTCACCTATGCTGAGGGGTTTTGGAGGTCATTTCTAGTGTGCGATGGTTTTGTTCTGCAATTACTCTGTGTTCTCGCCCGGTTTTCGCAATGGATGGTAAGTATTTTGTCCTGTCTGATCCGTATGGTGGTTTAGTATGTCTTGCTGGTTCTCTGTGGTGTGTTGGTGCTATGTCTCTATTTGTCCTCCATGGTCTGTCGTTGCTATGCCTTTTCTTGTTTCCTGTGGCAACTCATTGCTCTGGTGTTTGGAGGGTTTCACATCCTCTCCCTCTCGCAAGTCTGTTTGTCTACGCTATTTGCTTTGAATTGGTTTCTGTTCATTTTGTGGTGATTTGTTTGTTGATGTGGAGTCTAGTTATGCTTCGGCTCTACAAATCTCAGGTCACTGCTTTGCTACTGCACAGGACGACTCGACGCCCTGAATTTCAGGTAAGCTCTTCCTTTTGGTTTCAATTTCACTTCCAGTTTTTAAAGGTTCTAATGCTCTAGCTCCTTGGTGAGCAGGCATAGCATGTTCATGGCTTAGTCACTGGTGAAAACCCTTTGTTTTGGATCTCGGCTCTTGTCCTTCATTTCGAAAGCGGTTCTTCTCCAGGTAAAATCTTCGTTCCCCTTCCTGTTAGCTTTCCACTATTATATTTTTTATTTTTTGTGGCTCAATGCTGACTGCTACCCTCTTTGTGGTGGTGTGCAGGTCTCTCTAGAGAAGCACTGCTCCGTGGCTTCGTCCTGGTGACTGTTTTGCGGGCTTAGGGAAACTCGGGTAGGGTCTTTCCATAACTATAGTGGTTTCCTTGCTTGCTTTGCTGTGTGTCTAATTTTGCAGCAGTTATTCGGTCGCTTGCTCTTGTTTTTGTCTCGGCTATACCCTTGATGTTTTGGGTCCTTCATATATGTATGTGATCTCCGAGGTGTTCATGCTCTCACTAGAAGTTTTAGGCATAACCTGTGGACTGTAATGTATTTTGGTTTCATGGGTTTGGAACCCTTCACGATTTCCAGAACGAAAATGAAAATTCCATGTACATGAAATGTATTTTTTCTTTAAATGTAGAATATAATTAGTACCTGGGATTTGTTTTGTTGAGAAATGAAATCTATGTATTGTCGCACCTCTATTCGGTTCTCATCTTGAAGGTGCTTCTTGTCGTTGTTGGTTCAAATCTTTGAAAAGAAAAATGGTTTCACTGTCTTGCTTTCATTTTGATGCCTGAGACATTGATGCACAAAGAATGTAATGAAATTTAATCTACTGTATTAAATGAATTTTTTTTGAATTTGTTAGTTATCATAGAAGTTCAAATATTCTGCGTTACATCTTCTGGGATCTCTCTCCTCTCTGGATGGCAGCCCTTCCATGACCTTTGATTTTTTCTTTTCAATATATTTTCAGCAGTTCCTTTTCAGTTTGAGGAACTATTCCTCAGTTATGTTTTAGTTACTAGACAGTTTCTTCAAACAAATCCCTAACTAATTCCTATTTTGTCTGATTTAAAAAACTAACAATGGCTGATTCAGTCTTAATTAAAAATGACACAAAATGTAACTAAATGAAACAAAAACTTGAAGTATTTTCCTCCCTATCTATCAAGAAAAAATGAAAAAAAAAAACATCTCCCAGTTGTCGCCTCTTCATTCGGATGCTCCTGCATCAGGCTCCCGGGGTAAATTAAACTCATGGCTCCTGTCCATGAGCTCTTCAATAGAGTACCCAACACTTTGAATCTAGACAAAATCTAACCAAGAACTATCTTCAATAGGATGACCCTTCCACTTGACTAGGTACTGCAATAATCCTTCCTTCGAGTCCATCTGGCCACCTGAGTATCTAGGATCTGTTCGATATCTAGAGGGTTTGCTAGGATCATTTGCTTAATCCATGAATCATTCTCTTTCTGGGTGTCCTGTGTTCATCTTTCCGAACTGTCTTCTCCATATGTCACAGTATAGGGGTACAAATCTACCACATTGAAAATGGGTGAAATTCCAATACCTGGGGGTAATTGCAATTCGTAAGCATTCGTAGAAAAATTCCGAAGAATCTTGCAAGGCTCGATTTTTTTCCATTTCAACTTGTTGTATTCACCTTTAGGAAACCTTGTGCTAATACCAGGTCTCCTACGTTGAATTGTACCTCCCGTCTTTTTAAATCTGCCTTTTGCTTGTATCTTTGATTGTTGTCCTGTAATTTCAATTTCACCTATTCATGAAAATCGATGATTGCCTTTGCGAAATCTTCCCCATTAGCACTCCTGCACTCCAACTGTCCCAAATCCAGTAACTCATGTACTCCACGTGGGTGCATTCCGTATAGGATCTAGAAAGGACTACTGCCCGTGCTTCGGTTGGGTGAATCATTATAAACAAATTCCGCTTGTGAAAGCACACGATCCCACTGTCGAGAATTTTCTCCAACCAAACTCCTCAGTAAATTTCCCAGACTTTAGTTCACCACTTCGGTTTGACCATCGGTCTGCGGATGATAAGCTGAGCTAAAGTTTAGTTTGGTGTCTAATTTTTTCCATAAGGTTCACCAAAAATGTCCTGTAAACTTAACGTCTCGATCTGAAACAATAGACTTCGGCAAGCCATGTAATCTGACTATCTCAGTAAAGAAAAAATGTGCTACATGTGTGGCATCACTGGTTTTTCTGCATTGAATGAAATGTGCCATTTTGGTGAAATGATCCACCACCACCATGATGGAATCGAAGCCCCATTGTTTCTTCGGCAGACCTAAGACAAAGTCCAAACTGACAGAGTCCCATGGTCTGTTCGTAATAGGTAAGGGTGTATATAACCTCGTGTTCTGGTTGTGTCCCTTTGCAAGCTGACACACTTTGCATCTAGTCACAAACCTTTGTACATCTCTACGCATCTTCGGCCAATAGTAAAAGTGACTCAACTAATCCAAGGTCTTGTCTATGCCAAAATGTCTGGCTAAACCTCCATTATGCTTTTCTTGGATTAAGTTCTCTCTTATAGAACATTCCAGAATACGGAACTGCCCTCCTTTGAACAACAACCCTTCCTACATATTATAGTCTAGCCATGAACTGTTATCTCTCAACAATGGATTTTGGCAAGCTTCATAAGCTTCCTTAAAATCTGCATCTGCCTCATACAAGTCCTTAAGATGTTCAAATCCTAATACTTGTATCGTACTTTCCTGTAGGATCAAATTCCTCCTGCTTAACGCATTGACCACTTTGTTGGCTTGACTGTTGATGTGCTTCAACACAAACGTAAAACTCTGTAAGTACTCCACCCACTTCACATGTTTATGGTTCAGCTTATGCTGCTGCATAATATACTGCAACGCAGAATTGTCTGAAAACAAGACAAATTCATTGGCCAACAGGTAATGTCTCCAATGCTTCAGCGCTTGAACCACTGTGTAAAATTCCTTGTCATAAGATGTGTACTTCTGCCTACTTTCATTTAGTTTCTCACTGAAATAGGCTACTGGCTTGTCCTCTTGACTGAGCACTACACCAATGGCTATCCCACTGGCATCACAACGAACTTGAAAAAGTTTGTTAAAATCTGGTAACCTCAAAATCGGTTTTTCAGTAATTTTCCTTTTGAGCAGCTGAAAACTCTTCTCTGCCATTTCTGTCCAATGGAAAGGCTGATTTGTCTTCTTAATGGTGTCCAACATGGGTGCACAAATCCCACTGAAATTTTTAATAAATTTCCGATAAAAACTCGCCAATCCATGGAAACTTCATACCTCAAACAAACTTTTTGGGGATGGCCAGCTAACTATGGCTGCAATCATTTTTGGATTCATTTTTAGTTCATTCTCGGAAATCACAAAACCTAAATAAATTAATTCTTTCTGGAGAAAAGAACATTTCTTCAAATTTATCAGCAATTTATTCTGCTGTAATTTTTCCAATACATACCTCACGTGTCGAAAATGTTCCTCTTTCGTCTTGCAGAATATAAGTATATCATCCAAATACACTATCACCAATTTACCAATGAATTCCTTCAGCATCTCGTTCATCAACCACAAGAACGTGCTAGGGGTGTTGCTCAATCCAAATGGCATAACCAACCATTTGTACAAGCCTTCATTAGTCTTGAAAGTTGTCTTCCACTCGTCACCTTCTCGAATTCTGATTTGGTGGTAGCCACTTTTTAGGTCTATCTTTGAAAAGTACACTTCTCCACTCAAAAAATCCATCATATCATCCATCCGAGGTAAAGGAAACCTGTACCTGATGGTAATATTGTTAATGGCCCGGGAATCCGTGCACATTCGCCACTCACCTCCTTTCTTGGGAGCTAAAACAGTCGGTATTGCACAAGGGCTTAAACTCTCTCGAATCAGTCCTTTATCCAACAACTCCTGCACCTGCTTCCAGATTTCTTCATTATCCTTCGGACTCATCTAGTAGGCAGCCTTGTTTGGCAAACTGGCTCCTGGAATAAAATCAATATGGTGACTAATGCTCTACTTCGGTGGTAATTTGTTTGGTAGATCGTCTACCACAAAATCACTAAATTCTTTTAGCATGTATAGTATCTCCACACATAAATCAGTAAGGTTGGTGTGTACTAACACTGCCCTTGGTCTTCTCATAACTGCATAACCCAATTCACTCTCCTCAACATGTCTTAGAAACTCCTTTCCTCCTAGCAGCGATTCTTTCGTTCCACATGTTTCTATTGTCTCCTCTTCTTTCATGGGTACCAAGGTATTCTTTATCCCATCTTTAACAAATCTGTAACATTTTTTCACTCCGTCATGGACTACCTTTCTATCGTATTGCCATGGTCTGCCCAACAGAATATGGCACACATCCCTCGACATTATGTCGTAACTCCGTCATGGACTACCTTTCTATCGTATTGCCATGGTCTGCCCAACAGAATATGGCACACATCCCTCGACATTATGTCGCAAGTCACCTTATCCTTGTACTTGCCTATCTGAAAATCTACCTCAAATTGTTCATCAACTAACAATTGGTGTCCCTTCTACAACCACGACACCCTGTATGGAGTTGGGTGTTTTTCTCTCTTCAAAGCTAGATTCTCCACCATATCCATAGCTACCAAATTATCAGTGCTCCCGCTGTCAATAATCAATTTAGATCATTTTCCGTGTGACTTACATATAGTCCGGAACAATGCTTTCCTCTGTGTTTGATTAGCTACTTCTTTAGTTGGTTTTAATATTACCTTGTTCAGCACCAAGGCCTGCCCAGTCTCTAGCATATTTTCCACCTCCTGTGGATGTGCCTCCGCTTCATCGAGCTGAGCGACATATGCTCCCCTCTGCCCAGTTTGTTCATTTTCAGGACATTCAAAGGACCTGTGTTCCCACTTGTGACACTTGTAACACTGATAGGCATTTCCTCTACCTCTGCCATTACCTCTTCCACGTTGGTATGACCTTCCTCCTCTGATGTTACCTTCCCTTTCACTCTGTCCCGAAGTCTTCGAACTACTACCCTCTTCATTGTTGTTGGCAGTCCTACCTCTACTAAAGGTCTTTCCCCGACCTCTACCAAAACCACGTCCTCTTATGGCATTTTGTTTTCTAGAAATATTTTCTTCCGCCTTCAAAGCACTAGGATAAGCTTCCTCTATGGTCTTAGGGGAAAGAATACTAATTTCGTCTAGGATCTCCATCTGTAGACCATTCACAAACCTCACTATTTTCTCAGGGGTATCTTCAACATAACCAACTCTCAGGTTAAGTTTATAAAATTCTTCAGTATATTCCTTTACAATCATCATTATCTGCTTCAGGTTTTGTACTTGTCTATAAAGGGAAATTTGATAATCTTTAGGCAGAAACTTGCTCTTCATCCTAGCAACCATCCTATCCCATTTTTTAATCAATGGTTTGTTTAATCTCCTCCATTTTTCCTGTACACTGTCCCACCATAGAGCTGCATGTCCCTTCAGTTTGGTGACAAAAACCCTGATCCTCTTGTCTTCGCTGACTTCATACTCAAAATATTTATCTAGTTCACTTATCCAGTCTAACAATGCCTTTGTGGACAAAATGCCATCATAATTAGAGAGCTTTGGTCTTGGCTTGCTGCTAGCCAATAAAACTGACCTCAATAGCTTAATTTTCGGTCCTCCATCATTTGACCCATCCATTGTGGCTATGTTTTTGATGAGCCCCAAAAATGGGTAATTATATGGGCTCATTTGGCCTCCTAACTCAGCTTAATCCACTATTCGCATTAGGTTATGGCATGCTTTTTATTATATTTATGCTAATAGAGTGAATTGGGTTAGTCATTATGCCATAAAGTCTAATGCGTGCTTTATGAAGATTTTTGGTCAATTTTGGGACAAAGTCAAAGGATTAATGAGCATTTGGTAGCCAATATTTGAGGAAAACAAGGGAGAGGATTTGTAGGAGGGCGTCCGCCTCAATTATGACCCCCTACCTCAAATCCTCCTTCAGGAAACTCAGAGCACAACAGCCACATTGATGCATCAAAGGGGAAACCGAGCAAGTGAAGAAGAACTGTTGTCTATCTCTAGTCTTGGGAGCCGAGCCTCCTTGATTTTAGGAGAGCTGTTGGAGGCTCCAGTTGTATAAATAGGAGGGCTTAGGTGCTCAGTAGTTTAGTTGGGTGGTTTGTCAAATTTTTTCACTTTTGTTGCAACTCTTGCTTAGCTCATTCTCGAGCTTATTTTTGTGAACAGTTTATGTAATGTGACTTTTATTTTGATAATGGAGATGACATATTTTCAGAGGCAAAACTGATTTCTTTTAGAGGGCTGAAGCTCTTAGATTAGGGCGCAACCCAAGTTGCCCAACACCTCTTGCTTTGTACTTATATGTTTTTGCTTCAGTTCATGAATTAAATTTATGTTAAATAGATTCATTTTTCCTCGGTAGAATAGGTTGTTTTTGGTGGTTTACATAGTTTTTTCCATTTCAGTTGTTGAAGTAGGTTAAATAGTGGTAGATAAAGGTACAAAAATGCCATCAACAGGCCCTGACCTCCTTTCCTCCTTCGGGGACCATGAATTGAGGTCGAGGTCTGCTTGTTGTCATAAAAACACAGTTTTGCTTTCCCCATGCAATTTCTAGTGTTATAGTTTGATTCAGAGGTTAAGGTTTTGCTTCAGATCCATGTTTCCATGCTCATTTATGTTTCTGCAATAAGTCTCTTTACATGCTTTCCTGTTCATATAGCACTACTCAGCATTTTAATCTTCTAGGTCAAAATTTAGGTTAACATAAGATATATTCTATTCTTTTGGTATAGCTAGTTCTTTTCTTGATCAATTTCAGTATTTTGACTTGCAGCTCTCTTACAACACACCTATGCTCATAATACATCAATAAAGCAGCCATCATCACCTCGTTTCTCACAGGTTTCACAAGTCATTTACCGCCCTTCACAAATCTGCCCTAATTTCTGCATTTTCCTCATAAGCTTTCCTCTTGCCTCTTGAACAAATCCAACCATCATTTTCTTTCCTAATCACCCTTGATGAGCTTCATACATATTAACACCTCCCTCTAATCTTCAACTACCCTTTCCCACCATTTTTCCACCTTTAAAACCTCTAAAAACCACTCTCGGCATCATCCTGTAGATCCCCTGCAGCCTCCTGTAGAATTTCCTGAAAGTGACTTTTTGAAGTCCGATTGCAGAGAAAGTCTCCAGAAGGTTACCAGAGGCTTCTTAGGACTCCCCCACACCTTCCTAGACCTTTGCAAACCCCAAGGTTGCCTCCCATCGCCACCAAATCTCTGCCACAACCACAAACAGATAAGTTGCCAGCATAACAATTTCACATAAAACACTCAAAAACCAAAAAAGATGTTTTTTTCCATTTCCTTCCAACAGTAGCTTGAATAGATGTAATTTACCTTCTCAATAGTCAATGGCACTCATTTCATCAATTTTCATCTCTTTTTCTGAAAAAGTAGGGTTAGTTGGAAGAATTAGGGTTTGTTAAGGTTTGCGTTACACTCTAGTCTTCTTTCTCTTTCTGCAAGTAGAATAGCCTCTTTAGAGTTAGCTTTCTTTCATCACAGCTAAAAGCTTCTTCTGAGAATTCATAGAAGTTGGCTTAAGCTCCTAGTGATCTTGTGCCAGCTAACCAAGTGACAGCCTGTAGTAAGAGCTAGTACTTGTGCATACATCACCATCGCTTCCAAGTTTGTTACTAACTATAGGGTTGATAAAAGTAAAGTAGGAAGCCCCAGGAGTTGCATCATTCTTGCTGCAATACTGGTGCTCACCACTTTTTGGCGCCATTTCTAGGGAAGTGTCAGAGTATTTTGTGATTACTACTTTTCTTCTATTTTCTACTACAACATTCTGCCAAGTAGTTCATTTTAGCAAAAGTAGAGTAGTTGTTTCTTTCAAATTTTGCATTTCCTTGCTTTCATTTCATTTCTGCAATTTACATTTCAACAAAAGTAGATTAGTTCTTTCAATTTTTCAATTTCCATTTCAGCAAAACTAGATTAGTTCTTTCAATTCTACAATTTTTATTCCAGATTAGTCATTTCCCTGCTTTCATTTGAACTCTACAATTTCCTTTCAGCAAGTTCATTTCAGTAGTTGCAATTTGTTTGTTCAATCAATTTCAGTTTTGCAGGTACAAGCAGTGAAAAAAAAACAAAAATCACCCAAAAAAGAGATTCCCTTTCATGCCTTGTAGGAACAGAGATAATTCAAGTAAATTCCTACCCAACACCCCCACCAAATCACAAAGCCAACCTTCTCTCTTCTTCGGTGGCAGTGATCCAGAAGATCCTTCAGGAGAACAACCTGAAATATTTGAAGAAACTATAGGAGAAGAAGAGGAAGAAACCATCCCCCCTGAGACAATAGCTGAAAACATAAATGCTAGGGGGAATGGAGAGAGAGTAGAGGGTACCTTTCCCATCCGAGAGACCAATGGGGACACTAAATAGAAGAACATAAGCCCTTCAGCCCTACCTCATTTCCATGGTTTAACTACAGAAGATCCTGACACCTTCCTATTCGAGTTTGTTGTTATCTGTCGAACCTATGACTATGCGGAAGATAAGCAGAAGTTGAAACTGTTTCCTTCTACCCTCGAGGATGCAGCATTGCACTGGTTCATGGGGTTACCTGGCAACAACATCACAACTTGGGCTCAGATGCAGCAAGCCTTTAATAACAAATATCGGGACTACTGTAGGTCAAAAGACACCAAGGAAGAAATATTCTGAATGACCATGGGAAGTGATCAATCCTTGGAGGATTATGAGGAGAGATTCCGGCTCAGTTATAAAATGGCTAGGTGCACACTTGACCCCAAATCTCTGAAGTTGGTCCTGCTTAGGGGAATTCCGGAAGACCTTCTAGACACCCTCCATTTACTGGCTGGGGGAGACATCTACCAACTACCTTATGAAGACATCAAGACTGTCTTTAGAAACCATTCTATGGCAGCGAGAAAGAGAGGTGGGGGGAGTCAACCCATGGCTAGTACAACCTCATCTAGTTCATCCCTCAAAGGTGAACTTGGAAACATGCTGGAAGATTTCAAGAGTGAGATGCTGCAAACTCTTGCCATGCAAATGGATACCTTGCATATCATAAGGAAACAAGAGGAAGCAGAGAGGGCCTTGGCCATTTTTTGTCCTAAGTGCACCAAAAGGCATCCTAGGAACGAATGTCCACTAAACTCTATAGAGGTTTGTTCAGTCTGCGAAGAAGATCATCCTATAAATAAGTGCCCTTCCTTGCCCAGACTTAAAGCTATATACCAAGGGGCCGAAGGAGCTACTGAACCACTCTATTTCATAAACCAAAGGAGGCCGCATGGACCTAGACCTTACCAACAGGGAATGCAAGGGACATCCCAGGCATACTACAACCCCAATCAAGCCACTTCCATGCCTTCTTGGGGCCCCCCTACTCATCCTTCCTGGTCCACACCTCCTCCTTGGTCATATCCATCTCAATATCATGCTCAACCAGCTGCTCATTCATTTCACTCCTATGCTCAGCCACAACCTTAGTGGAATGCACCTCATCAGGGGTGGAGGCCCCAGTACAACTCTCCTCCCGCTCTTTTGCCTCCACCACCTACTCAACCGCAACCATTGCCTCCTGCTCCACCAAGGAAACCCCAAATGCTTGCTCAACTGAACCTGAACCCGAATAATAGATAGGCTCAACAAGTATAGAGTGGGGAACCATCATGCCCAACATATGTTGTGGAGATTCAGGAGATTAACCTACGATCTGGGAAGGTTCTCCCAGATAGCCAACCTCCCCCTAAGGAGGATGAGGAAGATAAAGAGGAAAGTGAATCGAAAGCAATTCCACCCTTTCCTAAGAGATTATCTGGAACAACACAACCTACCCCAGAATAAACTGAACTTCTAGGAGAATTGAAAAAATTATGTGTAAAGATACCACTTCTCCAAGCCATAAAGGATGTGCCTATATACAACAAGATGATCAAAGAGAAGTGCTTCAGGCATCCAGGCAGGCACAAGAGAGATGCCCCAACCATCAATGTCATAGGACAACTGTCCGACCTGATGTTGGGGTAGGTAATCTGTCCGAAGTATCTAGACCCTAGAAGCCCAATAGTTGATGTCCACATCAATGGCACCATGATCCCCATACCTTGATTGATCTGGGGGCTGCCATTAATGTGATGACCAAGGACACTATTCTCAAGCTCAACCTCCGGGGCTCCCTGAGAAAGACCACAACAGTACTGTAGTTAGCAGAGCGATCCATTGTGACCCCTGAAGGGATTATGGAAGATGTAATGGTCTCCATCGATTCTTGGGAGTACCCTGCTGATTTCCTGGTTCTCCAACCGAAGGCAAAGCTCACTGGGTATCCTCTCATCCTGGGAAGACCCTGGTTGGCTACTGCAGATGCCTACATCAATTGTCGAGCTGGGAACATGATAATCAAGAATGGGAATATGTCCAAGCAGCTAGTCCTATACCCTCCTACCCAACCTTTGTTAGAACATGATATACCTCTCTGGTTGGAGGAGGAAGATGAGGATGAAGTCTATTCTGCACCATTGTGTGCAGTAGAAGCTGCCATGGGGGGGGAACCACAAAATGAGGATGATATCATTGAAAACTTAATTCAGAATCCACCCCCCAGTATGTTGCCATTAGAAGAGCTAGTGAAAGAAACCCAAGACAATCCTTTAGTTGATTTCTATGTGGCCGACCCGACCTCTCTTCGAGTTAAGAATATAGAGTTCAGCCCAGAAAGAACCTTGAAAATTAACTCATCCCTATCCACCTCTCAGGAGAAGGAACTGTGTAGTTTATTGAGAAACCATTTCGATGCCTTCGCTTGGAGATATAAGGAGATGAAGGGAGTGCACCCTTCAGTCTGTACTCATCACATTTACATTAAGGAAGATTGCAAACCAGTCAGGCAGCCTCAAAGGAGGATGAATCCAGCCCTTAAAGACATTGTCAAGGAAGAATTGCAAAAGTTACTAGATGCAGGATTCATCTACCCCATCTCTGACAGTGAATGGGTCTCTCCTTTGGTGCTAGTGCCAAAGAAAAATGGTAAGTGGAGAATCTATGTCGATTATCAGGAACTGAACAAGGCCACCAAGAAGGACCATTTTCCTTTGCCTTTCATAGATCAAGTGTTAGATGGTTTGGCGGGGAAAAAGTTTTTCTCCTTCCTAGATGGGTTCAGTGGGTACAATCAGATCCAAATCAACTCAGAAGACCAATATAAGACCACTTTCACTTGTCCATGGGGTACCTTTGCATATCGGGTCCTTCCTTTTGGGTTGTGCAATGATCCCGCCACTTTCCAGAGGGAAGTATTGAGTATCTTTTCTGAACTGGTTCATGATGCAGTGGAAGGGGCGGTGGTCGAGCCCCGTTGCCGGTTTGGGTTTGCTTATTGGCCCCCCCAAATAAGTCAAAAAAAGGGTCGAGCAACTAAAGTTTCAATTTACTTATTGGGTGGGGGGGCTAACGGTCGAGCCCCTCACCCATCGGAATGAGTGAGTGACCCATAAATAATATAGGGCGATGGCGGCCTTGACAGTCGAGTGTGCTTACGCACCCTCACCATCGGAATAGTGAGTGACTCCGTCCCTCCGGTCCTCTCCTCTCCCTTTTGGTCGAGCACCTAAAGGTTCAATTTACTTATTGGGTGGCCCCTCTAACTTTCAGGAAGTCTTATCTAACCTGGGAAAAGTCTTGGACAAGTGTATTGAAATGAACCTATCCCTCAGTCCGGAAAAGAGTGAATTCTTGATGACTAAAGGGACTGTGCTAGGTCATGCAATCTCTCAGCAAGGATTATAGGTGGACCCAACAAAATTTCCATCATCCAAAGGGTCTCACCTCCCCAAAAGGTGAGATATGTCCGAAGTTTCCTAGACTTAGCGAGATATTATAGAAGATTCATTAAATATTTCAGTAAGCTAGCCTCTCCATTGTTTGGTCTTTTTGGGAAAGCTGTCGAGTTCATATGGACTGACAACTGTCAAGAAGCCCTAGATACCTTGAAAAGTAAACTTGTGACTGCCCCAATTTTGAGAGGTCCAAACTGGGCCCTACCTTTCCACATTCACACAGATGCCTCAAACAAAGCGATAGGAGCAGCCTTAGGGCAAGTTGATGAGAAGCTACCTTATGCCATATACTTTATAAGTAAAAACTTGTCAAAAGCAAAGTTAAACTACACTCTAACCGAGAAAGAACTCCTAGTTGTAGTCCATTCCTTAAATAAATTCAGACATTACATCACAGGCTATCAAACCTTCGTACACACTGATCGTGCTGTAATTAGGTATTTAATGAACAAACTAGATGTAAATGCTTGCATCATTAGGTGGTTGCTTTTATTGCAGCAATTTGATTTAACCATTGCTGATAAGCCGGGTAAGGAAAATGTTGTTGCTGAATTTTTGTTTAGAGTAAATCTACCTGCAGGTAAGGAAGGAATGGTGGATGATCAAATGCCAGATGAACACCTATTTTCTATCTCGGTACTCTCTCTATGGTTTGCTGATATAGAAAATTACTTGGTTTTAACACAATTCCCACCACACCTGTCCTCAAAGGAGAAGAGAAAGGTCGTGAGGAAAAGTGCTCCTTTCACTTGGGTTGGGGGAAATCTCTTCAAACTTGGCCCAAATCAAATTTTGAGACGATGTGTCAGGGAGGAAGAAGTTTTTGACATTCTCCTAACTCGTCATGACAAGCCTTGTGGAGGCCATTTTGCAGCAAAGAGGACTGCCTTCAAAATTCTGTAAGTAGGATACTATTGGCCCACTCTTCATTAAGATGTGAGGAGATATATCAGTCAATGTGATCAGTGCCAAAGGATGGGGAAACCTACTCCAAAGGATGAGATGCCCCTGCAACCTCAAGTGACTTTTGAGCCATTTGAGAAGTGGGGCATGGACTTTGTGGGTCCTATCAACCCTCCTTCAAACCAGAAACAATACATCATTGTGTGCACCGATTATCTAAGCAAATGGGTAGAGACAAAGGCAATCAAGGCAACAACAGAAGAAAAAGTAGCTGAGTTTTTAAGAGAGAACATATTCTATAAGTTTGGGTATCCAAGAGAACTGGTTATAGACCAAGGCAGTCAGTTCACCTCCAATCTGATTGAAGACTTGCTCACACATCATAAAATCAAGCACAAGACCTCAACCCCCTACCATCCACAAGCCAATGGATAGGTGGAAGTCACTAACAGAGCTTTAGAGGGAATTTTGACTAAGGTAGTGAGCAGCAGCAGGAAAGATTGGGCAGATCAATTGGTTGAGGCCACCTGGGCCTACAACACCACATGGAAGACCACCACTGGATTCACACCCTATGAATTGGTCTATGGAAATAAGGCTCTGCTGTCAATAGAATTTGAATACAATACACTAAGGATGGTAGCTCAGCTGGACCTAGATCTCAACCATGCACAAAGGGAAAGGTTACTCCAGTTTAATGGATTAGATGAACAAAGATTGCAGGCCCTTCTCCACACAAAAGTAATCCAGCTTTAGAGGAGGATATGGCATGATAGAAACATCAAGGAGAAGCAATTCCAAGAAGGAGATTGGGCGTTGCTATATGACTCAAGGTATAAAGATTTCAAGGGAAAACTGAGGACAAGATGGCTGGGACCCTACATAGTATAAAGGTGCAATGACAATGGTTCAGTTCTGATTAGGACCATTGATGAGGAAGCCATCCCCATGCTTGTCAATGGGCATAGGTTGAAAATCTACAAAAAGCCCCTCTCCAAGCAAGAATTTATTGAAGATTTGAGTAAAACAGTGTTGGTAGTGGAGCAAGTCTCTGCCTCCACTCCACCCACTCAATAATAATAATAATAATAATAATAATAATAATGAGGACTCTAGTGAAAACCTCTATGAGGCGCTTGAGTCCCATCATTAGGCTGAAAACCTCTTTTGAGGCAGCCCGGTGATGACAAAAAAAAAGAACAAAAAGAAAAAAGAAACGAAGAGAATAAAGATCCCTGGGTGAAAACCTCCCTTGGAGGCACCCAGGGTAGGCAGGTAGGGTGAAAACCTCCTGGAGGCACCCTAATTGTCTTTTCAAAAAAAAAAAAAAAGAGAGAAAAAGAGAAAATTGATTGTTTGAGTGCATTGCAGGTCACAGATGGACCCCAGGAAGCAAGGGGACATGCCACCAAGCCTATTCCATATCCTCTAGACTCTTCTCCATCATCTCTGATTCTTTTTTCCATCTCTCGGTGTTCTTTTCTGAAGACTGTGCATCCTACAGGAAGCCCTGTCTGTTCTACAGGAGGCTCCTGTAGAAAACACAGAGAGCTCGAAATAAAGCTAAAAAGGAGATTGAAGAGCTGGGAATTTCCACAGAAAGCTTGTAGACCATCCTATAGCCATCCTCCATCCTAACCCTCCATCCCACACCTGCACCACCTCATTTCCAATTATTTATTTTCTTCCTGCAAATAAAACACAGAAACCTGTTTTTCAAAAAAATCGAGGAAATAAAAAAACAGTACCATACAACTCACCTACAGCCTACCAGATGCTTCTCCATTACCATCAGATTCTCCAATAAGCCTCCTCACAGCCCCTACATAAGCCTCAGCTAAAAATTTTAGACGGAGAAGCAGCTACAGGAGTTCCTGTAGAACTCTTGTAGCTGCTGATCCCCTTAAAAATCAAGCTCCAACAGCAGAATAGGTGCAGCCACAGGTATGCAGAAGATGTCCAAAGCAAGATCTAGCAAAGAAGCACTTTTAAAAAGCATCTGAGCCACATATCAAGAAGCCACCAACATATTGCAGCAGGAATACAAATATGCAACATCGGAGTCTGAGCATGCGACAGCAGCAAAGCCTCGCAGCACTGTAGCACGAACATTTTGACTTACAGGTGAGTGTCTAAACTCATTCCTCTATTGCATTTGTATGATTCGAAACTACATAAATGAATGGAATGGTTGGGATTAAACCAGAAAAGTGGCCAGCTAATGGGCCACCCTCATCCAGTTCGATCACGCTCATTCGGAGATCACATTGCACGTGTGTCTAGTCAACTCACGGAAAAAACTAAAAAGACAAGTAGTGGCAGATGTTTTTAACTCAAGCGCCAATAATGGCAAGTGATTGCGGGTAGAAAGCATAAAGTCTCATGATAACACTGTAGTGGGGACCAACGGTCCGAATAATGGTAACGTACCCTTTCCGCCACCTCACCTCGTCGCCGGAAACCTCTCTCGTAAGCATAAGTATGCTCTCTCGAGCTTGTTCACCACCTTTGTTTCCATTTTTATCGTTGTGCCCTCGACTGCAATGATCTCTCTACCACCTCCAGAGCCTTGAAACCATCGCTCTCTATCATTTTCAGTACTCCTACACTTATCAGGTTCTACAAGAACATTATCGGGTTCTATAGGAGCAGTAACAGGTCCTACGGGAGCCCTTTCTACAGGAGGACCAGTGAGCAGTCTTACAGAAGAAAAAATGGGATTTTCATTCAAATTTGGGCTTGAAGAGGTAGGCTCGGTGAAAACCCACCTTGCATTTTCATATATACGAGGGGTGATGTGATTGTAAGAAAGAATTGAGCCTGAAAAGGAAGAGGAATTGTATTCAAAAGGCTGCCTGTTTTTTTTTAAAGAAAAAACACATTTTTTTTCCTGTTCTCTATTTCTGAAGTATTGACTCCTTCTCTACCTTGGTACTCACATATATGAGGAGTCATGCAATTTTAAGGAGAATTAAGCCTAAAAGAAAGAAAAATTGCATCAAGAAAATCTGCCTGTTTCTTGGAGAAAAACACAGTTTTTTCCTCTATTTCCTGGTTTTTGAGAATTGATGTCTCCTTCTCCACCTGAGGTATCCCGAAAATTATGAACATAATGACAGGGGGATTTATGCGGAAGGAACCTCTAAACTCAACCAAGCTACATGCACACCTTGAGGTAGTAGACCTTTTCACTAGAGCCAATTGGATTCCATTCTTTGAAAAAATTCGAGGGTATGATGCAGAAGTAACGAAGGAGTTTTCCCTGTCCTTGATACCTCACTTAAAAACCCATGACACTGTTAGTTTCAGGGGTCTCACCATGTAAATCACCCCAGATTTCATCAATAGGGTTACCAGTCTCCCACTTGGACTACCCTAGAGCAAGGAGGAAAAACCACTGGGTCAAGTTGCCAATAAAACCTTCTTCCAACCAAATGAGCATCCTGTAGAGGACAAAAATGGCATCAAGAGAACAAGTATGCCTTACCCTTGGGATGAGGTCAGTTATCAGATTATTAAATACATCTCCTGTGAAGGAAGATACAACATAGTTTATGGGTATCATTTCATACTATTGCATGAGTTAAGATATGGCATGGATCTTCTTGCACCCCAAAAACTCACTGTTCCCTATTTTCTCCTCCAGTCCCTGATAGATTCCAGCATCAAATTGAAGTTAGGAGTTCCAGACCAATTGGATCACCATGGGATAATTAAATTGCTCATGCAAGAGGCCCTCCACACCTTCACAATACGCATAGCCTGGGAGATTTTTAGAAATATGACAAGGGAAGATGATGTGAAAGCCCTCACATATGACCTCAGTCCATCTGAAAGTGAGGGAGAAGAACAAAAAGAGGAAGATGAGGATGAAACCAGAGAAGAGGAACAGAAAACACAAACAGAGAAAGAGGAACCTGAAATAGGGAAGGAAGAAACCCAAACAGAGGAAGAAAAACATGAAACAAAGAAGGATAAGACAACAACAGAGAAGAAGAAAGAACCTAGGACAAGAGGAAAAAGGACTAAAACAGAAAGGAAAAGACTAAATCAGTGAAGATAGAGACTACAGTAGAAAGGGCAGAAACTAAACAAGAAGAAGAGGAAGTTAAAATAGGGATAGAAGAACCAAAACCCATAGAGGCAGAAAATACAAAGGAAAAAGAAATAGAAGCAAAGAAGGAAGAGGTGTCTCCTGAAACACTGGAAAGGGAGGCAGCAACTGTTCTTGCTGCACTCAGCACCCCAGTTAAGCCCAAACCAAAGAGAAAACGGAAACCATCCATGTATTTCAAGGCTAGAAATAGCACCAGGATAAAAAGATGGAAGCCACAACCACCCTCAAAAGAGCCTATCACCATTGAAGATTCTCCTACTGCCAAAAAGGAGGAATCTCCATCCAGAACTCCCATCACCTATGAAAGAGGAAGCCCTAGATATTCCACTTGGAGGGAGAGGATAAAACTACAGGACTCCAAAACTATCCTACAGGAGGTGCAGACCGCTCTACAGGAGACTGAGAAACTTGAGAAAAGGGCAGAAGAGCAGATCAAGGGGAATGATGAAACAACAGGGATACCCGAACCTGACCCACAACCTAGTTTAGGCTCTTATTACAACCTTCTGAAAGGAGGGAAAATCATCCCACAGAAGTTTGCAGTCCCTCTTTTCTTTGAGCTGGAAAAAGAAAGAGTAAGGAGCCACAGATGGATGCAAATTGCAAAGTCTAAAGGGGTGGAAGACATTGGCCACATGGAGAGAAATCTTAGAGAGATGGGCAGAGAGCTGGCCACTTTAAAACATGCAGAATCAATGAAAATATCTCACTTGGAAGCAGAGAATGAAATGTTAAGAAAACAGCTGCAGGAAAGGGAAACCCAGGTAGAGACTGAAATGTTGAGAAAACAACTACAAGACAGGGAAACCCAGTTAGCATGCATGGCCAGCTGGGCAATGGAAGCACTTCAGTGCAGGCAGCCAGCCAAATCATATCGAGTATACCTCAAAGATTAGTGGCTCCAATTCCAGATCAAGACTCTAGACCAGAGAGGCACCACACCTTTTCAGGATTATGGAAAATTCATTGATCTATGTGACCACAGTTCAGTAGACGACAAGGCGAAGTTGGCAAAGTTTTATTTACATAACATGGCCCTTACTGATATGAACCTATGGGACCCCAATGCCAGGTTAGGAGACTTGTAGCTGATGGCCATGGCATCTTGGATGAGTCATGAGGAGAAAAGGGCAATAGAAATCAAGAAGTTGATGGCAAAAGAGCTAAATGAACCCTTAATGATCTGAGCTGAGCCAGCAGACCCCATGGCTCTCATCAGTGCCCACCAACACCTTCCAGATAATCCTCAAAGTGTCCCTAAGTATATCAATGAGCATGCCCAAGCTATTACACATTTTGAGGACATGGAGAGATTGTTTGGAGATGACTGCCTTCATGCCTGCATGAGAAGGTGGTACACATTGCCACATAGCCTACAAATCAAGGAGTATCACTCCCAAAACAGTATGAGAGAAGCCTTGAGGAGAGTGTCATTGTATAAATACTCTATGCAAAGTTTGAAGGCCAATTGGATTGGCCTCAAATTCAGTCCTCCAATGCTGCTAGGACTACTGGAAGGTGTAAAAGAAGAAGAAGAACAAAAACAGTGGGAAGAGGTGGATAGAAAGGAAGGATTCCATGATAAGGAGGAGGATATCACATCAGAAGCATGGGATGTCAGGGAATCCATCAGGGCCATCAAGGATGAGGAGATAGACTAGTTGCTCAAAGGATGAGCAACCCATTCAGTAGGGGGGTAATGATGAGCCCTAAAAATGGGTAATTATATGGGCTCATTTGGCCTCCTAACTCAGCTTAATCCACCATTCGCATTAGGTTATTGCATGATTTTTATTATATTTATGATAATAGAGTGAATTGAGTTAGTCATTATGCCATGAAGTCTAATGTGTGCTTTATGCATATTTTTGGTCAATTTTGGGACAAAGTCAAAGGATTAATGAGCATTTGGTAGCCAATATTTGAGGAAAACAAGGGAAAGGATTTGTAGGAGGGTGTCCCCCTCAATTATGACCCCCTACCATGAATCCTCCTTCAGGAAACTCGGAGCACAACAACCACATTAATGCATCAAAGGGGCAGCCGAGCAAGTGAAGAAGAACTGTTGTCTATCTCTAGTCTTGGGAGCCGAGCCTCCTTGATTTTAGGAGAGATGTTGGAGGCTCCAGTTGTATAAATAAGAGGGCTTAGGTGCTCAATAGTTTAGTTGGGTGGTTAGTCAAATTTTCTCACTTTTGTTGCAGCTCTTACTCAGCTCATTCTCGAGCTTATTTTTGTGAACAGTTTATGTAATGTGACTTTTATTTTGATAATGGAGATGACAAATTTTTTGAGCCAGCACTTATTTCTTTTAGAGGGCTGAAGCTCTTGGGTTAGGGCCCAAGCCAAGCTTCCCAACACCTCTTTCTTTGTACTTATATGTTTCTTCTTCAGTTCATGAATTAAATTTCTGTTAAATAGATTCATTTTTCCTCGGTAGAATAGGTTGTTTTTGGTGGTTTACATAGTTGTTTCCATTTTAGTTGCTGAAGTAGGTTAAATAGTGGTAGATAAAGTACAAAAAGGCCATCAATAGGCCCTGACCTCCTTTCCTCCTTCGCGGACCATGAAATGAGGTCGAGGTCTGCTTACTGTCATAAAAACACAAAGTTGCTTTCCCCATGCAATTTCTAGTGTTATAGTTTGATTCGGAGGTTAAGGTTTTGCTTCAGATCCATTTTTCCATGCTCATTTATGTTTCTGCAATAAGTCTCTTTACATGATTTCCTTTTCATATAGCACAGTTCAACATTTTAATCTTCTAGGTCAGAATTTAGGTTAACATAAGAGATATTTATGTTCTTTTGGTACAACTAGTTCTTTTCTTGCTCAATTTTAGTATTTTGACTTGCATCTCTCTTACAACACACCTCTACTCATAATACATCAATAAAGTAGCCATCATCACCTCGTTTCTCACAGGTTTCACAAGTCATTTACCACCCTTCACGAATCTGCCCTAATTTCTGCATTTTCCTCATAAGCTTTCCTCTTGCCTCTTGAACAAATCCAACCATCATTTTCTTTCCTAATCACCCTTGATGAGCTTCAGACATCTTAACACCTCCCTCTAATCTTCAACTACCCTTTCCCACCATTTTTCCACCTTTAAAACCTCTAAAAACCGCTCTCGGCATCCTCCT
Source organism: Pinus tabuliformis (assembly GCA_031772625.1). NCBI lineage: Eukaryota > Viridiplantae > Streptophyta > Pinopsida > Pinales > Pinaceae > Pinus > Pinus tabuliformis. Next base: position 186,791,247 of record CM062807.1, on the reverse strand, counting down.
GTAGATCCTCTTGTAGATCCCCTGCAGCCTCCTGTAGAATTTCCTGAAAGTGACTTTTTGAAGTTCGATTGCAGAGAAAGTCTCCAGAAGGTTACTAGAGGCTCCTTAGGACTCTCCCAAACCTTCCTACACCTTTGCAAACCCCAAGGTCGCCTCCCATCACCACCAAATCTCTGCCACAACCACAAACAGATAAGTTGCCCGCATAACAATTTCACATAAAACACTCAAAAACCAAAAAAGATGTTTTTTTCCATTTCCTTCCAGAAGTAGCTTGAATAGATGTAATTTACCTTCTCAGTAGTCAATGGCACTCATTTCATCAGTTTTCATCTCTTTTTCTACAAAAGTAGGGTTAGTTGGAAGAATTAGGGTTTGCTAGGGTTTGTGTTACACTCCAGTCTTCTTTCTCTTTCTACAAGTAGAATAGCCTCTTTAGAGTTATATTTCTTTCATCATAGCTAAAAGCTTCTTTTGAGAATTCATAGAATTTGGCTTAAGCTCCTAGTGATCTTGTGCCAGTTGACCAAGTGACAGCTTGCAGTAAGAGCTAGTACTTGTGCATACAACACCAATGCTTCCAAGTTTGTTATGATCTACTGGGTTGATAAAAGAAAGTAGGAAGCCCCAATAGTTGCAGAAATATTGGTCCTCACCAGTTTTCCTCCTCGCTCTCATCCCCACCTTTCGAATCTCTATGGCTTCCTTCTTCCACTACTGCCAAACGTGTAGTTAAATTCCTAATTTCTTCTCGTAGTCCTTCATCTGCAATTCTTCTGATGCCTCTTTCGTGACCCCTTATTCCTACCTCCATTTCTTCTTACTGAGAGAAAAGGACAACCTGCTTTGATACCAAATGTTGGTGGCGATCCCAAGGAGGGACACATGGCTATTGACCGTTTAATTCTCTGTTTCCAAGTTGGGTTTGGTGGCAAGGTTTTAGGTGTATGTTTTAATTGCGGTTTAATGCTTTTGCTACCGCCTCTGTACTGAAATCGGGCTTGCGACTAAGGATTTTCACCTATGCCGAGGGGTTTTGGAGGTCATTTCTACTGTGCGATGGTTTTGTTCTGTGATTACTCTGTGTTCTCGCCTAGTTTCCGCAATGGCTAGTAAGTATTTTGTCCTGTCTACTCCGTATGTTGGTTTGGTATGCCTTGCTGGTTCTCTGTGGTGTGTTGGTGCTATGTCTCTGTTCGTCCTCCATGGTCTATCGTTGCTATGCCTCTTCTCATTTCCTGTGGCGACTCATTGCTCTGGTGTTTGGAGGGTTTCAGGTCCTCTCCCTCTCGCAAGTCTGTTTGTCTACGCTATTTGCTTCGAACTCGTTTCTGTTCGTTTTATGGTGATTTGTTTGTTGACGTGGGGTTTGGTTATGATTCGGCTCTGCAAATCTCAGGTCACTGCTTTGCTATTACATAGGATGACTCGACGCCCTCACTTTCAGGTAAGCTATTCCCTCCGGTTTCAATTTCACTTTCAGTTTTTAAAGGTTCTAACGGTCTGGCTCCTTGGTGAGAAAGCAAAGCATGTTCATGGCTTAGTCACTGGTGGAAACCCTCTGTTGTGGATCTCGCCTCTCGTCCTTCGTTTCGAAGTGGTTCTTCTCCAGGTAAAATCTTCGTTCCCCTTCCTGTTAACTTTCCACTGTTATTTTTTTTATTTTTCATGGCTCAATACTGACCGCTACCCTCTCTATAGTGTGTGCAAGTCTCTCCACAGAAGCACTGCTCCATGGCTTCGTCCTGGTGACTGTTTCACGGGCTTAGGGAAACCCAGGTAGGGTCTTTCCGTAGCTATAGTGGTTTCCTTGCTTGCTTTGCTGTGTGTCTAGTTTTGCAGCAATTATTCGGTCACTTGCTCTTGTTTGTGTCTCAGCTATACCCTTGATGTTTTGGGTCCTTCGTATCTGTATGTGATCTCCGAGGTGTTCATGCCCTCGCTAGAAGTTTTAGGCATAACCTGTGGACTGTAATGTATTTTGATTTCATGGGTTTGGAACCCTTCACGATTTCCAGATTACAGATTTTTGTACAGTGAATTTTTATTGAACGAAAATGAAAATGTCATGTACAGGAAATGTATTTTTTGTTTAAATGCAGAATATAATTAGTACCTGGGATTTGTTTTGTTGAGAAATGAAATCTATGTATTGTCGCACCTCTGTTCAGTTCTCGTCTTGAAAATGCTTCTTGTCATTGAATGCTTGTCGATGTTAGTTCAAATCTTTGAAAAGAAAAATGGTTTCACTGTCTTGCTTTCATTTTGATGCCTGAGACATTTATGCACAGAGAACGTAATGAAATTTAATCTACTGTATTAAATGACAGATTTTTGAATTTGTTAGTTATCATAGAAGTTCAAATATTCCTGGGTTACAGCTTCTGGGCTCTCTCTCCTCTCTGGATGGCAACCCTTCCATGATCTTTGATTTTTTCTTTTCAATACATTGTCAGCAGTTCCTTTTCAGTTTGAGGAACTGTTCCTCAGTTATGTTTCAGTTACTAGATAGTTTCTTCAAACAAATCCCTAACTAATTCCTATTTTGTCTAATTTAAAAAACTAATAATGGTTGATTCAGCCTTAATTAAAAATGACACAAAATGTAACTAAATGAAATAGAAACTTGAAGTGTTTTCCTCCCTATTTGTCAAGATAAAATGAAAATAAAAAAAAACATTTCCCAGTTGTCGCCTCTTCACTCGGATGCTCCTGCATCAGAGAGAAATCAGAGCCAATTCCTCTGGCAGCATGGGATTTCCATTCATTGGAGAAACTCTGGAATATCTTTCTCCATCCAAGTCCTCCCATGTTGGTCACTTCCTTCATAAAATAATTTCAAGGTATCGAATTTACTTCCCCCTAGTCCTGCATTGTTGGACCGATATTGCCTTGTTTCTTTTTCAATTTATTTATACATGCTGATATGCATATGAGATATAAAGAATAGATTTTTTTGGGTATTGAATTAATGAACTTGTATGGAGACATATTCAATACCCACATATTTGGGAAGCCTGCCATCATGACAGCTAGCATAGAAACAAACCAATTTGTTTTCCAAAATGAAGGCATTTGTTCAAGTGCGCTTATCCGGAGGCATTTGTGAGCATTGTAGGGAAGAATAGTATCGTCGAAATCCAGGGTCCCATGCACCTAAAACTATGAAAATCAAGTTTGAGTGGCGTGGGCACTCCAAATCTTGAGGCCACTTTGCTACAAGCCGTGGAAAAGCAATTTAGTGAAATCCTAGACACATGGGAGGAGGGTAATATTATCCAATTGAAGGAAGAAGAGGAAAGGTGAATTACTATATTTATTTGTAAATTTTAGTAATCCAATAGTTGTGTGAGGATGTCATACACCAATTGTTTATTTGGTTTAGCTGTGATTTTAAATATATATAGTTTTTCACAGAGGAAGAAAATTAATTAGTGTTTTATTAAGGTGAAACCAGTTACATTTTACCTTTCAATATGCCATACATGTTTATCGAGAGTGAGTAATATCTGCAATCATAGGAGATACAATTCTAATAGTAACATTAGAGTCTAAAAATTTTCATGCTTCTAAAACGTAAACAAAAAGGGTCGAACTATGTTCACAAAATACATCTTCAAAAACAAAATTTTGGAAGTGAAGTTTAGAAAACAACATCGCCAAAGACCCGTGCATCTATGGGATGGAAATTCTTCCTTCTTCCCGCACATTTCCTTCTAAAAAAGAGTGGTAGAATATGAAGCCATCTGTATCATGCAAACCCTGCTTGTAAAGTTCATCTACAATTTTATTTGATTCCCTGTAGATATGTGACATAGTATAACTCCCAAAAAGACGAAGCAGAGCCCTGATTCGATCCCTCCTTCCTCATAGTTCAGGAGGGTTGAAGCAAGAAACACCAGAAAAACCATCAATGATGGTTTTTGAGTCCCCGAATATATTTATATTTTGAATCTCCCTTTCTCTTGCAAACCATAGTAAGCCCCAAAGCGCTATCATCTTGGTTTTTGTACCTCTCCCTGTCCTCCAATGCAATTTGTTACTAGTGTTCTCATCAATACGCAGCCATCCCCCACACCCACATTGGCCCCGTTGTGTCGCGCCATCAAATTATCTCGTCGGCAATGTATTGTGTAGATTTGTGAATTGCCTGGACATGCCTTGGATGCACAGTCTCCTTGGAGCCTTGTTCTCCAGCCGCGAGAGAACTTTTGCACAAATATGGTGTACACTGATCGACAGCCCACGAAATATATAGTGGCTGCGTGCTTTCCAGATTTCCCAAAATATAAATAGCATAATGTAGGTTTGGGAACCCACTTCAAAGGCTCCCCATCTCAAACAATGTTCAATAGATAGAAAAATTCTGAAATGTAACATGCAAGAAGATAGAATCATAGACCAAACATGTAATGCAATGCTACAGTGAATGAACAAATGTGTTACCGATTCATCACCCCCATGGCACATGATGCAACAACCCGGTCCAATGTATCCACGTTTACATAAATTATTCCAAGTTGGTATGTGATTCTACCATACCAACCAGTAGAAAAGGATGATTTTTAATGGAGCATGTGATTTTCAGATAGGTTGGAAGCAGGATCATGGAGCATATTCAAAACCTTGATGAGAGAACTATTGATAACATTCTACCACCACCACCATGTGATTTTGTATACTGTCATCCAAAGTAGGAGAGTCTCCACCTTGATTCAACATAGACTTGTGCCCCTTAATTTGATTACAAATGAGATCCAAATCTGAGCAAGTTGCCCTATTAATTTGAGCTGTGTTGCCTCCCGCGATATCAGATGTACCCCTCACCACATGTTTATCGCCTATCCCAAGAAGAAAATACCACGTTGGTGCAAATCTTCCAGAAAATACATTGGGAGTCCATAATTTGTATCCAAACACATGATGCTATCCCTTCCAATCATAATCTGGTTACCACCTCCAAATGCCCACCTAATACGCTACAGAAAGAGTAATTTTGTTTTTTGAAAACTCTGCCAAATGTATGGGCGACTTCTAATACCAATTTCTCCCCTGTGGATCCAATCTAAAATTGGATTTCCTTTTAAATATTTTCCAAGAAAGACCTTATGTATAATGCCATCACCAAACAAGGCTCTCCACATGGATTTGTTTAGGAGAGATTTCCCAAATAATTTTGCGTTTAGGATACCCCATCCATCTAGATCTCAAGGTATGGAAATACGTCCCATTTTATCACATGTACTTTTCCCTTACCCTCTAGTCCTGACCACAGAAAATGAGCTAGGACAGATTGAATCTAAATGCATACGCGAGCATGGAGAGTGAATGGATGCATCTAGTAAATCACCATCTGTTGAAGAAACGATTATATCAGTGTGAATCTACCACCCAAGGAGAGTGTCTGGTGTGTCCATCACATAAGTATTTTCCTAAATTTCTGCAACAACCAAGACTGATCCTCTACTCGGTAATTGTTTTCCTTCAACCTATATACCAGAAACGTGAAGCCATCCTGAAGTGGTTTGAAGGAAACCCCAAACGTGGCCACAATGTTTTGAATTTCATTAATATTTCCATATGAAAAAATAAGAACAGATTTATGTCCATTAGCGATCAAACCAGATGCCATACCAAAACGGAACAATATGTGAAATAACATCTCCCATTGAGCTACAAACATCATACCAAAAGTCAATATCTCATCAATGAAAAATAAATGAGTGATACAGACCTCACAATTCATCTTAATGCCCTTGAAAGTGCCACCCGCTTTTTCCAGCTTTATCTTTCTACTAATCTCGTCCATGACAAGTATGAAGAGGAGCGGCGAGAACAAGCAACCTTTTCTCAAACCATAGCCAACATAGAAGAAATTAGTGGGAAAAAAATTTATGAGGACCTCCAACCATGCATGTGACATACACGCCATGATCCACTTAATGATTTGTATAGAGAGTCCAATCTTCTGCAGAACAATCTAGAGAAAACTTTAATCTATACAGTCATATGCCCATTGTAAGTCAATCTTCATAACCAAAGCCTCAACCTCCTTGGTATGAATGGAATGCACACATTCCTGTGTAATTTCAATAGCATTATGGATGGATATGTTGGGGAGGAATCCAAATTTTTCTGCATAAATGTTTACCGAAAGGGAAACTTTGATCTACTCCGCAATGACCTTGGAAATGATTTTATAAGTAATTTTTCATAGAGAGATTGGCCAAAATTTTGAGAAAGTGGAGGGAGAAGAGACCTTTGGGGCAAGAGGAATAAAGGTGGATTTAATGGAGCCAAAAATGGAGTGTCTGATTCAGGATTCCTCCACCATCTCTAGCAAACCAGCTTTCATTAGATCAAAGAAGTGTAAGAAAATTTCCATAGTCCAGCCATCTGGGCCTGAACACTTATCTCTGGCAAATTAGTTTAGAACAAAGTGGAGCTCTTCCATCGAGACCAGTCTATATAATGCCTCATTTTACTCTTCATAAAACATAGTGGGATAATCCTCTACCCCCATAGTATATCTTCAATCTGTATCTCCTCCCTGGCACTGAAAATATTCTGAAAATATGAGATAGCTTCCCATCGAATCTTACCATTAGAGTATACCATTTCTCCATCAGCCCCATGATATTCCATATGGCATTGCAATTCCTCCGCTATTTTTCATAGTGGTGAAATAATTTTGTATTATAGTCCCCTTCCCGAATGCATATAGCTCCATTTTTTAGTCTCCAAGTGGATTCTTGGATTTCCAATATGTGCTTTGTCCTAGCCTCCAAGTGTTTTAACTGATCCAATAATCATTCAGATGGTGACTGAGTCGTGAAGTGATCGCCAATCTCATGAATCTCAGCCAACAAAACTTTCAATTCCTGTAATAAATCCTCCTTGCACCACTCCAATAGTGACCAAGGGCTCAAAAATAAAAGTGTCAGAATCTTGTTAAACTTAGTTTTAGATCAAATATCCCATCATTTTGATTCCAACGGTGTGAATGGCACTCAAATCCGAGTTTGTATGCAGAAGTTAGAGAAAGTCAAAGTTCAGGTTTGACTTTCTCACATGGCAGGATTGGATGATGTGGCAAGGTCCTTCAGCGAATGAGGAGGCACTAAGTGGCAAGCCGCCATTGGCCCTTGCATGTCGCAAATCACAATTGCAGGTAGGTTAGTGTTAAAAATTAACCCCTGAGCAGGGAAGAGTTGCGATGTGATAAGGTAGGAGAGAAGGCATTCAAGAATTGGCCGGAGGCGCGATGCGATGGATCGCAATCACAAATCAGAGAAGGGAGGCACTACAAAATCAGCCCCACTAGGTTTGGGTTGTGATGCGATATTTTAATCGATCATCGCAACACGGTGCAAAGTCTCGCATATACAAGACCCCGATACTCTGCCGATTGCAAAATGCGATAGGTTCCTCGGATGCGATGTGACTATAGGTTGTAGTTTAATGGTCCGTCGGGTTCCCCGTATCGCAATCGCACATTACCCGCCTTGTTCACATACCATTAGCCCGCAGGACTCCGCCAATTGTGATTTGTGATGGACATTCGGTGCCGACGGATTATGGCCCACTGCGCGGCAAAATTCTCGCTCGTTTAGTGGATTTTTCGAGTGAAATTGTGGGTTCCTGTCGGATGTGGAGCAATTTGTGGAGCGAATAATGGGATAACAAGGGGAAGTCATAACTTCTTCAATTTTTCACCAAATTGGATGGGAGAAAGAGGTTAGATAGCCATTTTTTGACATTCTAAACTGATGGGAGCAGGTTTCAGAAGCATTTGAAAATTGTAAACACAGATTTTTACACTTTTGAGCATCATAGAGAGGCCCAAGCCATTCTAAGCTAGACCAAGGAGACGTAGCCGAGGAGGGGTGAACTCCTTTATCATGTGCTTGTTGTAATGTGTTTTTGATGATGTTCTATACATGTTTATGCTGCTGTTTAGTTTTTGGTTTATGTTAAATTTCTCATAAAATTAACATAAAACTCTTCATTTTACTTGCAAAAATTGATGAATCCTTAAGCACAATGAAAGCATCTAGTCGATAATATTAGGAAGATCTTAGCACTGCAAACTAATATTCTAAATTAGATTAATTTGGTATCAGAGCTCTAGGTTTGTTTTTTGAAACAAGGATTTAATTGTTTGCAAGTTTATGTCATGCTTACAAGGTTAAAACTCAAAAGAGGTGAAGGAAAGTTGGTTGGAAGCCCTGAAGTTGGGTCAAGGGGAAGAAGAGCAAGGTTGCCACAATATCCAACACTAGTTGAGCGTCAAGTTGCAGTTGATACTTCAAATATCATGTCTCATGAACGAGAACCTACAAACAGGACAGAAGATGACAAGACCTTCAGAAAGGCTTTCTTTGATATGACAGAGATGGTGAAGGTCCTCTATGAAGAGAGGAATACTAGGTTGCAAGGAGAAAGTTCCAAACCTCCCAATAGAGAAGGCTCTTCAAGAGGAGGTAATGGAAATGGAGACAAACCTCCACCCTCTCCACCATCTTCTTCATTTTCTTCTTCACAAGCATCTTCACCCTCTTCCACTAACACAACCGTTACTCATACTCATCATCATTCTTTAAAAGGAACTGGTAAATCACCTTTTTTAAAACTTGATGTTAAATTCGAGTTGCACATGTATAATGGTGAAGTGAATGCATAGAATCTTGATAATTGGATTCATCAGTTGGAGGTCTATTGCAAAATTCAAAACCTTCAAGAGGATGACATAAAGATGTTGGCATTATGACACAGGTTTGGCACTATGACATAGGTGTTTTCCTTGATGGCAACTCACTCAGATGACAGATCACAGTTTAGGCTCTCAGAATGAAGGAAAAAGAGATATATGCAGGTTCCACTTAACCAAGCTGCGTATACACGCGGGATCACCGACCCAAAGGTGCGTATGTGTTGCATGCACTTTCACGCAAGGAAAAGCGCATACATGTGGGAAAACTTGGTTTTGGTCCATGGTATTTGGTCCCTGCTATTTTGACCCGTGGTATTGATTCAAGGTATCTTGACCGAAGTGTTGACCCCAAGTATTTGGTCCAAGGTATTGCTTCTAAGTAGTTTTGGACCATGGTATTGAGTAAGGCCTAAGACTATAAAAGGAGGAGGAGATCATTAGGCAAAGTCACTCAAGTATTGAATATCTTATGAAGAAGAAGATCTCGAACACTGGTCATTGGGTTATGGTGCATTGCTGGATCTAAATCAAGGAGGAACCTGAGCGCTTGAAGAAGGACAAGTTCTATTGATGGGTCAAGATCTTAAATCTTGAAGAGAAGTATCTTTATGTGGTTTTGATCTTTTATCTGAATAAGTGACACATGTCGTAATCTGTAAATCTGATGATCTAGGTATAACTGATGTCTGAATAGTTGTAAAGGTTAAATCATCATTTACAGATCTGTACGCAGGTTCAGTATGGCAAAAGCGCAAATGCACGTAGATTCGACAATTCAAAATAGCGTATATGCAGGTTTGCCTTCATATAATATCGTATGCACGCAGGTTTGACACACTGAAGTAGTGTATGTCTCATATAATATGTTTTAGCTACTTCTGTTTACTGTTGCAGTGTTCTGGGTTCTGGTTGGGTTCTGGTACTGTTACTGTATTCTAGTTACAACATTCAGAGAAGTGATTATTTGATTCAGTTTTGGTTAAGTGCATGGGAGATAGATTGATGCAGATATATTTTGATGTTTGATTGATGCTATTGATGGATCTAGTCTGAAAATTTATGAAACGTGGTCCCTGGAAGAAAAGAGAAGGTTGTAGCTTTCTGTCAGTCAACACATACGTACTAGTACATCAGCTAGTACAAGAGCTAAGGGGGTTGTAGCTCCCTTCCAGGAGAAGCTGGAGAATGAGAGAAGGTTGTAGCCTTCTGCAGGTAGAAGCCTGCGTACTGGTATAAGACTGCACCAGTACAGAATTATTGTAAAAAGAAGTTTCTTATTAAAAGAAGATAGAGACGAATTGCAGCAGGTGGTTTTCACCCACATTGGGTTTCCACCTTATATCTTGTGTTCTTGTGTGTGGTTGTCTGCTCTGTTTTTACTATACTTGGTTATTATTATATGGTTATGATGCACAGATTAAAGATCAACATCTGAAGAATTAACTAAATTATAAGTCTGCAGGATATACGCGAGTTCCTCTAACTACAGTTGCGTATATAGGCAATTTTAATTAACTGAAGTAGCGTATACAAATATGATTGTTAAAAGAAATATTATTGACTTACTAATATTGATTCACCCCCCCTCTCAGTATTATTTCCAACAATTGGTATCAGAGTAGGTCCTTCAGAAGAAGCTTGATCGCTTGAAGGAAGATCTATCATCATGAGCAACTACGAAAGAGAGGCATCCATCAGGCCACCAATATTTGATGGGAGAAACTTCGTCTATTGGAAGGTAAGAACCACAGACTATCTTCAATCTCTTGGAACAGAAGTTTGGGATATCGTGGAAGGAGGATACACATTTCCATCTGCAACTCCTACAGATACGACAGGTACAAAGCAGTATGGAACAAATGCAAAGGCTGTCAATACTCTATTGGGGATTCTGTCACAATCAGAATTCATCAAGGTTATGCAGCTCAAAACCGCCATAGAAATATGGGACAAGATCATTCTAAGCTATGAAGGAGATGATCAGGTAGAACGTGAAAAACTACAATCTCTCAGAATTCAATATGAAACTCTCAAAATGCATAATGATGAAAGTGTAACTAATTATTTCTTACATATAGATGAGATTGTTAATCGCATGAAAAACTTGGGTGAAGAGATAAAATAAGTTACTTTAGTTGAAAAAGTTCTAAGATCCTTATCTTCTAAGTTTGAATCAAAAGTTTCTTCCATAGAAGAGAAGCAGGATCTTCAGAGTATTACTATGTCACAGCTGCCCGAAATCCTAACTGATTATGAAATGAGAAAAGGGGGTCCATCAGATATAAGAGAAGCTGCCTTCAAAGCTTCAGGAAGAGGAGAACTCAATGAGTCAGGACATACGTCAGAAGGAGAGGAAGAATCAAACTTTGTCAAGAACCTTCAACGGGGTTCTGGAAGATTCAGAGGTAAACTACCTTTCAAATGTTTTTCTTGTGGAAGAGTAGGTCATTATGCTGCCAAATGTCCTCACAAAGATAAGCTTGATGAAGGTAAGGAATCAGCAAAATGGAATAGAAAACAAAGTGTAAATAAGAATAGCTACTATATGCATGAAGATAGTGATGGTATATCAAATAGTGATGAAGATGAAAATAGTAATGATTATAGACTTCTGATGGCTTTTGAAGATGATGATTTTTTGGATGCTTTAGATGAAGATAGTCTCTATGAAGAAATTTCTGAACTTAAAATTTGTTTAGAAAAAAAGAGTATGATTATAGATACTCTGACATTCCAACATGCTGAAAGGGAAAAACACAATGAAAAGTTAGAATGTGAAATTGTGGGTCTAAGAAAAGAAATTGAGAAAACAAAAGCTCCCAATCTTAGGTTTGCTAAAGGATCAGAAAATTTAGATGAAATCATCAAAGTGCAGCGTTCTCCTCTGATAAAGACAGGTCTTGGATATACTGAAGAACCATCTCAAGCACAGAAGCCATCAACCTCCAAAAGCTATCTTGATACAACAAGAAGAAATGAACAGATTGACAATCGTCAGCAAAGGCTTAAAGCAGATCACTAGGTAAATCAAGTTCAATCTACTTCAAGGATGAACAGAATCTATAACCAACCACAAGTAAATCATTCTCAATTTGCTTCAAGAATGAATGTCAATGGAAACTACAATCATCAGGTCAGTAGATTCGATAATCGCAGGAATTTCTTTAATGGCCAATGTTTTTCTTGTCATAACTTTGGACACAAAGCTGCTCAATGTGTTGCTTACAAGACCATCATGACTAGAGAAGCACGACATCAAAGGAATGTGACTGGGATCATGAAAAGGACCTACAATAAATTCTTTGCTCTTGAAAATGAAATAGAATGCACTATCTGTAACAACTTCAGTCATGAAGACTTTGAATGCAGGAGTAAATTTTGGCAAACATCTCAGAAGGAGCAAGCTTCATTAAGTCCCAAAACATGGAAAAAGAAAGAACCACAAATCGAAAGATGTGGTATAGCCTTATATGCATAAGGAAAAGAAAATCAATGGTACATCGACAGTGGATGCTCGAAACACATGACAAGTGATAAAGAAAAACTTCAGTCATACAGTGCCTTAGAAAAGGAAAGGAAGGTCCCATTTGGAAATGATACCCCTGCAGTCATAAAAGGTAAAGGCTCTATTCTCCTAAAAGAAAAGGTTAAAGTTGGGAATGTTATGTATGTTGATGGTTTAAAGCAAAATCTATTGAGTGTCAGTCAAATGTGTGATCAAGGAAATGAGGTAGTATTTCGATCAAATGGATGTGTTGTTCGTGAGCTTGATATAGGAGAAACGGTGATCAAAGGCATAATAACTCCAAATAATTTATACATACTCAAGGGAGGACAACTACAGTGCTATCTCAGCAAAAATGATGAACACTGGCTATGGCACAGAAGGTTGGGGCATTTAAGCTTCCCTCAAATAAGGAAAGCATGCAAATTTCAGGTTGTTCGCGATCTTCCTGACATCAGAATTCCAGAAAATACTTTATGCAAATCATGTCAATTTGGTAAGCAAACCAGAACACGTTTCCCTGAGAAAGAAGGATCAACCAGTAAGCCGCTTGAACTTGTCAATACTGATTTATGTGGTCCATCAAGGAAAAAGTCACCTCGTGGAGAAGAATACTTTATATTGTTCATTGACGACTTTTCTAGAATGTGTTGGATAGGACTTCTAAAGCATAAAGACGAAGCATTTGAAAAGTTCAAAGCCTTCAAAGCTTTGGTTGAAAATGAATCAGATCGCAAAATCAAATGCCTTAGATCCGATCGAAGAGGGGAATTCACCTCGGATGAATTTTTTGACTTCTGTGAAGAACATGGAATAAGAAGGGAATTCTCTACTGCAAGGACTCAGCAAAATGGAGTGGTAGAAAGAATGAACAGAACTGTTCAACAAATGGCTCGTGCTATGCTAGATAAGTCTGGAACTCTTGCAACCTTCTGGGGTGAAGCTGCATTTTCTGTTGTCACTATTCTCAACAAAACAAATGTCCGGGTAAACAACACTCAAACTCCTCATGAACTTTGGTATGGTAAGACTCCTACTATAAAATACTTCAAAGTTTTTCGAAGTAAATGTTACATCAAAATAACTGATGAAAAACTTGGCAAGTTTGAACCTAGAGCTGATGAAGGCATTCTCCTTAGTTACTCTTCTCAAAGTAAAGGATACAAGTGTTATAATGAAAGACTAGGGAAAATTGTTGAAAGCATTGATGTTGTGGTTGATGAAACAGGCGAAAAGGAAAAATAGGTAAAAACTAAAGAGTGGGAAGAAGATGAGGATTATCCTTCCACATCAAATCATACTAATGCTAAAGAAGAAGAAACCAATGAAGCACCAAAAGAGCAAATAACGGTAGAAGAAAAGACTCCATCCAGATATGTTCAGAAAAATCATCCAGAGACTCAAATTTTGGGACAGAAAGAGGCAGGTGTACAAACAAGATGAACTATCACAGAACCTTCAAGCTATCTAGCATTGCTTTCCTCCATCAAACCGCAAAATGTACATGAAGCATGCAAAGATGAAAGCTGGGTTAAGGCCATGAATGAAGAGCTTGAGAAAATTGAAAAGAATAATACTTGGGAATTAGTTCCTAGGCCTCATGATAAGAATGTCATAGAAACCAAATGGATATTCAGAAACAACCTAAATGAAAATGGAGAAGTTATTAGAAACAAGGCCAGACTTGTTTGTAAAGGGTATGCTCAACAAGAAGGTATAGACTTTGAAGAAACTTTTGCACCTGTTGCTAGACTAGAAGCCATAAGAATGTTCCTTGCTCTTTCTACCTTTCAGAAGTTCAAAGTATATCAAATGGATGTGAAATCTGCTTTTCTTAATGGAGATCTAGAAGAGGAGGTATATATTGAGCAACCAGACCGTTTCATCCTTGGAAATGATCCAAAACTTGTATGTAGACTCAGAAAGGTGCTCTATGGTCTACAACAAGCTCCAAGGACCTAGTATTATCATCTTGACAAATACCTTCATCAACAAGGTTTTTCAAAAGGATCAGCTGATAGCAATCTATATATAAATGACAATGATAAATTGCTAATATTTGTTGTGTATGTTGATGATATCATTTTTGGGAGTAATGAGGAAGCCATGAGTCAAAACTTTGCTTTGGTAATGCAAAAGGAATTTGAAATGTCCCTTCTTGGTGAGCTCACATATTTTCTTGGTTCAAGTTCAACAAAATAAAGATGGTATTTTTCTATTGCAAACCAAGTACCTCAAACAAATCTTGAAGAAATATGGCATGGAAGAATCTAAACCAGTATGTACTCCTATGGTAACAGGATGCAGCCTCAGCGCAAATGATGAATCAGCAGCGGTACAACAACCAACCTACAGATCTATGATTAGTAGTCTTCTCTATCTAACAGGTACCCGACCAGACATCATGCATGCAGTGGGAATAATTGGAAGATTACAAGCAAATCCAAAGGAAGCACACCTTCAAGCAGTCAAAAGGATTTTTAAATATCTCTAAGGAACACAAAACTTTGGTTTTATGGTATCCCAGAGATACAGATCTTACACTTCATGCATATACAGATGCAGATTGGGTAGGAAGCGTGGATGACAAAAAAAGCACTAGTGGTGGTGCATACTTCATGGGTTCCAGATTAGTGTCTTGGTTCAGCAAGAAACAAAGTTCAATTGCATTATCTACAGCTGAAGCAGAATATGTGGCTGCTGCATCTTGTTGCATGCAACTCCTTTGGATGATGCAAACATTACAAGACATTCAGATCACATGCACTCCACCTATCTCCATTCTATGTGATAATACAAGTGCAATCAGTATTTCAAAGAATCCAGTAATGCATTCAAAGACCAAGCACATACCTATCAAATATCATTTTCTCCGGGAACAAGTGCTTGAACAAAAGGTCAAATTGGAGTATGTTCCCTCCAAGGAATAGGTTGCTGATATATTCACCAAACCACTACCCATGGAGACATTTGAATACCTCAGACAGAAGCTGGGAGTAGTTGATGCATCATCTTGTTGTTGACACTTATCTGTTTCATAGAAAAGTGGTTGTACGCGAGTCCGATGAAGAGCATTCACGTACATACGCCGGTTTCTATAGATATGGTCGCATATATGTTGGTTTGAAGGAAAAACAATGGGCCAGACTCAGGATGAAAAGAGTCTGATATAGGTCTAACAGAGACCATCTGGCACAGGTTCAGGGGGAGCATATAGTTCTAATAATGCATTGTTGGCATTATATTAGAAGATCTTGGTACAATTTCACAGTTGTTTTTGTTTCAGGTGGAAAAAGTGCAGAGGGAGATCATGGTTTCTAGTCTAGATGATGATTGACATATGCTGCTGATGATAGTTGCTGATGACTATCATAATCTTGTTTTAGATGTTTTGTCTTTATGTCATCTTTTATTCTCAAGGTCATGTAACGACCTATTTTGGTTTCCCCACTATGCATGGGATGAATGATGTAATGTTCTTTCTTTTGTCATGTATAAACATTTGGTATATCCCCACTTGGTTGGATGGATGAGTCAATCTTGGTATATCCCCACTTGGTTGGGAGATGGATGTATGTATGAATCTTTGGTGATAGGAAGGTCATTTATGATGTATAGAGTCATGTTCTTCTTGTAGAACATCTTTTTGCATACCTTTCTTACAGTCAGGGGTAGCATGGACAACACTCTTCAGCAGCTCAGAGAATTTAGCATGTACTCAGGGGGAGCATAACCCTTTGCCCTTGATGACAAAGGGGGAGAGTGAATTGGGGTTGCCATCAAGTCTAAAGGGGGAGATTGTTGGCATTATGATATAGGTTTGGCACTATGACACAGGTGTTGTCCTTGATGGCAACTCACTCAGATGACAGATCATAGTTTAGGCTCTCAAAATGAAGGGAAAAGAGATATACGCAGGTTCCACTTAACCAAGCCGCATATACACGCGGGATCACTAGCCCAAGGCGCGTATGTGTATGCACGCACTTTCACATAAGGAAAAGCGCGTACATGTGGGAAAACTTGGTTTTGGTCCATGGTATTTGGTCCCTGGTATTTTGACCTATGGTATTGATTCAAGGTATCTTGAGCGAAGTATTGACCCTGGGTATTTGGTCCAAGGTATTGCTTCTAAGTAGTTTTGGACCATGGTATTGAGTAAGGCGTAAGACTATAAAAGGAGGAGATCATTAGGCAAAGTCACTCAAGTATTGAATATCTTATGAAGAAGAAGATCTCGAACACTGGTCATTGGGTTATGGTGCATTGCTAGATCTGAATCAAGGAGGAACTTGAGCGCTTGAAGAAGGATAAGTTCTATTGATGGGTCAAGATGTTAAAGCTTGAAGAGAAGTATCTTTATGTGGTTTTGATCTTTTATCTGAATAAGTGGTGCATGTCGTAATCTGTAAATCTGATGATCTGGGTATAACTGATGTCTGAATAGTTGTAAAGGTTAAATCATCTTTTACAGATCTATACGCAGGTTCAGTATAGCAAAAGCGCATATACACGCAGGTTCAACAATTCAAAACAATGTATATGTAGGTTTTTCCTTCATATAACAACGTATGCATCCAGGTTTGACACACTGAAGTAGCGTATGTCTCATACAATATGTTTTAGCTACTTCTGTTTACTGTTGTAGTGTTTTGGGTTCTGGTTGGGTTCTGGTGTTGTTACTGTATTCTGGTTACAACATTCAGAGAAGTGATTGTTTGATTCAGTTTTGGTTAAGTGCAAGGGAGATAGATTGATGTAGATATATTTTGATGTTTGATTGATGCTATTGATGGATCCAGTCTGAAAATTTATGAAACGTGGTCCCTGGATGAAAAGAGAAGGTTGTAGCCTTCTATAGGTCAGCACCTATGTACTAGTACATCAACTAGTACAAGAGCTAAGGGGGTTGTAGCTCCCTTCCAGGAGAATATGGAGAACGAGAGAAGGTTGTAGCCTTCTGTAGGTAGAAGCCTGCATACTGGTATAAGACTGCACCAGTACATAATTATTGTAAAAAGAAGTTTCCTATTAAAAGAAGATAGAGACGAATTGCAACAGGTGGTTTTCACCCACATTAGGTTTCCACCTTATATCTTGTGTTCTTTTGTGTGGTTTTCTGCTCTGTTTTTACTGTACTTGGTTACTGTTATATGGTTCTGATGCACAGATTAAAGATCAACATCTGAAGAATTAACTAAATTATAAGTCTGCGGGATATATGCGAGTTCCTCTAACTACAATTGTGTATATACGCAAGTTTAATTAATTGAAGTAGCGTATACAAATCTGATTGTGAAAAGAAATATTATTGACTTACTAATACTAATTCACCCCCCCTCTCAGTATTATTTCCAACAAAAGATTTAGTTAGCTTCCTTGAGAATCGAGGGTGCAACACTAGTATGGTGGGAATCAAAGACCCAAGAGGAGATGAAAAAACACGGTAAGATATCAATTTCTTGAAATGATTTCATTGCTGCAATTAAAAGACCATTCTACCCTCTAGCTTATACGTAGAAAGCTATCATGAATTGGTAGAGCTTTAGAATGTGCAATATTGCATCCAAGAATTCAGAAAAAGGTCTCTGATGTTAGGTGTAGATTTGCAATCACATGACACTTTGCTAAAGCACATAGGGGGTTTACACAGTTACCTTAGGCATAGTATCTTAACATTTAATCCCAATAATCTAGATGATGTGTGTGTGCAATCCGCTCATCTTGAGGCAAGAGGGAAAAATGCCCAAGAAGAAGGTAGTAAAAATCCATTTAAGAGTGAAAGGAAAAGAAAAGGCTTTCAAAGGGAAGGAAAAGAAAAATGTGTCTATCAAAAAAGAAGGAGAGAAAATGACATGCAAACATTTTTCCAGAGAGGGTCAGGATGAAGCTCACTGACGAAAGCTTCATCCTGAAATGAGACCAAAAAGAAACAACAACAGTGGAAAACAGAAGACAACTGCAACCACTCAACAGGATTTGGGATCTGATTCAGTTGATGATACTAAAATCACAACCATGGGGTTAAAAGGAAAAGAATCCATTGCCAGCACTACTTCTTTAGACTCGCAAAATGAAACTCCAAATGAAAAGAGGAGATTAGAACTTTCTCACATAAGGGTGATCTCAAAACTTAACAAGATTGATACATTGTTCGATAGCAGCTCTCAAGTATATCTTATCTTTGAAAACATTTTCAAGACTTTAAATTTGGAAATTGTTCCACATCATGAACTGTATCCACTTGGATGGGTATGTGGCAATGCACAATTTCAGGTTACGAGAAAGTGTAAACTAAAATTTTCTATCACTCCAAAATTCATAGATGAAGTGGAGCTTGACGTTGTGTCGTTAGATATCTGTGGCATTCTTTTGGAAAGCGCATACCTTTATGACATAAAATCTATCTTCCATCGACATGAAAATAAATATCAGTTATTCAAAAATGGAGTAGAATGTATTGTGAGAGCTCACATCAAGAAAACAAATATTTCACTTGTTAATGTAGGGCAGATGAAAAGACTGGTGAATTCGATCAAGAATTTTGTGCTTCTCATGATCAAACCCAAAAATGATGTTGATAATGAAGCTTTTAAAGTTTTTGATTCGAATTTGAAATCTGAATTGGTTGACGTAGTTAACCAATTTGACAAAATGTTTCAGGAACCAAAGGGATTACTTCCCAAGAGAGGAATCCAACACGAGATACAGTTGCATGAATATTGTCCTCTTCCTAGCATTGGCATGTACAGGATGTGAGTGATGGAAAGCACTGAAATTAAGACACAAATCCAAGAGTTGTTGAATAAATAGATCATCATACCATCTTCCTTGCCTTGTGGTTCACCCATTGTCTTGGTGCCAAAGAAGGATGGAACATGGAGCATGTGTGTGGAATTTCGTGCATTGAACAAAATTACGGTAGAGAACCGTTACCCACTGCCTTGAATAGATTATTTATTGGATTAATTGAAAGATGCAAAGTATTTTACTAAGCTAGACCTAAGAAGTGGATACCATCAAATTAGAATAGCTAAAGGAGAAATTTGGAAGACAACATTCAAAACAAAACGGGGTTTGTTTGAATGGCTAGTTATGCCATTTGGTTTATGTAATGATCTTGCTACATTCACACGTGTGATGAATGATGTGTTGAGGCCATTCCTTGATGAATTTGTCATAGTCTACTTAGATGACATCTTAATTTTCTATAAATATTGTTATGAACATGTCATGCATGTAAGAAAAGTACTTGATGTCTTGAAAAAATAATAGTTGTATCTTAAGATTTATGAGAAGAGTCTTCAACGAAAATCACATCATAATTCATATTGTCGACACATTTCGAACCAATGAGTGTGGTTCATCGTCAGGATGAGTTGAAGAATTAGAACATGGTTGCATGTTAAATAGGGAGAGTAGGTCATCCAACGACTATATTTGACTGGGAAACGACTAAATAAGACTGGGCAACTAGATAGGACCAACGGCTACTGAGCAACGACTATGTTTGCCTAGGCAACAAGACCAAGGGACAGGGAAAGGAAAAATAATTAGTTAATTAATTTTTATTTATATTCATTACCATATGCTAGTAATTAACTATTAAGAGAATGAATCAATAATCTATTAAAAGGCCTTTTTTAAACTTAAAAGACAAATAATTAGTTAATTAATTAATTTAAGGGTTATTTTGTTATATTTATTTAATGGCCTAGAACCATAACCAATTAATAGGTCCATTAATTATTATTAAAACATTCTAAATGAATAAAAAATAATAATAAAAAGGAAACTTAAAATCGATAACCTTTAAATTAGTTAAATAATGGCCTCATAACAACCGAAAGGAATTGGATAATTAACCATATTGTTGGAGGAGGTGAGTTGAAAATAGACCCATTCAAGGTTGATGTCATTGTAAATTGGCCAAAGCCCAAGACAATTATAGAGGTAAGAAGTTTTCTGGGAACAACCCAACATTGGAGGAAATTCATTGCTAATTTTTATCTCATAGCAACTCCTTTGCATGCGTTAACAAGCGTGAAAAAGGTTTTTCAGTGGGGAGGCAAACAACAAAAGGCCTTTGATGTGTTGAAGGAAAAGATCAGTCTAGCTCTCATACTCGCACTTCCAGACTTGAGATAGTCATTTGAGATTCATGCAGATGCTAGTGACTACGCTATGGGTGAAATCCTCATGCAACATGGTAAGGCTATCTGTTTTCATTCGGAAACTTTTAATGGTGCAGTGATTAACTATCCTACATATGACAAGGAATTGTATGTATTGGTGCAAAGTGTGAAAAAATGGAAACACTATTTGATGGGTAAGAAAACAATTATTCACACTGATCAGCAACCATTGAAATATCTACAATCACAATAAAATTTTTAGCAATCAAGGCACTTCTGATGGATGTGTTTTCTTCAACAATTCCACTTGGTAATAAGGTATCTACAATGAAGTTGTTGATATGCTTTCTGGGCCTATTTTTAGTGCAGCTACTTTACTCAAGCATACTTATGTTTTACATGAAAGTTATATTGAACAATATGCATTAGATACTGACTTTCAAGATGTTTATGAAAGATTGAGTCAAGGTAACCAAGTGGAGGAATTGGATTATCATTTTCATGATAACTTACTGTACCATCTCGGAAAGCTTTGTATTCTAGAGGGAGAAAGAGTTAACATCATAAGATAGGCACATACTTCTCTTATTGCTGGTCATTTCGGTGTAAGCAAGATGACAACACATCTACAGAGGTATTGTTATTGGCCTCGTATGCTTGAAATTGTGTCTCGTCTTATTAAAGGATGTTCATTATGTGCAATCAGTAAGCCTACCAATAGGAAGTTAGGATTGTACACACCACTTCCAGTTCCTACACGACCGTGGGAGAGTGTTTCTATGGATTTCGTAGGAGGCCTTGCATTTTCAAAAAGAGGTCATGATTATTTTTATGCAGTTGTGGATAGGTTCAACAAAATGTTTATTTTGATTCCATGTAAAAGCAAGTTACAGTTGAACAAACTGCTCAATTATTCTTTCAATTTGTTTGGGTGCATTTTGAATTGCCCACATCCATTGTTAGTGATCGATATTCTCATTTTGTTGGGAGTTTTTGGTCAAGCTTGTGGGGATTCATGGACACCAAATTGAAAAAGAGTACAACATTTCATCCATAAATAGATGGTCAAACAGAGGTGGTGAACATAACAATGATACATCTTCTGCGTGGGTATTGCAACAAACATTCTAAGTTGTTGAATAAACAGTTGCACTATATTCAACATGCTTACAACCGAGCCAAGCATTGAGGCATGCATGGGATACTTTACTAAATATCCTTTGGATTTCATTGTTTGCAAAGATGTTGCTATTGAAGGTCATATCAACATAGACAAAGCAATAAAGTTCATTGAAGAAATACAATTAGTACAACAAAAGGTTCAAGAATAGCTTGAGAAAAGCCAAGGCAAGTACAAAGCAAGGAACAAAAAGCATCGTCAAGATCACAAGTTCCAAGTTGGTGATGAGGTTTGGCTTCACATTAACAAAGAGAGGCTCCAAGGAGAAGGTAAAAAGCTAAAACCAAATAGATATGGTCCATTCGTAATTTTGGAAAAGATTGGTAACAATGCCTTCAGGTTGGATTTGCCTTCATATATGAAAATTTATGCTACTGTTAATGTTGATAATTTAAAGTTGTATGAGCCTCCTTTGATTTAAGATCAAGGAGATAATATTCAAATTCCATCTATTGAAGACTTTTCTCCAAAATTCCTTGATGTGCTTCAGCAAGATACTATACTTGACAAAAGAACAAGGACAACAAAAAGGGGAAGTATCAATTATCTTCGAGTGGGGCTCAAGGGTACAATTCCTTCAAAATCCAAATGGATAGAGGCTGGAAAGGTGAGGGGAACATACCCTCAGCTTCTAAACAATTGAAAGTGATCCTTTTGGGGGCCAAAAGGCTTCCAGTGGGAAGGAGTGATCAGGTGCTCAAAATTAGGGTCAAAAATAAAAGTGTCAGAATCTTGTTAAACTTAGCTTCAGACTAAGGAGCTCATCACTCTAATTCCAACGATGTGAATGACGCTAAAATATGAGCTCATATGCAGAATTTAGAGCAAGTCAAATTTCAGGTTTGACTTGCTCACATGGTAGGATTGGATGATGTGGCAAGGTCCTTCAACGAATGAGGAGGCACCAAGTGGAAAGCCGCCATTGGCCCCCACATGTAGGCATTAAAAATCAGCCCCTGAGCATGGTAGGGTTGCGATGTGATAAGGTAGGTGAGAAGGCATTCAAGAATCGATCGGAGGAGAAATGCGATGGATTGCAATTGCACATCGGTGAAGGGAGGCACTACAAAATCGGCACCAGCAAGTTTGGGTCCCGATGCGATATCGCAATCACAAATCACAACACGTTGCAATGTCTCGCATACACAAGACCCCAATACTTCGCCGATTGTGAAATGCGATAGGTTCCTCGTGTTAGAGCCTAGATTTTCCTCAGGCTGGAAAGAAAAGTTTCTAGGTCCACATCAAACCACGCTCAACCTCGTAGCTAGCCCTACGAGGACAGGAGAGGGCTCTCTCCGGGTCAATCTCAGCGAAAAGTGTTTCAATGGGGCTTGAGATGACTTAAAATGGGAACTAATTTTAGGCTAGTAAATAAATATGAAAGAGGTAATTTATTGAATGACTGGATTTTCTGGGCTATATGGGACAAAGGACAACATGAGCTGGGAAATTAAATCAAGGACATAGAGTATTTCGTGAGGCAAGATAGGCAGGAGGTTTAGCAATCAAATTTAAATAATATGGAGTGGAAAGACTGTTGAGAGGTTGAAAAGGGCATAATAAATGAATCCTTTTCAAACAGAAGAAGGGACACAAAGCATGAATGCCTTCCCAAGGCAAAGCAGTAAACTGGATTCTACCTTTCTTACTTAAAAGCATTCAACTGGAAATGATTATGAATGAACTGTAAAGTATAACAAGATACATATGAAACAGAAAGAAGAACATATGCTAAACTCATACCACATGAATCTCATGAATCAGAGCTGCATCATTTTATTAATTTTCTGGCCAAATTTTACAGTGAAGCGCTGAGTTTTTCCTCTACCCTTTTCCCAGAAATCAGACCCTTTACAAAATATTTTCAATACCATAAATAAACCTAGAGGTGGGAAAATAGATCGATGAAAATAGGGAGTTGTTTCAACTAAAATCATGAAAATAGAAAAAGAGTCATTCATCTGTTCTAAAGATAGAACATCGTTACATTTTCTACTTGAATCTGTTGATGACCAATGAAGAGGTGAAATCTGTTGGGGTAAATCCTTTTGAATCGCAACTGAAGACAAAAATAGTCCTCCAATCCTATTTCTCTGCTATGGTTGATATCTTCATTTTAAATTTAGGCTTTCGGTTTTGGATTTTTCACTTTTCCTTAATGCGTCTTCTCATTCTTTTTCATCATTACAGTTATATCCCAAAAAATATGCGCGTGCATGCATAAGGAAGCGAACGAAGAAGGACCAAAAGAAGCTGAATATGCTAAAACCGGTGGCCCAAATCATAGAGATTTAAGCTATATTCTGGGGACAAGGTATTCATCACGACTCCTAAGAAAGCTACGTAGACAGTGTCAGTCATCAATCTCTGTGGTGCTGCTTGAAATGTATTTTGTAATGCAAATAAGAGAAAAGAATTATTAACTATAGATGCATGATTGCTTTCTTCAGGCTGCCCACTTCCAAAATACAGACTGGGCATAGAAGTAGACGTGGTGGCAGTTGAAAATTTTAGGTGCCCTCCTACAATAAGAGCACCCACAAGACTAATAATGCCAACCATTATATACCATCAACATTGTCTACATTATAGAAATTGTTCCTTGCACTCTCTGCACTAAGTCTGTCATTTGAAGCAAACATCCAAACTGACCCTTCCCATAGCTGGCTAGTTGAGAAAGCAAGAAATTCAAACTTTTTACTCCCTATCAAAATTCCTTCATTCAAAACTGAGAGAATCCTTTTGTATAATTTTGTATGTATTTCTTGACCATTAGGCAGTCACTAAGACAAATCAGTGGAGTAAAGTTTGTTCCAATTTTCATCAACAAAACAAACACGGAGGAAGTCATCGATGAACTCTGCATACTCCCTTGTGACACGGTTAGAAACATTGATTTTAGGTCCAAACTTGTACTCGACGCACATACATCAAGCCATTATCCAGAGAAAAATCTGCTAAATTAGCAAACTAAAGAATTTCTTACTAAGGCTTGGTCCACTAAGTATGCCACACTGAACAAGCAAATTTAATTGGAACAGTATTTCAAAAGGCAACTTTAAACCTTCGGGAAGACTTATAATTGGCACCAATTTAGAAGGTAAAGAAAATGAAGAACCAGATACCATGCTGAGCCTCTCTTCAAGTTATTTGAAGGGAGAATTTTTTTCTTCAATCATAGAAATGTTTGTTCGATCGAGTAACTCCAAACATATTGATGATGATTGTCCAGTTGGAATAGTGCGAATCCATGCATTTTTGGGCGATTGGAGGTAGTTCTGGAGGTTTTCAGGCTAACTGGTTGTGTGCGCCGTGTGGTAGGCCCAATGCGCTACGCTCACTGTATGCGCCGCGCTTGTGTAAAAACACACTGAGTGTTCACGCCTAGTGCGTCGCACCGCACCAGTGCGCCACGACACTCAGCCTATGCGTCGCGCTCTGCAACTGCAATACATTTTCAGCCTTCAACGTGTTTTCTTCACTCCTCGATGATTTATCTTGGTTTCGCTGATGTATCTTGGCATGGATGAGATGTTGAAACACAAAAAATATCTTTTATAGCCTAAAATTTGATTCTTTGATTTGCAAAAACCCATTGTTTACGTTGCAGAACTTTGGCACCTTCACATTTTGAAATGTACTATGTTTTCTTGTTTCCTCTAACTTTAGGACTGATGATGAACTTACTTTGTTTGCTTGCAGGGATGGTGGCATCAGATTTTGGCAAAAAATGACCAGAGGCTGCATTTGAACATTTTCAACCGAAAAACCTTGAAAATATACATGGCAATTATTTCAAAAGACAAAAAGACGACTTTTTCTTCAAAATAGGGTTTTGAAGAAAAGTCATGATCAATCAGTATGACAATGAAATTTCCGACTTGAAAACATATTTTAGACCTTCCTTTGGCCTGTTGGAATTATTGGACACTTTTGAAAACCAAATTTGTGAAACCCTAGACCTGATGACTAAAATAACTCTTTGCTGACCTAGTCATCAAACAGGACTGTAAATGACCTTAAAATTGATTCGACAAATAGACCAAAACCAGTAGGATAAGGCATGAGGGGAATGAGTAACAAGGCCCTTCCGTCAGATAATGGCATGCCCCTAGCAGAATGCAACTGAGTGAATCGAGCGAGACACCTAAAAATGAAATGCAAAAAGAGTTTGATCTCTGACAGAGGGATGTAAAGACTGACTCTAACAATGGCTCCAATGGGGATGGTAGCTCCCTGGAGGTGCCAAGAACGGCAGATCTTTGGGAGAGCAGACAATGCCTTCATCCATTGGGCTATGGAGTCCATTATTTCGACAAACCAACATGACTCAATTTATTGACTGGAACTTCAACTCAAACTAACTTGATTCAAACTGAAATGACTGAAAAACTTGACTCTAACAAACTAACCTAAAACTTAAAGCTTGATGGCAGTACATGACCACCTGTGTTTCTTACAAGACAATATACCATCAAACTATATCAAAATGCCGATGTAACCAATCAAGCAGATGCCTTCTTGATTGATTCTCCCAATCAGATCTCCTAGTCAACAACAGATACTGGTAACTAGGCATCCAAAAAGATAATTGACCATGATCTCCTTCATCACTTAATACTGCGATAATCACCTTCACTGCTGACTGCAACAGATTTGCCAGAGGATCTTGAAAAACATGAAGATTTACCTCCTGCTGAAGAAACAAGGTGTCTTTTTCTTTTGATTCTGATCTTCCTTCATAATGTACTTCAGTAAAAGTATGTTCCTGGTCCTCAAAAATTTTTGAACAAGTAGATAAGCAGATCTCCTCTTGGAAAAACATTTCAAAACATGAGACATATGAAGAAGAATATGAAAGGCAGTGCTAAATGTTTTGATCTTCTGTAGTTTGAATATTATTTTGATCATCTTCATATGATATAACAGCCAGATTATCATGTTCCTCATTACATTCATCAATCATAAGAAAAGAAACTTCGGATGGTTCTTGATACTCAAATATGACATTTCTATCATCTACCAATGATTCATCCAAGGAAACTTTTTCACTTACTTGAGCGAAGATCTCATCTTGTTTTTCATAGAGGAAATGGACTACCTCCTCGTGAAGATCTAGTTCTGGTGAGATGAGAGCATTTAGGTCTGTAACTCTATTTTCTTCATTTGAGGCAGCCTAAAAAATACAACTCTCTTTTATGAGATCCGGAACAACATGTTTTTCATCATCACAATTTATCTCTCATTTTGATTTATCGTCATCACTATCTGAGATTGGAACATCATTTTCCTGCGTATCATCCTTTATTTCAACCAGATCTGAAATGAAACTTCTTCTTTCATCATTTTCAGCCATATGGAAATCTTCAACCTGCTGATCTTGATAAGTATCCTCTAAGATTTTTGTGTGCTGCTGAAACGAATTTTCATACAATGCTTCCATGATTTCTCCGTCCATCAATTCATTATCTCCATAAAAATTCTCAAGATCTTCAATGAAACTACTAACGTGTTCACAACAATTCTGCACTAATATTAAGGATGGACAAGATTCTTTATACCTTTCAAAGAATATTGTATGAAAATCTTTTAGACAATAAATAGAAGTAGGTGGCAAACTTTCATACCAAGATCGGGCTTCATCTTCCAGAGTAGCCATAAAAATTTTCATCAAACAGTCTTCAGGAAAAACGATCTTTAATTTATGCACATGAATGTGAAATTTCACTAGATGAAGAGCAGCGTCATTACCTTCCACATTTCTAAACATAGGAAAATTCTGAAGCCAATCCACCTTGGGCATTTTATTTGAAAAACCTGGGATGTGATCTCGGCTCATGGGAGCGTATCTTCTTGCAATCCGTTCCATCTTGAAAATATTAAAGCTACTGATCTTCCTGCAGTGGAGTCACCAGGTGAATGATTGATTTCTAGATTTTTCAGTGAATGGAGTCGCTAGGTGAATGATTTCAGCCTTGCGGTGTCTGATCGTTGTCCACCATCAACCATCAGATCTAACTTGATACATGTACTGGGGAAATTTACAAGTCAAGTGTCACGATTACAAGCTAGACCAGAGATTGACTGAAGCAACGTTTATCTACTTCCGCTAATGCAAAGCAAAAGCGTTTCGAAGGCTACCTGGCATAACTTCAGGCTCCGTCTATAGCTTATAAAACAAATGACATCAACAAGCAAACCATTTTCTTCCCCAGTGGAGTCGCCACTATGTTAGAGCCTAGATTTGCCTCAGGCTGAAAAGAAAAGGTTCTAGGTCCACATCAAACCACGCTCAGCCTTGTAGCTAGCCCTACGAGGACAGGAGAGGGCTCTCTCCAGGTCAATCTCAGCGAAAAGTGTTTCAATGCGGCTTGAGATGACTTAAAATGGGAACTGATTTTAGGCTAGTAAATAAATATGAAAGAGGTAATTTATTGAATGACTGAATTTTCTAGGCTGTATGGGACAAAGGACAGCATGAGCTGGGAAATTAAATCAAGGACAGAGATTATTTCGTGAGGCAAGATAAACAGGAGGTTTAGCAATCAAATTTAAATAATATGGAGTGGAAAGATTGTTGAGAGGTTGAAAAGGGCATAATAAATGAATCCTTTTCAAACAGAAGAAAAGACACAAAGCAAGAATGCCTTCCCAAGGCAGAGCAATAAACTAGATTCTACCTTTCTTACTTAAAAGCATTCAACTGAAAATGATTATGAATGAACTGTAAAGTATAACAAGATACATATGAAACAGAAAGAAGAACATATGCTAAACTCATACCACATGAATCTCATGAATTAGAGTTGCATCATTTTATTAATTTCCTAGCCAAATTGTGCAGTGAAGCGCTGAGTTTTTCCTCTACCCTTTTCCCAGAAATCAGACCCTTTACAAAATATTTTCAATACCATAAATAAACCTAGAGGTGGGAAAACAAATCGATGAAAATAGGGAGTTGTTTCAACTAAAATCATGAAAATAGAAAAAGAGTCATTCATCTATTCTAAAGACAGAACAGTGTTACATTTTCTACTCAAATCTGTTGATGACCAATGAAGAGGTGAAATCTGTAGGTGTAAATGCCTTTGAATCGCAACTGAAGACAAAAATAGGCCTCCAATCCTATTTCTCTACTATGGTTGATATCTTCATTTTAAATTTAGGCTTCCGGTTTTGGATTTTTCACTTTTCCTTAATGCGTCTTCCCGTTCTTTTTCATCATTACAGTTATATCCCAAAAAATATGCGCATTAACGCATAAGGAAGCGAACGAAGAAGGACCAACAGAAGCTGAATATGCTCAAACCAGTGGCCCAAATCATAGAGATTTAAGCTATCTTCTGGGGACAAGGTATTCATCACGGCTCCTAAGAACGCTGCGTAGACAGTGTCAGTTATCAATCTCTATGGTGCTACTTGAAATGACTTTTGTAATGCAAATAAGAGAAATGAATTATTAACTGTAGATGCATGATCTCTTTCATCGGACTGCCCACTTCCAAAATACAGACTGGGCATAGAAGTAGACGTGGTGGCAGTTGAAAATTTTAGCTGGCCTCCTACAACAAGAGCACCCACAAGACTAATAATGCCAACCATTATATACAATCATCGTTGTCTACATTATAGAAATTGTTCCTTGCACTCTCTGCACTAACTCTGTCATTTGAAGCAAACATCCAAACTGAGCCTTCTCGTAGCTGGCTAGTTGAGAAAGCAAGAAATTCAAACTTTTTACTCCCTATCACAATTCCTTCATTCAAAATTGAGAGAATCTTTTTGTACAATTTTGTATGTATTTCTTGACCATTAGGCAATCGCTGAGACAAATCAGTGGAGTAAAGTCTGTTCCAATTTCCATCAACAAAAAAAACACGGAGGAACTCATCGATGAACTCTGCATACTCCCTTGTGACACGGTTAGAAACATTGATTTCAGGTACAAACTTGTACTCGACGCACATACATCAAGCCATTATCCAGAGAAAAATCTGCTAAATTAGCAAATTGAAGAATTTCTTACTAAGGCTTGGTCTACTAAATATGCCACACTGAACAAGCAAATTTACTTGGAACAGTATTTCAAAAGGCAACTTTAAACCTTCGGGAAGTCTTATAATTGGCACCAATTTAGAAGGTGAAGAAAATGAAGAACCAGATACCATGCTGAGCCTCTCTTCAAGTTCTTTGAAGGGAGCAAATTTTTCTTCAATCACGGAAATGTTTGTTTGATCGAGTAACTCCAAACATATTGATGAAGATTGTCCAGTTGGAATAGTGCGAATCCATGCATTTTTGGGCAATTGGAGGTAGTTCTAGAGGTTTTCAGGCTAACTGGTTGTGTGCGCCGCAAGGAAAGCCCAATGCGTCGGGCTCACTGTATGCGCCACGCCTGTGTAAAAACACACTGAGTGTTCACGCCCAGTGCGCCGCGCCGCACCAGTGCACCACGACACTCAGCCTATGCGTCATGCTCTGCAGCTGCAATACATTTTCGGCCTTCAATGTGTTTTCTTCACTCCTCGATGATTTATCTTGGTTTCGCTGATGTATCTTGGCATGGATGAGATGTTGAAACACAAAAAATATCTTTTATAGCCTGAACTTTGATTCTTTGATTTGCAAAAACCCATTGTTTATGTTGCAGAACTTTGGCACCTTCACATTTTGAAATGTACTCTGTTTTCTTGTTTCCTCTGACTTTAGGACTGATGATGAACTTACTTTGTTTGCTTGCAGGGATGGTGGCATCAGATTTAGGCAAAAAATGACCAGAGGTTGCATTTGAACATTTTCAACCGAAAAACCTTGAAAATATACATGGCAATTATTTTAAAAGACAAAAAGACAACTTTTTCTTCAAAACAGGGTTTTGAAGAAAAGTCATGATCAATCAGTATGACAATGAAATTTCCGACTTGAAAACATATTTTGGACCTCCCTCTGGCCTGTTGGCATTATTGGACACTTTTGAAAACCAAATTTGTGAAACCCTAGACTTGATGACTAAAATAACTCTTTGCTGACCTAGTCATCAAACAGGACTGTAAATGACCTTAAAATTGATTCGACAAACAGACCAAAACTAGCAGTATAAGGCATGAGGGGAATGAGTAACAAGGCCCTTCCGTCAGATAATGGCATGCCCCTAGCGGAATGCAACTGAGTGAATCAAGCGAGACACCTAAAAATGAAATGCAAAAAGAGTTTGATCTCTGACGGAGGGCTATAAAGACCGACTCTAACACCTCGGATGCGATGCAACTATAGGTTGCAGTTTAATGGTCTATCAGGTTCCCCGTATCGCAATCATACTTTTCCCGCCTTGTTCACAGACCATACACCTACAAGACTCTGCTGACTACGATTTGCGATGAACATTTGGTGCTGACAGATTATGGCCTGTCGCACGGAAAAATTCTCGCTTGGTTAGCGGATTTTTGAAGCGAAATTGTGGGTTCCTATCAGATGTGGGGCAATTTGTGGAGCGAATAATGGGAAAACAAGGGGAAGTCATAACTTCTTCATTTTTTCACCAAATTGGATGGAAAACGAGGCTAGATAGCCATTTTTGGACATTTTGAACTGAAGGGAGTAGGGTTCAGAAGCATTTGAGCATTGTAAAGACAAATTTTTACACTTTTGAGTATAATAGAGAGGCTCAAGTAATTGGAAGCTGGACCAAGGAGACGAGCCTAGGAGGGGTGAACTCCTTTATCATGTGCTTGTTGTAATGTGTTTTTGATGATGTTCTATACATGTTTATGCTGTTGTTCAGTTTTTGGTTTATGTTAAATTGCTCATAAAATTAACATAAAAACTCTTCATTTTACTTGCAAAATTGATGAATCCTTAAGCACAATGAAAGCATTTTGTTTATAATCTGAAGAAGATCTTAACACTACAAACTAATATTCTAAATCAAATCACATATCCTAGCCTGAATTTTAAGGATTTTTAATTTTTGTGAGATGGTTTCCATGGCCGATCTATTACCAGAGTTTTCAACAGAATTCCAGACACCCATGACCATGTTAATGAAGGAGTCATCCCGAAGCCATGTCTGATTAAACTTGAAAGTCATACCTCTTTTGGCTGACTATGTCCACCGTTGTAGAACAATTAGACAATGATCTGAAAAATAGGATTTCTCCACATGTGATCTGAGATTTTGCAAAACTTCACACAAACCCCGGTGAACCAAAAATCTGTCAAGTCTCTTTCTAATATAAGAATCTCCACTCCTTCCATTGTGTTAGGTGGGTACCACGGGATCTGGGAAAATATCAATCAAATGGTTCCCATCAAAAATATTATTCAGTCTAGCTGCCATGGGGTCTCTGTGGCCACAATTACCCCAAACCTCCTCTCTGCTTAAGGTGGCATTAAAATCCCCCCCAAAAATAACAGAACCAATCTTCATTATATCTGAGGCCTCCATCCTATCCAAAAATATTTTTCTACTCTCATAAGGCACATAGATGTTGCAAATGTGAATCCTCTCCTCCATGCCTTGAAAATGACCGGAAAGAAGTATCCCAACAAAGAATTTGTTAGCTTTGAAATTTTCCCAAAATGGATCCTAGTCTGCTACCAGTCCCCCAGAAAAATTGCATGAATCAATTGCAGCAATGTGCCATGATGGGGAAATGGATTGAAAGTATGAAATGGATCGAGCAACATCATACATCATTTCTTGTATAATAATCATGATCAGATGAATAGAGTTTACCAAAAATCACAGGGAGAGCTTCTTCGTGGTGTCCCCCAGGCCACACATATTCAGGGAAATAATATTCATCATGAACCCGATCCCAAGGGCACATTTGCTCTAAGCACCCCAGATGAAAGAGAGTCCAGGATAGGCACATCGTGTAACCCATTTGAATAATAAATCATTATTTTTCCCAAGTGTAACCCTCGATGGCGATGACCACCCTTCCCACCTCCCCATGGGTGTTATTGTTTCTAGTAGAGTTTGGGCTAATAACAAGATAAGTTATCGAGTCGTTTCCCTTATGAACCATGAGGGAAGAGAGGTTAATAGTAGGATTCAGAAGAAGAAATTCCAAGTCATTGTCAATGAAACTATGAGGGGATATAGGAGGAAGTGGTTCCTTCAAGGGGTGAGGGGGATGTGACATGGAGGTCATGGGGGGAGTGACATGTCTCAGGGATACCAATAAGAGGGGGATATTAGAAGGTATAATGGGGATAGACTGAGGAGCCTTAGATGACAAGGGTGGGGTGGGGTCGGGGGGGGGGGGGGCGGCGGGGTTCGTCAAGGAGCCAAGAGCATGTAAGGATGAAGGAGGAGGATCGGCTGAGGGAAGAGGAAGATCCAGTGCAGTGAGTTCACAAGACTCCCCCATGTAAGATGACAATGTCTGATGAGGAGAAGTAGGAGGAAATGTTGAAGGGTCAAATTAAGTAGAATGTTTATGCAAAAAATTATCATCGGGGGAGGATGTGTTACCTAGACCCTGGCTCGTATTCCTTCGCCAAATCTTCTCACCATCTGATATGAACTGTTTGTCTCCTTATGTCCAGTGTCGATGCTGAAAACATAGAGGGAATTGATCTAGTAAGTGTCCTGTATGGTGACATAATAAACACCAAAATGGGATGCCCCAATAATCAAACCGCTGGAGAAAATGAAGAGAATCCCATTCTAATTCGATATTTTCCAAGAGTCCTCCAGTATAATTAGACTCCACGAGAATGCATGCTACCCTTTTGTCCCTAGCCCCCAAAATACGAGGGTCCATGTATCTGAATTTACCAAGAGCATCCTCGATCACCATCAAAGCGTGTCTGGTCCAGTATTCAAGAGGTAGTCTTGGTAGCTTTAGCTAGACCAGTTTGTTTTGTGGGGTGTCCAACAACGGATTGAACCCACATACTACTACCATAGTTGTAGGAAACCCCTCCCAAGAACCCACGGTCGCAATAAAATGTGCTTTGCGTATTCCCCGTACAGGAAATGAAACGAGAATCAATGGTTGAGTAATCGATTAACCTTTGGAGCATACCCCTGGAGTGGTGTCCTTTGTACAACAACCCAACCAACCATATCTAGGTCTCTTGTTTCAGAGCAATGCATTCTCCCAACTAATGCATGGTTATGTAAACTGATAACCTGGTCCCATAATACATCATGCCCAAAACTAAGGAGTTTTGTCTCCGCATGGCTTCGAACCGGTTTATGTTTGTGTCCATGAATGTTCAATGAATCAAACGTGTGCGAAAAGAAAGAGCGAGAAGCTGCATGGATGCTAAGTGGTGCCTTATCGCCAAGAACTGAGTCGGGGTCAATACCCTATGAGCCATCCAACAATGCACCAGAATGTTGAGAGAACATTCATTCAGCATCCAACATGGCACATATGAAGGCATCCTGAAGGGTAACATCAATACCCAACGTGTCTCCAGAAAGTGCCCCCACCCAATCCGATGTGTCCCCAACATTCATATTGAACGTTTAGAGAACAAAAGATACCACCTTCCAAGGATCCTTAAATGTAATCTAGAAATGGACATCCAATCCCACTAAAAATTGCAGGCCCATTGAGGGAAAGACATCCCGAGTACATGCTGCAGGATGTCACCGGATATGGAACATAAACATTCCCAGAATAGCTAGTGCAAGCCACCCCGACAATCATAAATAAAGTTAGAGAAAATAATATCCTTTAAATGGCCACCTGTATGTTGATAGTCCCCTCACCCCTCATAAAATGACGAATGTAGATCCACCCCAACCAAATCTTGAGAAGTACAACCTGAGTACATAGAATAAATCCACCTAGAGAATATATGTCAGGTAGATTTTCAAGAAAACGTGCATCCAAAATTAGTGTGGGTTCAATCATTGAAAGATCCACCAATGGATGAATCCCACCAACCCCCAGTCGTAAATGGCACTGACACAGGGAGACAAATTGGATGAACGACAATCTGGCAAGTCATCGAAAAAACCAAATACATCCTAACTGACAGCACTACGACGCCGGAAAAACCAAATCACCCCGACCAGCATCAGGACGTCACCAAAAACCAGTAGAGGAAGAAAAAACAAGCAGAGACCCCGCATTGATGGGAGCCAACACAGAAAAGAGTAGTGCAAGCTCATAGTATCGGCATCAACATTGCCCAAATAAAAAATATAGAGACAAACAAACTGGAAACCCAAAGTGAAAAAATCTGCTATGAAAAAACAATGTACACATACCTTCACTGGTTACAACAACAACACCAACATCCAAAGAAATTCCACCACTTATGACATAAGCGAATGCTTACGTCCTTGCATAGGCAAAAAAAAATGAAGGAATTAATCCATCTGTGCCATAAGGGGCAACCCTTATCCTGATTTCAGAGTCGCCGAACTTGCTTACGTAGCTATTTGGTCCCACCCCTATGTTTCTGTTTATAGAAACCAACGTTGAAATCCATTAACGGAGTTGTCGTAGAAAACTTTTTCAACCCGAAACCAATATTGTGTTACGTCTTACATGCGTCCCGCCGCTGTCCAAAAGGGAGCTCGAGGCATGAATTAAATTCAAGGTATCCGACAATACCGTCCCCGGTGGGTCTTCCCTGTGCGAAGTGACAAATGCATAGTGAACTGATTGATGTTGTACTTGGAATAGGAATAGTTTATAGGTAGGAGCTAAGCAGCTTGTCATAGGGCATTAAATGTTCAGTGATATTCAGGCTGGACAACCCGATAACACGCGCGCGGGAAGACTAGATAAATAAAAAATGAACATAGTTTATACTACAACTTTTTGGTGAGGGATGAGATGTTGCTATGGATGATGGTCATACATGAAATGGGAAATATTACCATGAATTAAATTCAAGGTACCCAACAATAGCGTCCCCCGTGGGTCTTACCTGTGCAAAGTGACAAATGCATAGTGAACTAGTTGATGTTGAACTTGGAATGTGAATAGGAATATATTATAATGCAACTTTTTGGAGAGGGATGGGACGTTGCTATGGATGAGGGTCATACATGCAATGGAAAAGATTATGGGGTATCTTGATTTTCTGACGGCTACTTTTTCCGTTGCGACGCCCGTTTGCATCTCCTGATGTGTGACAATGAACGAGAGCAACCGCCACTGTCCTGCTAGAATGACTCATATTGAATGATACACCTGCATAGTCCTTCATTTGATATTTGAAATTTGTGCGCGCCAAACAAAAGCACTCAATCGGTCATTTTGAAATCATTTTTCGCTGATCTTTAAAATCCGGCAAACAATTTCGTTATTTTCAAATGTTTTGGGCTAATTTTTTCACAATTTGAAATAAACCTTGGGAAAATAATTATATTTTCTTTGCAATGGATCCTCTCTTGAGCGGTGCAGCAGCTGCTTGGCGTGCCGGATGAAATGGAGAAGCTCCTCAACGACATCAAGGTATCTCGTTGCACTTAAATTTCCTTCCAGATCATCAAAATATGCCTTTCTTTCCTTTTTCTTTTGGAAATTTGCTAAGGTTTTGTTGTGATGTGTGTTGTTGTTTCCTACGAAGGTTCAAGTGGAGGACCAGAACATTCTGAACATCAGTTGTGAGTGGAAGTGAAATACATTTGCATGGAGCACAGGGTGGGGAAGGAAATTCACCTTGCCCACTGACCCTAAGCTTGAGGCACTATCTTCCGTCTGTCAGGATGGAGTGCTGACCATAAACGTTCCTAAGCTTCCACTCCCCAAGCTGAAGAAACCGAAGACAATTGAAGTTAATAGTGCATAATTCCTTCGTTGTGTATGCATAGTTCAAAATTTTTGGTAAATTTTGTAGAATTTCGTTGTCGGTTCTCTAGTTTGATTTTTGCATATTTTTTCTTTCAGAATTGATAAATATATGAGCTTCTTGTTACAGCAGAATACGACTCTACATCCCTTAAAGAGTATTCTTCCGTACGAATTTAAAAATAAATGTATATTTCTATCAAACTAGATTAAATTAAATTAGATGATTTCTATCCAACTAATTAGATATGATTATTCTTTGAAAATTGCATTTATTATATTATCAATAAATTATATTATAAAAGAACGTGAGAGATGAGAAGGTTGTATCTATATGATATGGTGTGCATTCTCAAACTTTTTTTATATCATATTGACATATTTTTGTATATTATATTATTTATAGAAGTATTCTCATGTTATTGTATATTTTTTAATTTCATTCTCTTCATAAATGTAATGTAATAAAATTCATATTTAATTTTCATTTTTTTAAATTGTACAAAAATATCTTAGTTATATCAATAATTCATATATATATATATATATATAACATGGAAACATATTTGTTTTCTAAGTAGAAAACATTGCACCTAGCCAAACAAAAAGAGATAAGTGCAAAATATCTTAGTTATGATCAATAATTCATATACATATATATATATATATATATATAACATGGAAACATATTTGTTTTCTGAGTAGAAAACATTGCACCTAGCCAAACAAAAAGAGATAAGTGCTTTTTAATAATAGAGAACATTTTGAGATGTAATTTAATATTATTTTCCATAATATTTGTTGAGTCAATTTCCACTATGTTTTGTATCATCTTGGTTTTCAAATATATGCATATTAGTTTGCTCTTTCATTGTTGAAATCAATGAAACATTATTATTTTTCATTCCAACGTCACTAAAATAAATGAGATATAATCTTTCAAATTCTCAATAGAATTTGGAAGCTATTAAACTTTCGTTGGAATTGATAATTTCACATCCCAATACCTAGGATTTCATGCTTGCAATTAGTAATGCTATAGTCATAAATCCCGTAAATCTTGAGTTCCTTAATTCTTGGTATTTTGCAATTAATAATGTTATAGCCATAAATCCCAAATTCCTTAATTCTTGGTATTTTATAGTTACACTTCCTTGTACATTAACATTTTTATTTGCAATTCTCAATGTAATAAACATTTATAATGTTTAAGGGTTTGGGAATAATGAATAGAATAAGATGATGATAATGTAATTATTAAGTTCAATGTATGTGGGAGGGGCCTCATAGAGACTAGTTGACTAGATTGAGTAGCTAATGTTCAATGTCACAGGGCAACTCAACCAAAGATATTGCCAATGAGGTAGTTTAGTTGGTCAATTGGTTGTTTAGGTCAACCAAAAAGAAGTTACAAGTCACAACTACCTTCATTTATGTAACGTATAAATAAACACAAACCTAAAATGTAAAAGATTTTTTATTATTATTGACCATATATTAATAGTGTAACCTAACTAATAGACAAAACAACCATTTTTCTAATCATTTTTTCCCTTTAATTTAGTCAAAATCCGTTAAATATTTTTAAGAATCATATATTTAAGCTATTTGATTGGCTAATCATATATTTAAGTTGTTTGATTGACAAAGTTCAAGTGCATTGTGTTTTTTTAGGGTGTTGAATCTATTTATGCATTCAAAAATACATTTTAAACAAGATAAGAATATGCGATATTTTAGGGTGTTGAATCCACTTATGCATTAAAAAACACATTTTAAACAAAAAGAAATTAGAATCTCACCTAAAATTGTATTTCCAATTTGTGGGAAACATGTCATTTTGTGTATTAATTAGACCATGCCTATATTAATAAAGAATACTTGTTGTTTTTTTTTTACAAATTCGGTTGCTATTATAATTCTGAAAAAGAGAGGGAGATTGAGCTCTTGAAATGCATGCTGAGGTGCCAAGAAGAGCTAGGGAAGAAGGAGTCACAGCTTAAACAAAATTCCTCCTTAATCCTGCGTTTTGGGCTTCTAAAAACCAAAGACCAAAGGTAAATCCTAACAAACTGTAGTAATAAATAACAACATTTACAAAGCATATCAATCTATATTATTGTGGCTGGTGTGTCGAGCAGTGGACTCTTCAGGTTTGTCGTCGGCGCCGACTTGCTTCAAGCTTGACGAACTTGTTGGAGCTGCATTTTTCTTTTCCATCGTGTATTTCTCATTAACAATACGATGTTGACTGTCGGTTTTATCTTCCAGAGCCTTTAGATGGGCTTGGACCTGCTCCAGCTCTACTTGGAGATCTAAACAGTGAAAACAATCCTCGTTGCGATCTAGGAACCAAGGTAGATGCGCTGCGCTTGTGAGAGGACAGATAACAAAGGGGAACAGAAAAATGCAAGGTATGTTCTTTTTGGAAAAGGAACAACAGAAAAACACAAGAGTCGATCCTTTGGAAAGGAACAACAAAGAAATGCAAGAGTTGTTCCATCAGGAAAAAGGAACAACAGAAAATATAGCAGATAAGGAACAACAGAAAAGGAACAACAGAAAAGGAGCAACAGAAAAGGGACAGCAGAAAAGGAGCAGCAGGAATAGGAGAGTCGTTCCTTTGGAAAAGGAACAACAGAAAATACAAGTGTTGTGTCTATACCGAGTTTGCTGAGCTTAATGGATCCAGGAGGTCTCTTTATCATGGTAACAACTGAAATGCTGAAATCTCCAAAGATGTGAGTCGTGTCTATACTGAGTTTGCTGAGCTGAATGGATCCAGGAGGTCTCTTCATCATGGTAAATGCTGAAATTATTCCACGCCATTGCAGATAAGGCAGCCCAATGCTCTGGCACAAGCTTTATTGGATTGACTGTCAGCAATTTTATTGAGTGATCGCAAAATATGATAATAGTGCACGTCTTTTATGGTGTGTCCTAAGATTTAGCACCGTCTGATAATCTGTTGAAGGAGAGCATTGGGAAGATCCTTGTTCTGAACCATTGCACTGATGACTATCGCCGAGTCTCCCAATATCGTGACTGTGTCTATACCAAGCTTCCCAAGTTGGATAAGACCTTGGTAAAGGGCCAGGGCTTCTGCTCTGTTATTGGAAGTGTGGCCAAGACCCCACTCGTATGACAGGATGTTATCCCCATTAGCATTAAATATAACTCCTCTCGCCCCTGCTACCCCAGGATTCGACTTTGAGGCCCCATCGAAACAGAGATAATGCCTATTGCTATTTTTTAGCCAAATCACAAATTCTTCCTCTTTTAGCCTGATCTTCCAGTTAGGGGAAACATTGTTGTTTCTGGTACTAGCAGTGTTGCCCATCTGATTGCTGGTGTTTTTGTCTAACAGGTGTCCAATGAAAATGCGTTCTTCTATGCTGAGATCGCTGACATTTATACTTCTCGGATTCTTAACTGAGATGATCTCGAGGGCAAGACTCCTTGCCTTGGTGCAAAGACTTCTAACAGTCGAATCCTTGTCCTTAAAAAACTTCCGATTTCGTGCCAGCCAAATGTTCCATAGCATATTGTGGGGAAGAATATCCCAGACTCTCTTCACTGTGTTATTTTTCCTCTGCTGCCAAGGGTAGTTTTTTCTCCATTTGTAAAGAATTTCTCTGATGGTGTTTTGGGTGTTCCATGAGATTTGATTTTTGTGAGATAAGTTCCTCCAGCAGGCGATGGCAAAAGGGCATTCAATAAAGAGATGATGCATTGATTCTTCAGTAGCTAAGCAGTTAGGACAGTGAGAGGGACCATTGATTCCCCTCTTTTGCAAATTTTTAGCGTGAGGACTTTCCCTTTAAGGAGGGTCTAGAGAAAAAACTTAATTTTTGGAATTGCCTCGGATTTCCAAACCACCTTTCAGTGGTTCCAACTTGGCATGGGGTAGCTGATGTTGCAAATGTAATGGTGAGCAACTTTGATGGTGTAAGAGGATCTCGATGGGTCCCAATGAAACCCATCAAGATCGTTCTTTTTGACAAGGGCTATGCTGTGCAAATGGGATTCAAGGGCAGAAAGACTAGCGTTAAGGCCATTGGGTATGGCTGGGAAGGCCCAACCTGAACAAAAGAAGAGTGTGAGGATCCCATTGGGAGATTTGGTCCAGGAAATGAATGCCTGTTCTTTCAAGAAAGGAAAGGATAGGGTGGATTCCCCCATGTCTGTTTATTGGCTGCTGACCCATGATTATGTCAGCTCCAATGTTGATGCTTGCACCTCCCTTGGGGATTTTTGAAGTATTTTGAGTGATTAGAGGAATTTCTCTCTTGCATAGTTGCCAAATTTTCGAGGAGTCTCTATTGGGAATATCTCGGTCAAGAAGTTGTTGTCTAGGAAAATTAAGATATTTAATTTCCAAAACTTTTTTCCACCATGCTGGGAGTCCAGTAATGAGTC
Source organism: Pinus tabuliformis (assembly GCA_031772625.1). Classification (NCBI taxonomy): domain Eukaryota; kingdom Viridiplantae; phylum Streptophyta; class Pinopsida; order Pinales; family Pinaceae; genus Pinus; species Pinus tabuliformis. The sequence continues at coordinate 186,750,524 of CM062807.1, read as the reverse complement.
TCCAGACAATTTTGCCTCCAAAGGCTAAATTGAGAAATTTAGGAGATCTAATTCCAAGACCTCCTCGGTCTTGGGGCTGGATCACCTGCTTCCAATTAATCAAGTTGAATTTCTTTTTATCATTTTCTCCCCCCTGCCATAGGAATTGGCGGAGGACGATTTCCATTTTGTTGTGGAAGGAGGTCGGAGCTTGAAGAAGAGAAAAATGATATAGGGGGAGAGAAGATATACCTGACTTAAGAAGAGTGAGGCGACCGACTGGGTTGAGCCAAATGGATCCCCACTGCTGCACTTTTCTTTTCATTTTGTCAACTACTATGTCCCAGACTTCTGCTCTCAAAGGTCCAGCACTTACAAGCATGCCCAAGTAAGAGAAGTGGGTCCAATCATACTTGCATGTGACTCCAAAAATGTTGGCAATATTGTGAAGCACCTGTACTGTTGTGTTCCAGCCATATATGCAGCTTTTCAAATGATTTACCATTCCGCCAGAGTAGCTCATGTATTTATCAAGGAGAGATTTGAAGCGCTTGGCTATTGTAGTGGAGGCCCCTCCAATCAGCAGGGTGTCATCGGAAAATTGTGAATGATTTATGTTCTTGACCCCGTCCCCAAATTTTATTCCTGTGATTAAGCCAATCCTTCGATTGAAGTCCAACGCCCTGCTGAAGGATTCAGCCATTAAAATAAAGAGATAAGGTGAGAGAGGGCAACCTTGTCGGAGGCCTCTAGAGGATTGGAAAGCTTCTCTAGGTTTGCAATTTACAAGAGGGGAGATCCATGGCCCCGAAATGCAGGCTCGAATGAGGTTGAGAAAACGGTCATCAAATCCCATCTTCTTTAAAGTTGCCAAGAGGAAGGAGTGTCTCACTCTGTCAAATTCATTGGCCATATCAAGCTTGAGAATAAACCCTTTCTTGTTTCTGGTTTGACTTGAATGGATGGCTTCTTGCACAAGTAGAATGGAATCAGTTATTTGTCTGTTGGCTAAAAATCCCCCTTGATTTTTGGAAATGAGGGAGGGGAGCAAAGGCTTTAGGCAAGTAGCGATGATTTTTGTCAAGATTTTATAGGAGGAGTTACAAAGTGATATGGGCCTGAAACAAGCAAAGGAAGATGGCCTGTTTTCTTTGGGGATGAGTGCTAGATGAGTGGCATTGGTATAACCTCCTATTTTTCCTTTTCATTGGATCCAATTGAGCATTTTTGTCAAGTCCTTTTTAATGATTCCCCAGAATGCTCGATAAAAGCAAATGGGAAAGCCATTCGGTCCCGAGGCTTTATCAGGTTGAAGAGTCTAGATTGATCTCCTGATTTCCTCTCATCTATCTCCTTGCTTAAGCTATCATTCATTTCCCTTCTTATTCCTGTTGGGAGATGCTACAATAGATATGTATAATCCTCCACTTCCTTTGTTTCAGTTAGCAATTCCCGAGAGTGATCTGTAACAGCTCTTTGAATAGCCTCCTGAGTGCTTTGTCTATCACCTTCATCATCTAGGATGGAGCCTACATTATTCCTTATCTTTCTAGCTGTTGTTTGTTTGTGAAAAAAGGTTGAGTTCCTGTCACCCCCTTGCAACCATAATTGTCTCGACTTGAGCCTCCATTTTGATTCCTCTTCTCTGTTAACTTGGAATAGTTGTAAGTAGAGTTAATTTTCCTGCTGTTTGTTCTCTTGGGAAAGGCCATTTTCCTCTATTGCTTTTTGAATACTCTCTAGATTATTCTTAATTTCTTTTTTTACCTTCTCTGGTTCTTGATACTTTGTTTTAGCCCATTCTTTTATGGCTTGTTTTGTTTTCCGTAATTTTGTTTCCCAAATGAAACCGGGAGATCCTTCCACGTGCTGGATCCAAGAGCTGTAAACAATTCCTGCAATTGCTGGTATATCATTCTAGAGAGAACTATATTTGAATGGGATGGGCCCAAGGGGCCTATGATTTTCCAGTGTTAGAGTTATTGGGAAGTGATCGGAGGCAGAGCATGTTAGAATGTTAGCATATCCAACGGAGAAAGCAGAGAGAAGTGTAATATTGATGAGAATTCTGTCCAACCGCTCCATGATGTTACCAACACCCATCCTGTGGTTGTTCCAAGTGTATCTACGGTTTTTTGGAGGGACATCCATAAGATCATGCTCCTGCATGATATTTTCCAACTGTATTCTGTATGGATCAGGTGTAAAACTGCCTCCCCTTTTCTCATTGGCATGGAGGATTAAATTAAAGTCACCTCCTAGAATAATGTTAGTGTTTTCTTCTACGTCCAGACTGTCTTTTAGATCATGCCAAAAACTTTCCTTATCTCTGCAGTGATTCGGCACATAGATGTTGTAGATGATAATGGCTTGCTGATCTACTTTATTTTCCAGAGTTGTTTTGATCCAGTGTTGATTTATTGTTTCCGAAATACAGTTCCATATACCTTGGTTCCAAATTGTTGCTACTCCTCCTGAGGCTCCTCTTGCCTCACTAATGCTTCCTCTATACTATCTCTGCTGCTCAATGAATTTACTCATTTCCTTGTGGTTTTGTTTTGTTTCTTGTAACATAATGATTCCTGGCTTCTCAGAAATGATAAGATCCCTTAGGGCTGCTACCTTAGAGGGGTGCCCAAGTCCCCTGATGTTCCAAGATAATATTTTCATCATTGGATATGCGGTGTTCGGGGAGGTGCTCGCCCCCCTTTGTCCTTGTTGATTGCTTCTTTGTCATGCTGTCCCAGGATATAAGTTTCTATGGGCATCTGCGTTCCCATTGCTATGTCCTTTTGTGCGTTCTCATCCCTATGCTGCTTGGCAGATTTCCTGCCCGGGCCAGGTTAATTGGAGGGTTCACTAGAACCCCTGTGATCTTTGGATGAGCTTCTGGTAATTCTGTTGAGGGGAGGATCAAGAATAGGCTGAGAGGAGATAATAAGAGGCAATGAGGATTCAATAGTGTCTTGGTGTTGGCTTTCAGGGAGAGGGGGCTCCTGGGGATCAAGGGGGTAGAGGACTGAGAAGGGGTTGGATGAGGGGAGGGTCTGAGGACGGGAGAGGGGAGGTGGCTTAGAGGGAGCAGGGGAGGAAGGGGTGTGATGAGCTGCAGAAGAGGTCGAAGGGCCTGAATCAAGGGGAGCTTTTACTGAAGAGACCGTTTTATTTTTTTTAACCATTCCCCATTGTTCTTCTTGTGATCAATTTTCCACATCAATAAGCTTAGTGCATCTATTGGCAAAGTGGCCATATTCATGACATACCTTACACTTAAAGGGGATCTACTTGTAATCCAGTTGCTGTATGTGGCTCCAGTCATCCACTTTAAGCTTGATGGCTTCTGGGAGGCCTTTGCCGAGGTCCACTTCAACACAGATCCACGCACAGGCTTGCATATTTTCTTTTGGTTCACTGCGATCAATATATTTGCCGACTGCATTCCCGATGGTGCGAACCAATTCATCTCCCCAGCAATGAAGAGGGAGGTGAGGGAGCCGAACCCAGACCGGGACTGCACTAGGAACATCTAGCTCTGGATCGAAATCGGGGGTCCATTTGTTGAGATACATGCCCCTTGAGTCCATGAAATAGGGCCCATTTCTGAAGATTAAATCCTTATCTTCTTTAGTTTCAAAGTGGAAGATGAAGTACCCTTTCTCGTAGAATCTGATGGAGATTTTCCCTTGTATTTTGTTGGACCAGTTCCTTTCAACCCATATTTGAACAGTTTTTGGAGATGGCCAGAGGCCTGTGAATTGACCTATAAGTCCTCTTTCTGCCAGAGACAAGGCAGCCATGCGTGGAAGAACTGGGGGCAGGCTGACCTCCTGAAGAACATCCAGCTTTTTGATGAATTTCGAAACTGCTGGTCGGGGCGCTGTGGGGGCAACAATTTAATCAATGTCGAAAAGGCCTGTTGAGGATCAATCCCTCCGATGGAGCTTCCGGAGGGGCCATGAAGGGAGGCCGAAGCTCAGTCTTCCGCGCTGTGATCGCCTAGGTCAGTCGCGTGGCTGCAGCTCGAGTGCAGGGAGAAACAATAAAGAATACCTGTTGTTGGCTCCACAATTACTCTCTATTTTCTTTTCTTCCATATATGTATGCATGTATATTCTATATTTTATCTTGTGGTTGCATTGTTGTATTATTGGTAACAACTTTTACTATATAATCCCCTAAATTACCACAATATATTTTACATGGTTTAGTTAACCTTCATGGGGATAACTAATCATTTTGAAATGCATTATCACTTAAATTAATGCAACTAATCACTAGTACAAAATGGCTAATTAGTTACTAAAACAATGACTAAAATTTTCATATAAATGACTATTTTTCAGTTGGTGACCAGTAGTAGTTAATTTACATTATCTTATAACGCGACCAACTTTTAGTTGTTTTTAGCTTAGTCATTAATTAATTGTCTCAATTTTATCATCTAGCAGTATATTTAGTCATAAATTTTTTCATTAATTTAAGTATTGATTTAGTCATTAATTGCCACAATTAATGACCAAAATACAACAAAATAGATCATTTGAGAAAACCAATTAACGACCAAAGAAATATGACCAAAATGTTGGTCATGTTATAAGATACTATAAATTAGCTACTAATAGTCATATATATAAATTTAGTCATTGTTTGAAACCAATGAATGACCAAAGAAATATGACTAAATTTTTGTCATGTTATAAGATATTGTAGATTAACTACTAATAGTTGTATATATGCAAAATTTAGTTGTCATTTGTAATGAAAAATTAATCACTTGCAGTAGTCAATTATATTTTTTTGGTAGTTTCATATTCATTATATAAACGACTAATTTAGTAGTTTATATTCATTTCATTTATTTTCATTAATAATCATTATAAACGGCTAATTTAGTTGTATATTCATTTTATTTGTGTTCATCATTAATCAATATAAACTACTAATTTAATAGTTTTGGATTGATTTTACGTGTTCATTATTAATCAACATAGATTAATTAGTATGATTTTGCGACTAAATTAAAAAAAACATCATACAATGTGAATTGGTTCGTCTAATATGAAAATTCAAAAGTACATATGTTAGTTAAAATACTAAACAATATCAAGTGCAACTATAAATAATTTCAACCACAAAAATTATATTATATGAAATGTCAAGTATTACAATATGAGTTTCCAACTTAACATTGGTTGGACTACAATTTACACATGAAATGTTGTGTCATCACTATAAAACATTATCATTGTCCTGTCAAGTCATTGCAAGTGAATTCACCAACTATGAAGACTTGAACATCAGTCTCTATGTGTGTGTTTTATGCGGGATATTGGCTTTAAGGGTACCACTACACCGGTTCTCTTCTCTCTCATTTTGCATTTGTTGCTCTAGTGTTAGTGTTCTCCTCTTTATTCAAATCTTGCTTCTTACCATCAATACTGAGTTCCTTTTCTGGAAACAAAAGAAGCTAGAATACAAAGTGTAAGACATGAAAGACGATGAACACTATAATATAAATGAAAGTATAATATAAAGGATTTATATTACATATACCTCAACATCAACAACATTAAAGCCATTCTTCCCCATAAGAGCAAGAAACTTGAACAAGTTTTCTTCAGTTGAGCGATAGTGGCCACTATGTGGCCAGATGACCTATATAAATAAATTAAAGTCACCATAGAAAAGAACACCTTAGTAACTTAGTATTCAACCTTCAGGGAAAGCTTAGGCACAATCATGCCAACTAAGTTACATGCTAAAAAGCTCAAGTTGTAAATAACTTGTTAAAACAAATAATCTAAGGTGTGATGTCTAATCCTTGTCATTTTATTCGCAACAACAATTTGTTGTCTAATGCATGAACTTGGTCAAGTATATAAACAACATGTTCTCAAATAACAACATGAAAGTAAACTTTTCTAATAATCATGAAAATCTTTCAATACAAAACAGTTAAAATGATTTCAATCAATATTGTGTAATATTAATTTCATCTTCAAGCTTTGGTTATTGTTTAAACAAACATAATACCAAGTACTTTCAATTTAATTGTTAAAATGTAGAGCAAAATCGAAATAAACGTTCAAAATACAATCAAACAATAAAGAGAGCATATGATGGAATGAACATTGCAATTATAAAAAAATTGTTTACCTATCCATCGATATCTTATCACGCATTCCTAAAACATTTTCTTGCCCAAATAACCATGAGGTGAAAGAATCACAACATTAAAAACCATAGTAATACTTACTAGAAACATTTCCAAAGTCGATGGTTGAAGTGCCTAAAGGATCTCCAACAAAAAATGAATCATATCCAAGACATGATCTCTATATTGTCTCCCCATCCTTTTTCCAATCACATTTCATGTAACCTGCCCACACTAGAGTCAAGTAACAATCAAATGAAGGAATTGACATTTGTTTTTATCTTTTATATGTATAAAATTTGAATATAATTTGTTTTGGTAACATATTAATTCGTATTTAAAGCCTTCCTATCATGAGAATGTATCAATCAAGTAGAACATCAGAAAAATTGACCTCAATGAGGTCCTCTAACAATTTCTACAATATCAATATTTGTCTTGTTGTGATATCTTGGATAGAAAAAAGAACATATCTGCAAACGAAAAAGCCATATATTACTTATGTTCAAACTATGTATATGGTGTATTCTTAGGTAAATTTTTAAGATGTCCCTCTACCTTTACCAAAGCAGATTGAAGCTTGGTTAAACTCTATATCCTTTCATTCAACATCAATTTCTGCAAGATAAATGTCACACATTATTATTTCCCATTTCTCAACATGCTAGATATGATAAATTGAAAGTCACATAAAAGAAAGAGAAAACCATTTTCTAACCAAAACAAATAAACAAACAATGCCTCTAATAAAACTTCACACCTCAGAAATTACTCTACCACGTGCTCAGACTAAAGGTGATATTCTTTGAATCATCTTTAGGTCATATTTAATGGGATATTCATATTTTTACCATGATTTCAATTTTGTGCTAAAAGAAATATATAAATCCAGGTTATTATCAGTGAAATTCAAGTATAATTCAAAAAAATAATGTCATTATAAGGTATGGAGAGAGAAACATCTTCATAACTAGGATTCTCTATTTTAGTTTCGTTTGAGTTGAGTTGGTATTTGAATATATAGTTTTCTCTAAACAAGTGAAATAGAAAGATGAGAATCAAAATAATGCTTTGAATTTTTATTTAATTCATATTACATATCTCTAAAATAGCTAGGTCATCCTTCTCTACTATTTGATAGAGATTTATTGGCATAGAATAATAATAAATTAACTACAAAAACAATGATGCAATATATTAACCAAGGAAAGAAAAATGACATGGCTTTGGTATTTGTGTGCTCAAAGGAAATCCAACAATGGTTGTGCTCTTTCTTTATCATGAAATAGTATTGAAGACAAATGTTGGTTAAGAAATTGAACTTCGTTACATTTAGGAGATGGTTGTGTCGGGTAAGGAAAGGATGAATTGAAGGGCTCAAGGTATAGCTCCAATACATAGTTATCCTTGTCACTACAAAATACAAAGTTGTCATCATTTTCTTATCCATGTAAAAATAAAAGTGAGTTTGTATTGTGCAATTATGATAGTATATGAAAAAGAGAGCACTAGTGGAAATCAAAGTGTGTTGTCCCATCATTCAACCTAACAGAAAACTTATATATTCAGTTGTTGACTACAATGGAAATCAAATGTAAAACCCACTCAACTTGATCTTTACATGACATAGTCGTAACGAACTCGTACAATAGAAGCATGCTAACTCATAAACAAGAGATGATAAAAAATAATAATGGAACATTATTTCCTGCCACATAATTGGCATGAATAAAATTTCCACTGAATTCATCCAAAAAATGAGAAAAACTTATGGCAAAAGAGCATATCATTAGTGTTTTGTACCCTCTTTAACACATGTAGCCTAGGGAAGTAGAGGAGGCCAAATGTAGCAGGATTCCAATTGTGTGATTTATAAAAACAGAAATGTGGAAAAACACGCCTGCCAATTCACAAAATCTCACTCTAAATAATAGAACATGTTGAGGATAGTAATGATGAAAATAGATCATGTATTAAGATCAAGACCCTTATTGGTCATCAATTAGCAAGGTGGCTGGTAATTTTACCTGTAAAAAAAATATCATAATTAGTGTAATGACTGTGTGGATCTTTTTTTGATTTTTTTTACATTTATATTATGGCATCCTTGAGAGAGAGTGATGAAATTTCTCTAGGTTTGGTCAGACTGGTTTCTCCTTTCATATGCTTATGTCAATGGAAAGAGAGATACCTTTCTTCGGTTTAGAAATTCAGGTGTCCCTCCCTTTCATTCAATATGTGGAAATACCCCACCATTGAAGGACCTTGATAGTTCTGAATCTAATCTTACGGACATAACAGATGGATCTGGTCCAAATCAAGATGTTTCTATGGTGATTGGAGAGGGAGCAACAACTCGAGAATTGTTTAGTTTTCCTCTTGTGGAGCTTGAAAGATAGTGTAGGAAAAATGGTTTATCTATTTGTGGTGGTAGGGAGGTAATGTTTTTCCGATTTCTTAGCTTATAAGAAGAAGAGAAGAATAAGAGCCAAGACCAAAACGAGGATTTCAGGTATGGGTATAACTTTGTAATCGGAGCGAAGCATGAAAGATAAATTGATCCTTATATACAATTGGGAGGGGGAAGGTGGAGCACGGGTGAAGAAAGAAAATCCATACTTTATGATGATAAGGACTATGTACCATTATCATCATCTAGGAAAAAAATTCAGGAAGAATCATCTTTACGGTCACAGGTTGAGGAACGTGAATCAATGGATGCCTCTTGCAGTGGAACTTTGACCAAAAAATGTTGGTGTGGTGATGGTAGTGTCACTTTATGTGCCCCCAAAAGTTCAAAATATTCTAGGCATTGTTAAGGAAAATTTCTTTCTCAACTCCTTAACTCATATTTCACCCCATCCACGTTTTGATAGACCAATTATCAAGATCATAGAATGATCTTTTCTTTAATGGAGTCCAAGGGCTAACTATTTAAGGATATGATCAACTTTTTTTAAAAATGGACAGTCTTGTTTGACTTGCAAGGACTTGGGTGTCAAACTTGCTGCCGAGACAATGTTATTCACATGTCAAAATTTTGAGTATGACTTGGGGTTGAGTTTGAATGAGAGGATTTTTCTTAATACTATTTAGTCAAGGAAAAGAACCAAATTCAGAGTCCATTTGAATTATGATTCATGAAGCATAGTAACAGAGTTGGTGAGCTTAATAGGGCCCATCCTTGTCATGATGTGTTACATTTGAATGGAATGAATGCATGAATTTCAAAAGGCTGAGATATGATATAAATCATGGGAAATTTTTACCAAATAAATAACCCAAACCTGACACTTGAGATATGATATAAATCTTGGGAAATGTTAACCAAATACATAACCGAAACCTTAAACCTAGTAGTGTGAAACCCATTGTTAGAAGTGTGGCTACTGAAGACAAATTTTTTAAATACTTTTAAAAATTAACATACAAATAATTTATAAAAGCATGGAATTTTTTTGTCAATCAAATGTCAAACCGGATAACAATTAAAGTGATAACCTGCAATAACAATCCAAAATTGACAACGCATATTGGACAAATGTTAAAAACTCATTGGGAACATCCTAATCCTACAGGCTGCTCATCTCAAGCAACTGAAAATTTTGCCTTGCCTGGGAAACATGGAATGTTAATGATATAAATGACGAAAAGATAAATAATTAAAACTGACTATTAGAACCAGTGCAAACAACGAATGATAAACAAAATGAAAATGGGGCAAAATGTCACATACCCACTCCATGAGGCTGCCATCTGCTTCCATACTCAATGTTTCCGAAGACTAAGTAGGTCATTCCACTGGTGTCCACATCCTCGTTTCAACAATAGACTTCATCCTGGTATCCACATACAACCTGCATTGGTCATACCCTTTCATAAAGAAAAAATAAAAGAAAATGAAGCCAGAAAGCCTTTTTACTGGTCAATGGTTTAAAGATTTTGAAGCGTGTATTTAAAAAGAAGATTATCATACCAATATCCTTGATTTCTTTGAAACTCTATTCAAATACATCACGTCCTCCAAAAACTTTACATATCATGGATCGTCATAATTCAAGTCATTAATTAAATGAAGTTCTATCATCTCTAGAGCGGGGGTGCTCTAAAGAAAGCAACCTAATACATTGATTTCCCTATCATGAAATTCAATTATGTCTACATAAACTTGTATATATGGAGATGAGAGAGCGGGGATATGAAACGTCGAGGTATGGGATATTTTGAAAGTTCCTGCATTGCATTTCAAAACCAGAATAAGCTAACTCTACACTCATTTACGAGGTAAAAGACATAAATATTCATTATGAACATCATGGAAAAAAACCATGGAAGAATTTTATGGTCTTTTCACATCTTATAGCATGTTAACTTTTTTAATTTAGGTAGTGTAGATTTTCATTAAGGAATATATAAGAAACAAATTCGTTACTTGGTTTTGTTTCATATCTATTGGATATACTGAATATGCAAACAGGACATAATAATGAACCAAAACATAATAGTCAACCTAAGCTACATCAATATATGCTTTGTATAATTTTTTTTATGCTATAACTGACAACGAAGTAGCAAATGAAAAAATTCTTAAACATTGAAACATGTTGTTTGTTGCACATGTAAAAGAAAAGAAGAAATTGTGTTTTTACCAAGATAAATTTGTCACCCATTAACAAACATTGGAGATTAGGAAGCCTCTCAAACAACAAATTGAGAGGACACATATTTCTTTAAGCAAAGGCACAACACATATGACCAGCTCCTTTAATGATTTAAAGATCCTCATCATCTCCACAAATAAATTGTATGTATTATCGGGATACGAGTCCATTTCTAGTATGGCCGAATTACTTCCACGTTGCATATTGAGTCTCAAGATAGAGCATGAAATCTCTTGAAACACTATCCCATTCACTCTCAAATATTTTATCATGTGTGCCCCTGCATACACATACAAGACAACCTGTGTTTACATTGGTTTATATTTTATCCACATACAACCTTCATTTACACTAGTTTCATTGTAAAGCATTAAAAGTAATAGTAAAATCCAGACTTACATGGTTGTAATTTGAAGCAATGCGGTTAAAGAGGTTTTGTCCATATATAGCAGTTGTTTGACGCAAATTCAGTTATTCCTCTACTAAGGACCACAAACGCAGGGAGTGCACAGAAGGTCGAATACTAATGATCAAATATTCTTTATTCTTTGGCTAGTTGAGTGGGGCGTCCGATCAAATTGGATGAGCATACAACTAAGCTTCAAAAGGGGTCCTATGCAAGTGCTTTTAAATGATATCCCTTGGAAGATTCAACATAGTTCTCAGTATCATCATACAGAGGACCACCCAAAAATAGACCATCTAATCCTATCCAAGTTTGAAGAGCCATGTCACCCTTTTTTAAATGACCATTGCTATTGTCATTTTGAGCAATTACTTTAATGTCAACACCATGGATTGCTGGCAGCACTGACTCTGAATGTACTTTCGTGGGCACCCCACAAAATAAGGAATAAGAGATTGGCACCCATTAGTTTTAACAACAACGTGCCGACTTCTTAGATAAAACAAGATCTTTTCAAAACTATTTTGCTCACTAGCATTCCTTTTATCTCTCCGAACAAAGACCATTTCATCTTCAAGATTGACCCAGTGACTGTACTGATATACAACAATGTTTCTTGGTCCATTAGCACTTGAAACAAGTTTGACATTATTGATCATATCTATAAATGCACCCTCCTTTTTCCATATGTCTACAATAATGCTTCGAGACAACTCATTTTCTTTGGGATAAGAACTTGAATCAACATGTATTTCACCACTCAGTTAATGTTTTTCTCCAGTCAAATATATAGGCTTATGGTTCAATGCATTGAATTCTAATGAAGTCATTCCAAAGAAAATGCATGAGCTCAAGCAATGAAGCAATGTGCACACAAGAAGCTTCTAAGTAGATTTTCTACCATCCTTTCTCAATCAATAAATTCATGGGTTCTTTGTTTGGCTGTACGATGTAAGAAGCCATAGGATGGCTAGACATAATACACAACCAATAGCCTTTTTGGATAAACACTATCTCTGAATGATCAGAAACACCAACATTGACATCAATAACCTTTCTCTCCCAACACTAGTCATCATCCCAATATAACAAATCAGATGAAGGTCCATGTTTTACCTCAGGATGCAATGCACCAGGTAGGACTTTCTCAAATATGAAGTCACTACTCTCATTTGTTAAACTTAACGAGTTAAACTTCTTTGAACCCAGAGTTCAACAGCCAGAGAAGTAAATGACATAGAAACCAAGGATTCACATCGTTCTTTGCATATCAACGATCCACGGATATCAACAAAGGCCTTTATAAATTCAATGCCAAACATTTGTCTAGTTAATATCACATCAATATGTGATGGTGAAAATTGAAGAGCAGAATCACGTTTTGCTATTATGGTCAGTGGGGATATTCGATATTAACTTAGTTGAACCTCAAAGCAGAAGTTACCCATATCATCAGTCCTCTTTAGTTGACGCTTAACATTGTCTAGTCCGTGTGTCAAGCCAACTTTGCACTTGCCATAATAGTCATTTGTCACTAATTTTAGGGAACCACAAATATTCTAATGTTTTTCTTCTATCATTGGGATTGAAGCCATGTTTAGCACAGCCACGAAATTCTCCAAACTTCTAAACTCGAAGTGATCTTTCTCAACCTTGATTGTGTAGCATGTTGATGTTGCATTATCAATTTTGTAATATCCCTGGACATCTGTTGTAGCTCTTTCTCATCCATCAACTAATATCTTAACACCTTCAAAACAGACTCCTTCAGAAGTCACCACAAGTCCTACAACTAAGAAACCTGTGACCTGAAATGGCTGAGATATATTAACATGACTGTGCTCAACAAAAACCTCTATACATGGAGTGAAACATCGAATATTGTATTCTCACCCTTGTAGAATGGAAACAACCTCTATTTTCCATGTGGAATAAAATTAAAATAAAATTTCCCATCTACATAAAATATTGCATGAAAAAGCGCTTGCTTTGGCCAAGGAGCTTCTTTGAGGTTAGTTCACCTCATGGACATCATCTGAATAAAGGTATACATGAACACCTAAAATAGGGTTACCCTGAGAAACAACTAAGCCATCCATATCATAACTTGGGACAAAAAAGATGTCATCTACTACCAAATTTCCAAAGCCCAACTCCATCTCTGGAGAGCCTCTTTGGACAATTATTAAGAGAACATGAGAATCATGTATTTGAAAGAGAATATTATAGAAAATATACTCTATAAACCTCAATCATTGTACCTCATGTGTAGCGCCATCCTAGCTAGGATCGACATTAGGTATGACCTTGTATCTTCTTCCTCTGTTTAATAATTGGCTCATAGAGCCCGCTCTTTCCACTTATTCACATTTGATTTCATGGAGGGCTACTGTGTCCTCCAAACACTCATCCTTAAGGAATCCCCAAACTTATTATGTGTATCAAATGAAGTAAAAGAGAGAAAAATATAATGGCCTTTCCTTTTTGAAAAAAAATGTAGTGGGATTCGATATGACCTGATATTTGTATATTTCTTGAGGATTGATGAAGTTTATGTATTCATGATGGGAAGAAACTAGCCTATATTTCCTTGGAGTAATATTTGTAAATGTGTAACTGCCTCCCTGCGACGTAAACACAGCATTAATGAGATCATTACTGGTGGAAATGAGTTCAACCTTCACATTGGCACCACCTCCATTTATATGACAACTTTCTGCTCCAACAACCCCTATCACTCTCCCAAAAATAGTGAACCCACTGAAGTGAAAATTGATGTCTTCATGGACATTGCAACCATTGTGATCCACTGACACATATTCACACATTTAATATATATTCACCAAGTCAGGGAATATGAATATTTCCGATGTAATTTTTCCACTCGATAATATTAACATCAAATCCGAAACTCTCTCGTTCATCTCCAGGGATCTCTTAGAAACAATTTTTCACTGTTGCATTGAATCTACACAAATATATTAAAAAAATTATTAATGTATGTTACTTGATTACCAATCAAAATGTTTAAAACAATATAACACCAAAAAACTTGTATTTCATCTCCATTGCATGTAGTTCACCTTCCTTTGTAGAATGCATATGGCTCGTAGATCTTTTCCAGGTGCTTCAATTGCTGTAACATATATTTTGTAGATGATCTTGATAACCCTGCTATCTGCAATATGACTATCAGTTTGCAATGATTCATTTTATGTATTTTTTTTATAATTATGGTGAATCGATAATTCTTTAGATTATATAATGAATCTACTCCTTGAACAGAGATTATATAGAGATATTATATGCATAGTAAAATTTACATGAGTAAATTTTTAACTTTTCCAATTCCACTTATATTCATCAAAATTTCGAGTAAGAAACACAGTATCGTTACAACTTATGTTGTTTGGTGAACTAAGAGTTGTGTCGAGAGCCTGCCCATAATTCTTCATAATATTAACGCAGGTCAATTTCTTCAACAATTTTACCATGTTTCTTGAATCCTTTGCGATCAATGTAGGGATTAGATTTAAAATGTTCAAATATTATTTTTAAAAATTCTTGAATTGTTATGGGATTTACCACTGTAGAAGCAACCTGATAAAACTTTCGCAAACATGTTTGCCGATAACTGCAATTTCGATTCAACCAAAAAAAATAACACATTTAAGAGAAAAAGGATAATGGTTTTTTGAGTCGAAGTTTTGAAGACATATATGGAAGATATGATCTCCCAAGAGAAATAAATAATGTAGAGAAGCTCTAGAAAAATAAAATAAATATGAGTTAAATAATTTAAAAATGTGAAATCTAAGTTTCCATCCAATGTCATATTCTAGATATAGATGAAAAGTGTAATTTAATAAAATAAAATAAAAATTAATATAGAAATACTCCAGAAAATCTAAAATTAATTACGAAATGATTTTTCACGCTTTGTTAAGAGTTACTCACCAGATCTAGCACAAAATCTGTATCGGCTAAGAGGCAAGATAGTTGACCTTTGCCATAGTGTGTAACGAATGGATCAATCATTTTGCAAGTTGAATATTTGATTTACCTCAACAACAATGTGGGAGTAATCGAGCATCGGATCCGAAGTTTTCCTCAACTTTGTCAATGACTTTCGATGAAACCTCGGCATCCATTGATCCGTCAGCAACGATTCAAACTGCTAGACATGTAACCAACATCTTAATCACCCACCATGTCTCCATTACAAGGAACTTTGAATCTAAAAACCTACTAGTTTTTTTCTAGGTTTCAGCAACTCACTGCATCTCTCTTTCTCTAGTTCCCAGCTATTTGTCTCTAGTTCAATCCCAATATAATCTGAAATCACTGTGATGGTTCAGATGTTGCACGATCTAGATTAGTTTTATCCTCCCAGAGATTTGGATAGGTGTTACCCTGGTAGAAACAATGCCAAATGTCAAACAATTCCTTTACATTTCCAATTATCAAGGCAAGATGATCTCTAACCCCTACGATTTAGGGAAAAATCACCCAAAACCCGAAATTTACAGCAGTTTAAATTATTAAATTATTAATTTATTTGTAATTCAAAATTTAAATAAAATAATTACAAATCTCTTTATTCTCTTTATATGTATTTTTCAAAGTTATTTATAATTTCAGATTAAAAATAAAATAATTATTGCACCCATGGGGTAGATCTGGTGTAAAAAAACGTAAACATGTAAACTTAAATGTAAATGTAAACATAAATGTAAATGTAAACGTTAATATTTAACATTTAACATTGTTAATCTAATGTCGGCCCTATTTAAAAATCAATCTAATTATTATTATTATGTATAAAGACAACATACATTTAGTTTAAGAATAGTAAAAAAAAGAGCTATGGTAAATAAATAAAAATATAAATAAACGAGAAGTATGGTAAATAAATAGACTTTTTTTATATTTACTGGAAATGTATGGTAAACATTTTATTTTTAAAATAAACTAGAGGTATGGTAAATAAATAAAACCTCATTTTATCTTTACTAACTCAAAAAATAACTTTTATTTAGGTGGATCCTCCGACACATAATTATTAATACCATGAGCCAATTACCATATTTATAATTGAGGTATGATAAATAAATAAATATAAAAGAGGTATGGTAGATAAATAAAAACATATCAAATAACATTAGAAATCAACATATATTTATATACCAAGCCTATGGGACAAATACCATTGTAAATAAAAGAAATATGATAAATAAATAAAAATATAAATAAACAAGAGGTATGGTAAATAAATAAAACCTATTTTTATATTTGCTCCATAAACCTCTTTACACTTACTAACACTCAAAAATTAGGTTTTATTTAGGTGAAGCCTATGGGAAAAATACCATGGGCCAAATTATTATTAATACCATGCAAAAAATACTATTAACCATAATATTAATAGTAAAAGATTATTATTATTATTATTAAATCTAATATTCATATTAATATATCATAATATTGACATTATTAAATATAATATCTTTGTTTTAATCCAATATTAAATTTGTTATATTATAATATATATTAATATATCATGATATATATTAACTCTATATGTATGGGAGGTAAGAACAAAGACATAAAGTTATAGAGGTGGAGAGATAGGGGGAGTGACAAGGGAGAGATGGAGATAAACTGAAGGTGAGGGGAGAGGAGGAATAAAAAGAGAGAGAGGTAGAGAAGGGTAAAAGAGGGAGAGGGAGACACAAATATGGAGGGGGAAGAAAGAGGAGAGTGTGAGCGAGATAGTGAGAGGATTGGAGGGCAAGAGAGAGAGAGAGAGAGAGAGAGAGAGAGAGAGAGAGAGAGACGGGGGAAGAGAGATAAATGTAGGAGAGAAAGGGCGAGAGAGGAAGGATGAGAGAGAGGAGGAGAGAGGGAGGGATAGAGATATGGAGTTGGAGGGGGGGAGAGGGAGGGAAGAAGAAAGACATAGAGAGTGAGAAGTGGAGAGAGAAAGAGGGAGTGACAAGGGAGAGATGGAGAGAAAGAGTGTATGTTTAGGGGTGAAATAAAGAGATAAATAAGGATAGATAGAGAGAAGGGGGGGGAGAAGGAGACAAAAGGAGAGAGGGAGGGAGATATTAACATAGTTAGCGAGAGAGAAAGAGAGGGAGAGGGGGGGGTAGAGAGAGATAGAGAGAGTGAGAGAGTGAGAGAGAGGAATAATGATAGATAATACTTGATAGAGGGAAAGAGAGTGATGGGGTAAGAGAGAGGATTAGAGGGGAAAAAGAGAGAGAGTTATGGGGGAAGAGAGAGGGAGGTAGGAGAGAAAGGGAGAGAGGAAGTACGAGAGAGAATATTTGAGAAAGAGGAGTTGAGAGGGAGGGATAGGGAGATGGAGTTGGATGGCGAGAGAGGAAGGGAAGAAGAAATACATAGAGAGTGAGAAGTGTTGAGAGAGAGGGAGTAACAAGGGAGAGATGGAGAGAGAGTGTGTATGTTTGGGGTTGAGATAAAGACAAAGAAGAAGAGATGGAGATAATGGGGGAGAGGAGAGAGGGAGGGATATAGTAACAGAGTTGGAGGCTGAAGAGTAAGTGAGAGAGAGAGAAAGAGAGCAAGGAAGAGAGAGAGGATATGAGAGAGTGGAGTGAGCGAGGGAAAGAGAGATGGAGTTTAAGGGGGAGAGAGAGAGAGGTAAGAAGAAAGAAATATAGAGAGAAATGTGGAGAGATAGAGAGAGGGAGTGATAAAGAGGATGGAGAGAGAGGGAGAGAGGAAGGAAGTAGGGAAGAGAGATAGAAGCGGGGGAGAGGGAGAGAAGGGGAAGAGAGAGAGAGAGAGAGGAGGAGGAGGAGGGATGGATAGGTAGATAGATTGGAGAAATAGAGTGTATGTTTTGGCAGTGATATAGAGAGGCAAATGGAGATAGAGATATAGATGGAAAGTGAAGAGAGGAAAGAACAGAGAGATGGAGAGAGGGAGGGAGGGACAAAGAGATTGATAGATATGAACTAAAATAACATGTGTGTTTGGGGGGTTGACATAGAGAGGA
The DNA here is from genome assembly GCA_031772625.1 of Pinus tabuliformis. Taxonomy (NCBI): domain Eukaryota; kingdom Viridiplantae; phylum Streptophyta; class Pinopsida; order Pinales; family Pinaceae; genus Pinus; species Pinus tabuliformis. The sequence goes on along the minus strand of CM062807.1, from coordinate 186,732,297 downwards.
AAATAAGGAGATATGGAGGCAGATATAGGTATATATGGGGGGGGAGGGATAAAGAATATTTCTTGCACTAGATACATTGATTTTAGTGTAGACGGTGATTTCTAATCCAATTTGATTTCTTGCACTAGATGCATTGATTTTAGTATATATGTTGATTTCTAATGATATTTGATTCCTTTCACTAGATGCATTAATTTCTATGTAGATTATTTCTAATCTTATTTGATTGCTTGCACTAAATGCATTTATTTCAATGTAGATGGTGATTTCTATTCCTATTTGATTGCTTGCACTAAATGCATTGATTTAAATGTAGATGTTGATTTCTAATAATGTTTGATTGCTTTCACTAGATGCATTGATTTCAGTGTAGATGGTGATTTATAATCTTATTTGATTGCTTGCACTAAATGCATTGATTTCAATGTAGATGGTGATTTCTAATCCTATTTGATTGATTGCACTATATGCATTGATTTTCGTGTAAGCACAATTTTTTTTTGACAATGTACATTGATTTTTGTGTTATAGTAATTCATCTTATTAATATTGGAGAGAAGGAGAGACAAGGAATGATGCTTACTACAATAGATTGAGCTAAAGATTTAAATGGTTTATGGTTTAACATGTCCTTTTCATATCATCGATATGAAAATATGACAATCAATAGGAAAATATGACAAAAGTAACAAGAGTGACAATAAGAATAATAGAAGAAAATAGTTTTAGATTAACCACAATGAAGACTATTTGTAATTGACTATATTCTTATTATTCACATTTTCTATCATTCAACACTATTACATTGTCCCTTTACATTAAAAATTTATATTTCATCATTTTTCATCATTAAAGTTATTATCATCACAACAAACTAAGGAAACTAAGCAAATTTAAAATTAAAATATACAGATTAATTTGAGACATATTGGCATATTTAAAATGATTATATTAATATTAGATGAATTTACATATTATTGATAGCATTTATCATATGTTCGTTAGATTTTCTTTGGCCGCATATGACTGAAACCAACCTAGATCCATCTTAACTCTCGATCTATCAAGCGTTGAGAGGGATCAAATCTCTCGAGGTACAAACCTTTCCTCAAGTTTGGCACTCAAAAAAGAGTTTTGGACCTCAGGAAATGTGATCCCTCTCGTCGCTTGATAGATCTGAAGTTAAGATGGAACTAGGTTGGCTTTATTTCAAAATTGAGGAAATTACAAATATTTTTGAAAGTAACTTTTCATTAAAATAATAATTATTGACTTTCAATTACATAAATTGATATAAAACTAGCTTGGATCTATCTTAATTTTACATCTTAATTTTGAATTTACCAAGGGCAGAGGGGATCAAACCTCTTTTCACTTTAAAAGAGGTTTGTGTATGAAGAGATTTTATGCCTCCGACACTTGGTAAATTAGGAGTAATGTGATTGAATTATTAATTATAATTATAATTATTAATTTTATATTTCACTTTACTTAATTTTATTTTAATAATTTACCCCAACTTTATTTTCCTTAACATTTTTCACATTAAATTTTATTTTACGGAGTTTCCTCAAATTAGATGTTAAAATTGATTTTCAAATAAAATAAATTGACTATATTTTTTAATATTAAAAGTTCTTTTTAATTTGCCCATTGTGTAGATTATTTTATGATAGAATGGGTTGTTAAGGAATTTCTTATGATGTTATTGGTTTAAACTTTGATTAGCTCAGTGTGCCACGTATGAGGCAATGTGGGTACACTTGGAGGTGATTGTGGTAGTGGATAGAATCGATCCTTAAGTACAAACATGCTATAGTTGTCTATTCTCTCATATACAAAATAATAATAATAATAATAATCTTATTTTTTTAATTTTATTGAAATAATTATTTATCAAAATTAGATTTTATTAAAAGCACGTGATTTTATTGGAAGTAGTTTAGGTGATGGAAATAAAGGAAACTAATTTTCTTGTAAGAATTTTCTAAATTGTATCTCCACTCAAACACTCTCATAGAATAAAAAAAATCTTCATGCCACCCATCAAGCAAGCCACCCAATGACCCCTTGGTGGCCTTCTCTCACTCTTTAGACTACAAGAAGGATATCATTATCTAGGGGGGGAATCCTTAAATATCAAGCTAAGCTAGGTCATTGAGTAATGAAAGGAATTTCCTTAACAACGACTAGTGATTTGACACTACTCACTCTCAAAGTAAAAGGTTAGGGATAAGTGTGCGAATAGTCAAACAAAGCATGAATTATTAACAAATTTTGAATGATTTTAATTACACAACTATGCTTATTCATGCAACCAAATTATACTTGAAAAATTAAAGATAAAGCTTGCTCAATTAACCATATAGTATGAGATGCTAGTGAAGCATATATACAATGGCACAATAAAAATAGAAAATGAATCATAAATTAACTATACAAGTAAGGCATTAGGTCATTCATTCATCGTATTCATGAGCATTGGAGATTGAGAGTTCATTATCATCATCAAGAGACCATTCCACAATTAAGAGATCATATACCAACGATATTAACTATGTTTGGGACAGCAAAGAGTTATGCGTTTGCTATGATAAATAAAGGAAACATTCAAACTTGTCATTGTTACTAAGGACAATGAAGACAACAAAGTTGAATGTGGACTACTTACACATTTGTAACATTCAAATGTCATCCATTCATCATCATGAAAGTTGCATGAAGGAAATTTGGTAGTGGTACTAAGTGAACATTCTTTGATCAAAGTTCATATTCTCTCCTTAGCACTACCACTTTGCAGGATGAAGAAGAAATGTGAAATATATGTGAAAACAACTAAATAAGTTGGAAATGTTGTTGCAACATATATAGGTGGTCATGTCGTGTTGCAAAAGGAGGTGTTGGCCCACTCCCCTTTTCGGTAATTTGTCAACCTTTGAATTTGATTCCCTGTGAATGTGATCAAATGATATGACCCTAAAGATTCTAATAAGCTCCATAAATTTAATCATCCTTTGATCCAATAAAGAAGTGTACAAGGAATAATAATCTTTCATCCAATCTAAAACAACCTTTGAATCCCCTATGACTTGTAAGTTTAGATTCTTGAAGTGACACAATTAAAATGACTAACATATACGACTAATTCGTATTATTATAGTTTTTGTTAGGTAATATTTTTTTCTAGACTAAATTAGTCATTTATGTTAGTCATTTTTAGTAGTATTACTTATTATCTAGTTGTATATTTTAACTGGTGACTAAAACAGTCATTTATGTTAGTCGTTTTTAGTCGGGTCTCTTAATATTGCTAATTTTTGGTAGTATTTCACTTGGAAAAGTTGTGGTGGCTAACTTTTTTAGTCACCTAGTCACTAATTTCACTATTTTCTACTAGTGAAATAACAATGCTAAAATTAATGTAATTGACGAAAATTATTTTCTTCAAATGTTCAATGAATGAGTATTATTATTATTATTTTCTAATTTTAAGGTCAGGTCAAGCCAGACACCAAACTGGTGTATTCTTTGTTTGTGGGACAAGAGACCCACCTCCGCGCATCGATTTCACTGCTAAGTCTATGAAGGCATACATACTCTACCCCCCTTTGATTTTGAACATGTGACCTCTTAGGAGGACACATATGCTCTTAACCATTAGGCCCACTCAAGTATGACACTAGGATATATTGTAAAAGGCTTAGGGCTTGTATTTAATGTATTATTGTATTATTATTGAAATCAATATTTGTGAACCAATCATTTTAAGTTAAATTATTGTCAAAATGAATTAAACATAATATATTTGTCATATATATTACGCTAAAGTCAATGAAAATTATTATTTTCCGCAATATCATCAAGAAATCAATGCAACAAAAGAATATCCAATTTTCAAATGCTTATTTATTGATGACATATGCCAATATCAGTTGATGCAATTTTTTATAGTTCTCAAATTTTAAATGCCATTTTAAGGATTTAATCATAAAATTTATTTTAGATTCTACAATCACTTTAAGTTGTTTTCTTAAATACAACCATATCCTCAAAGATTAGCTACCATGATGAAGAACTTTGACTAAAAGTTAATATTGGTGAATACAATTTTACCCAAAATTTTCTTACAAGATGTTATATTGTTTAATTTACATAGTACCATAGTCATGGTTGACAAAAGGTAGATATACAATGGTCTACTAACAAGTACAAATTTAATTATTTGTTATTACAAAAAAACTAAACCATATAGATGAGTTATTATGTTTAGGGAGGAGACTAATGGTAACATGATCAGTCCCTTACAACATGACTAAATTTTAGTTTTGTTTCTATTAGCTATTAATTGGTTGATTTGATTCATTATCCTGTAATATATTTACTAGTTTAATGAGTAATTAATTGCCACCAATTTGTAGTGTATTTTCCAGTTTAATGAGTCATTAATTGCCTTCAATTTATAGCATATTTACTAATTTAATGAGTTGTTAATTATTATCAATATGTAGTATATTTGCTAGTTCATATTGGTTCCTTTTTAATGGTTTCAAATTCATTTCATTTTTATTATTAATTTTTTTCAATATGAATAATTTATTAAATGCCATGAATTTGTGTAATTTCATTGTATAATATTGAGCTTAATCCAATTTCAATGTTATAAAATTATATGTTTAAATATTAAATAAAAATTTCATATATGTGAAATGGATGGTATTAATTTTTTTCCCATGGAAAAATCATAATTTTCATTAATAATTGAAAATTGCATGTTGAAGATGATGATAGCATGTCTAAAATTAGTGGTCAAAGCCAATATCTGTACTGTTCTGCATAAAAAATAAGTCAATCCAATATAAAGGAGACTACTATGATAATTACATAGGATAAGTTCAGTAATATATAGACATAAATATATGCTATAATTCAAATAATTACATCAAAATTTGTACCAAAAAACCAGAAATCAGGGTCAGTAGTCCCAGTCAATAATGCTCATCCATGAAAGGCCTATGGTAGTAATTGTAAATATCTAGGTCCTGTTGTTCTCTGATCAACTAGACCCCCCTTGGATGGTGTGTAGCTTCTTTGGATAGCACGTCAGAAATTTTATTGTGCTCCCTGTAGATGTGATGACAAGAAATAGAGTCAAATTTTGTTCTCAGTCTCAATGCATCATCCAAAATATGATGGAATGTGTGTGTGTGACAAATACATTGTTGATTAAACCATTTAATTATGATCTGCGAGTCACCAAAGATCTACAATCTGCGACATCCTTTAACAAGTGAAAAGTATAATAAGTTGGGAAGGGATATAAGTTCTGCAAAGTTATTCGTCTCTCCCCCCAATCCCATCTGAATCTTGTAGTAATGGGAGTTAGTGATATGAAATAGTATGCCTCCACCATGGCCATGATGTTGCACCGAGCCATCAAAATATTCCCAAGGAATGTCATAATCTATAATTTCAATATAGATGATGTGTGAAAATGGTTCTTAGGCGTCCTTCGATATGTTATGAAATGTTGTGATCAGATGTGAAGTGCCTAGTGCCCAGCGAGGAGTAGTGTCTATAAATATAATTTTATTCCTCTGAAGCTTGATCCACCAACAAATCATTACAGGTAGATTTTGTATCCTATGAGTTTGTGCATTTGTCCACCATCGATGCCATGCCACCTTGACATCCGTACCATTCCAAAAATTCAGAATATGTAGTTGAGATCTAACATCCATCCAAATGTAGGTAGAAGTAGTGCAGTTTAGGAATAAGTGATCTATAGCTTCCATTTCCTATTTACATAGTACGCACTAAGATGGGCCATGAAAGGTGTATTTTTGTAAGTCGTTTGCAGTAGGAGTCTTATTCCAGAGAATACACCAAGTGAACAGTTTAGCCCGGGGTGCTGCCTTCAATTTCCATAGGACAGTCCACCACCAGTCTGTTTCGAATGGTTTACGATCTGAATAAATATGTAGGTATCCATGTTTGGGGGAGTATTTCCCATTTGGAGAGAAAGACTAATTTAGTTCATCATCCCCATCAATTACCCTAACAAAGATTTCATTAATTCACTAATGTAGGATTTCCAGTTAGCCTGCTAGATGGTGGGAATGCCCAGAGTATTAGATGCTTTCCATGCCTTCTTGAAGATATCATTGTTCTCATGATCTGTGATATGAGCCAAGGTAGTGTATCCAACGGTTGTGAGGTGATGAATCATCTCATGGGGCAGTAGATGAGTGTTCCCACATCTAGTCCAAGGGTCCAATCCAATATGAACCAGTCTTCCATTGCCAATCTTCCAAATCATTCCATCCCTGACACATGCCAAAGTATTTAGGACCGCCCACCATACCATTTATATATTAGTCTTGTCCCATGATGGGAGCCTGAGCCAGTCAAGAAGGTGGAGGGGGAAGATATATTTCTGATAAACAACTTCGACCCATAGATTTCTTGAGGAGAGTACATTCCATCCCAATTTTGTTGGCAAGCCTCTAGCAAATATTTCTAGTCTTTTCAGTCCCCATCCCCCCCATTTTTTCGGAAGTGAAATATTTTCCAAGCTTTCCCAAGAAAATATGTGCCCTTCTTTCTTGCCCCTCCAGAGGAATCTACTGCACAGATGTTGTATCTTGCTGATGATTCCATTTGGAATCCAAGAAAGTGACATCCAGTATACGATGTAGCTTCTAGGACATATTTTATAGGTATGAGTCACCCCGCCCTGGAAAACCATCTATGGTGCCATATATTTAGTCTTCTTTCAATTTTTCCACCAACCAAACCTAGTCTGTTATCCGCCAATTTGCAAGTTTTAACAAAAAACCCATATATTTAAGGCCCTCATCAAGCTGCTGAGTGGTGAAGGGGAATTATTGCAATGCTGAATCAATCTCATCAGGTGTGCAACCAATAGCTGATAAAGTGGATATATGATGGTTTCGTTCCATTCCAGTGGCAAAACAAAATGATCTAAAGGAATTTGCAAATGCAGTGGTGTCCCCTAGTGATCCATTCAGAAAGATGAAAATATCATCAACAAATAGCAAATGGGTGAGAGTGCATTTGCTGATAATCTTGATGTCATCCAATCTTCACTATCTTCGGTCTGCAGTAATGAGTTGTCTTAGACCTTCCATTATTAATAAGAAGAGGAGAGGTGAGAGGAGACATCCTTGTCTAATGCCTCTTTCTACATGGAAGAAATTGGATGCCGAACCATTGATCAGTACACTGTATGAAACATTGGATATGCAACCCGTGATCCATTGAATAAATGACAGTGGGAAGCCAAGATGTGTCAAACAAATCTGAATATAGAGCCAGCTGGTACGGTCAAAGGCTTTAGCCAGATCAATCTTGAGTATCATACCTTTGATTTTATTGGATTTGATGGAGTGAAGGGCCTCCTGTGCAGTGCCCAAAACTTCATGAATGTGACAATGATCAAGAAATGAAAATTTCTCCAGAGAAATGTGTTCAGATAATATGGGCTTGAGGTGATTTGCAATAATCTTGGAAATAATCTTGTAGATACAATTGCAGAGTGATATAAGACTAAAGTCATTGAAATTTTAAAGTTCATCAGTCTTGGGGATAAGGGCAATAAATGCAGAGTTAAATTCGTCATACATCCTCCATCTCGATCGAAATTCTTCAATGATCTGAAGGAGCTCGTTTTCAAGTATATCGAAGAATGAAATATAAAATTCAATCGACCAGCCATCAGGACTAGGGCTCTTGTTCTTCTTGAACCACTTATGGGTGGCTTCTGATTCCCCCATGGTAACCAGAATAAGTAAACCCTCTCCTGTTTCATGATCCACAAATCTGGGAAAGTGGTCTGCCACCTTGATGATCTCTGCAAGATTAGCCACTGGAGGAGCTCTAAATAATCTACCAAAATGGGTAGTACCAAGAGTGGCCAATTGATGGAAAGTCTTTGTTTATGTACCATCGTCATCTTCGAAATGCCAAATAGTATTGATAAACTGGCATCCATTTGTAAATTGGTGATAGAACTTGGTATTATCATCGCCCTCCAGTAACCATATAGCCCGACTTCGAAGTCGCCATGTTTCCTCTCAGTCCTTCAAGGTTATATTACCGTCCATTTCGAGTTTGACAAGTATTTCTTTTGCCACAGAGGGAAAAAACCCTCGACTTTCCCCATCCCCTAGATGTTCAAGATCCAATTCCATGTCCCTTAGGGTCTTCTCATCTTTAATCCTTTTTTCCCTCGCCCATGCAATAAATTTTTGTTTCAGGATTAGCAATTTATTGGCAAATACTTTAGAGGCCAATTGTCCAAGAGGGGGAATGTAGGACTTCCAATGCTTAGTAACCATCTGAATGTAAATATCATCATTGAGCCAGGTTTAATTGAATTTATAGGTTGTCTTAAGTTTATGGTCTCCACAAGAAATTTCAAGATAGATGGGCATGTGATCTGACGAACCCCAAAAACCAACCCACTGACGATATAAGGGTAAGTGATCTAATAAAGTGTCCTTAACTAGAAATAAATCCAACCGCCTGGCAAGTGCAACATCTTCAGTCCTTCGATTACGCCAGGTGGGTTGAAGCCAGACCATGAGGATATCAATCAAGTGGTGATCCTCCAATAGAGACCAAAACTCATCTGATAGAGAGTCACATTGTGCATTCGTACCCCATGATTTAGCATGACCAATAGAGAAATTGAGGTCCCCCCCAATGATAATGTTCTCATCTTGCATGTAGTCATTATTAAGTGACTAGTGCTAGTATGGAACCTTGTTGTTACAGGGCCCATATACATTTATGATCCTCATCTCCATTCCAACTTTTGTAGAATAAATATCAGCCCTTATTATCTCTTCCCCACCCCAGGAGTTCAATAATATAATAGACCTAGGATTTTAGCCCAGAGCCAAACCACCAGACCTCCCCCGAACGTCCAATGCATGAAAATTCCAGCCTAGTATAATATCCTCAAGAATGGGGATGATTAGTGTACATGTTGCAAGAGTCTCCTGAAGAAAAATAATGTCAACCATTTCCGAATCCATCAACCAATGGAAAGCTAGTTTCTTGGCAGGACTAGCCAGCCCACTAAAATTGAAGGAGAGTCACTTCATGGGGGACTAGAGGGGAGTGAGGTAAATGCTCTAAGGACCTTGTTAATGGGTTTTTGGCGACCATGGGCCACATCTAGTCTAGCCTAAAATATGGCCTTTGATATGTTGGAATGTCGACCTCAAGCAGATTTGGTGGGCAGGGCCGAGGGAAAGATTCCAATACCACTACCGTCCCCTTGAGTTAATTGGGTCAGTGCCCGAAGGTTATAATTATGACATCGAGTAGATTTAGAGGAATTCTCTACAGGGGAGAAGGTTTCCAAGATTCTGGGAATGGATGGGGGAGTGGGGGAAAAGGTAGGTGCAGAAGGAGCCAATGTACAATGTATTGAGGGTGGACAGATAATAGGAGCAGAAGTGAAACTCAATGAATAAGGAAAACAAACAGATGAAATATTAATAGGTAGAGAGGGAGTTAAGGAAAATGTACCCGCAACAGCGGCAACTGCCATCGTAGCTTCATGAGATCTGGTGATATGTGGGGATGGTGGGCACAATTGCTTCATGCGAGCTCCTCGAACCACCTGTGAATCCATCAGCGGATGCTCCTTGGGTCGTGTAGGTTCCTTCCCACGCGAGTTAGCAGAGGGATAACATTGACTTTATCAGGCCATGCCACCAACGCAGAGCTAGATACGAGTAGCAGATAGTCTTTGTATAGGTTCCCAATCTTATGGCACCTCCAGCATCGATAGGGCACCCCCTCATAATCCATGATTTGAACCTTGTAGGTATTCCTCCAGTGCAACTACATATTTTCCTCCATAACTTCCCTGGTGTCAAGGTGTACTAAAATTCTTGCCATCGACATATTCCCAGAGACTATATATGATTTATCCTATTCCATGTACCGTCCAAGGGCGTTCCCTATCCTATTGAAGACGTCTTTTGACCAGAAGTGTAGAGGTAATCCTAGTAGGCGCATCCAAGTAGGCCCAACCCCAAGGTGTTCTCGCTCACAATCAAAAAGGGGACTCCTCTCTTGAGTAGTACCGGAGTCATTTCAATGTGCCAATGCTTGGGTAGTACCCATTGTATAAATTTTTGTCATTGAAATCGCAGGGTAAACCATCGACGAGAGAGAGTAACCACCAATGGTAATTCGTTGAGCACCTACCCCCAAATCTCTAATACACATTGCCTCATTCACACTATCGAGTATTCCATACCTATGACTCGTCCCACCAAGACACGTTTGGATGTATCAATCACGTCCCCCATATGAATTTCATTGCCAAAAGTAAGTGATATCTTCTTCGAACCTACCTTCACCCACTTGAATCGCTTAGTAAGTCATCCTGGTCGACCAGGAAGAGGTCTACTCAGAGGGGCAAGGGTAGGAACAGTTCGAGATCCCAAATGTGAATCCCTAGTCAGGCCCGAGTGAGGTGGTGAGGAGTTTGCGAAGAAACCAAAAGTAGGAGGTTTGGATATCGGTGGGAATGGGTTGGATGTTGAGGGATAAAGGGGGTGGAGCGAAAAATAAGATTGCACATGAGGGTGAAGGGTGTGTGATGACCCAAGGTAGTTTGATCCAGGGGAATCTTGTGGGAGAGAGGCCACGGGCAGGTCAAGGTAGGAAAATAAAAAATGTAAAGAATTTGGGGAGTGTTGACAAGGTTAATCCTCTCTATGGACAAATACGGTCCCTCTAGCCCAATGTGTGGGTCTAGAAATTGAAGGGACAATCAACTAGACATCTTCCTAGATTATTATTGAAAAATAGAACAAGAGAGAAGGCCTACCTTGCTCTGATGCTAATCTGATTTCCTTTGTTGACATCCTTGAACCGCTTGTGTCACGTCCTTGTCCCTGCTTCTTTCAGCACTTATGTACTTGCATAAACAACCAAGAGACAACAAAGCGTGCTAAAACCAATAGAAAATCAAATAATAATCTATTTAGCTGATCAAGGAATGCCAAACCAATACATACATGAACAGATATATTTTGGGAAGATGAACCAACAGTTGTATTATTATTTAAAGAATAAGGGGGAAGCTTACAAGCATAGCCTTGATTTTGAAAGGCTCTCCTTGAGTGGTAATCCAATTCCAAGGCAAGAAACTCTCCAACACTCCTTCTCCAAGTCTAATGAATAACTTCTAAGCACAAGCTCAGCATAGGGGTGCAAATGGACATAGATCAACCATTTGGGAATGGTAGAGGGGCAATTTATAGGCTGGGAGAGGGAGTTAGACCTCGTCCAAAGATAGGATTAGGCCCACATATTAAGGAGGTAGCTCATAGGGATGAGACTGAGAGGTTAATTTAGGAGGATTCAACCTCATTTATGTGAAACCACCTCCAACTCGCTACTCTGGAAGCTTCTAGAACACGAAGCTCCTCATCCTCTTTGGGAAAACTTCCTTTTTAAGACCATCGCGAGTATGAGAGAGAATAGAGCGATACCATCGATGGCTTAATAAAGTGAAACAAGTGATCATCGGTTTTGAGTTTCATAAGAGCGATGATTCTCATTTTAGGGTTTCATGAGTTATTTCTTCAGGGAAGGCTCCAAAAATTTTCCAAGCAAGGTTAAAGGAGGGATCTGAGCTGTATACATTGATGATTATACTATATAATGATCATGTTTCAGGCACTTCAGTGTATGTCATAGGCAAGTGCAGGAGGTGTGACAAAATATTGTGTAATAGATGCCCCCTAAATCATGAAGGTAGAATGAGAAGTGATGGCGGAGATGCTTTACGAGCTTTTGGCAAGGATGAGGACACACACTATCAGGAGACCTGCAAATGAAGGATGCATATACATATACATATATGAGATCAAGACATAAATCCATAGCATGGAAACAACCACCTAAATGATGAAGACTAAATAAAAGATCCATGGTATGGTCGCAGCCATCCAGATAACAAGGATCATCATGAATATAAAGTCTCATGGTATGGTCACAACCATCTGTATAGTAGAAACATGTGTACAATCATGAATAACATAAAACTCCATGCAGCCTGAGCCATAACAGATAGGACTCAGGGTCTTGCACTCCATCCTAACCCAATCAACGTATGAATCCTAGCATGTGAATAAATGTGTTGAAGTCAAACATGCTAGAAAACCACCTGATTACCGGCCAATGATGTGGACTGTTAACAGGTACGAGAGAAACCACCAATAATGAAAATGGCTCTCAAGGTACAACAGTACAATCTGTGAATGTGATAATGAAGCTGAAGTCGAACACTTGTGGAATCACCCGATTGAAAGCCAATAATGAAGACCTGTCATCGGATACGAAGAACTGACCATTAAGGCATGCTAGCTCTAAGGTACTAAAAGGGAGTTCCTAAGTCATCTTCCTGGATAATGAGCTGAAGTCGATAGGAAGTGACCCGTCAAAGGAGGGCAATGGTGGTTCCCTCACCATCGACATGAAACAAGGAATAAAGTGGTATGATATTTAGGACTGTAGTAATGACTCAAACAACTTATAGGTAAATAACTGCAGATTGGACTTCTCTTGAACATATTGGTGACACGACTCTGGAGTGTGGCAGCATCTGACTCAATATGGGACTAAAGGTCATGATGACAGATTAGAATAGTCATATGAGACGAAAAATGGATCACCCAAACCTGGGAGGACAAGTGACTGAGTGAGGATATCCAAAACTTGACACGAGAGCATAAGAGTGTCATGTTCAAGAGCGACATGCTGCCTATACAAAGGATGTCTCATCTTCATTTTTCCTCGTTATTTCTAGCAAGTACCCCAATTATTTTTATCACAAGCTTGAAGGGGATAGCATATTATTGTTATGTAAGTTCATAGTTTTACGAGCCCTAGGAAGGAGAAGCTCAGTCTCGTCATGGTGACAAGTCTTTCGTCGTAAAATTTTAACGAGTTTGACATAAGAATAACTCGGTGTCTTTTTCATGACATATAGAGAGTTTGAAAAAGAGACAAAAAATAAAACTCCATCATGTGCCTTTTCATAATTTGTCCCTTGAATCCGAAAAGGTAGAAAACAACATCCGAGGGAACCTCTTGACCATGTTCGACTAAGGTGTACATTTTTTGTAAATAGTCAATATCAACCCGAAAAAAGGGTAAACATATACTGAGATGACGTTGATTCATTTAATTTAACGAGTTCAAAACGACAAGTACTCGACAATATTTTCATAGTTTTGGAGTCTGAAAAGAGCTGAAAGGGGACTCCAGCTAGAGGAACGAGTGGTATAAAAGGATAGCAACTGGTTTCGATGATGATGGAACTGCTCAAAACATGTAATGGTCAAGATGATGGCTAACAAAACCACTCATCATAGATGTTCCTCAGGCAAGGGTAAAACAACCAAGTGAAAGTGTACGATCGGCCAAAGAGATGGTGACGATGGAATGAAATAACCAAGGCTCATTTAACAAAAATCGGCTAATAAGAACAACAATCACTAGATGTAAAGTGGGAATGGTTTCATTTTACACAAGCTTGAAATGAAGACAAACTATGCTTGGATTTGGTTTCATTTTTACACAAGCTTGAAACGGAAACAAATTGTGCTTGAATTTGGTTTCATTTTTATACAAGCTTGAAACAAAGATAGATAAGTTTTCATGCCCCCAACATAATGACACAATTCGAGGTACATGCCCCCCCAAGCTTCATTTCATTCACCTAAGCGAATGGAAGGAAGGTTCACTTACGATATCAAGTGAAAGACTCGATTGGGATTTTATGAGATCTAATCAAAGGCTCGAATTGGAAGGGGATTTTTTTCATTTTTTAATGAGCTTAACATAGGAAAAGAACCATTCTCATAAAGATCTAATTTATCTTTTAACGAGGTTGACATAGTAAAAGAGCTATCCTCTTGAGGACCTATTTAATTTTTTAACGAGGTTGACATAGTAAAATAACTATCCTCATATCCCCTGTTGGATTTTTTAAGGAGCTTGACACAAGACAAGGAACTCTTCTCCAAGGCCCTTGTTTCATTTTTTAAGGAGCTTGACACAGGACAAGGAACTTTGCTCCAAATCCCTTGTTTCATTTTATAGGGAGCTTGACACAAGACAAGGAACTCTGCTCTAAGGCCCTTTGATCACAAACCAAAAGAGGCCATGGGTTCCAAGAGTTTCTCATCAGACAGGAGAACAACACTCTGGAAGGGATACATGTCCAGGGATCTAATTGAAAATTTGGGTTCCAGTGCCCCCAGTACATGGTGTACTACATCACCTACTAGCACATCAGTTGATGTGGGTGTGGAACATGTGGCCAAGTAATTAACCTGTGGCAGGGGTGATACTTCTTACACATAAGAACCATTTAGGGATTATGGTTGAGTGGGATTTGATTTAGGACCAATGAATGTAAGTTGATCAATGATCACAATGTTTCCTTCATGTTGGAAACACATCACTTGGAAGAGGGAAGAAACAAGAGCTCCCATGACATAAACATAGTCACGGTGAAGGAGTAGATTAAAATCCAAAGGACCTTGGACAACCATCATGTCTATATAGACAGTATTTCTACCCAAAGTAATAAGAAACTTAGGAAGGATCTCTAACGGTTGACTTGATCCTCTATTAAAAGCTAATGGATTCTGAGTGACGGGGAAAAGTTGAGGAGAACCTAAAGCTTGCCAGGCAATTGAGGATAGAATACTAACAAATGCACCCTCATCTATGACTGTGCTAGGTATGGCCATATGGTAATCATGTACTGTAATCTGGAAAGGCACATAAGACAGAAGACGATATCCTACCAGTTGACTCTGTCACACGGAATCTGTCAAGGGTGCGGACACGACTGACCTTCCTAGAAGTCTAAGACATTCTAATGACAAACAAGACAAAATGGAGTGATCTTTCTCTAAATACACCTTTTACAACATGAAAACTACAAGTGTTTAGGCTTACCTTATTCCAAAACGCTGTTGTTGAAGTCCGTTCTTGACGATCCGGATGAGCTCCTCCTTCAAGTCAATTCCTGCAACCACAAACAATCAAACAATTACCAAGCACTTGCATTTCATATAATAAAACATATATTCAACATGCAGACCAAGGAACACATGAAATAACTCATTAACACAAGCTATTGAGAAAAATAAACCAGTTTGTATTAATAACGAAACAAAGAAACTCTTACAACCTGGCCTTGGTGTTGTGCAAATTCCTCCCAGGGTCCATCAAGGGTTTTCCTCTACTTTGACAAAGCTCACCCTCTCCCAAGTAGAATCAAGTGAAGACAATCTCTCCTCACAAAGGCTCTAATGGAAGACCTAAATCCTGCAGCATTTACCCAAAGAAAATGTATAGCTCCAACCTCTTCTCCTTCTGGCTCAATGCCTTCATTTATAGTGCTGTAAAGAGGTTATTCAGGTCCACTATCAATGGGATCATCCCCCTCTATGGGTGGGATAGCTCCCTTATTGATGGGATAAGTTCCCCCTTAATAGAGATACATGAACCAACTGGAGGCGCATCCATTTCATCAAACTGACCTCTAGAATGTTCTAGAAGTAACCACAAGTAACTTTTTCAAGATAAAACTCGCGCATTTTGCCTTTTACAGAGGGACGCACCTGTCCCTTAACATACAGAGCGTCTATGGACGCGGATTTTGTGAACATGGTCAGCGTCCCCGCAGGTAAGGCTAGAGAGAACCTGCGACCCCAGAGATAAACATGATTTTTACAAGACTTTCTCTCTTCTTTGAGTTTGAGATGGATAACAGAGGCATGAGACTTGCCTAAGAGGGTAGCATGACTTGTTGATTGGAGCCATACTAACTGTAAGTAGTCAAGGTGACATTTTTTAGTGTAACAGATTGCCCCCTAAAGTGCGAAGCCTGGAATAGAATAGGGTTTTGTAATTCTAGGAAGGGTGAAGCGCTTTATCATTTCAAGGATTGCCTTGTGGATGGCCTGGTTGGAACCTGCAATTTTCAACACAAAATACATGGATAAGATTATATCATCACTGAGGTAGGCATTCCCATACTCAGATTCAAAACTTTAACTAATGGACTAACTATTCTGATACAGGAATGATCTTGTAGTACATCATTTTTATAGACTTTTGTAGACACAGTATGGACGCAGCCATCTGTTTATGATTAGTCTACATAGATAATGAATACAAAACTCCTCGCAGCCTGGATGGTAGAAACTAGATCCAGGGTCTTCACTTCTACTTCCCGAATTGGTACGATTCTAGCCATGTGATTAAATGATTCGATGTCGAACATGATAGAAACCACTTGATTACCAGTCAATGATGTAAACTGTTAACAAGCGTGAGAGAAACCACCAGTAATGTCAATGGTTCTCAAAGTACCAAGCACAACCCGTGAAATGTGAATAGATGTTTTGATGTCGAACACTTCACGGAATCCTCTGATCGAAAGTCAATGATGTAAACTGACGTCAAAGGCGAGAAACCTGCCATCGATGCATGCAGACTTCAAGGTACTGTCGATTCCTAAGTCATCTTTCTAGATAATGTGTCGATGTCGATAGAAAGCGACCCGTTGCAGGCAAGCCTGCAACACGAAATCATTGTTCAAGTTGAAGAAATGTTGCTGTAAGGACTGACTCAGGGATGGTCAATGGATGACAAGTATTTTGCAGATGAAAGTTTTGCTTGCAGACCTCTTGAACACATAACGACACAACAGATGGTTTGGTGACGAATAACTCAAAGTTGATCCCTGAACCCGGTTAAAGATTTTCAAAGTGATTTAGTCAACTGTGAGGTAAAAGATTTCCCAATCCAGGTGAATGAAAAGTGTCGTGTTCAAGAGCGGTAATAAAGTTTCTTCTGAGGCAAAAGGTGACAAATAGGTTCATTCTTCTCTTTTTTCCCCCACCATTTCTGGCAAGTACCTCTTTATTTTTAACAAGCTTGAGGAGGATAACATATGCTTGATTATAAGCTCATCCTTCGGACGAGTCCAACCTAGTTTAAATGCGAACCCTAGGAAGGAGTGGTTCGTTCCTGTTTGTAATTGAACAGGTCCTTTACTGTAAAAGTTTAACGAGCCCAGTATAGGAGAAACTCGGCGTTTTTCAATTTTAGAGAGTCTGAAAAACTTAAGGAAACTCCACGTTGAACTTTTTCGTATATTTGTGTCCCTCAAGCCCGAAAAAGTATAAAATAATACCTGGGGGAACCGCTTGATCTTGCGACCAAGGAGTACTTTCATAATAGTATCGTTGACCTGAAAAGTAAAAAGCGATCAAAGACACGTCGTTTTATTTCCTTATCGAGTTTGAAACGACAAAAACCCGGCAATCTTTTCCTGATTTTACGGTCAGAAAAGAGCTAAAAGGGGACCGTCTTTTAATTCCGTTTTAACGAGTGAAAAAGAAACACTCGACGATCTTTTCATGTTTTAGGAGTCAGAAAAGGGCTTAAAAGATGACTCTGAAATTTTGTTTGTGAAAAATTACAATTTCCCTTGAAATCCCTTCGTCCTGCACAAAAGCGACACATTACTCATACCTGTTTAAAATAGGCAAAAATACATTTGAAAACATCTTTTCATGGTAAAAAATGAACTAATTCATCCAAAAAACCTATAAAAAGACCTTTTACCATGTCATTTTTACCGTTTCACTGTTGAGGTTGAAAAAGGAGCTTTTGACAAGAAACTTCCCGTGGTTGCTGCGGAAAATCTGACCATCGGAATCGAACGCCGCTTCACCGAGGTATTTTACACATCCCACTCTTCATTTTTATCCGTTTAGTTTTTTGTTTTTGGTCTCTGTTTCATTTTTTGGGGGGGTTTTGGGTTCAAAATGCGCCCCTCGGCGGACGCAGGTGCCCTTCGGGTGAGCCGCGTCCCCCGACTTTTTCTCACACGGGAAAAAGGTCTGGGGACGCAGTCCGCCTTCAGGCGAGCTGCGTCCGGACGCCCTGTGCTAAAAAGCCGGGGTGCGTCTTCCGCAAAGGGCGCATTTCAAAACCCTAACTCTCTCAAAAAACCACCAAATTTTCTCAAATTAATTTCTAATTGACTCTTTTGATGTGCAGGGCCCAAAACATGTTAGACTGGAGAGAGAGAGAGCACGTAGAAGACGATGAAGCTGCGATTAACCACCAACCCTCTCTGGATGCCTTAAGAACATGTGGATTGTACAAATATTGGACCATACCGGGCATGAGGGGCCAGGTAAGATTTTTGGAATGGCTAGTTGAGCGATGGAACGTTCAAGATCAATGCTTTTACATTGGAGGGCACCAGCTCGAGATAGAGCCCTCGGATGTATACTTTCTCACTGGCTTGCCAAACAGAGGTGAGCAACTCAACCTTGCGGGGACCAGGCCGGGTGGCCAATCCCTTGATGATCTCCGCGAGGAGTGGTGCAGACCAGGGACTCGCCATAAAAAGGGCGTGGAGATAAAGCACATCGCTCTGGCGGAACTTAGAGTTATTGCATTTACGGTCACTAGGATTTGTGGCGCGGCCGCCTTGCACATTGCTTCCGGATCCCAAATGCGGATGGCAGTTGACTGTTACCAAGGCACCATCTTCAACTGGTGCGAAGCTGTGTCGGCTCATATGAAGAGCCAACTAACCAAGGCAAAGAACGGACGACTAAAGACTTTTGGATATGGGCCTCTAGTCGTGAGCTTTGCCTTGGAGAGAGTTCCTATGCTGATCCCTCAGCAACTCACTGTTGATGACTTGGGTCCTCGGGAGCCAAAGCTTGTTCGATGGGTTGCGGTGATGGCCCGGCATCCTGACGAGGGTGCTGCAGTGGTTCGATTCTCTGACAGTTACTTCGACTGGCTAGAGGGCCAGCTTTTTGTGATACAAGACTTTCCATATGCCGGAATGGATTTCAGAGGTGATCCGGACATGGTTCTTCCACAGGGAGAACAATGGGATGACAGAGGTACTTTCATTTTCACAAGTTTTCTAATTATGTATTTTTTATTTTTCATATATATCGTCTCAACGTAACAGTAAAATTTTAAAAATGCAGATGTTGGACCACAGCGTCCAGCCAATCTCCGGCCTTACGACAGACGACATCCAGCTGCACCGGCACCGGCCTTACAGGATGCGACAGCAGAAGTACTAGCCGATTTGGAGCATGATCTAGAGCGTCTCACGGCAGATATACCTGAGACTACTATGGATGACATTCCAATGAGGCTTCAGCGCTTCGTGGTTGCAGTCCCTGGACCGTTTAGGAGATTTCTGCGCAAGATAGCCCGCGCAGTGGTGTCGTACAGAGAGCACCACCAGTGATTGACTAGTCACTTTTGTAGTCACATGTGACATTTTTGACTTTTTGCACTATCATTTTGCCGATCATAAGGTGTGTTAAACCTATGATCGAAGACGATGTATATATTTTTGGACACACTTCTATCTATATCTATATATCACTATTATCGGCTTATCTTGTTTAACATGTATGATGAAATGTCTTTAAATTCACTTGCATGATTATTATAAATGTCTGTCCAACACTTGAGAAGCAATTGCATCTGCTAATGTATTCAAAGACCTTGGAATATGTTGATATTCAATGTAATCAAATTCACGTTCCAAGAGACGCACTCTCAAAAACAACCTTAATAACACAGGATTTCTAATGGCATAAACTCTATTAAGCTGTAATACAACAAGTTCAGAATCTAACCTCACTATCAAACGTCGAATTCCAAATGAAATAGATTCGGATAATAATTCAACCACTGCACTGTATTCTGCAATGTTATTCGTTGTTTGACCGAGGCTTACCCCATGCATAGAAACTAACTCGTCAGAGGGCGAATAGATAACCCAAGCTGCGGAAGAGATATTCCGTGTACTACGACAAGCACCATCAGCAAATCCAATGTATGTTTGGAGAGGCGTCGACATCTACAATATCAAGAGTAAAACCAAGATGAGCCAAAATAATGACGAAAAAACACACTTGCTAAGCTAAGCACACTGACTAAACTAACATACTTGCTAGCTAGAAAGGAAATCTAACCTATCTAAAAATTTCTCCATCCACCATTTTAAGCATAATACCTCTTTAGGTAAAGTCCATTTCTGGGTTTGCCCAAAGAGTCCCCATCAAAATCAACTAACTCATAAACCCCTTTTGCTAGCTTTCGCTTTACAATGTAGGGCCCATGCCACATGGGAACGAATTTTCCAGCACCTAGCTTATCGTTTGCTTGATCATATAATAGTACTAGGTCTCCTTCCGAAAAACTTCGAGGGGTTACATTTTTATCGTACTGAGCTTTCATTCGTTTCGCGTGAGTCTCGATAGCTAAAGTAGCGTCACGTCGAGTCTCATCTAATTTAGCTAAGTATAACAACCGTTTCTCCTCTTCGGAAGTAGCTGGAAGTAATTCGACAGCCATTTGAAGTGATGGGATTTCGCACTCAATAGGTAACACAACTTCTAAGCCATAAACTAGCTGAAAAGGGGTGAAACCTGTTGAATTTTTCACTGAAGTTCGATATGCCCATAGTGCCGAAAATAACATGTTATGCCAATTCGTTCGATGGATACCAATGATCCGTCGAATCATGACGACTAGAACTTTGTTGATTGACTCAACCAAACCGTTGGCTTGCGGATAATAAGGTGTAGAGCTATCGTGGCGCAAACCAAGCTGGCTTGTAAGTTCAGTCATCATGACATTTCGAAAATGGCTTCCATGGTCCGTAATGATTGCTTGTGGGACACCAAACCTAGTTATGATATGATTGAATACGAAAAGTGCAGCTGTCTTGCCGCTTGCGTCGAATGTAGGCATCGCCTCGGCCCACTTAGTAAAATAATCAACCGCAAGGATGATATACGCATGCCCCCCGGCCGAGTGAGGGTTACAAGTAATAAAGTCAATGCCCCATTTGGCGAATGGACCAGCGGCAATTATAGGATGGAGAGGAGCAGGTGGAGCGCGCATCTTGCGATCAAACACTTGACAGTTGTGGCATTTTCTGACGGCAAGGATACAATCTTTAAACATAGACGGCCAGAAATAGCCAGCGCGCAACACCTTCTGAGCTGTGGCATACCCAGACATATGACCGCCACATGCTCCAGAGTGACAATCATTCAAAACTCTCTCAGCCTCATCGTGAGTTAAACAACGTCGAAAAACTAAGTCTGCCCCCAGGCGATAAAGTGTATCTCCAATAATTCTGTATTGCTGGGATTGAAACCGAATTTTTCGACGGTTTTCCTTGGAAGTTTCAGGCCGAAAGGTTTGGGTTTGGAGATAGATGATTATATCCCCATACCACGGATCTACAGTGCTAATAAGAAACAAAGATTCGTCCGCAATGGACTCCTCTGCCACAGTCTCTGTGTCAGCACTCGGGAAATCACACATCAATTCCGCGAAGACTAAAGATTTCTTAGACTTGGACTTCTCAAACTCTAAGTCGAACTCTTGCAGGATGACGATCCATTTAGAGTACTTGCCCCCTAGCAGTTGTTTTGTCAAGATATAAATCATAGGGTTGCAATCCGAAATAACAGTAGTTTTGCGGAGAAGAATGTAGTGACGAAAACGCTGGACAGCTTGAACGGCTGCCAGGGCCAATTTCTCCACATGCGAATATTTTAACTCAGTTGGATTTAAGGTTCTGCTAAGGTAATATATCACATGCTCTGCCTTGAATTCATCTTCTTGAACTAACACCATTCCAATGGTGGAATGCGAAGCTGCGAGGTATAAGAAGTAGTCCTGGTTGTAGTTGGGAGGATGCAATAACGGTGCATGGGTCAACGCGTGTTTCAGTGCATCAAAAGATTGTTGAGCAATCTCGTCCCAAAAGAATTGTACATTCTGTTTCAACAACCGTGTAAAACCTTTAGTGACCTCGGCGTAGTTAGGGATGAATCGGCGTAAAAAGTTTGCTTTCCCTTGCAAGCTTTGGAGTTGGCGCAAACTCGAAGGAGGAGGCAATTGGATGATAGCCTCGACTTTCGAGGGATCGACGCGAATGCCGGTTTTGGAAACAACAAATCCCAGCAATCGACCCGTTTCTATACAGAAAACACACTTGTGGGGATTCAACCGAATTCGATAATGCCTACACCTCATAAAGATTGCTCGTAAATGGACAAGGTGATCAGCTCGGTGTAAAGAATGAGCAGGCAAATCATCGAGATAGGGTTGCACCAACCACTTCCACATCCAGACTAACGGTTTTACCTTCGACCCCTATAGGCAATTCTTGTAGAATACCAAACGGACGGAACCCACGGCCATCAAAGGCCTTAAGGATGGTGGGGGATTGGTTCAACGAAGGAGAACCAAGCGATCTCCAACATTGAATCGACATAATACACGTAGAAGCTCCCTCATCAATCACAGTCCGATGAATAGGCCTGTTTTTGACTATCACTGGAATTTGGAAAGCCATTTGATGGGGGAGACGCGGTGTACTACTTTCTAGATCAAAGATCATTAGGTTCGGGTCCTGAACATCGACAGCTCCAATAGCCGACAAAAGCAATTTTCGTTGCGCTGGACATGATTGCAGCACTTCGAGTGCCGACATTGCTGAAGGTGAAACAGCTAAATCTTCAACAATGTTGTAATTCTGGGCTGCTCTCGCATGTGGATTGAAAGCAGACCTTCGAAGTACACCCTTGGCGGGCGGCTTAATCACTAAGTCTGGGTTAGGTTTTTCGATCTGTAGTGGATCGGAACCAGGAGCTGAGGTTGATGGGTTAGAGTTAGAAGATTCTGCTTCTTTACCATCAACAGGAGCCTTACTACTATAATCTTGCGATCGAGTCGCAATCCTGACATGAGACATCATCAAAATGGGTTCTTCACTGGCATTCGAAGAAGAACCTATCATCTTATTTTCCTGCTCGGGGAATGGATTCTTTAACACAGCAGGAGTCGGAGAACCTTTAACTATTTTCACTACCTCGGCCCGATGAGGGCAGTCTCTCGTAAAATGATCTTCTTCACAAATGAGACAAGGATAACGAGGTTTGCGCTTTTCGTCATTAGTTTCCGACTTTTCCGTTTTCTCCTTTGGAGCCTTGTCTGCTTTAGCCTTCTTCTTTCCTTTCTTCTTGCCACCGTTTTTGGATTTGGCCGTAGATGACTCTACAGTGTGAATGTCGGCGGTAAGTTCAGGAGGAGAAGACTCTCCTGTCGGAGAATCAGGCAAAGTGATAATTGGAGTATTGGAGGTCTTGGAAGACTTCTTCTTACTCTTCGTAGTCACGATACCGATCATACCATCAGCGGCATGAGATCCCGAAGGAGCAGCAGCGATTTGGTTTGACTTTGGAAGATCCGGAATTTTCTCGTGTAACGTACCCGACTGAGTGTAAACTAAGTCAAGGTATTGTGCCTGAGCAATGACTTGCTCCTCAGTAACTACGCCGGCCTTAGCTACATCTTCAGTAATTCTTGGTAATAATGATTTTACAAACCATTCAGCTAAAATTTGGTCCGGGATAAAAACTTTCACTAATCTCCTTCGACGTCTCCACTCATGGATGTGATCAGAAATGTACGTGGATGTCGATTGTTTTAGCGAAGTTAATAATTCCGTACCATTATCGTATCTGACTGGTAACTGAAAATGAGTTAAGAATGAAGTAGCTAACTGGCTAAAGTTGTAAAAAGAAGCCCGTGGCAACTCAATGTACCACTTGGCTGCGAGACCAATGAGTGTACGCTGGAAAAGACGTAAGCGGATAGAATCATCTGAGATGGAATTTGATGCACACCAGAGGTGGTAAGTCATCACGTGATTAGATGGATCCTCTCCAGACTTACCTTCGAACTTGGGTATATCGCTGGGCAACTTATTTGGCATTGGCGGCCAGAACGGAAGATATTGAATTGGATCGTTCGTTAGGCGCGTCAAGTCGGGTAAATCTAAAGTCGCAATAAATGGTAACTGCCGGTTAGGATCTCGGAAACTCTGAGTCACAATACCAGCCCCAGGAGGAGGATATCCAGGATAACTAGGAACAGGATTCGCATTGGGGATATTATATCCTCCTGGAAAACCAGGATTAACCGGACCGTACTGGGGTTGTTGAGGTGGTTGATAATTGTACCCAGGATACGGTTGATACTGGTAAACCGGTTGTTGGGCAGTTTGACCAGGTTGATACTATCCCTGGTACGGAGGTTGAACAAATTGAGGTTGAGTAGTAACAACCGTACTTGTACCAGGTTGACCTGCAGGCATCTGGACTGTGGTTTGAACCGTGGGTCCAGACAACGGTACAGATGTCTGAGGAACGGTTACAGGGACAGTAGAAACCGGAGCTGCCGATACTCCAGATGTAAGCATGGTAGATGAAGCGGTAGCTGCTGCAGCCGTGTGAGGTGGAGTACTCGGTGCAATTGGCGGCTGAGTAACTACAGAAGTTACAGGGGTCTGAACACTTGACTGGACAAGTTGCGGTTGCTGGGGTGGACCAGGAACTGCAGGTTGTCCTGCTTGAGGTACCGACTGTATACTTGGTTGCAACATCTGTTGACCCTGTGACGGATCCCATGTTAACATTCCAGGGTATTGACTCGTAACAGGTTGAGGATACTGAGATCCATAGCCGTATTGAGGATAGGGTTGATAACTGTAAGGTGTAGTCCCATATGATTGCCCTTGAGGTGGTTGATAACCTTGACCAGGGTATTGACCCGTAGGTTGATAACCTTGAGGTAAATACGAATACTGGGGTTGACCTTGACCTTGAGGTTGGTATCCTTGAGGTTGATACCCTTGGGGTTGATACCCTTGGGGTTGCCATCCTTGAGGTTGCCATCCTTGAGGTTGATACTGATACTGAGGTTGACTTTGGGGTACGTATTGAGGCTGGGGTTGATACCCTTGGGGTTGATACCCTTGAGGTTGCCCCCCAGTCACAAATGAAGTACCTTGAGGTTGCCCCCCAGGCATTAACGAAGGTTGCCCCCCAGGCGGTAATTGGCCACCTTGAGGTTGGTTAATGGGAGTTGAACCTGACATCATATAAACTTCACCTATACTCAATGGTACATTACCACTGTTTCCAACTAATAACCCATGATCAACAGGTTGAGGAGATGCTCCCGCAAAGGTACCAGAAAGTGACTGATACCCAGTAGGAACAGAAGGACCGCCATGTAAAAATGATTTAGGACTTTGCGAAAACACAGACGACTGACCAGACATATTTACAGGAGAATGAATTCCTCTAGGTGGAACCGGAGTACGAGGTGTAGAAAAACCTACTGAGTTGTCTAAAAAATTGGTTAATGCAAGGTACCAAGACTCACTTCTAGGAGGACTGTAAAAGATGGATTCACGCTCCCTTAGATCAAGGGTAATTAGATCTTCAGAATCAGAAACGCCTATTTCTTCCTCTGGAACAAGTTCTTCTATAGCAATTAATCCAACAGGAAGATTTTCGGTGATAATTCTTTCTATTCTTGGTGAATCAGGAACACTAGGAGTTGGAGTAACAGGTTCTGAAATTTCAGGTTCTTCGCCTGTTTCACTGGCAGATGAAAAACTACCAGCAAGCTCGGAAACTGTAACAGCTTCGGGATTGTAACCTGTTTCTAATCTTTGGTAATCTGGATGGACTACCAAAGAAGACTCTCCTTCTTCAGGTGAACCTACTCTACTGCCACTAGGAGGAGTTACAAGGACCTTTAACCCTTCTAAATGACCCGGAATGTTTTCAGGAGATTCACCCCGCGATTTACGGAGTTTTCTTAACAAATCTATCCCGGTAACAATCTCAGGAGACTTGCCCCGAAGTCTACGGGACTGTCTCGGTAATTCCGCCACAATTAAAGATTTTAACTACAACACACGAAATCAAAGTAAAAAATTTCAAATCAAACCACCTAAAGTCTTCTAAAGAACCAATCAAATTTGAAGCACACGCCTAAATAATCTAGAGCGTCAAACCACACACAAACAGTAGTCTTCCGTATCAAAAGCGCTAGTTGGTGATTAGGCCCAACCTCGCAGGATTCAGTACAGAAATAGTGGGTGGAACAGTTACCCCGGCAACCTGCTTAATGAATAGACTGGACCAAGTTCCTCCACTTTAACCGTCTCGAAGTGAAGCGAACCCCCCAGAAAATCCAAGTGAGTATAACCGACGTCTGCTCCAGGTACAGTGGGACCTTCCCTCCACCGTCACCTTGGGTAGAATCCTAGATATTATGGCCACTAAGGTTACCAATCACAACAATTACACCTGGGGGAACAGTCTAAACTCCGACAGCACGCAAGGGCAGAGTAGCAAGCTCCAATCCCCTTACCGGCTCCTTGACAACAATCCAAGGTTTACCGATAAGTGACCCCTGGCTCCTCGACAATGGTTAATCCGAGGTTTACCGTTTGTAATACGTACTGCCTGGCGTCGTTCCCAACGAGGGAGGAATGATCCCCTCACTGGTTCGGACACGAGCTCGTGTTTCTCCTTTAAGAGGAGCTTTCCCAGAATGTAACTGAAACAATTGGATTTGTTCTACTCAAGATAGACTATCTGTTTGGTTTTGTAGTCTTGGAGAGTTAAGTACTCACCTACTCCAAGACCCTAGCCTAAGCTATGTTGGTGCTTCAGAGCCCTAGAAAAATAAAGATTACTAGATTGATTTTAATTTAAGCGTTACTTTTAAGGTTGTTTCTTAAGTCAAAAGGTGATGGAAGTGAAACTAGTGGTATGTTGACTCGACTCGAAACCACTACAAAATGCACCTAAAATGATTTATCCACTACTTTACTTTTTCGATGAATTGCTTAACTAAAAAGTTGAGAGAATGCAATCCTTATAAAAGCAACTTCTTAATTGAAGACAATCAAAGAAACAATTCGTTTTTCTTTTCCAAGCATAAAAACATAACTTCTCTTTACATGCACGAAAAAACTCTTTTCTTCTTTTGAAAACAAAAAGCTACTTGAAACAAGACTTTTAAGAAGATGTTTTTGTATTTTTCTTTTAATAAAGCAAATAAATCTAATATAACCCAAAAAACAATCTTAAAAACTCTTAAAATCTATGAAAATGCACTCATAAGCAAACTAAAGGCAAATTTACTCTAAGCAATCTTAACGAGGCCAAAACTAACAATGATTATTTCTAAGGTGTTTTACTTGATCACAATCAAATCAAGGACTAGCTTATTGCAGAACCAAAAACTAGTCAAAACAAAATTCTAATCTTTTTGTCCTTTTTGAAAATGGAAATCAATACTTTAAAAACAAGCAATTCGAAATTTGACCCAAAACAACTCAAATGACAAGTTGCTCAAACAAGGAGACTTTACGGCAGGCTCAACTTCTAAGAAGGTTGACTAACCAGAGATATCTAAGGCTGGACAACTTTCTAAGCTCAAAGTCACTACAAAGCCTTACCAAAAATCAAACCCTAGGTCTAAACTTCGTTGAAAACCACTAAAACACTCAAAGCTCACAAAACGAGTTCAGGTGAGAATTCTTGACAGGGTACTAAAGGATCTGGGCGGAAAACACTAAGAAAAACAAAATCTAAAAGTAATTTAAGGCAAAAATGGAATTTTCTTAACTTTTACAGGAAGACGCAGGCCAGCAGTTGTCACAGGTGCGGCCCCGCACTGTGCAGTCGACAACAGCGCGTCCAAGGACGCACTGTGCAGCACACAGAGACTGCGTCTTTCTGGAAAAAGGAAGAAAAACTAAAGCCAACTAAAGCTACAGCTAAGCCACCCAAATACTAATTCTCACAGTCAAAAACCAGAAAATAAAAATGATTTTCTCAAAGCAAAGTTCATATAAAGGAAAAGACTCTCTCATTAATGGATTCCCCAGCGGAGTCGCCAATTTGTCACACGGAATCTGTCAAGGGTGCGGACACGACTGACCTTCCTAGAAGTCTAAGACATTCTAATGACAAACAAGACAAAA
This sequence comes from Pinus tabuliformis, assembly GCA_031772625.1. NCBI lineage: Eukaryota > Viridiplantae > Streptophyta > Pinopsida > Pinales > Pinaceae > Pinus > Pinus tabuliformis. The sequence goes on along the minus strand of CM062807.1, from coordinate 186,704,291 downwards.
TGGAGTGATCTTTCTCTAAATACACCTTTTACAACATGAAAACTACAAGTGTTTAGGCTTACCTTATTCCAAAACGCTGTTGTTGAAGTCCGTTCTTGACGATCCGGATGAGCTCCTCCTTCAAGTCAATTCCTGCAACCACAAACAATCAAACAATTACCAAGCACTTGCATTTCATATAATAAAACATATATTCAACATGCAGACCAAGGAACACATGAAATAACTCATTAACACAAGCTATTGAGAAAAATAAACCAGTTTGTATTAATAACGAAACAAAGAAACTCTTACAACCTGGCCTTGGTGTTGTGCAAATTCCTCCCAGGGTCCATCAAGGGTTTTCCTCTACTTTGACAAAGCTCACCCTCTCCCAAGTAGAATCAAGTGAAGACAATCTCTCCTCACAAAGGCTCTAATGGAAGACCTAAATCCTGCAGCATTTACCCAAAGAAAATGTATAGCTCCAACCTCTTCTCCTTCTGGCTCAATGCCTTCATTTATAGTGCTGTAAAGAGGTTATTCAGGTCCACTATCAATGGGATCATCCCCCTCTATGGGTGGGATAGCTCCCTTATTGATGGGATAAGTTCCCCCTTAATAGAGATACATGAACCAACTGGAGGCGCATCCATTTCATCAAACCGACCTCTAGAATGTTCTAGAAGTAACCACAAGTAACTTTTTCAAGATAAAACTCGCGCATTTTGCCTTTTACAGAGGGACGCACCTGTCCCTTAACATACAGAGCGTCTATGGACGCGGATTTTGTGAACATGGTCAGCGTCCCCGCAGGTAAGGCTAGAGAGAACCTGCGACCCCAGAGATAAACATGATTTTTACAAGACTTTCTCTCTTCTTTGAGTTTGAGATGGATAACAGAGGCATGAGACTTGCCTAAGAGGGTAGCATGACTTGTTGATTGGAGCCATACTAACTGTAAGTAGTCAAGGTGACATTTTTTAGTGTAACAGACTCCAATCAAAATAAGTGACTAAACTACTCGGAGGGGGTGTCGTATGAATGTGATAGCTACCCTCTTGCTCGATGGGAAGAGGAGAATTGCTCTCATGCACCTTGGGAACAGGAGGATTTACCTCCAGTTCATTTGATACTGAAGAAACTATAATAACCTGAGCAGTATGAGGTTCACTCTCTATCTGAAAGGTATGGTTAACATAAGGTGGAGTCAAGTCTACCAGTTTCTCAACCAATGATTGGTCGAGAATGGACTCACGAGACTCACTTTCCGAGAGAGTGGGATTGACCAAAGGTGACTTTCGACCAAACACTGGATCAACTAGTAGAGGATCAGGGGAAAGATTTCAATAGCCAATTGGAAGATGAGGTTGAGAAGTTGTAAGGTTTTCCAATTATTTGGAAGCTTCATCCATAAGAGGACAAAGGTGAATGTGATGATCACCTTCACATAACTTACAGGGAAATTTTATTTTTCCCTTTTCTCCATGAGCTTTATTGTCACTAGCTGAAGGTTTATCACCAGCATGATCGCCAGAGGCTGATGATAAATATAGAAATGCTAAATATAGAAGTGCTAAAAATAGCAATGTTATAAATATCATTTCGGGATACATTCCAATTTTAGTTAGTCCCTGAACTAAAATTGAGAATTAAAATTCGAATTTGATCTTAGCAGTTGTTTGAAAAATAATTAATTAATTCATCTTGAGTTAATTAGTTGGAGAAAATCAAACATGAAGTCTATGTGAAGACATGCAATAGTTTTCCATTTGATTGATGAAGTTATCCCTTAATTAAAGTGATCAAGATGAGTTGTACTTTGAGTTGTAATTAGTTAGCTCAGTTAACTGAGTTAAGTCCAGTTAGATTAGTTCCAACAATTTGTTGAACTGATTGTGAGTTCAATTAGTTAATGCATGCATGCATGTAACTAATGCACTTTAGATAGCTGAATATTCTCTCATAAATAACTCATGCATGTCAGTTCAGTCAGAGACCCAGTTGAGATCAGATGATGGGACAGTGTACCATCAGTGGCATGAATATTTCCATTGAGGATATCTCTTGCATGCAGAAGGAGTTCATTCCTTGGAGATTGCACAGTTACTTCTGAGTCTGGTGAGTTGTGTGAGAGGTGAATTCGCACAGGTGGCAGCCAGAGGACCCAAGAGAAACTGGCAAGGAAATAGGAGGCTTGGAGGACAGAGGGAAGGCATATGTGTTGTCTATTTAGTCTATGAGAAGCATTGAGGGATTATACTGAGAGCTGGATAGCTTGTGAGCTAAAGCTTTGTGTAATCCAGAGATATTTCCACTTGTATGATAATACAAAGATTAGGGTTTTTAGCTAAGGCTTTCCCTAGAGTATTCTTTTGTGTTCATGAGTGATTTATTTCTTCTTCATCTGTTATATTTTTTCTATTTGATCTTGCTCAAAATCGATTAAGCTTCCGCAAGTTTGTTTGTAGAAATAGATCAAGTATTTTGCTTTAGTATATTGCATTATCAAGTGATCTACAGTGAGAATTTCTACATGGTATCAGAGCAAAGGTGATTAAAGAGAAGAATAGTATACAAAGAAGGGAGAATTTTGAAGTTTGAAGCTCCTGATTATAGAATTCGAATTCTTATCACATCTCAAATTTCACCAATGGTGTTCAAAGGTTTGAGACTCGAGTATGCCCTTTATGGCAGCTAAAATTATATAGCCTAGAAGGATCGCATGGAAGCGGTATTAGAGGAAAATGGTTTGAAGGACTTCATTGATCAAGAAGTCCCCAAGCCAATAGCTACTAATGCCCAAGAATTAGTGGAATGGAAGAAATGTGTGCCTAGAGCGAGGAAGATTATTTTGGAGGGAGTTCGATACCACATAGTGTCAAGTCTCCATGGAAAGGAGACACCATTTTCAATGTGGAAAACATTGAAGGATCTATATCAGAATAGCAACAATCAGAGGAAGCTGGTGTTGAAAGACAAGCCTCGGAAAATCACGTGTGAATAGGGCGACACGATCTCTACATATCGGAACAAGCTAACCACCTGCAGGGATGAGCTTAGAAGTGTAGGGATCACAACAACCGATGATGACATGGTGAGTCTTGCTCTCCTCGGTCTTCCTAAGAGCTAGCATAGCTACCAGGACTCGGTAAATGGAAGAGAGGAACTGCCATATTGGGAACGACTTTGGTCGGATCTGATGCAGGAGGAGATAAGAAGAAGCACCAGAGATGGATCTTCATCAAAGCAAGATGATGAAGAAAATCTAGCCTTAGTGAGTAAGGCGAGGAAAGGGAAAGGGAAGGCGTCCCATTCCAAATCGAGTTCTTCCCATGGTGGGAAGAAGATTGACAAATCGAAAGAGAGATGCTTTCATTATCATGAGGTGGGCCATTATGCTATTAATTATCCACAGAAGAAATCCAAGAAGGGATCCTCGAAGGGATCAGATGGTGAGGAACTGGCCTCACAGTTCGAATTGGATTTAACCCTCATCACATGTATGGTTTCATCGATGGTGGGATGTGTTTGGTACCTGGACAGTGGAGCTTCATTACACATGACCGACAACAAGAATATGTTCAGTACCTTGGAGGAGAAGGACCTCTAGATGCGCATCGAGATGGGCGATGATGGAAAGTACTGTGTTTTAGGTGAACGTACGATTGTGTTTCAGAGGGAGCATGGAGCTCCTCTCACCCTGACTAATGTAAAGTATGTACCTAGTCTGAAGAAGAATCTTTTGTCCGTCGCTATGCTGGAAGACAAAGGCTATGATGTAGTCTTTAGTAAAGGAAAAGCATTCCTGAGGCATATCGGCACTGGACAGACCAAGAGGATTGGGATTCGAGTAAAGAATCTCTATAAGCTAGAGGTAGACGATTGTGTTGCATTGAGTTCCAAAGCAGAGCTGGTGCAGAGCCAAGATGATGGGAGCTATGGCATAGAATATTGGGCCACTTGCACCATGGGGCCTTGAAGATCATGCAAAAGATTTCTACCGAAATTCCCAAGGGAAAACTGGAGAAAATGGATACATGCAAAGGTTGTACCTTGGGCAAGTATGCAAAATCTTCCTTTCAGGTTCGAGATAGTAGAGTTGGAGAAATCCTGGAGCGATTTCATACAGATGTGTGTGGACCATTCTCTACAGCCTTCACCAATAAACAAAGGTACTATGTTATTTTTATTGAAGATTTTTCTAGTACATGTTGGATCTACTTTATGCAGAAGAAGGATCAAAGCTTCTCAAGGTTTTATGAGTTCAAAGCCTTGGCAGAGAAATAATATAGAAAGAAAATAAGGGCCTTGTGTAGCGACAATGGAGGAGATTATGTCGCCCAACAGTTTAAGGACTTTTGTGTAGCAGAAGAAATTAAATGGGAGTTGACGGCACCCCATAACCCATAGCAGAATGGGGTGACAGAAAGGAAGAACAGATCGATTATGGGAGCAGCTCAGGCGATGCTGCATGACCAAAGACCACCACTTCATTTGTGGGCTGAGGCATGCAATACAACAGTATACTTGCAGAACAGAAGCTGACATTGTATACTGGGAATGAAGACACCAATGGAGGCCTTCTCCGGGAAGAGACCAGATGTGAGTCACTTCAAGATCTTTGGATCATCGGTTTATTGCCATGTGACCAAATATGCCCGGAAGAAGCTAGATCCAACAACTGAGTTGGGGATACTTATGGGGTACACCAATACACCCCATAATTATCGGGTGTTCTTTCCTACCAGTCAGAGGATAGTGGTACGCAGAGATTTGAATTTCGATGAGTGGAAAGCCATGCGAGTATCACTTGAGAGGGAGCTCAAGTTGCATGCAAAGGAGGAACTTTTAGTTCAAAGGAAAAAAAGAATAAAATAGGTCAAAAAAGATAAAAAAATATGAACCCCAAGAAAGAAAAGACCATGAAAGTGTGCAAGTCAAAATGCCACTCCTAGTTACTTTTGATGCAGAATAAATGATTGTGTGCAGCTTGTTACCTTTTCCACAATCCATGATAGTCAAAATGTTTAAACTTGACTATTTCATGTTTCAATTTCATGTTTATAGATAGAGAAATAAAATCTGACCAAACAGTGTAATCTTGGCAGATAAGTAGATAGGTAGAGTTAATAAAAGGAGCTCAATTGTTTAATTTGAGCCCTTAGATGTAATAAGTTTAAGACTTAGTTAGATTACCATTGTAAAAGTAAAGGAAATGTTTTGAAAAGGGTTTGCCAGCTTAAGTGCACCCTAATAAAGAGAAGTAAAAATGGTAGGATGAGTAGGTGGGTAAGTAGAAGAAAGGTTGCAGAATTGTGATGATTGTTAGATAAAAGCTTATTGATCACCTTCATCATGAAATTTCTAAGCATGGATGAAAATTGGGCATGCATCAAGTCCACAAAGTCAAATTGATTAACTTCCCTCACTCGTTACACCTTTCACTTAACTAATTACCAATAAAAAGTCTTAAGTACCCAAAATCTTAAGTCAAAGGGGCTCAGAGCATTTCTTTGACTTCTGGAGGGACCGGACCGTCAGCCCAATGACTTATAGGTCTTATGTACTAAAAGTCCCCTCATAAACATTGACCCCCTGTAATTCACTCATATTCCCAAACAAATCCCTTTCCTAAGAAAAAACATCATTTTCCTAAGGAAAACTCATTTTCCCCTAATAAACCCCTTTTTCTAAGGATAAAACCTTGCTATCCTAGCAGAAGTGATCATCCCCCATGAAAGAGACCCCTTTTCTCAAAAAAACAAAAAATACCTTTAGCCTAAGTTATAATGTGTTTATGTGAAAAGAAAATGAATTAGATACATTACACTTAGCGCTAAACCTATTCTCCGCCATTTTCATATTAATTTCTAACGTTATGTATATATTAATTCCTAAAAGGATATACAACCCTTCCCATATAGTTATAAATAAATCCCTATGTATTAATACCCTTCCCCCGAAAAGTTTGAAACATAAACTTTATAAAAGACCGCCCCGTCAAAAGAATTAATCAACCGATGCGCGGTTAATTAATAATCTGACCCTCTGCCAATGAAAATGCCCCTGACACCCTAACCCCACCATAAACCATTCATTTAATTTAATCCGTCGCACTTAATCATGGGTCGGGCCCATCTGTTACCTTTTGCACGAACTCCCCACCCCGAACACCATATGATCACCCCCCCATTAATCCAACGGTGGACGATCATATCAGGCGGCCTCCGAAGCCCAACCTTTACCCCCCTGATATGGGTTGTTTTATTTTTGGGCCCGATGCTATGTGCTGCCTGATGAATGGCTTCGAGTGGCCTCCCGCTGAAACCACTCTTCCCCCAAAAGTGGTGTGATCAAACCAGCTTACTGCCTCCCGCTAAACAACAAAGTGTCACTTCACCCGCTAAAACCCAAAAGAATTTTTCCCCATGTGCCCGCCAAATAGTTGACTTTGCAAATAAAGCCAAAAAATATCGTTATTTGGTTTATCGTGGAAAAGAAAGCTCCAGACCTCCATGCACATGATTGACTACGTTCAACTGCCAACCCACGTCCAACCGCCGACCTGCGGAAGCCACTGAACTCCAGTCGACCCTCTAGTCATACAAACCACCTGCAACCATGCACAGTCACCCTTCGACTCGTCAGAGCCAAAAATTCCAAGTATTTTCCCAAATACACTGAGAAACCATATCTCATTCCTAAACCTGTTACTCAATTGCTTGAAATATTTAAGTAATTTAGTAAAAGAGCTCCACAGCAACCCCAAACTACTCTGTAATTGAACTGAATTGCCCCAATATGACTGAAAACCCTTTTCCCCATTCTTAAATCCACAATAACTAAGAATGGTCGCTCCAGTTGCAATGGATGTCCGTCCAATTACCACTCCACATTTGGATTTAGACCATCTCCCTTTGGCGGACAAATATTTCCAAATCAAGGACACTATTGTCCGTGAATCCCCTATCAAACTGTACTGCAGATACAGGGACCAACACCTAAACCAAGCTGACCAAATTAGGCTTTGGGAATCCAATTTTCCCAAGTACCAGTTCCTAGAGGTGCATATCTTCCCTGAAATTGTTCATTATTGCCATACCAATTACAGCCCTAGTCAAAGAGCAGTGATGTCCACAAACTAGTATGTACTCTTTACCATCACTGCTGAATCTATAAATGAAATGCTTCAATTGCAACCAGGACAAAATCTGACCCCTATTTCCATTGGAGACCTGTTAGACCAATTTTCCAAGCTTACCACTGCTAGACTTGTTGAAATATTCCAAACCTTTATTGTGGAAGAGAAACATATTCTAATGGATCCTCCCCCATACAAGTGGACCATATTTTCTAAACTTGGCGAGGACATTGTGCCAATGATATCTAGTGTCTTAGGTCATACTACAAGTGAGTATGTTGATGAAATCATTCTAGCCTTCATGTCCCTTTTTACCACAGGACAACCCCCTACTGTCATGTTTGATTATGCCAAGTACATAGAAGATAAAATGCATGATCAATTATTCAAGTATTCCTTAGTTCTGTACCACCTTTTCTTATACTATCAAGCTGATAAATTCCCATTTAATCTTCAAAAGCTTGTTACCAGAGGCAACCCTAGGTCATTAGTCTTTTAGACTCCTTTGATCCACAAATATGAATCACCATATCCATACACAGACTTCATAGATCTTTTTTTATATCCTCTAGTGACCATGCTGGTAGGAAGCCCTCCTCTAAGGATCAGTTCAGATATCAGGAGGATCCTACAACTTTCAAAACAACACAAAGTGGGAGATTGGTACTTGTACCAAAATCACACTAAAATTAGGATCTATGGCTGCGAGTTAGCACCATACAAGTTACCCATATACCTCCCAATGAGGTTATTTTCTCTGGATTACTATAGGCAGATAATCAACTCAGATGAGGTACATTTTGTGAAAGCCAAGAAGAAGGCTCAACTCAAAATCAAAGATCAACTAGGCCCCTTTGTGTGCAATAGTCGAGAAGCTAGAAGAGAAGTAGAAGAAATCCTTCAAAGGCTCAAACTAAAACAAAGCTTCATATGGAGATATGACCCCTTTGATTTCATCTGCAATAGAAGACAGAAAAACAAGTTGTCTCCCTATATCCACCACAGAATCCCTGAGATAGAAAAATATGCAAATCAGTTGGAATGGGTGGAGAATACTCTAGTAGACAGAGATAGCACTGAAGTTGCTGTTGAAAATGCATTAATTGATCTAGAGAGGAGACTTGATGAAGGTTCTTTCATACAGGTACCAGAAGAATCCCAAGCCCAAAGGGAATCACAGGCACACAGTGAACAACAAGCAGAAGAAAGACCCCAGGTGCAAGAAGAATCAGAACAACCAGATTTATCAGAAGAATTGACTCAAACAACATTGTCAGAGCCTATTATGATTACTCCCCCATCGTGTTGACTCCTCTCAATAAGAAGAGAAACCTCAAAAGAGACAGGGAGGAGGCCACTCCTTCAAGCAGAGCCATTTCACAAACATATGTCAAAAGGCAAAGGTTAAATCCTTTCTCTGAACAAGAATTCATAGAAGAAACAGTTGGAGCCACAAGCACAGAAAGAGAAGGGAGCAGGCATGCTACTCCCTCTAGAGGAACACAAGAACCTTCCACATCACATGCTCAGATGTTGGAAAAACAACCAAGTGTGGAAGTGTCCTCATTAAGGATTCCAGCTGACCAAGACTAGGATATCAGAGAAAAGTACAAGGAAATAAAGGCCAGGAATGAAAGGTTAAAAGCCCAAAGCTATGCACAGTACCTCAAAATGGCTCCCACCAACCAAACAAGGCTTATGTCAGCCTTTGATGTGAAAGAAGGAAAAATGCAGATGACTTTCCTGAAGCCCACCACTCAGCAGCCCAGATCAACAACTAACTACCAGAAGATAGATTTTGAAGTGCTGGCAAAGGACATACATCCTATTGACCAGATTGAATTGCATAAACAGACGAGAGAGATGGTTTATTCCACTTTAACAGGCAAAGACATTGCAGCCCACCAGTTACAGAATTCATCGAATAATATATCAACACAGTTTCAACTAGAAAAGGCCTCCTCACAGGCCAAGGATACAAGAATCAAGTCCTTGGATGACTTAATCATAGAGTTGGGACATGATCCCAAAGATGTGAAAGCTACAGAAAGGTTAATTAAAAAAAATAATGATGACATAGCTTCTTTGAAAAAGTAGCTCAAAACTCCACATCTTCATCATCCACAAATAACAGAAGTCTTAGAAACTTAGAAGGAACAACAAGAGCTTATGGACTTGGTCCTTAAGCTAAATGATCAGCTGAAAGAAACTGAGAAAGAGTTGGACAAATTGATTTAGTCTAAACAAAGTGAGTTGGCCACCACTCCAAAACTGTTATTCCCATAGTCTCTACTGCAGTTCCCTCAACATTGGCAACTTCTTTAGCACCAACAGCGCCACCTGCTACAACACTTCCAGTCACAACAGAGTTTACAACTACAAGTACTTCAACAGAAAAAACAGCAAAGTTAGTGAAAGCCATGGAGGAAATGTCCATCCAGGAAACAGAGCTTAAGAGACTTAAGGAGAAAGTGACAAGCCTAGAAACTAACTGTCAGCTTGCCCAAATACAGCAAAAAGAAGAAGCACAAAAAGCCCTAAGGATGGGTGAGAAGATAAATTTCCTTGAAAAAGATTTAACAGTGCAAAATCCACTAGGACAAAATAAGGAGATGCTCTGGACCAATATCATTGACTCTGTGAAGGATATTTGGCCATCAATTCAAGTAATATTCGAGTAAGCAGAACTAGTGAAAGTGGCCACCGAAGCAATACAACAGGTAAAGAAAGACCTAGCAGACCAGCTTGAGGAAGCTAATCAACTCATCCATTTCTTGAACAGCAAGAACATGAATGAACTAGATGAGCTTGGTGTGGAGGACAGAACAGAAACCATCCTTAAAATAAAAAAGGTTCTCTCTAAAAGAAACCTTATGCTTAACTTAGAGAAAAAGTGCCATGACTTGCAAGTTGGTATTGACATATTCATGGAAAAGCTTCAAATTTTGATAAGTAAAGGCCTTCCCAATCCCATGGTAATCAATGAAAAACTTATGACCCAAGTGGATTATATTGATAGACTAGAGAAATTGTTCAGAGAATAGGCAAGCACTTCAGGAGTCAAAGCATTGCCAACAGGGAAAGTATTATATGATACTTTAGAAAATCTATTCTTCCTAGAGCACGAAGTGAAGCATCTATTTGTCATCAAGCCAAATTTTTCCAAATACACTGAGGCAGACGAGATATATAGAAGAATTCTCAAGGTAAAATTGCCTGAAAATGAATGGTGGGTAACAATGATAGATTTACTATAAGTTACCACAGTAAATCCGAAGGCAGGTGAAAGGACAGATAAACAGGGTCAAAGAGTAACAGGTTAAAGAGTATCAGTCAAAGGTTAAAGACAAATATGATTCCAGCGTACACATATCATCCAGCTTAAAAGGGCTCAAGTTCAACTGCAACAGCCAGCACAACCACAATAAAAGGGACATCATGATGCAGTTTTCCATCTGTCTCTATCTTCATGCTTGAAGATATTTTGATTTCCTAGATTAATTCTCATATTGTTTTAAGATATTTTGTAAATATTTTTTGTATAAATACTTCACCTTTCGAAGTATTGAGTGTGGATTCAAAGACATTTCTATAGACATTTTCTTCTCAAGTTAAGGAGCTATTGTAATCAAGACTGGATTGGCTTGCTGGATCAAGGAATAAAGTAAAGACATTTCACAGGATTCTTGTGTAAAGCGGAAATCAAATAAGTATTTTCTATCTCATGTTTATTACTGTTTCTCTTCATGTTTATAAATAATCATATGTGTCTCTATGAAATCTGAACGTTAAACTAGGAACGATATTTTAGAACTGGCTTTAATGCTCTATGTCATGACTGTTTACATTCTTAATGTTTTCTGTTAAACTATCTTAGTCTGGGAATTCTTAATTGCTCCCTTACTTCCGTAGTTTCCCCCCAGGTCTATAGTAACGGATTCTTAGTTGCCCTTTGCTCATTATCACTTCCTTCTCTTCATCTTCATCCCGGTTTAAGGATTATTCATTGCCCTTTCACCCTAGTTAGGACTACCTCATCCATTGGAACCTGAAGATTTTTCTTTTGTTTTGCTAGCATGCCCTGTGAACTCTTCCTTTAGTGATTGATCTGATCCAGTTAAGCCATCCTTTTATTGACTCCATATCCCAATGGCTTGAAAGCCTTGCTCTATACATCTATTCCTAGAATTCCACCACCCAACCAAAATCAAAACCTTATGAGCACTAAGAACTAGCCTAAAATCCTACCAAAACAAAGTTAAATTATAAAGAGAGAGCCCTCTCTGGATTAAGGTTGGCTAGAACCTGAGTCTACGAGATTAGGTTTGTGGTTACCTCGGATTATTCCTCCTTTTTATAACTTCTAGGGAAGACTTTTGAGTGATAACACTAAGAAGGAGGAGCCTCAGACTGATGCGGAGTAGCCGCATGCAGAGGATCCAGGAGTGGAGACATCCACTCATGCAGAGTCTTCCGGAGATGGGTGGAAACACTCAAGGGAAGCTGACAGGTTGATGTTGGATGAGAGAGAGAATGCGGGACAACCATCTTCTCAATGCAGATAGAGGAGGTCACCCGAGCGGTACACTGGTTACATGGACCTGGTTGGGGAGTGTGTAGAGAACTAACCTTCTTCATTCGAGGAACCAGTGTAGAAACCAGTCTGGGTTGATGCTATGGTGGAGGAGTACGACTCCATCGTTCAAAACAGTTTTTGGGATGTTGTCCCAAGACCAGAGGACAAGTCAGTAGTTAGTTCCCAAAGGCTTTACAAGGTAAAGCAAGCAACTGATGGTAGTGTGGAGAAACATAAGGCAAGGTTTGTTGTCCGTGGTTTCTCACAGGTCGAGGGGATCGACTATGATGGGAATTTTTCTCCTGTAGCAAGGTACTCATCTATCAGATCGATTTTGGCACTATCAGCTCAAATGGGTTGGAAGGTCCATCAAACGGATGTGAAGACTATGTTCCTTAATGGGAAGATTGAGGAAGAGGTGTACATAGAGCAACCAGAAGGATTTGAGACCTTCGATCGTGAGTCGCATGTGTGTCGACTAAAGAGAGATTTGTATGGGCTGAAGCAAGCACCTCGTGCTTGGTACACCCGGATCAACAACTATTTCATCGGGTTGGGCTTCACCAAGAGTGAAGCAGATGTGAACCTTTACCACATCATGGTAGAAGGTAAGCCATTGATCATTGTTCTTTATGTTGATGATCTGATATTGACACGTGATGATCAGTTGATCAAGTATTTCAAGGAGGACCTTGCAAGAGAGTTCGAGATGAAAGACATGGGTCTTATGCACTATTTTCTAGGCATGGAAGTGTGGCAGAAGGATGGAAAAGTGTTTGTGTCTCAAGGCAAGTATGTGAATGAGATACTCAGGCGATTCCACATGGAGAAGGCAAGCCCATGCAGACTCCTCTAGCTGGTAACTAGAGGAAGGAGGATGCTACTTCAGGTGAGGTAGTAGCTGCTACTATTTATCGACAACTTGTGGGTTCATTGATGTATCTAGTGAACACATGACCAAATTTGTGCTTTTTAGTGAACCAACTAAGTCAAGCTATGGTTCAGCCTACCAAGCTGTTTTGGAAGGCAGCGAAGCATGTGCTGAGATACCTTAGAGGCACATCTTAGTATGGATTTTGGTACAGACGAATAGAGGGAGTGAAGCTTCAGGTCTTCACAGATGCAGATTGGGCAAGGAGTCCATCATACCGGAAGAGCACTTCAGGAGGAATTTTCAACCTTGGTTCAGCTGCAGTTTCTTAGTACAGGAAATAGAGGTCAGTTGCACTTAGCTCAAAAGAGGCTGAATACATGGCTGCCAGTCAGGCAGCATGTGAGGCCATTTGGATCCGGAAGATTCTAGTTGGATTGTTTGGTCAGAGGATGGATCCAACTATGATCTATTGCGATAATTAGAGTAGTATCAAAATCTCTGAGAATCCAGTATTTCATGACAGGTCCAAGCACATCGATATCCGGTATCATCATCTTTGAGACTGTGTGGTGAAGAGGATCATGTTGTTGCTATATGTTTCGACTGAGGAACAAGATGCAGATATTTTTACTAAGGCATTGTCAAAATGAAAGTTCGAGTTCCACAGAGACAGGATTGGGGTGACAAATAATCCCTTTCTTTTTGAGAGGGAGTGTTGAAAATGGCAACAAGAAATGTTTAATATAGAAGTGCTAAAAATATAACTGCTATAAATAGCATTTTGGGATACATTCCAATTTTAGTTAGTCCCTGAACTAAAATTGAGAATTAAAATTCGAATTTGATCTTAGAAGTTGTTTGAAAAATAATTAATTAATTCATCTTGAGTTAATTAGTTGGAGAAAATCAAACATGAAGTCTATGTGAAGACATGCAACAGTTTTCCCTTTGATTGAGGAAGTTATCCCTTAATTAAAGTGATCAGGATGAGTTGTACTTTGAATTATAATTAGTTAGCTCAATTAACTGAGTTAAGTCTAGTTAGATTAGTTCCAACAGTTTGTTGAACTGATTGTGAGTTCAGTTAGTTAATGCATGCACGCATGTAACTACTACACTTCAGATAACTGAATATTCTCTCATAAATAACTCATGCATGTCAGTTCGGTCAGAGACCTAGTTGAGATCAGATGATGGGACAAGTGTACTATCAGTTGCAGGCATATTCCATTGAGGATATCTCTTGCATGTAGAAGGAATTCATTCCTTGGAGATTGCGCAGTTACTTCTGAGTTTGGTGAGTTGTGTGAGAGGTGAATTCACACAGGTGGCATCCAGAGGACCCAGGAGAAAATGTGCAAGGAAATAGGAGGCTTGGAGGAAAAAGGGAAGGCATATGTGTTGTCTATTCAGTCTATGAGCAACATTGAGGGATTGTATTGAGACCTGGATAGCTTGTGAGCTAAAGCTTTGTGTAATCTAGACATATTTCCACTTGTATGATAATAGAGAGATCAGGGTTTTTAGCTAAGGCTTTCCCCAGAGTATTCTTCTATGTTCATGTGTGGTTGATTTCTTCTTCATCTATTATATGTGTTCTATTTGATCTTGCTCAAAATCGATTAAGCTTCCGCAAGTTTGTTTGTAGAAGTAAATCAAGTATTTTGCTTTAGTATATTGCATTATCAGGTGACCTACAGTGAGAATTTCTACAACTAGTAGAGGATTAGGGGAAATATTTCGATAGCCAGTGGGAAGATGAGGTTGACAAGTTGTAAGGTTTTCCAATTCTTTGGAAGCTTCATCCATAATAGGAAAAAGGTGAATGTGATGATTATCTTCACATAACTTACAGGGAAATTTTATTTTTCCCTTTTTCCCATGATCTTTATTGTCACTAGTTGAAGGTTTGTCACTAGCATGATCGCGAGAGGCTGATGATAAAGGTTGATGTGAACAAGTGGACCACACTTCTAAGACCTTAGGAATACCAAAACAATTCTGAAGAAGGTGGTCACCCTTACATAACATGCAAGGGAATTTTACTTTTTGGGGCTGGTTGGAAGATTTTCCTTCATTAGTTTCATCCATAGCAATGGCTGCTTGGTTGCCCCCTTCCTTATTTTGCTTCTTCTTCTTTTTCCTCTTCTTCTTCTTCTTCTTAGCTTCCTGGTTACTAGAATCTAGACCTTCACCAGGCGAAGAGGAAGCACTGGGTGAAGATATAAGCGAATAAGGTGAGGGTTCAACTTTAGGATCAACATGAGGTTGATATTGTTCAGGGGGAGGAGAACTTGGTTGAAAAACAGTTGGACACTTGGAACCATTGAGTTCGAAAACAACGAAACTGGTAGACCAATGGTTTCCTTGACTAGCAGACTTATGGAATGTTGCCATCAGTATCAACCTAAGATCTACAAGGAGTATTTCCACAGGAAGGATGTTGTTCCGTGGTCAATGAATTTTAGAATTTGAAACAAAAACTTTACCTTTTCATGTTTTAAGAGTCGAGAAAAGGACGAAAAGGTGACTCTAGTCACTTTTGTTGGTTTATTGAGCTCGAAAGGACAAGTTTCTTAAGGATATTTCAAATTTAAAGAGTCAGAAAAGATCGAAATGACTGCTCATGTGAATCTAGGTAAAAGGGTTACCAAGTAACCGTGAACTACAATATACACCTTATCCAATAAATTGACCAAGGACTTGACGTACACGTAGGCAATCTCCCTGAATGTTTTGTTCGGTGTATCACGTTTACAGGTTAGTAGACTCAGCTTCATATGGATAAAGGATTGCAACCTAGGGGGGTCTCCCTTTATATACGTGGTAGTATGGGGAGCACAAGTCAGTGCTAGCGATGTCTAATGCTGAAGCGAATGACAACTGCTAAGTTTTAAAGACGCTAGAACACGTCTTTAACCTACACCACTAGATATGATCGCTAATGTTTTAAATGCTCATTAGGTTAATTGATAGATTTTTAAAGTTGATCTTGTAATTATGTCTCAATTTCAAGGCCTTAATGATGTTTCTTCTTCCTAAAATGCAAACTAGATGATGAAATGAAATCTTTCAATTCAATGAAAGCTATCTATGTAGGGAAGAAAATCACGCATCAAACCAGTTGCAAAAATGCATCCATAACACTCTTCAAAAGATAAATGAAAAATACGAAACCTAATTTTTCATATGATAATCAAATGCAATGCCAAAACAAATCTTAAAGAAAATTTTCTTTAAGATATAACGATGATTTTTATCTTTTTCAAAATGCACCTAACGTAATCTAGTGCAAAGGGAAAGAGAATGCAAACAAACCAAGAAGTATGAAAATCTCTTTCACATGAATGATTTGAATGCAACAAAAAATGTTTTGAAAACTAGGAAAAGAATGGAACTTTCACTTTTAGTTTGAAACATAAAAAACATCAAAGAAAACACTTTCTTTTGATTCCGGTGAGACGATCGAATTGTAATCTATCATTCGTGAAATGAAGCTTAAGTAAATTTCACTATATCCACTAATGAAAACAACTTAAGGCAAAAGAACCAAAAAGTGATCGACAAAGCATGTTTGAACACATAAAGACTCTTTAACACAGGAAATCAATCTCTGATCTCTGATGGGAAGACCAACAAGTGTATGAAGGTTGACCTAGAAGACCTAGAACCCTAAAAGGCTAATCAAACTTCAAGGACACTCAAGCCTAGTTAAAAGACAATTGCAATCAGACAAAGAGAGAGTCAATGAAAAACACATTGGTAAATCACAGGGACAAGACAAATAGAACTGAAAATCGGAGAGAAAACCCTAAATTTCTTAATTTTCTGCAATCATCGCACCTATCAACAGTAAAGTGGCGACCATCATTATTGTAACTAAAAAACCCATGATATGATCACGACTGTCAGAATCAAATCCGTGATGGTGTTATAGATATATTTGTGCACTGCAACCCCAAACTCATATTTCCATAAACCAAGGGCTCTTTAGTCCCTAAAAGTGTTGTTTCATACCCTAAAGGATCATGGTCAATTTATTACATCATTTCCCAGAAGTTCCACCTAAAAAACTACTCAGAACTGGCCAAAACTGGACCATACTGACTGCTCCATGGTAAAGGTGCGATGCATACTGGCTGCCACACTAGCCAGGTTCAATGCATACTGAAATGGCCTTCTGTGGGGTGCGATGAGCAAGAATAGACAAATGACAGAGACAGTTTGCTAAGTGGATGATCATGGAATCTTCTAGAAACTTCTCCTGTGACACTTGCCTCTCTGAATTTGCCTAGGGATGAGTAAGAGATCAATGAAATCTCCAAGTGGAACCAAGAACTATCAGTGGAATGACACTAATCAAAAACCCAGAGCTGACTCACACCCTTGCAAGACATCTATAAATGGATCCCTCATCTAAGAGATCTAGAGGCTGGAATTTTGTAATTTGTAAGGAAGTGTTGTTGGTTTATCTGTGAGAAGAGACATTGTATTGTTGGGTGATCTTGCTTTTCATGATGTGAATAGGTCTTCTATGCTCAGAGGGTGATGCTAGATCAGACAACTGGGTTGTAATCCTCTCTTCTACTATTAATAAAGTTCTTTGAGTTTTCCTCCATATAATCGTGTATTTGTGAATCTTATTGTTTATGAATGCAATTGTATGGTCAATGTGTTTTTGATTCTGCATTGTTTATGATTTTTTAGATAGAGATGCTTTGATGGTTTTCTCTTACTTTGACTCTACAGGTACTCTTTGAAGCAGGGAAAGTAGGAGAAGAGTGGCAAATTCTATCAAGGGAAAGAGAAATCAAGCAAGAAACAAAGCGGAAGATCCAGGTTGGTCCTCTTTTCTTCCCTCTTATCTATTGCACTTAAAGGAAATCTCAAATTGCTTTGATTGTTTGTTTCTAAGATAGCTACCCATCTTAGTGGGACTAGCAGTTCGAATCGACACTAGTTTTCCCTGAAACAAAATGGCGACTCCACTGGGGATCGAATATTTTTTTTGTTTGTTTATTGTTTTCTTTATAAACTACAGATAGAGCCTGAAGTTAGTCAGCTACCCTTCGAAATGCCTTTGCTATGCAATTGCGAAGTAGATGAATGCTGCTTCAGTTAATCTCCAGGTTGGTTTATGAACTGAACATCTGACTTACAAAGCATTCTAAGTGCCCTTGTGGTAGCTCAACAACCTCATAAGATCTTAACCCTATACTTTGTTTTTACTTTCCATCATAATTCAGCCTAAATCACTGAACTTAGCTGCAAATTTTGAGAAAAAACCAAGCTTAGTTTCACTCCCTGGTCCATCGCATTGTCTATAACTGGGCAGCCTGTATGCATCACACCTCCCATGTGTTTCAGGTGAGATGCATCCCTGTTTCCCTGTGTTGCAAGTGCGATGATTGAGTGATATTGTTTTTCTCTCTGAAAGTTGGTTTTTTCCTCCTTGTTTTCAGCTCTATTCAGTAGTTTTGTTGTTCATGATCAGTATCTTCTTGCTGGAACCTTCTTCCTTCACATATTTCAGCCTCCATTAGTTAGGAATTGTAATTTTTTTTGTGTATTTGTGAATCATTTACAGTCTTCCTTTGTCAAAAGTAGCTTAATCGAACTGTCGTTTTTGATGCAAGTGTCGTAATTGTCATTTTGAATCGAAAGAAGAGTGTCGTAAAGTCTTCCTCTTCTAGATAGTTGATTGTACTTTTGTCATTGTACTTGATTTGAGTTATTAGTATTTGAAGTGTCAAAAACAGTTTTCATTTCGAAATCGAAAAGTGTTGTCTTAGTCTTCCTTTCATTTTGAAAAGAAATTGTCAAAATGTCGCTTTAAAAGAAGATAGTTTAGATCTGTACTTAGCTTTCCTTTTTGGCATTCACACATTAAGGAAGCAGAAAACAAATACATGCATGTGCATTTGCATTTTGACTACATGCAGAATATGATTTACGAAAGTGCATTTAGTGTGTGCTCTATGCTCTCTGCTGAAAGAAAAATCATAATCTTCTTTCGTTTGTAGTTAGGATTTTCATTGCTAAGAGAAAATAAACGACTGCTTATCATTTTAGATTGCATATTTAGGAATTTTACATCTACATCACACGGTGAACCTTGAAAGACAAACTTCTAAGAAAGATCAACTCTAAAATAAATCTCAATGAACATAAAAATGCTTTAGAACCTAACGCAACACATCTAGAAGTCTAGGCTAGGGACGTGTTCCAACGTCGTAAAACCTGGTAACTATCGTTCTCATCGAAGGTTGGGTGATTCCTCCTCTTTGATACGATAAGTGCCAGTACGGACTTGTGCTCCTCGTACCGTCGAGTATATATTGGGAGACCACAATAGGCTTATACCCTTTATCCTTAGGAAGCCGTGTCTGCCGCCCTATCGATCGTAATGCATTCAACACAGCATTCGGGAAGATTGACTGTCGTACATAAGTCCTTGGTAATTTCTCTATCATTTATCACCAGGGTGTATTTTGTAGTTTTGCAATCAGTTTGGTAATCCCTCTGTCTAGATTTCCAGAGTAGTCACTTTCCTTCCTTTTCGACTCCTTAAAAGAAAAGGTCCATCTGAGCACTTGTCACTTCAGGCTCATTAAAAATCGAAGGCGACTAGAGTCACCTTTAGCTTTTTCTCGACTCTTAAAAATTGAAAAAGCAAGTTGCGTCAAAGCGTCTTTATATTTAAATCGGAATAACATCCTTATTCCTTCATTGATCTGAGGTTGAGATAATGGAGTCCACCAATCAAGGAATCCCTCTTGTAGGGAATCCTAGTCCTTTCTCCTCTTGGGGAGATATTGGTTATCCATATATGTCTACATTGTCCCTTCCAGCAATCACAATTGGCCTACCGGTATGGTTTTTTTCGACCTTTGTCGTTCAAAACACCATAATTCCTCAACAATTTAATCAGCAACCAGATGATACTGAAGTTGCTCCTTCACCTTCTACTTCGTTTGTTTCTCCTTCCCCTTCTTCTTCTTCGCTTGGTGAAACTAGTGACACTAAAAACCAAGTAGCTAAGAAGAAAAAGAAAGGGAAGGAAAAGAAGAAGAAGCTAGCTAAACAGGGAAACGACCATGCATCATCCGGTGACAATCCACACGCTAAACTTTCCAAACCAAAATCTCCATGCGTAATTTGCAAGGGAGACCACTACCATCGAGATTTCCCTTGCATTCCATGGATCTTGAGAGAATGGTCTCCCCGTTTGCACCATTCGGTGTCATCAACCTCTAACAGTCAGGTTGACAACACACCATCAACTAGTGAAAACGAAGTCAATAGATAGAAAGGAAAAGTCAGATTTCCATGTAGGTTATGTGAAGGTAATCATACTCTTCACCATTGTCCTTTTCTAGACGAAGCCAAAAGCATTTTGGATAACCATCCTGCTTCACTGCATCGACTTCCACCTGGATACAGGAAACTCTTGCCAAGTCCTTCGCTAGTTGAAAACCTGATTGACATAACTCAATTGTCGATCGAATTGCCTATCATTGAAAGTGAACCTTCTGAGTCCATACCAGACCAAAGTCAATTGGTCGAGATGGTAGTCGACCCAGTCTTGCCTTCAGAAGGCCCACCTTCGGATGATACAATTTCCAAAGAGAATGAGAACGACACTGTTCAAATTATTTTTGTCGATACAGAGTCTAATGAACTTGGGGGAAATCCACCCATTCCTTTACAATAGGAAGAGACCCCCCAGTTCATGAGATTTATCCGACCATTTATCCGGTACCTCCTCTAAGTAGTCTAGTCATTTTCTTTGATTGGAATCAACTAGCAAAACCCCTCCTTCCATCTAATGTGCCATTCTGAATCATAGTAAAAGTTTACAAAATGATCATTTCTTGCACTATCATAGGTGAAGGGGCTTCAGTGAGTATCCTTTCCTCAACTACTTGGAAAGCGCTTGGTTTGCCATCGCTTTTTCCTGAAAAACAAAATTTTTCAGGCTTCAACAAAGGAACCAGTCGACCGTTAGGGATCCTTGCAAAGTTACCGATAACTTTGAGAAAGAAAACTGTTCATTTGAATGTGATGGTAGTTCAAGGGCCTCTAGATTACAATCTACTCCTTGGACGTGACTATATATATAGCATGGAAGCTATTGTTTCCACATTCTTTCAGGTGATGTGTTTTCCACATGAAGGCCAACTGGTATTGCTTGTCGACCAGCTTTCATTTCCTGGTTCAAACATAGCTATGAATCAACCATCATCCCTAAATGGTCTCTTCGCGTCAACAATTTCTCTTCAACCTTCATTCCATCCACCTAATTACCACGAGTAGTTTGGTGAATGTAACGAAGTTTAGGGGGCATGCACCCTGGTCTGCTTCGGTAGGCGAACCCAGAGGAAAAGAGAGATTTTCTTGAAGGTCATAATGATTGGACTGAAGAAACATTCTCGTGTAGGTTATGTGATCAATCTGAAACCAATATTTCCTTGTACGTTATGTGATTGGAAGCTCACACGATTCACCTTCATCTATTTCGATAGACAAAGCCAAGGAAGATTTTTTATCTGTCGACAGAAACAATCCTGCCTAACCACAGAAACTTCCATTTGGTAACCTGGAAACTCTCATTTTCTGAAACACCTGGGGGCATGCAAACCTTTGTATGCAAGTGAAAATGACCTTTGATTTTCTTTTAGTTTGTAGGTTCTCAACCCTTTAACCTCGTAGCTTGGTCATTTCTAACCTACATAAAAAGGCAATGAGTACATGTTATAGTAGTGTTCAAGCTCATTAAAAAATAAATCTACCAAGAGACATTTTCAAACGACTGGTAAAGGGCAATGTTCCTGCAAGGTTCAAGCTCGTTAAAAAATAAACCTGCCACTCAGCATAGTTTCTCCTGGTTCAAGCTCATTAAAAAATGAAACCACCTTTGGTAAATAACTTTTGTGATCGCCTTGCTATCAGCCTTTTCGAACCTTGGTTGTGTTCCTACCGTCACCTCCATTCATTTCGCTGACCATAAACTTCCACTTGATTGTTTACCCTATTGAGGAACAGCTGCAACGAGTGATTCTAATTGCCACCCTCTTCACACTGCCATGTTTTGATAAGTTCCAAACTTACCTGGAAACAATTGCTACTCGAAAATACCACTCGTTCCTAAGAAACGAGTCCCTTTTAAACTCTTTTTAGACTCGTTAAATATAAAAAGATTGTCGACCCATTGGCCTTTCCAACTCATTAAAGTAAGGAGAACGCCATCCCTCCCATATATTTTAATATTTTTGGACCTGAGGGATTATCAAACAAAAAGATCGAGCGCTTGTCTTTTTCAGCTCGTTAAAATGATCGAAAAGTCATCCCTTTTTATACTTTTTCAGACTTAAGGGATTATGCCATGAAAAAGGATTGTTGGGGTTTCCTTTTTGTCCCTTTTCAAACTCTCTAAATAAGAAAAGGACCGAGTTATCTTTGTCATTAAACTCGTTAAAACAATAGCGACAAACTTGTCCACCCAGACAAGAACGAGTCTCACTGACGCTAGGCTCGCTAAAAATAGAGCGACATGTTTGCCTGAAGGGCAAATTATAGACCAAGCATATGTTATCCTCCTCAAGCTTGACAAAAATAAAGAGGTACTGGTTAGCAATGACTGGGGAAAAAGGGAAGAAAACTTGAAGAATTTTATTGGTAGCAGGTCGCTCTTGAACATGACACTTTCACTCCATCACCATGATTGAGTTGGGTTGTGGTTTTCCGTTCACTATCACCATTGGTCCTCTGTACGATCCATGGGGTTAATGCTACCAGTCCATATCAGTGTCACCGACATGTTCAAGAGAAGTCATTCAGAGAATTCACCATCCAGCAAATGCCTCATCCACTGCAATACCTATGCCCTTCATTTTTCATGACCGCCATTCTTGAACCTTATATCATCAGATCGTTTTCACCTCCAGAAAAATCATTTGCTTCGTTTCGCGTCGTAGATGTGGGATACATCAAGGCCCTCCTACGACAGGTCACTTCTTGTCGACATTAGCTCATTATCCAAGAAGTTGACTTAGAAACAACCCTTTCAGTACTTTGAAGCTTGCATGCCTTAGTGGCATGTTTCTCACTTTCGGCGACAGATTTACATCAATGAACTTCGATCGAAAGATTTTGCGTGGTGTTCGACATCGGCTCATATATTCACACCATGTGAATTGTACTGTAGTACCTTGAGGGTCATTATCATTATTGGTGATTCCTCTCACGCCTGTTAACAGCTTACATTATTGGCTGCTAATCAGGCAATGTCTTTCCATGTTCGACTTCAGAACATCTTTTCACATGGATCGACTTGTACATCGAGCAAAGATTGAACAATTTTGAAGACCCCAGATCTAGTTTCATCCATCTAGGCTGCGATATATTCAGGAAAATAAAGACATCAATTATACACAGAAGCTGCACAGATAGTCATCAAAGCCAGGGAAGATGACTCTTTATGTAAAGAATCGCTAGTCTGCAATAGCGGACGATTGTCTGTCCTATGTACATGAAAATGAATTTATAAAGCTGAGCATGGGAAATTCCCGCCTCATCTAGATCATGAAAATAATATGTTGATGATGTATTGTATTGTATCTTATACAGGTCACCTTCCAGTTCAAATACCTCGGATCCTCATGATAAAGCATTTTACCTGACATCAAAATATTTACGACCTCATGCTTTAGGGGGCAACTGTTATAGACATATTTGGGCACTACAACCCCAAACTCATATGTCCATAAACCAAGGGCTCTTTAGTCCCTAAAAGTGTTGTTTCATACCCTAAAGGATCATGGTTAGTTGATTACATCATTTCCTAGAAGTTCCACCTGAAGAGCTACTCAGAACTGGCCAAAACTGGACCATACTGACTGCTCCATGGTAAAGGTGCGATGCATACTGGCTACCACACTAGCCAGGTGTGATGCATACTGAAATGGCCTTCTGTGGGGTGCGATGAGCGAGAATAGACAAATGGTAGAGATAGTTTGCTAAGTGGATGATCATGGAATCTTCTAGAAACTTCTCCTGTGACACTTGCCTCTCTGAATTCGCCCAGGGATGAGTAAGAGATCAATGAAATCTCTAAGTGGAACCAAGAACTATCAGTGGAATGACACTAATAAAAAACCTAGAGCTGACTCACACCCTTGCAAGACATCTATAAATGGATCCCTCATCTGAGAGATCTAGAGGTTGGAATTTTGTAATTTGTAAGGAAGTGTTGTTGGTTTATCTGTGAGAAGAGACATTGTATTGTTGGGTGATCTTGCTTTTCATGAGGTGAAGAGGGCTTCTATGCTGGGAGAATGATGCTGGATCAGAAAGATGGGTTGTAATCCTCTCTTCTACTATTAATAAAATTCTTTGAGTTTTCCTCCATATAATCGTGTATTTGTGAATCTTATTTTTTTATGAATGCAATTGTATGGTCAATGTGTTTATGATTCTGCATTGTTTATGATGTTTTAAATAGAGACGCTTTGATGGTTTTCTGTTACTTTGACTCTACAGGTACTCTTTGAAGCGAGGCAAGTAGGAGAAGAGTGGAAAATTATATCAAGGGAAAGAGAAATCAAGCAAGGATCAAAGCGGAAGATCCAGGTTGGTCCTCTTTTCTCCCCTCTTATCTATTGCACTTAAAGGAAATCTCGAATTGCTTTGATTGCTTGTTTCTAAGATAGCTACCCATCTTAGTGGGACTAGCAGTTAGAATTGACACTAGTTTTCCCTGAAACAGATGGTCAAGGAAAAGGACAAAGAAATCCAAAATTTTCAAAAATAGCTCAAGTTAACAATCTTCAGGCATCTACCAGACAATGAAACTGACTATAAAAAAGAAATGAATTCTAAAAATCAATGGTTAGCCAAACTCGTCAAAAGACAAGGTGAATGGAGGGAAGGAAAGGGTCATAGGCTCTCCAGCGGAGTCGCCATTTTATTGACAAGTTTAATCCTCTCTGTAGACAGAGACGATCCCTCTAGACCAATGAGTGGGTCTAGCAACTAAAGGGACAATCAACTAGACATCTTCCTAGATTATGATTGAAAAATAGAACAAGAGAGAAGGCCTACCTTGCTATGATGCTAATCCGATTTCCTTTGTTGAGATCCTCAAACCGCTTGTGTCATGGCCTTGTTCCTGCTTCTTTCAGTGCTTATGTACTTGCACAAATGACCAAGAGACAACAAAGCATGCCAAAACCAATAGAAAATCCAATAATAATCTATATATCTGATCAAGGAATGCCAAACCAATACATACATGAACATATATATTTTGGGAAGATGAACTAGGAGTTGTATTGTTATTTAAAGAATAAAGGGGAAGCCTACAAACATAGCCTTGATGTTGAAAGGCTCTCCTTGAGTGGTAATCCAAGTCCAAGCCAAGAAACTCTCCAACACTCCTTCTCCAAGTATAATGAATAAGCTCTAAGCACAAGCTCAGCATAGGGGTGAAAATGGACATAGATCAACCATTTGGGAATGGTAGAAGGGAAATTTATAGGTTGGGAGAGAGATTTAGACCTCCTTAAAAGATAGGATTAGGCCCACATCTTAAGGAGGTAGCTCATAAGGATGAGACCAAGATGTTAAATTAGGAGGATTTGACCTCATCTATACGAAACCACCTCCAACCCGTCGCTCTAGAAGCTTATAGATCATGAAGATTCTCATCCTCTTTGGGAAAACTTCCTTTTTAAGACCATCGTGAGTATGAGAGAGAATAGAGCAATGCCATCGCTGGCTTAACAAAGTGCAATAGGTGATCATCGTGGTTTTGAGTTTCATAAGAGCGATGATTCTCATTTTAGGGTTTCATGAGCTATTTCTTCAGGGAAGGCTCCAGATATTTTCCAAGCAAGGTTAAAGGAGGGATCCGAGTTGTATATATTGATGAGTATAATGTATAATGATCATGTTTCGGGCACTTCAAGGCATGTCACAGGGAAGTGCAGGAGGCATGACAAAATATTGTGTAACAGGGAGAGTGGGGGTAAATCATGAGTCAGGGGGGAAATATACCACGTTGGGTAATCCAGGAAACTGTTGTGAGGAGAATGATGGACTGGTCAGGTGGTGAAGTTGTTGTTTCGGGAGCAAGAAGACTAGGTAGTCTAAAACTGAATAAACCCCAGGTGCACCGGCTAGGGTTGTTGGAATCTCCATTGAAATGCTTGTGGAAGAGACTGACATATGTGGGGGAAAGACCAA
The DNA here is from genome assembly GCA_031772625.1 of Pinus tabuliformis. Lineage (NCBI taxonomy): Eukaryota > Viridiplantae > Streptophyta > Pinopsida > Pinales > Pinaceae > Pinus > Pinus tabuliformis. Next base: position 186,678,473 of record CM062807.1, on the reverse strand, counting down.
CCACTTGGGGTCCAAAGCAAAGGGGTCCTCAGAGTAATCAACTATATCCTCATCCATGCTAACCGACAACAAACAGATAACCGCCCTCGATGGTATTAATTATATTCATGTAAACATGCATTAAACAATAGTATACACAAGTACATAGGCATGATATGTGTGTGTGGGGGGGGGCTGGAAGCAAACTACAATATTTAGTTATCAAATAATTTTTTAGTACATGAAAAGAAATTCCTCCCTATATAGTAAATAGATATGCTATAATGACTCATTTGTAGTGGCATTCACCAAACCATGAACAAGAATTCATTGTTCAGGGCGAATCTTATGTAGCATATGTTGAAGTGATTTCAAACCATATTCTATAGGACATAATCTATAGATTTTACATCAATACCGTCCAAAAATATTCAAAATATTTACAAGTCTATATGTAGCTTTTAGGAGCAAGTTTTTTAAGCAATGCACCATACTCACATTGATATTATTCAAGATGTACTTTCAACATCCACCACATTATATGTGTCTTTCTTGTCCCTAGAGGCCCCCATACCAAAGTGAAGGTCTAGTTCTCCCATTGTTTAGCTGACCCAACTCTACTTGTACTAGCAACAATATGCACAATACCCCACTTAATCACTACTAATTGTGGACTATAAAATGTCTTATGATGATGTCAAGCAAAATTTTCTATAAATTCTTTTGGCATTGTTTGAGATTGTTCCTCATACTTGGAAAGTGCTCCAACCAAGGATCTAAACTTATTTTTTGCATTTGATATGTGACAATGAGGATAGATGAGAATTAGGACAACTAAAAAAGAAAATAATATTTTTAATGATTATTCATCTAAAATTATTACATAGATATTAAGAAACCAAAAAAGCATGCACAGCCACATATTACCTTTATGTTATGGAAATGGTTATAAGGACTATCAAGTATTAAAGCTAGCTCTTTAAGGTTTCAATAGAATACAATAATCATTTCCTTTGTTGTGAATCAAATAAAACATTCTCATAATGGTATTACTTCATCTCTTGTTATATATAATTAAAACATTACTTATTAAAATTATTTATGGCAGAAAGCAATTTCATCACGCAAATAACATTTAGTTTACTAATAACAAACAATACATTTAAAAATCATATAGAAATTGTGCATTTAAAAAGGCTACTATTATTGTCTGTATCACTAACATAGAAGTGAACAACAACTCTATCAAGATCATACATACCAATTGGTCAACATTTGCAAACGATAACATCTACTCCACAAGCTAGGTCTCCCTTAGCTTCAAGATCACGTGCATCCTTGAACTAAGCCTCTTAAAGTTGCATATTCAGGGAGAACCTTGATTGAGTTAGACACCAAATCACAACATTTGACTTATAAATATAAAAACAAAGAGAGTAAAACTAATCCTAGACTTGGTGTAGATAATACAAGTATGCCACCCTCTTTGAATTAAAAATCGTATTCATGCATAGGGATAATTGTGATCTAATTACCACATGAAATATTTTTTGAGCACACACCTATATTTGGGGGGGTGGGGGAGAATCAATATAATACATTACTTATTTAAACATTCATGAACGATATGAAAACAAACACATATGAGATATATAAGTCATAGAATATGGAGCACAAGATTTGTGTGGAAACTCTTTTATGAGAAAACCACAAAACTTATTTTTATGATTCTTTGTATGCACCAACCTAATGTTACAAATACTTGTAGGAATAAACATACTATAGAAACCAACCCCAACTGGTACAAACCCTAGTAGACAACAACCTACTCTTATAGATTTTTGTAAACACCAATCTAGTAGAGACACCAATCTGCACTACTGCAAATATTCATAGGCACCAATCTGCTTGAGACACCAATCCCCACCACTAAAAATATTTGTAGGCATCAACCTACTAGAGACACCAATCCCAATGTTAAGTACCAAATTAACAAGAGATAACAATGCCTTTGTTCAAGCGACAACCCTCAATTACATATATTCCTTTGTGCATATAACTTCTTCAAAAGATGATAGCATTCACTCTACCTTCAACAAGGTTGGTTGCTACTTATGCCTTCACCAAGTTTTCTCACTACTTCCACCTTCACCAAATCTACTTGCTACTTTTACCTTCACTAGGTCTGCTTGCTACTTTTACCTTCACCGGGTCTAACCAAAATTTGAATCTCCAAATGAAATTTATGGAAACTCTACCAAAACTTGTTGTTTTAAGCCTATTCACAAGAATGAACTTGTACAATGTGCACACAATGTGCCACCTATCTTATTCTACAAATATGATTCTAAAGTTTTTACTTGAGGTAATTATGTATGTCTCCGATAGATTACTAAAAATTTCATAGCCTGAAAAGTCCCATAAAATAAGTTAATAACAAGAATACCAAGTTAACCTATTTGAAATTGATTTCAATACCATTCAAAAAATCTCACTTCCATAAGGCATATCTTTGAAAGCAAACCGAACCAAAGTCTAAACTTTTTACCACAAGGACCTTGCATTAGGGAAATTTTGAGGTCTGAAATGGGCCTCCTAAGGAATATAATAAAATAATATTATACATAATAAAATACAAGTTATAAGTTTTTGAAAGAAAAGAAAGAAAATTACATTTTTTTATCATATTTTCAACTTAACTCCTTGATTGTTTACTCAAATTTCATATGTGTACACTCGTTGGATGTAGAATTATATTCTATATCCAATGAGTACCCACTCAATGTACTTTTGAGTATATCAACCCCGAGAAAAAATCAAAATATATGAAAAAACATGTTTGAAACATGTTTTTTTTTCATGTATTTTGAAAATTTCTCAATATGGATCTACTTAAAAGTATATAGAGTGGGTATGTTGTAAATATGTTGTCATTGACAGAAAAGGTAAAGGAAAAGGAAATGGCAAAGGTGGAAAAGGAAAAATCAACAAAGGTGGAGAAAGAAAAAGCAACGAAGGTGGCAAAGGCAAATCATGGCCAACAACAATGCTACTTATGCCTTCACCAAGTTTTCTCACTACTTCCACCTTCACCGAATCTACTTGCTACTTTTACCTTCACTAGGTCTGCTTGCTACTTTTACCTTCACCGGGTCTAACCAAAATTTGAATCTCCAAATGAAATTTATGGAAACTCTACCAAAACTTGTTGTTTTAAGCCTATTCACAAGAATGAACTTGTACAATGTGCACACAATGTGCCACCTATCTTATTCTACAAATATGATTCTAAAGTTTTTACTTGAGGTAATTATGTATGTCTCCGATAGATTACTAAAAATTTCATAGCCTGAAAAGTCCCATAAAATAAGTTAATAACAAGAATACCAAGTTAACCTATTTGAAATTGATTTCAATACCATTCAAAAAATCTCACTTCCATAAGGCATATCTTTGAAAGCAAACCAAACCAAACTCTAAATTTTTTACCACAAGGACCTTGCATTAGGGAAATTTTGAGGTCTGAAATGGGCCTCCTAAGGAATATAATAAAATAATATTATACATAATAAAATACAAGTTATAAGTTTTTGAAAGAAAAGAAAGAAAATTACATTTTTTTATCATATTTTCAACTTAACTCCTTGATTGTTTACTCAAATTTCATATGTGTACACTCGTTGGATGTAGAATTATATTCTATATCCAATGAGTACCCACTCAATGTACTTTTGAGTATATCAACCCCGAAAAAAAAATCAAAATATATGAAAAAACATGTTTGAAACATGTTTTTTTTCATGTATTTTGAAAATTTCTCAATATGGATCTACTTAAAAGTATATAGAGTGGGTATGTTGTAAATATGTTGTCATTGACAGAAAAGGTAAAGGAAAAGCAAATGGCAAAGGTGGAAAAGGAAAAATCAACAAAGGTGGAGAAAGAAAAAGCAACAAAGGTGGAAAAGGCAAATCGTGGCCAACAACAATGCATTGATGACAATGTTGTTAAAAATTGGCAAAGAATGGCATAAGGTGATTCAAAGAGGAGCAGAAGATTGGTGAAGTAATTATAAAAGGTGCAAATACTTTAGAGATATTTCTAGAGTAGCAGTTCATCTTATATATAGATGAAATCCACCTTGATGGATAGAGCTGTCGACAAGATTTTCATTGGTATGTGGAAGTTTGAAAATGGCCTACTATATAGTGAAATATAGACAGTCAAAGTTGTAGACCCTAAAAGTCAACATTTATATAGCTAAGTAGGTTGGAAAACTTTTTGGCATTAGCCATGTTTGGTAAAGCAGCCAAACCCAAGTGTGAGTAACTCTTTAAACCCCATACTTTTCAAAAATATTTAAACACGAGGTTTAAACAAAGTATTTGAATATCTATGTTATTTGTGGATATCATAGGGGTCTGTAGCACCTGAGGAAGGTCAATTTGTTTTGTTTTTGGTCTTGGTTTGTCGATTTCACTTCCTAAGGTGATTTAGGAGGTTGAATCATATCATAGTAACTCCTTGTCACATATTTACCCCGGTGGATCGATAAGCTTGGGTAAATGTGGGAGGAGGGTGTTACACTCTTGGCATCCTTGAATGCAAACACTAACCATTACAAACCATTAGAACCATAATAATAAAAAATGATGAAGTGGATATCCACCCAAATTCCAAATATTTAGAGGGTTCCTTCACCTACAACTGACATATTTCTATTGGCCATTGATGCTTGTTCGATCTGAAGTTGGTATTCTCTTTCCTTGTTGACACCCTATTTGAAGGTTCCAAATTCCTCTACCCATAATGTTTGTGCTCATTGTGGTTTTTCTCTTATGGAGAATATTTTGGATTTGTCCTACTCTTATGGAACAACTACATTTTTTCATAAACTTCCTATCTCCATAAAGGATCAAATTTCATCAAGAAGATCACTTGGATTTTGAAGTTGAGTCTCTCATTTCAAGGCCCTAATTAAAATAAATCCAAATTATCCACCATCCATTTTCTAATTAGGAAATTTATGCCACAAGCATGGAAAAATTTTAAACTTGTGAAACTTGGAACTCTTAGGGATGAGTTTCTCATCTAATAGGAAAAATATAATCCATTTTCCTAACATGACATGCACACATATATCATGTGTTTGTACTTGTGTATTCTATTGTTTACATTGCAATAGATTTAATACCATCTATTTCACATATATGACATTTTTATTTAATATTTAAACATATAATTTTAGAAAGTTGTTTCATTGAAATTGGATAAACCTCAGTATTATACAGTGAAATTACACAAATTCATGGCATTTAATAAATTATTCACATCATATAAATTAATATTAAAAATAATAATAATAATAAAAAAATGAATTTGAAACCATTAAAAAAAACAAATATGAACTAGCAAATATACTACATATTGATAATAATTAAAAACTCATTAAATTAGTAAATATGCTATAAATTGAAGGCAATTAATGACTCATTAAACTTGAAAATACAGTACAAATTGATGGCAATTAATTACTCACTAAATTAGTAAATATATTACCAAATAATGAATCAAATCAACCAATTAATAACTAATAGAAATAAAACTAAAATTTAGTCATGTTGTAAGGTATTGATCATGTTACCATTAGTTTCCTCCCTAAACACAATAACTCATCTACAAGGTTTAGTTTTTTTTGTAATAACAAATGGAGTTGTCTTTAATGCGACTTTTTTGGCTTTCCGGTGCCGGAATCCGACAGAAAAAATTGAGGTGAAATATTGATTTGTGTTACTTAAACTAGTTTTTTAATTGTATATATGGATTGAGCACCTTGAAAAACCCTAGGGCACTTGGATTGTGCAGGGGTTACCCATCAAACTTGTGATTTCAATAAATTTTTGCCAGATTTCAGAGAAATTTGACCGGAAAAGCTTCCAAAAAGTCGCATTAAAGAGAACTCGATAACAAATAAGTGAATTTGTACTTGTGGCAGACCATTGAATATCTATCTTTTGTCAATCATGACTATGTAATTATGTAAATTAAACAATATAACATCTTGTAAGGAAATTTTGGGTAAAATTGTATTCACCAATATTAACTTTTAGTCAAAGTTCTTCATCAGGGTAGCTAATCTTTGGGATATGGGTGTATTTGAGAAAACAACTTAAAGGGATTGTAGAATCTAAAAGAAATCTTATGATTAAATCCTTAAAATGACATTTAAAATTTGAGAACTATCAAAATTACTTTAAAATTGCATCAACTGATATCTTCCATATTTCATCAATAAATAAGCATTTGAAAATTGGATATTCTTTTGTTGCATTGGTTTCATGATGATATAGGGGAAAATAATAATTTGCATTGACTCTAATGGTAATATATGACAAATATATTATGTTTAATTCATTTTGATAATAATTTAATTTAAAATGATTGGATCACAAATATTGATTTCAATAATAATACAACCACTCATTAAATACAAGCTCTAATCCCTTTACAATATATCCTACTGTCATAATTCATTGAACATTTGAACAAAATGGTATCCGTCAATTAATTTTAGCAATGCTAATTAGTTGCATTAATTTAAGTGATAATGCATTTCAAAATGATTAGTTATCCCCATGGAGATTAACTAAACCATGTAAAATATATTGTGGTAATTTAAGGGATTATATAGTAAAAGTTGTTACCAATAATGCAACAATTCAACCACAAGATAAAATATAGAATATACATGCATACATATATGGAAGAAAAGAAAATAGAGAGTAATTATGGAGCCAATAACAAGTATTCTTTATTAATATAGGCATGGTCTAACTAATATACAAAATGACCTGTTTCCAAGAATTGGAAATACAATTTTAGGTGAGATTCTAATTTCTTTTTGTTTAAAATGTGTTTTTTAATGCATAAATGGATTCAACACCCTAAAAAACCACATATTCTTATTTTGTTTAAAATGTGTTTTTGAATGCATAAATGGATTCAAAACCCTCAAAAAACCACAATGCACTTGAACTTTGTCAATCAAACAACTTAAATATATGATTAGCCAATCAAATAGCTTAAATATATGATTCTTAAAAATATCTACCAGATTTTGACAAAATTAAAGGGAAAAAATGATTAGAAAAATGGTCATTTTATCTATTAGTTAGGTTACACTATTAATATATGGTCAACAATAAAAAAAATCTTTTACATTTTAGATCCGTGTCTATTTATACATTACATAAATGAAGGTAGTTGTGACTTGTAACTTCTTGTTGGTTGACCTGAACAATCAATTGAGCAACTAAACTACCTCATTGACAAAATCTTTGGTTGAGTTACTCTATGACATTGAACCTTAGCTACTTAATCTAGTCAACTAGTCTCTATGAGGCCCTTCCCACATACATTGAACTTAATAATTACATTATCATCATCTTATTCTATTGGTTATTCCCAAGCCCTTAAACATTGTAAATGTTTATTACATTGAGAATTGCCAATATGAAAATGTTAATGTACAAGGAAGTGTAACTATAAAATACCAAGAATCAAGGAATTTGAGATTTATGACTATAGCATTATTAATTGCAAAATACCAAGAATTAAGAAATTTGGGATTTATGACTATAGCATTATTAATTGCAAGCATGAAATCCTAGAAGCTTTGGGATGTGAAATTATCAATTCCAATGAAAATTTAATAGATTCCAAATTCTATTAAGAATTTGAAAGATTCTATAGCATTTATTTTGGTGATGTTGGAAAGAAAAATAATAAAGTTTTATTGATTGCAACAATGAAATGAAAAATTAACATGCATATATTTGAAAGCCAAAATGATATAGAACATAGTGGAAATTAACTCGACAAATATTATGGAAAATGATATTAAATTACATCTCAAAATGTTGTAAAAATATTCATAACTAAAATATATTTATACAACTAGAAAAAATGAAAATTAAATGTGAATTTTATTACTTTAGATTCAAACCTAGGGGACAAAGATCTTAGAACCTTTTCAACCACAACAACCTCTTTTATTTCTTCACCCAAATTTTTCATACAATTAACAATCTCATCTACACAAAGGAAATAGTTAGCCACACTTTCATCATTGTGCATTCTGAGATTTTCATACTGAATTCTGAGGGTTTGAAGTTTTGCTCGTTTTACCTATTCATCTCCTTCATAGCTCAGAACAATCTTGTCCCATATTTCTTTTGTGGATTTATACTGCATAACCTTCACGAATTCTGATTGAGATAGACATCCTAATAGAGTATTGACAGCCTTTGCATTTGTTTCATATTTCTTCTTCTCAGTCGGATCTATAAGAGTTGCTCATGGAAAAGTGTACCCTGTATCTATGATATCCCAGACTTTTGTACCAAGAGATGCAGATAGGCTGTGACTCTTACCTTCCAATAGACGAAGTTGGTCCCATCAAAAATTGGTGGCCTGATTGATGCTTCTCTCTCGTAGTTGCTCATGATGATGGATCTTCCTTTAAGCGATTAAGCTTCTTCAGAAGGACCTGCTCTGATACCAATTGTTGGAAATAATACTGAGAGGGGGGGTGAATCAGTATTATCAAGTCAAATATTCCCTTTTTCAAATGCCGATAATATATGCTACTTTAGTTAATTAAATCTGCGTATATACGCAACTATGTAGAAGGAAACCCGCATATACAATGCAAACTTATAATTTATTTTATCTTTCAGATGTTGATTGTTAATCTATGTACCAGAATTAAATAACCAGTAACCAGAGACAATAAAACAGAGCAGAAGACAATCACACACAAGAACACAAGATATAAGGTGGAAACCCAATGTGGGTGAAAACCACCTGCTGCAATTCGTCTCTATCTTCTTTTAATTAGAAACTTCTTTTTACAATGTACTGGTGCAGTCCTTTACCAGTACGCAGGCTGCAACCTGCAGAGAGCTACAACCCTCTCTCGTTCTCCAGCTTCTCTTGGAAGGAAGCTACAACCCCCTTAGCTCTTGCACTAGCCAAGATACTAGTACGTAGGTGCTGGCCTAGAGAAGGCTACAACCTTCTCTTTCTTCCAGGGACCACATTTCATAAATTTTCAGACTCGATCCATGAACATCAATCAATCATCAAGAATTTCTGCATCAAACAATCTCCTTTTCACCAATTAGAACTGAATCAAGTAGATACTTCTCTGACAGCTGTACCCAAAAACACAGTAACAGTAACAACACACCAAATTCTGAACCCAGACCACTGCAGCAATAAACAGAAGCAGCTAGATCACAACTCAAAAGATATGCACTACTTCAATAACCTGAAACCTGCGTGCATACGCTTATGAGTGTGGACCAACCTGCGTATACGTTGTTTGTATTCACTGAACCAGTGTGTATACACGCCTTCGCTTCACTGAACCTGCATACAGATCTATAAAGGATAATTCACTCTTTCAAATATTCAGACAGTAATTAACCCTGATTATCAGATTTATAGATCAAGCCTGCGCCACATATAATAGATCAAAATCATACAAAGATACTGTCATTCAAGCCTTAAGATTATGACCCATCAATAGAACTTATCCTTCTCTTTGCGCTAAGGTTCCTCCTTCATTCAGATCCAGATCTGCACCATAACCCCAATCACCAATATTTCAGATCTAGTTCTTATTAGATATTCAATTAATTCAGATGATACTTTTCCAAATGATCTCCTTCCTCTTTTATAGTCTTAGGCCTTTCACAATACCACGGTCCAAAACCATAATAACGCAACACCATGGACTCAAAACTTGGGATCAACACTTCTGACGAGATACCATGGTCCAAAACCATAGGTTCAAATATCAAGGACTAACCATCACGGACCAAAGGTAAGTTCTCCAACATATACATGCTTTTCCTTGCGTGAAAATGCGTGTATACGCATACGCACCTTTTTAACATCTAACCCACGTGTATACGTGTCTTCGTTTAGATGAACCTGCGTATATGTCTTTTCCTTCATTCTGAAACCCTAAACTGAGATCTGTTACCAAAGAGAGTTGCCATCAAGGACAACACCTGTGCCATAGCTCCAAACCTGTGCCATAATGCCAACATCTAGACCAATGAGTGGGTCTAGCAACTGAAGGGACAATCAACTAGACATCTTCCTAGATTATGATTGAAAAATAGAACAAGAGAGAAGGCCTACCTTGCTATGATGCTAATCCGATTTCCTTTGTTGAGATCCTCAAACCGCTTGTGTCATGGCCTTGTTCCTGCTTCTTTCAGTGCTTATGTACTTGCACAAATGACCAAGAGACAACAAAGCATGCCAAAACCAATAGAAATTCCAATAATAATCTATATATCTGATCAAGGAATGCCAAACCAATACATACATGAACATATATATTTTGCGAAGATGAACTAGCAGTTGTATTATTATTTAAAGAATAAAGGGGAAGCTTACAACCATAGCCTTGATGTTGAAAGGCTCTCCTTGAGTGGTAATCCAAGTCCAAGCCAAGAAACTCTCCAACACTCCTTCTCCAAGTCTAATGAATAACCTCTAAGCACAAGCTCAGCATAGGGGTGCAAATGGACATAGATCAACCATTTGGGAATGGTAGAGGGGAAATTTATAGGTTGGGAGAGAGATTTAGACCTCGTTAAAAGATAGGATTAGGCCCACACATTAAGGAGGTAGCTCATAAGGATGAGACAAAAATGTCAAATTAGGAGGATTCGACCTCATCTATACGAAACCACCTCCAACTCGTCGCTCTACAAGCTTATAGATCATGAAGCTTCTCATCCTCTTTGGGAAAACTTTCTTTTTAAGACCATCGTGAGTATGAGAGAGAATAGATAAATGCCATCGTTGGCTTAACAAAGTGCAACAGGTGATCATTGCGGTTTTGAGTTTCATAAGAGCGATGATTCTCATTTTAGGGTTTCATGAGCTATTTCTTCAAGGAAGGCTCTAGATATTTTCCAAGCAAGGTTAAAGGAGGGATCCGAGTTGTATATATTGATGAGTATACTGTATAATGATCATGTTTCGGGCACTTCAGGGTATGTCACAGGGAAGTGCAGGAGGCATGACAAAATATTGTGTAACAGGGAGAGCAGGGGTAAATCAGGAGTCAGGGGGGAAATATACCACGTCGGGTAATCCAGGAAACTGTTGTGAGGAGGATGATGGACTAGTTAGGTGGTGAAGTTGTTGTTCCGGGAGCAAGAATACCATGTAGTCTAGAACCGAATAAACCCTAGGTGCACCATCTAGGGTTGTTGGAATCTCCAGTGAAATGGTTGTGGAAGAGACTGGCATATGTGGGGGAAAGACCGACCAGTTGGGGTCCAAAGCAAAGGGGTCCTCGGAGTAATCAACTATATCCTCGTCCATGCTAACCGAAAAAAAACAGATAACCGCCCTCGATGGTATTAATTATATTCATGTAAACATGCATTAAACAATAGTATACACAAGTACATACACATGATATGTGTGTGTGTGGGGGGGTTGGAAGCCAACTACAATATTTAGTTATCAAATAATTTTTTAGTACATGAAAAGATATTCCTCCCTATAGAGTAAATGGATATGCTATAATGACTCATTTGTAGTGGCATTCACCAAACGATGAACAAGAATTCATTGTTCAGGGTGAATCTTATGTAGCATATGTTGAAGCAATTTCAAACCATATTCTATAGGACATAGTCTATAGTTTTTACATCAATACCCTCCAAAACTATTCAAAATATTTACAAGTCTATATGTAGCTTTTAGGAGCAAGTTTTTTAAGCAATGCACCATATTCACATTGATATTATTCAAGATGAAGTACTTTCAACATCCACCACATTATATGTGTCTTTCTTGTTGCTAGAGGCCCCCATACCAAAGTGAAGGTCTAGTTCTCCCATTGTTTAGCTGACCCAACTCTACTTGTACTAGCAACAATATGCACAATACCCCACTTAATCACTACTAATTGTGGACTATAAAATGTCTTATGATGATGTCAAGAAAAATTTTCTATAAATTCTTTTGGCATTGTTTGAGATTGTTCCTCATACTTGGAAAGTGCTCCAACCAAGGATCTAAACTTATTTTTTGCATTTGAAATGTGACAATGAGGATAGATGAGAATTAGGACAACTAAAAAAGAAAATAATATTTTTAATGATTATTCATCTAAAATTATTACACAGATATTAAGACACCAAAAAAGCATGCACAGCCACATATTCCCTTTATGTTATGGAAATGGCTATAAGGACTATCAAGTAGTAAAGCTAGCTCTTTAAGGTTTCAATAGAATACAATAATCATTTCCTTTGTTGTGAATCAAATAAAACATTCTCATAATGGTATTACTTCATCTCTTGTTATATATAATGAAAACATTACTTACTAAAATTATTTATGGCAGAAAGAAATTTCATCAAGCAAATAAAATTTAGTTTACTAATAACAAACAATACATTTAAAAATCATATAGAAATTGTGCATTTAAAAAGACTACTATTATTGTTTGTATCACTAACATAGAAGTGAACAACAACTCTATCAAGATCATACGTACCAATTGGTCAACATTTACAAACGATAACATCTACTCCACAAGCTAGGTCTCCCTTAGCTTCAAGATCACGTGCATCCTTGAACTAAGCCTCTTAAAGTTGCATATTCAGGGAGAACCTTGATCGAGTTAGAAACCAAATCACAACATTTGACTTATAAATAGAAAAACAAAGAGAGTAAAACTAATCCTGGACTTGGTGTAGATAATACAAGTATGCCACCCTCCTTGAATTAAAAATTGTATTCATGCATAGGGATAATTGTGATCTAATTACCACATGAAAAATTTGTTTAGCACAAACCTATATTTGGGGAGGGGGGGTGAATCAATATAATACATTACTTACTTATTTAAACATTCATGAACCATATGAAAACAATCACATATGAGATATATTAGTCATAGAACATGGAGCACAATATTTGTGTGGAAACTCTTTTAAGAGAAAACCACAAAACTTATTTTTATGATTCTTTGTATGCACCAACCTACTGTTACAAATACTTGTAGGAATAAACATACTATAGAAACCAACCCCAACTGGTACAAACCCTGGTAGACAACAACCTGCTCTTATAGACTTTTGTAAACACCAATCTAGTAGAGACACCAATCTGCACTACTGCAAATATTCATAGGCACCAATCTGCTTGAGACACCAATCCCCACCACTAAAAATATTTGTAGGCATCAACCTACTAGAGACACCAATCCCAATGTTAAGTACCAACTTAACAAGAGATAACAATGCCTTTGTTCAAGCGAAAACCCTCAATTACATCTATTCCTTTGTGCATATAACTTCTTCAAAAGATGATAGCATTCACTCTACCTTCAACAAGGTTGGTTGCTACTTATGCCTTCACCAAGTTTTCTCACTACTTCCACCTTCACCGAATCTACTTGCTACTTTTACCTTCACTAGGTCTGCTTGCTACTTTTACCTTCACCAGGTCTAACCAAAATTTGAATCTCCAAAATGAAATTTATGGAAACTCTACCAAAACTTGTTGTTTTAAGCCTATTCACAAGAATGAACTTGTACAATGTGCACACAATGTGCCACCTATCTTATTCTACAAATATGATTCTAAAGTTTTTACTTGAGGTAATTATGTATGTCTCCGATAGATTACTAAAAATTTCATAGCCGGAAAAGTCCCAAAAAATAAGTTAATAACAAGAATACCAAGTTAACCTATTTGAAATTGATTTCAATACCATTCAAAAAATCTCACTTCCATAAGGCATATCTTTGAAAGCAAACCGAACCAAAGTATAATTTTTTTACCACAAGGACCTTGCATTAGGGAAATTTTGAGGTTTGAAATGGGCCTCCTAAGGAATATAATAAAATAATATTATACATAATAAAATACAAGTTATAAGTTTTTGAAAGAAAAGAAAGAAAATTACATTTTTTTATCATATTTTCAGCTTAACTCCTTGATTGTTTACTCAAATTTCATATGTGTACACTCGTTGGATGTAGAATTATATTCTATATCTAATGAGTACCCACTCAACGTAATTTTGAGTATATCAACCCTGAGAAAAAATCAAAATATATGAAAAAACATGTTTGAAACATGTTTTTTTTTCATGTATTTTGAAAAGTTCTTAATGTGGATCTACTTAAAAGTATGTAGAGTGGGTATGTTGTAAATATGTTGTCATTGACAGAAAAGGTAAAGGAAAAGGAAATGGAAAAGGTGGAAAATGAAAAATCAACAGAGGTGGAGAAAGAAAAAGCAACAAAGGTGGCAAAGGCAAATCATGGCCAACAACAATGCATTGATGACAATGTTGTCAACAATTGGCAAAGAATGGCATAAGGTGATTCAAAGAGGAGTAGAAGATTGGTGAAGTAATTATAAAAGGTGCAAATACTTTAGAGATGTTTCTAGAGTAGCAGTTCATCTTATATATAGATGAAATCCACCTTGATCGATAGATCTCTCGACAAGCTTTTCATTGGTATGTGGAAGTCTGAAAATGGCCTACTATATAGTGAAATATAGACTGTCAAAGTTGTAGACCCTAAAAGTCAACATTTATATAGCTAAGTAGGTTGGAAAACCTTTTTGCATTAGCCAAGTTTGGTAAAGCGGCCAAACCCAAGTGTGAGTAACTCTTTAAACCCCATACCTTTCAAAAATATTTAAACACGAGGTTTAAACAAACTATTTGAATATCTATGTTATTTGTGGATATCCTAGGGGTCTGTAGCACCTGAGGAAGGTCAATTTGTTTTGTTTTTGGTTTTGGTTTGTCGATTTCACTTCCTAAGGTGATTTAGGAGGTCAAATCATATCATAGTAACTCCTTGTCACATATTTACCCTGGTGGATCGATAAGCTTGGGTAAATATGGGAGGAGGGTGTTACACTCTTGGCATCCTTGAATGCAAACACTAACCATTACAAACCATTAGAACCATAATAATAAAAAATGATGAAGTGGATATCCACCCAAATTCCAAATATTTAGAGGGTTCCTTCACTTACAACTGACATATTTCTATTGGCCATTGATGCTTGTTCGATCTGAAGTTGGTATTCTCTTTCCTTGTTGACACCCTATTTGAAGGTTCCAAATTCCTCTACCCATAATGTTTGTGCTCATTGTGGTTTTTCTCTTATGGAGAATCTTTTGGATTTGTCCTACTCTTATGGAACAACTACATTTTTCATAAACTTCCTATCTCCATAAAGGATCAAATTTCATCAAGAAGATCACTTGGATTTTGAAGTTGAGTCTCTCATTTCAAGGCCCTAATTAAAATAAATCTAAATTATCCACCATCCATATTCTAATTAGGAAATTTATGCCACAAGCATGGAAAAATTTTAAACTTGTGAAACTTGGAACTCTTAGGGATGAGTTTCTCATCTAATAGGAAAAATATAATCCATTTTCCTAACATCACATGCACACATATATCATGTGTTTGTACTTGTGTATTCTATTGTTTACATTGCAATAGGTTTAATACCATCTATTTCACATATATGACATTTTTATTTAATATTTAAACATATAATTTTAGAAAGTTGTTTCATTGAAATTGGATAAACCTCAGTATTATACAGTGAAATTACACAAATTCATGGCATTTAATAAATTATTCACATCATATAAATTAATATTAAAAATAATAATAAAAAAAAAAAAAAATGAATTTGAAACCATTAAAAAAAACAAATATGAACTAGCAAATATACTACATATTGATAATAATTAAAAACTCATTAAATTAGTAAATATGTTATAAATTGCAGGCAATTAATGACTCATTAAACTTGAAAATACAGTACAAATTGATGGCAATTAATTACTCACTAAATTAGTAAATATATTACCAAATAATGAATCAAATCAACCAATTAATAACTAATAGAAATAAAACTAAAATTTAGTCATGTTGTAAGGTATTGATCATGTTACCATTAGTCTCCTCCCTAAACACAATAACTCATCTACAAGGTTTAGTTTTTTTTGTAATAACAAATGGAGTTGTCTTTAATGCAACTTTTTGGACTTTCCGGTGCCGGAATCCGACAGAAAAAATTGAGGTGAAATATTGATTTGTGTTACTTAAACTAGTTTTTTAATTGTATATATGGATTGAGCACCTTGAAAAACCCTAGGGCACTTGGATTGTGCAAGGGTTACCCATCAAACTTGTGATTTCAATAAATTTCTGCCAGATTTCAGAGAAATTAGACCGGAAAAACCCACCAGAAAAGCTTCCAAAAAGTCGCATTAAAGAGAACTCGATAACAAATAAGTGAATTTGTACTTGTGACAGACCATTGAATATCTATCTTTTGTCAATCATGACTATGTAATTATGTAAATTAAACAATATAACATCTTGTAAGGAATTTTTGGGTAAAATTGTATTCACCAATATTAACTTTTAGTCCAAGTTCTTTATCAGGGTAGCTAATCTTTGGGATATGGGTGTATTTGAGAAAACAACTTAGAGGGATTGTAGAATCTAAAAGAAATCTTATGATTAAATCCTTAAAATGACATTTAAAATTTGAGAACTATAAAAAATACTCTAAAATTACATCAACTGATATCTTTCATATTTCGTCAATAAATAAGCATCTAAAAATTGGATATTCTTTTGTTGCATTGGTTTCATGATGATATAGGGGAAAATAATAATTTGCATTCACTCTCATGGCAATATATGACAAATATATTATGTTTAATTCATTTTGATAGTAATTTAATTTAAAATGATTGGATCACAAATATTGATTTCAATAATAATACAACCACTCATTAAATACAAGCTCTAATCCCTTTACAATATATCCTACTGTCATCATTCATTGAACATTTGAAGAAAATGGTATCCGTCAATTAATTTTAGCAATGCTAATTAGTTGCATTAATTTAAGCCATAATGCATTTCAAAATGATTAGTTATCCCCATGGAGATTAACTAAACCATGTAAAATATATTGTGGTAATTTAAGGGATTATATAGTAAAAGTTGTTACCAATAATACAACAATTCAACCACAAGAGAAAATATAGAATATACATGCATACCTATACGGAAGAAAAGAAAATAGAGAGTAATTATGGAGCCAACAACAAGTATTTTTTATTAATATAGGCATGGTCTAACTAATATACAAAATGCCCTGTTTCCAAGAATTGGAAATACAATTTTAGGTGAGATTCTAATTTCTTTTTGTTTAAAATGTGTTTTTTAATGCATAAATGGATTCAACACACTAAAAAACCACATATTCTTATATTGTTTAAAATGTGTTTTTGAATGCATAAATGAATTCAAAACCCTCAAAAAACCACAATGCACTTGAACTTTGCCAATCAAACAACTTAAATATATGATTAACCAATCAAATAGCTTAAATATATGATTCTTAAAAATATCTACCTAATTTTGACGAAATTAAAGGGAAAAAATGATTAGAAAAATGGTCATTTTATCTATTAGTTAGGTTACACTATCAATAAAAAAAATCTTTTACATTTTAGATCTGTGTCTATTTATACATTACATAAATGAAGGTAGTTATGACTTGTAACTTCGTGTTGGTTGACCTGAACAGTCAATTGAGCAACTAAACTACCTCATGGACAAAATTTTTGGTTGAGTTACTCTATGACATTGAACCTTAGCTACTTAATCTAGTCAACTAGTCTCTATGAAACCCTTCCCACATACATTGAACTTAATAATTACATTATCATCATCTTATTCTATTGGTTATTCCCAAGCCCTTAAACATTGTAAATGTTATTACATTGAGAATTGCCAATATGAAAATGTTAATGTAGAAGGAAGTGTAACTATAAAATACCAAGAATCAAGGAATTTGAGGTTTATGACTATAGCATTATTAATTGCAAAATACCAAGAATTAAGAAATTTGGGATTTATGACTATAGCATTATCAATTGCAAGCATGAAATCCTAGAAGCTTTGGGATGTGAAATTATCAATTCCAATGAAAAATTAATAGATTCCAAATTCTATTAAGAATTTGAAAGATTCTATAGCATTTATTTTGGTGATGTTGGAAAGAAAAATAATAAAGCTTTATTGATTGCAACAATGAAATGACAAATTAACATGCATATATTTGAAAGCCAAAATGATATAGAACATAGTGGAAATTAACTCGACAAATATTATGGAAAATGATATTAAATTACATCTCAAAATGTTGTAAAAATATTCATAACTAAAATATATTTATACAACTAGAAAAAATGAAAATTAAATGTGAATTTTATTACCTTACATTTATGAAGAGAATGAAATTAAAAGGTATACAATAACATGTGACTCCTATTAAAAATAATATAATAAAAACATATAATATAAAAATAAGACACTATGATATAAAAAAAATCTCTCATGTGATTTTTACTGAAAAACTTTGTTTAATTCATTGTGGATCACGAAATATAATAAATGCATTTTTCAAAAAATAATCGTAACTTAATTAGTTGAATAGAAATCATTTAATTTATTCCAAATCATCCCTTCTCGTACACCATTTTATAGTTTAATATTTACATGTAATAAATGCATTTTTCAAAAAATAATCCTAACTTAATTAGTCGGATGGAAATCATTTAATTTATTCCAAATCATCCCTCCTCGTAGGCTTCCGTGAGTGATACTAGGAGCTAATATTCCCAACGCATCCAGCTTTGGTCATTTTTAAAATTACACTCTAAAAATGTTGCTTAAAATATACATTTATTTTTAAATTTATAGAGAAAAAGTTTAGATTTAAATTTCAATTGCAAAGGGTCAAAAATTTCACAAATGACACCCTGGGCAACGTCCATAAAAGCTTTTCAAAGGAGTTGTCTATAATGCGACTTTTTGAGATTCCGGTGACGGAATCCGGCGGAAGAAATTGAGATGAAATCATGATTTGTTGCAGTTAAAATGGTTTTTTAACTGCATATTCAGATTCAGCACCCTGAAAAACCCCTGGGACGCTTTCATTGTACAGAAATTAGTTATCAAACTTCGATTTCAATAAATTACTGCCGGATTTTCACCGGAAAAAATAGTCGGAAAAACTTTCAAAAAGTCGCGTTAAAGAATACGGCCTTTTCAAATACAAAAATTATAACGAGATAAAGAGGAAAACAGTACGAGATAAATTATAAGGGATGCACAGCCGTATTTTGTTGTAACAGGAAGCTCAAATATTTATCAATTCTGAAAGCAAAAATATGCAAGAATCATACTCGAGCACGGAACGGATAACGAAATTCTACAAATTTTACCAAACATTTTGAACTCTGCATACACAACCAAGGAATTTTAATTCTACAAATTTTACCAAACATTTTGAACTCTGCATACACAACCAAGGAATTTTACCAAAGATTACGACCTTTATTTTTATTTAAATGTTTTCACTCAATGATGGCTACAAAATTAGGGTCTTTTTATTTATTTTTATTGAGAGGAAATTTTATTCAAAATTTAAATATCGATGAGTATTGGTTAATGGAAAATTAGATTTAAAAATAAAACTATAAATATTAATATCATTTAAAAATTTATTTGTTATTAATATTGTGATTTTTATCGATTATTATTTTAGAAATTTTATTTAAACAATTTTTTTTTTTTTACACAAATATTTTAAAATTTTATTAAAAAGTATCACTTTATAAAGGTAATATTATTTTTTCATAATTTTTTTTAGTACTTTAAAAATAATTGTTTTTTTAAGATGTATTTTACATTTTTTTTTGTCTGAAAAAGATTTGTAATTCCTTTAGTTGCTGAATTTTGAGTTCACATATGTCTTTTTTAAAATAACAATGAAATAGTTCTTAAATAAAAAACAATGTCAAATATTATTAAAAACCAAAATGAATATACTTATTTGATTAGTTTTAATTAAAAGCCTTGTAAAATATCAATTATCCCACTTTCATTATGTTCATTGCATTTGTTGTTAGAAACAAAATTGACTATATCTATTTTGTTAGTTTTAATTAAAAGCATTATAAAATATCAATAATCATGTTGTTGGCTCAAGTTGTAATTAATAACATTACAACCTAGAAGATATAAAAGAATCTACTCACTCTCAACCATAAATAAAATATTTATATATTAATGTGGAATAATATAATTTGTATCAACTTTTAAAGGTGATTATATATATATATATATATATATATATATATATATATATAGATATATATATATATATATATATATATATATATATATATATATATTTCTTATATTTTTTAAAACTATTTCAATATAGGTAAAATATCCATATTAACTCATTTATTTCAATATCTAATTCAATTTTATTTTATTTTGTAAATTTGTGCATAGAATTTCATTAATCAAAAGGAGTTTACAATACCCCCCCTGAAGGCGGGGTTTTTATAGAGTGACCAAAACCAAACAAACAAAAACAAAAGTATCACCCAACTTGGGGCTAGTTTTCATATTTACTTTTTGGTTACTTTCACCCACCCATTGGGCGAAGGAGTAACCACAACTTGTTGAAGGATTTCCTGACAATTGTTATTGTATTCGTATCAGATTTTGAGGAAACTGATTTGCGGGCTCGCTTTACCGCTCCCAACAAAATAGTAGTGATGTCTATTTCTTTGCACAGTGTTAAACTTTTATTCTCCTTACTCTCCTCCTAGTCCTCATTCGAAGAGAGCATTTCATTATTTGATTGATTGTCCTCCTAATCTGAAGATGATGAGTCCCTGTCCTCCATAAGGGGCAGGTTACATGGCTTCCAAGCCTTAGATTTAGTCTTTTGTTTTACTGCTTTTGAGCATAAGAGTTCTGTAGGCGTCTTGTTTGATGGCAGAGGCGACACCGAAAATTGATGTTCTCATAGTCCAGGAGCTGGATCTAGTGGAAATCACATATTTTCAGGTTGATTTTATCAGGAAAGCCTTTACCAATGTCTAGTTCTACATAGATCCTACTGTAAGTATAATTTCCACCCTGGCCTTGCGTAAGATATGTGGCTAGGAAGTGACCCAGGGTGTTTTCGTTGCTTGTAATCACTGAATCATGACATGGATGCACGGGCAAGTGTGGAATTCGGACCTACATGGGGAGCTTGTTGATTACTTTCATAGAGGGGTCAAAGTCTAGGAACCAAGGGGTCATTAAAAGACCCTCTTTTCCCTAGAACCCTGGGCCCTTAGATATAGCACTCTGATAATCTTCCTCGCAGGCAAACATAACTATGAAGAAACCCTTATAAGAGAAGAGAACCCTGCAAGATCTAGCCGAATTAGAGTGTATCATTTTGTAAAGATCTTTTTTTCGAGGCCACAACCCATTGAAGTGGTAGATCAGGCCATTCTCTGCCATTAACTCATGAAGATCTTCCAGATATGGATGGGAAATGTCAACAAAGGGAATATCCTTTGATTTTCCATGATAAATGAACTAGGTACATCTTGAGAAGGGACTTCTTTTCCTGGAGGTTGAGGGTGAGTCAAAGGAGGATAAACACCATGGGGAGCCTGATTGGGGAGCTTGATTACGAACTACATCTTTCTATGAGAAATTCTAGGAGGAGGAGGGATTTCCCAAAGTACATCGTTGTAGGTGAAGAGTCAAAATCATAATGGAATCCTTACAAATATGATAATCAAATATGGGAAGAGTATATTCTAATTTCTTACCTTCATAAAGGAGGCATTTAACCCCTTGAGGAAACCCTGATTTAAGCTCCAACAAAATTTTGAGGTCCCTTATGAGATCCATAGATCTCACCCAAAAAATCAGAGAGTGTCCAAACACCATTTTGACTGAGATCTGGAAGGGACTCTTGCATATGTAGCCCTTTTGAAACAAAGCTTCCGCATCAACTAGGGTTTTTTATAAGGTTTGGGATGATTTTCTATCCAATATAGATGACATCAATCCGTAATGAGGAAAAACTTTTGATTATGGCTTCTAAAGAGAATCCTATTTGAGATCTTTAGAGGAGGAAATAACTTGAACAAGGTTAAGGACTACAAACTTATATATTTCCATGAAATTTCATTAATTTTTTAGTAGTTCCTGAACCTAAGGATGAATTCCAAAAACAATCGGACTAAGGATAGACAACTATTTCAATACAAATAAATAGTAAGAGTTACAATAAAATATAGAAGCCTCAAGATGAATCGGTGTCTCATTCTATGAATTTTCCCACAATATTTTTGGGGTAGCCTTCCCCAATTGTTGCCTAGTGATTCTAGGATCAAGAAGATACATAATAAAGGATGGAAAAACTAAAAGGACTAAAAAATAAATAGATCCAACAAATGAAAATAAGTGTCTAAGAGAAGGGAAGGATCTAGTCTAATACGCCCAGAATCCTCTTAAACATTATCAAACCAATCAACGGGTATGCCTAACCCAAAAGGATAAATTATAGGTTTATGGAAGGGAATGAAGAGTGAAGAATCATCAAATGGAGACATACATTGTATAATTTGGTGTTATTTCCCCAAAATCTAGAAAATTCCCCTTATGCCAAATCTTTGCAGATGTAGTTGAGCCCTAATCTTGCATAGAAAATGTTGATGGGAGGTCCAAGAGAATTAATAGGCATATCGAGGTTTTTATCCCCACTAAAAAATAGTATGTGCTATTGTCCAATTCTAACACCTACACACTCCATTACCCCATCGATGAAACACATAATATAATAGGATCATTCGATAACCAATACCAAAATTAATAAACACATGCTTAAGGGACTACAAAGGATGCTTCAATCTCTCAAACTGATGCAAATGGAATGATGAACTGTGTTCTCACTCGTAAGAAAATAAATGTGATGTGAAACCATCAATATGAACTCAGAGTTGTGGGATATAACATGTAGTTCTACCCCCATTTTTTGATAGTATTCCAATTTCAAGGTTTGAAGCTATGTTAGCTCGCTTGTCTACGACACAATTGAGGTGTCTTTTTACATGGAAATAGGAGGATTGTGAAAGAAAATTGGAATCCTTTTTAATCCAAATGATAATGTTTGTCAAGTTCTTTCCCTTCAACACCACAAAGCATTCATGGCTTTGATGATGGTTATGAGATCTCTAACAAATTTAAAAACAATTTGACAATTTCCTCCTTTGCAATCAATATCCCTTATAGTGGTGAGTAAGCCTTTTCCTAGTTATAATAACGTGTCCTAATCCCTATGCAAAATTGGATATTATTTTTCTCCCAATATCAAGAATTAATCCCCTCATTCTTGCCACCTTTACATCCTTAAATAAAATTTAAAATGTATATGGCTAATATTATAATAGTGTTACATATTTTATTAGTTTATGGTAATGAGAATTGTAAAATTTATAGGTCTTTCAAAATAATATACAAATTAAATAAGTTAATAATTTTAAAATATGGGTTACATTTTTTTATTAGTTTTTGGTAATGAAAATTGTAAAATTTATAGACTTTTAAAATATACGAAATCAAGTACGAGGTGTTAGGGATACATGGGAAGATAGTAGACAACTGGAAAGGGAAGTATGTGCATGTACATGGGAAAGAGAGGAGGGGTTAGGAGGATACAAGCCATCTTAGTTTCAACCCAACACATCATGGCTCTCCATCCCATGATTTCCAAGCTATTATTATTGCAAGAAGTCAAGTTATTATTAAAAACCTTCACCTTATACTTTCCATGATTATGTTATCCATTCTTATAAAACCCATGCCCTATTTTGTAGGATCTTTCTCTTTGTAAACACCATTCAACCTATCTCAGTCATTGATCCATATGCATGCAATATGACATTTTACAAGTTCTATTTATGTAGGTATTTTTTAGTAAAATAACCACCTCATGGTAATCTATTGGTGGGCCCTAGTTTTCTGCAACAACATGCCAATGCGGGGGATCAAATCCCATGTCTCTCTCTAGGGACAAGGAGTCACATCTATTATAACTAAAACATTTTCAATTATTTATTGGAGCAATAAGATGATACATGTTGCAAGACCAAGGGATTATAATACTAAATTTTCTTCACTGCTACATCCAACACTTTTCACAGCTTTGGCACCGCCACCATCTAACCACTCGCAAAAGAGAGCTAGATACTTTCCTTGGCCAAACCTCCCATGAAACCATAGTAATATTTACACCTCTATTCCTTGTGATTTATTTATTTGATTTTACTGAGATTTACAACTTATTAGGGAAGAAATATTGTTAAACAAGAGAATGGTTTATAGCTCCAGATGGCCCATACTCGTGGGGTTATTTCTTCAAAGAGGAGCAAGGAAATTCTCTCACTTGGTATTGTCAAGCATCTTGCCAATGGCCCTAGGCATGGGAAATATTTCAAAGTTGTGTGATGTTCTATTTCTTAAAATCATGTAGAAATTTCTAAAGAATCTAATAAATAATCCTTTAAATAGTCTTGATGGTATATTTCCTCACATGAGGCATGGGCGCTTCACTCATTGAACCTCTGACATATCACTTGCAACCATGAAATATTAAACAATACCCTTAATTTCACTACATATTGGAAAATACCTCTAAAAATCACATTATTTAACCCCATACCAATATGAACCCAATACACCTTCCCAATTTAAAAAACCCCTACTTTAGTAGATATTGTAGATATCCATTTTTTCAGTAACATTTTTTTACCCCTTTATATTTTTTCATTAACTTTGAGCTCCATTTTTTACACATGCCAATATAAAAAACCTTTGGCCCCTATATATCCCCCAATATATTATGTCATTTTTTCCTCAATATATATCCCCCAATATAAACCCATGTGGTATGGTATTTCTCACTAGTGAAGCCCCCTTGACATTAGGTAGATCTTTAAAAAATGTTTGATGGGTGATATTTTCAATGGTCTAATGGCATATTTCTTCGCATTGCATGGATCTTTCAAAAGTTATAGATATGAAATATTTTGAAGTGGATTGACGATTTAATTCTATACATTGGGTGGTATTTCAAAAACACCTAATCATAATACTTCAAAAAGTCTATATGGCCTATTTCCTTGCATCATGAGAATATTTTGAAGGCACCCAAAGGGTGATCCTTAGAAATGGTCAAATGGCTTATTTACTTTATATCAAGAGGAATATTGGAAATAACTCGTTGGGTCAATCATTTGAAGGGAGGATTGATGGCTTTATACTATAAGGGAAATTATTTCTATTGGAAATGTAATCCTTAGGGGATTATGTAAATTGTAATATTCACTTGTATGGAAGGCGAAAATCTAGAAGTGAATATAAATAGTCATGAGAATTCCAAGAAACATATTGGAATACAAAACCAAGGGTCATAATCTTATGTGTATCATATGAATAATATTTGAATATGACATTTATATAAATCATGTATTCTCACGAGTCCTAACAGTGTTATCATAGCTCTGGTAACACATACCCCTCCTTTTGTTTACCTATACTTTTCCTTGTAAATAACATTCAAATATAGCTCTATTAGAACCTAGACA
This sequence comes from Pinus tabuliformis, assembly GCA_031772625.1. Lineage (NCBI taxonomy): Eukaryota > Viridiplantae > Streptophyta > Pinopsida > Pinales > Pinaceae > Pinus > Pinus tabuliformis. The sequence goes on along the minus strand of CM062807.1, from coordinate 186,652,864 downwards.
TTCTCCAAGGATATCAAGTATGTGCCATCAACGTGCTAGTCCATAGCTTGTTAAAGCTCTAAGTGACCATCTTTTTATGCATGTTAGTTTGTAGTGTCTCAAAGTTCTAAGTTCCCCTTTGTATGTGCACTCTTGTGTGATACATTATGTGTGTCAAAGAAACCTTGTGCTTTCTCAGACTTCGCTGCCTCTCAATCATGTAGCATAGAAATTCGAGATTCTCTCAGAGATTGAGCCTACATTTATCGTTTCTAGTAGAGGCATAATCTACAATGGAATTCTATGTTGGCTAATTTCACTATAGTTTCAAATCGATCATTGTTTACTATAGGTGAACTTTACAATGGCATGACATAGTCTTCTAAGAATGGAAACCTTCCATGCATAAATATTATATTAGTTATATAAACTTCTCGAAGAGCTCTCAACATTAGTGACATGTTTTGTATGGTGTGTTTGACCTTAAAATGTATAGTCACTTCCTCTCTAAGCTATAAATAACATATTTTTATCTTTCACTTCCTCTCACTTTGTATTTGATAAGGGGGGAATTGATAGTCACCTACCAATTTTGAAGTCATGTCAAGTGAGCTTGAGCCATAGCTAGAACCAGAGCTAGTAGTTAGATCCTAGAGCTAGATTCAACAAGAATCTAAGTCTGCGATGTAGCCAGAGACAAACTCATGTTCTATTAAGACAATTTGATGTGTGGTCATTCCAAAACCACAAACTAGTTTGTAGTCCTCCTTAAACCACCACTTAGTAGAATACTTATTGTTTCTTCTATATAACTTGTGGTCATCTTCAAACCACCATTTCAATAGTTTGTGGTTATCTTTAAACCATTATTAGAAAGCACTTCCATTTAGTAGAAGACATCAACCTTGAACCAAATAAGGACTTTTTCTAGGAATTGTTTCAAACCAAGTTATAGAGTTGGTGACTAGCCTTAAAGAACCATTTGTTGAGAAATCTAGGGCATTATATGGATTAGAATCTTCACGTAGATTTGTCTTAGACTTTGACATTTTCTTGTGATTGTTCTTTTCTTCTTATTATTTCTTCTTTCAATTTATTATGTTCCATTCATCAAGACAAATTCCAAACAAAGAATATCACAACCAGGAACACAAGATGTAGGCACTCAGCCAGGGAAAAACCACTACCTAGGGGAAAACCAGGTCCAACTCTTCCACTAGTATATTCAAATCAATATGCGACAATACAAGACCCTTTAAACCTAGAAAATGACCTCATTTAATCACCAAGTCAACCCTTCCTTCTAGTAGATGATTGTTGAAGTCTGAAATTGTTCTCGTTTTGAAAACCCTTTTTCCTCTCCTTAACCTTTTCTATGACCATTTTTGTTGTAGTTTCAGCCTAAACAAGGTCATCATAGACATACTCAAGCATCCAAAAGGTTTCATTATGATGCCCTAGAATATCACCCTCTACTACGATTTTCTTACAAACCCTAGATATTTAAAACATGAATATCAATTAATTTAGCATACCATCATTTCATATGTAGGGTTTCATTCCTTATATCAATTTCTTTCTATGTCGTAAACCCTAGATGCAAACATCAAATTCCAAAATTAGATAACAATTTTGACTAGGCTAGGGTTTTGATCATATGAAAGTATATAAACTTAGGGTTTTATTACTATAACCTTACTTCATCTATTACACGGGTTTTTTCTTAAAGCCCAATTCACCAAACCCTAAAAATATAGGGTTTCATTATATAACCTAGGCATTAACAATAAACCCTAAAGGACTAGATTTTTTTCCACGACATTACCAAAACCCTAAAAATAAAAGAATGAGATTTCATCATAAGATATATACTTTATCAATAACCCCAAAGTAGAATAGGGTTTCATTATTAATATTTCCATACCCCTAACATCAAGAGGATAGGATTTTACAGTGAACCCTAAGGGTTAGGGTTTCATCAAAATGTTCAAACAACAAGAGATAGTATGATAAGGGTAGATTCAATCTAGCAAGTAATAACCCTAAAAAGAATATTTAAGATTCAAAACCCTAGACACAAAGATGTTAGTAATGTAAAGAAAAATTTAAAAGAAGAATGATCATACCTTTTGTATAAAGAAAGCCTTGTAACAAATCTCACTGATTATGACATACCTTGAGTTGTTCTTTTTACAAACCTTGTAGGGAAACCTTGAAGTGCTCCCTCTTAATTTAGCCATGATCTTTATACTTGTAATACATATTGATAAATACTACCAATAAAAATATGTGATACCAAAAACATGATGTTAATTTTTCAATCTAAGGTTTCTATATGACTGAGGTTTTCGTATGCCACCTAGAGTTTACAGTCTTAGATATCAATACCAATATTAAGAAATTTCGATAATGAAGAAAAACATTAGCACCATATTAGCATCTAACCCTAAAATATCTTATGTTAGATCCTTAATAAATGAATATATATTATACATACCTCATAATTACGTACATTTGCTATAAGGGCTTGTTCTTCTGGTTGCCATGAATTCCTTCTTATTTTCATCATGGTGAATATCAAATTCAAGGTATTTTTTACTGTATCTAATAGTTTCTTTCTTGAATGTATATATATGTTGCTTCTCTACTACAAGACTTTAAGATGGGTCCCAATCATTGTCAAATTTCAGTTTCCTTTATAACCCTTTCTTGGTAACTATAGCCTTTAGTTCGAATATTCTTTAAGACTATATAGCCCTTTAAACAAGAAACATGCTAAGGACTTATTTTTATATAGATTGCACTTTGAATGCACAAAAGTAGGATATGGATTTCATTTTTCATAGATACTTTGTTTCAAAACTTTGGCAGTTTTAACAATGGTCTACAAATAGAACTTATTCTCAAAATGGTCCTCCAATGAATTCGATCTCAAATTTCCTTAGGGAATAGGTGTAGAGCGAGTATCTTAGGCCTTAGAGTTTTGGTATCTTGTAGATTTTCTTTTTAGGGAAGATATTGGATTTTTGCACATAAATTAGGGAATATAGATCGAGGTTTTAGACCCTATGAGGTCTCTTTTGATCTTTTCTCCTCTTCCAAGAAGTGCAACCTCCCTTAGGCTGGTAGAAAAGCCTTTTGTCCTTTCAAAAATAAGGTTCATTATACCTTCACTCTCTTAGAATAGATTTGTATCTTTGTACTGGAGATTAGGGCTGGATAAGGGTGACTAAGAGATTTGATCATTTTGTCATTGAATGTGGACTATAGATGGCTATTGTATTAGCCCCCGGGTCTCCTTGAATAATGCTTGTATGCCCTCCAAATGATTTCACTAGGATTGGTCTTATTTCTATAATTAGGGCATGATAAATTGCCCAAAAATTCGTTTTTCTTGCCTTCATTGATTTGGTCTAGGTTAATTATACTTTTTGAGATGGAATGAAGCCAAATCAATCTTTTTTTCTGCCCTCTTTTCAAATTCCTAGCTTTGATACCATGTTAAAAAAATAGGGCATTATATGGATTCAAATCTTTAGGTATATTTCTGTTAAATTTTGACATTTTCTTGTGATTTCTCTTTTCTTCTTATTAGTTCTTAGTTATTCTGTCAATTTATTATGTTCCATTCATCAAGAAAAATTCCAAACAAAGAGGATCACAACAAGGAACACAATATGTAGGCATTCAACTAGGGGAAAACCCCTACCTAGGGGAAAACCAAGTCCAACTCTTCCACTAGTATATTCAAATCAAGATGAGACAATCTAAGACACTTTAGACCTAGACAAAGACCTACTCCAATCACCAAGTCAACCCTTCCTTTCAATAGATTATCCCTGCTAAATTCTTCAAGTGTCAGCTTCTCAGTTGTAGCTATAATCCATAATTTCAACCCCCAACTTTAGAATTTGAGACCTGCATTAGATTCAAAATTTCGGCCCCAACTTCAACACAAAAACTTCCCATGTGTGAGAGAGAGATTGCCCAAGAACTTGATTTATGTCTTCCCATCTTCTTCCTTCCTTCTCCGGTAACTTTGCTCTTCTTTTCTACTTCTTTCTCTTGTAGATCGAACTTGTTGAGTGAGTGCTTAAAAGAGGTCGAGTTACCTCTCTATATATAGTCTTTCTATTAGGTTGAATAGCCCTAATCCAGGCCAACTTCATGAGCATAGGGTCGACTTGGTGTGGAGGTGACAAATGGCATTTTTCAATAAAAGATAATTCTTTTTACATGATACAAAAGCCCAAGAAGGGTCTAATAAAAATGATAATGACTCTATGGACTCTAGAAAAAACCTAAAATCCCTTAATGGAGGATTTGACTTAGCAATCATTGACCCAAGCATGAACCCATTCTTTAATAAGTCAATTTCTTTAACAATAAAATTTATTTTGACAAATATAATTATGAAGACCGACACTAGTTACATTCTTCAACACCATTGATAGAAGACTTCAACTTCTGCTACCTTTAGGTTTGTGGTCTTCCTTAAACCACCACTAGTAGAACACTTCGACTTTTTCTACCCCATTTAGTTTGTGGTCTTCCTTAAACCACTAGATTTAGCGTTCATATCTAGCCACTGGTTTTTATTTACCTTCATATTTTTTCTCTCTTCTTGGACTGATATACGCCCTTTAAATTTAGGGGAGTTCAGGGTAGCATTGAATGTTGGAAACATAATCCATAGGGGATTATGTAAATTGTAATATTCACTTGCGTGGAAATTGAAAAGCCACAAGTGAACATCAAGAGTCATGAGAAGTCGAAGAGACCTCTTCGGATATGAAACCAAGAGTCATAATCTTATGTATTTATGTGTATCATATGACTAATATTTTAATTTCATGTTTATCTAAACTTTCAAAAGGGCAAATGCAAACATGAAAATGGAACCATCCATGAAGGATCAAGTCAATGAGAAAAGACAAAAAGCATACCCCTCCTCAAATGTGATGATAAAGGGAGGGAGATGGTTACATGGAAATTTCAATGTATTCATTGTTATTATAGTGAAGATATACTAAATTGATTTCAATTTTATCATTATTTTTAAATTTTAATGTACATCATCATGAAAATTTCTTAAAGTGGAGAAAGAAAGAGTTTAAATATATATTTTTTTTAAAATTCATATAATCAATTCAACTTTGAAATTTCTTTGAGTCTAGCTCAAATGGTGAAAAGGAAAAATTTTAATGATCTCTATGCAAGTTCATATCTTATTTATGACATGACTAATGTTCATGATGATCCCATAAATTAAGAATTTAAAATATTGAGAATTAAAAACGTTAAAAGAAAAAAGAATTATTAGAATTGTAAATATCAGTTATTGAGATAAAGGATAAATTGTTAGGATCTCTATCCAAATTCAAATCTTATTTATGATATAGATTTCTCTGTAAGTTAAGACATTAAAATATTGAGAATTAAAAACATTAAAAGAAAGAGTTACTCGAATTGCAAATATCAATGGTTAAGATGCCTAATTAGATTTAATTGCAAATTTCACCAAGAATTATATAATTAGATATCGATAATAATTTGTTGTAGGAAATGGCTATGGGATTCGAAGACGGGTCTGGGGTTTCATAATGGATTTTATTACAGGTTAGTGTTAGGGATAGGGGTCTCCATGGGGAGTAGCTCCTTGCTTCCTCGTACTCACAATGGGTTCTTATGAGGGAGTTTATAGGATTTTTTTTTTTTTTTTTCGGTTTAACTTGACAAGTATCTAGTAGTTTTATAAATTTTTTTGGGTTTCGTTTCGGGTGCGGTTGTTTCAACCCTCTTATTTATTGGGGTCTCCGAGGTTTCTGTGGCAGTTTCAATCTGTTTAACGGAGGTGGCTTCAGTGTTTTCACAAGGTTTCAACAGGGGTCAGTTATCTGTGGGGTTTAACCCAGTTTCTTTGGAACTACCCACAATATCTTAATGTCGTTTCCTATGTTAGTTTTGTTTCTTTATGGAGGAGGAATTAATTGACTATTCCTCATACAACTTGAACCCTTCAGACACTTGGGTTGAAGATATATCCATGTTGAGTTTTGGGCACAAACTAGAAACACCTCCTTTACCAGAAGCGCAGGTTACTAGTTTCTCGTAAGTAATGGAAGACATGGAGGTGACATTGCAGGGTTTAGGTCTTTCTCAACCGGCTGTGGTGGTGACTGAGGGGTTGTTAAACCTGGGTGAAGGCTGGAGCTCACCTTTCCTTTCTATTCCATCGCCTTCTGACCTTCAGACATGGACAAACCATCCTCAGTGCACAGAAGAGATTCTTGGAAGTACATGGGTCTCGATTGAGGGGACAAGTGGAATGGTTCCAGGCCTTAAGGACTCCTCGAACATTCCATTTAGAGATTCAGAGGTTTACACAAAAGGTTTCCCAAACTCGGTTTCAGCAGGAATTCCTTACCCCTCGGGGTTTTTCGATGGCATTGTGCGATGGGATTCAGATCCAGAAGAGTTAAGGGTTTCTGACTCGGATGAGAACCCACTGGTGGAAGGTCCTCAACAAAGTGTAGCTTTGCACTCGGGCCCTAGGGTGGGCAAGAAGTCTAAGACATCAAAGACTAGGGAACGTGGTAGGTTGCTGGTTTTTGGGGCAGGTATAGGTATGGAATAAGCAACCCTGACGGAAAGGACCATGCTGGTGGGAAGGGTTTGGGGTAGGAACTAATCCCTGGGGCAGTTGAAAAAATGGACATTGGAGGTTTGGGGTATTATTATGGAGCAACTCCCAGCAGTTATAACCATGTCTTAGGGCTGGTTTGCCCTTATTTTTCCCTTGTTGGAGCTGGTGGACTAGGTGTTGATGAGATATTGGCACATAGAGATGACTCTCGTTCTGCTAAAGCACTAGTTGCCTCTTTATGATCCGGAAAAGGAAAATTTGGGGGCCGTGCCGATTTGGGTGCGTCTCCTTGGTTTACGGCTTCAGTTTTGGGTGAATGACGTTTCCAGGTGTATTGGGGACGACTTGGGAGTTTACCTAGATCATGATAGATCATACCAGGACTCTGGCTGCCTGGAAATGGCCAAAATCCTTGTGCATCTGGATACCCGAGAAGGATTAGTGGAGAGATACCACTTTCAAATGGGTGAGATCATCATATGGAAGGAGTTGGATTATGAAGGTATCTCATTCAGGTGTAGGCATTTTCATGAGGTTGGCCATCTATTCAAAACTTGCCTCCTGATAATTGGTCAGTGGTCGATTCCCTCGAAATCCTTTGCTTCGGTGGGAAACCAAACAGTGGAGATGGAGGTATCCTCTCAGTCTACCCTTCTAGATGTTGTAGTTCAGGACCACGGTGTTGATGGGGAGGCGCTTCCTAGGAGGGACTCTAAGACCTCTGCGGTGCCAGTCACCAGAGCTCGGTCCAGAGACTCTGTTAGGTTCTCGGGTATAATTCCTCCCTCTCCTCTATTTACAAATGATTGTCAGTTTTTTTTTGCATCTACTTCTGTGTGTTTTTTGGGTCTGGGTTCTGGGGTTGGAAAGTTGTGTCCCTTAATCTGTCTTATGGCTTCTACTCCTTCTCCCTCCCTCTGCACCCCCAAGCTTTTGACCAGGATGTCCTTTCCCTGGACTCTAGGGAGAGCCCTACCTCCGGTGCAGCTCACTGATACAACCTTCATTCTCTGCCCCCTTCCTTGCACTCTTCCTTCGGCCTGGATGAGGACCCTCTCCCATCCTTACACCCGAAGCCCCCCAGGGGCAGACAATCTCACCTGTCAAAAGCCATTAAGAGGGCTATCATTGAAGTGGCTTTGGGCATCCAGACTCCCATCGATCAGGTCCTTAGAGCAAAGGGGAACCCTGCAAAGGTTGCCCCATGAAGTGCCTTTCCTTTAACTGCAGGGGTCTGGCTAGCTCGGATAAAAAATTGGCGCTTCAAAGATTGTGCAAGTCAGAGAGATTGGATGTTATTTTTCTGCAAGAAACTCTAGGAGATGGGAACCTTATCAATCAAGTCCTTAAGAAGTTTCTTCCGGATTGGGATTTCATTTTTATATATGTGAGAGGGAGATCAAGTGGTTGTGCAATGGGATTTAACAATAGATCGATAAGATTGGAAAATTTTTGGGGTGGCGAGGGTTTCTTGGGGGCAGATATTACCTCTTTAGATATCGACATCCCCTTGAGGATCATAAACATCTATGGGCCCTGCCATAACAGGGAGATTTATTGGGAAAACCTTCTACGAGCCGATTTTATGCAATCTGAGAATTTGATTATTGGAGGAGATCTTAATTTCTCTCTTGGGCTAGTGGAATCTTGGGGTCACAGAGCCCAGACGGATAGTTTAACAGGTTTCTTTGAAGGTTTGTTGGATGATCATAACCTGCTTAACATTGACTCGGCAAGAATCATGCTGACATGGAGGAATCACAGGACTGGGGTGGATGCATTGGCTAGAAGGCTGGATCGCTTCCTCATTAGAGCTCCCCTGCTAGCCCGGATGGACCGAATTCAACAATGGGTGGGATCGGGGGGTTACTCTAATCATTCCCCGATTTTCTTGGAGATTGAGGATTCCAACAACAAACCCCACTCGCCCTTCAAGTTCAATGCGACATGGCTCGCAGAAGTCGATTTCTAGGAACTGGTCAGGGAAAATTGGAATCACTTTAGCTTGGATATTCATCCCTCGCCGGTGGTTGTTATAGCAAATAACCTAGCCCATTTAAAGTCGAAAACCATCAGTTGGGCTAGGATAAAACAAAAAAAATGGGGAGGAGTTAAAAAGGATTGAAGGGGTTCTCAAACAGTTGGAAGATTCTGGGTTGTCTAGCTATGCATCTTTGGATGCAAAGGACCAATTAATTCAATTGGAAAGAGAGAAGATCAGGTTGTTGTGACAGAAAGAGGAGACATGGCGCTTGAAAAGTAGAGTGACTTGGCTAAAGTCAGGTGATGAAAACACAGAAAAAATTCAACAGTATGCTAGGGGAAGGAAATCTATTAATACCATCTGGGAGCTGAGGGACCAGTCAAATAGGGAGGCCAGTTCTTTCAATCAGCTAGCTGACATGGGAATGCGACACTTCTCAAACATTTACAAGGCTCCGAGGGGGACCTCCATCACTGAGATTCTCTGTATTGCTGAGGTCCTTCCTAGATTTGTTGAGGAGGAAGAAGTGGAGGTTCTAAACATGCCAGTTTCAATGGGGGAATTGGAAGCAATGCTAAAATGTTTCAACAAGGACAAGAGCCTGGGGCCGGATGGTTGGCCCATGGAATTCTACATCTTATTTTTTGACCTCATTGGGTCGGATCTTCTTTTGGCCATTGAAGAGTGTAGAACTTCTGGCAGGATGTTTGAGGGTTTCAACTCAACTTTCCTGGCCCTCATCCCAAAGGTTGACAAGCCCCTCTCTTTTGATGATTTTTGTCCCATCTCCCTCTGCAATTGTATTTACAAACTCATTTCAAAAATCATAGCCTTACGTATAAAGCCTATCCTATCCAGGATGATTTCCAAGGAGCAGTTTTCCTTCCTCCATCACCGTCAGATCCATGAAGCCATTGGAACCGCTCAAGAAGGCCTTCACTCGATCAAATCTCTCTCCAAAAAGGCTATTATCCTCAAGATTGACCTATCCAAAGCGTATGACCGTGCGAGTTGGTCCTACCTTCAACTCATTCTCACTCATATTGGTTTCCCCCATCTCTTCATAAATTGGATCATGTGTTGTTTCACCTCTGCCTCTTTTAGTATTCTCATAAATGGGGTTGCATCTAGTTTCTTCCATGCAGAACATGGGCTGAGACAGGGATGCCCTCTATCCCCATTGCTTTTTCTTTTGATCATGGAAGGTTTAAGTAGGTTGTTAAAAAATTCTCACTCATCTAGAGCCCTGGGAGGGGTCTCGATTTCAGACAGGACTGCCCTCTCGCATCTATTGTTTGTAGATGATGTACTTATTTTTTTAAATGGCTCATACCGTGATTCCTCTTGTTTCAAGATCATTCTATCATTGTTTTGTAAAGCGATAGGTATGGAGCCAAACTATGACAAATCTACCATCATATTCAATTCATGTCTGCAAAATGAGAAAAGATTTGCTTCTCAACATTTCGCTTTCGTCAGGCAAGAGCTGGATTATGGACTCAAATATTTAGGATTCAGGTTGAAGCTGAATGGTTACCATATTGCAGACTAGTCGTGGCTATTAGCAAAAATTGAAAGTCGCATTAACATCTGGCAACAAAGATGGCTCTCCAGAGCTGGTAGGCTCACTCTGATAAAATCGGTGCTAGAGGCCATCCCGGTATATTGGATGTCCCTTGCCTGGATCCCAAAGGGTATTCTCAGCAGGATTCAGCAGATTTGTTGCCGTTTCCTTTGGCGGGGTCAAAACACGGGGTGTACCTTTGCTTGGGTTCGCTGGGACAAGATTGCAAAACCAAAAAAGTGGGGTGGATGGGGGCTAAAGGAACCCCAGGTTTTTGCTAAAGCCCTGGGGGCTAAGATGGGTTGGCAAATTATCATCTATGAGAGTCTCTAGAAGGAGGTGATTTATAATAAGTACATCTACCCCTTATCTGTTATAGATTGGATCCACAGTCCCTGTGAAATATACTAGATGCATCGATCATTTGGAAATCCATAACACAATCCCTTAGCATTATCAAGGATGGTTTAGCCTGGAGGATTGGCAATGGCGAGCATGTTCGAATTGGCACGAATGCTTGGGATGGAAGCGGGAATGCACATATTCTATGACAGGAAATGAGTCTCTGTTTGTCAGAGGCTGGCTTCACCCAAATAGCTCACATTTCGGTTGCAGGGCGCCCGGGCTGGCCGAGGCTGCAATGGTTGGATTTCGAGACTCTGGGTTTAGAGGAAAGATGGCACAGGGTCTGGCATAGGTTTGTTGGGGCCCTGGAGGAAGCCAACATCAGAATCTCATATCGGGAGGACAAGCTCATCTGGGCCAAGGCACCTAAAGGCAAGTACACCCCAAAAGAAGGTTTTGTTTCCATCATGGAGGCTTGAGCTTTGGGGGTGGGATGTTGGTGGTGGCATCATTTATGGAAATTAAAAGCCCCACACAAGACTCAACTCTTCATGTGGTGCATCCTCTCAAATAAAGTCCCTACAAAAGCAAATCTAAGCAAGCATACTGTCCATGGTCCCTCCAGATGTTGTCTCTGTAAATCTGAAGTAGAGGATACAAACCACTTATTTTTCCAATGCTCGGTTCCTGCTGAATTTTGGTCTTTTATTACAGCAGCTCTGAATTTAGATAAAAAATGGGAGGGCCAAAATATTGGTGAAGCCTGGCAACATTGGTGGATGGGGGCAGCCTCCCAAAAAATCAAGAACTGCCTCTAATCGTTTGCTGGGGAATCTGGCTGAACAAGAACCACCTGATTTTTCAGGAGACACCGATTCACTAGTCTGTCACTGTTAACCACATTCTGGCCATTTACAACCTGATTCCTAAGGATTCGGTTCGACACAGTATCAGGGTCATCATTCCTAAAGTTATTGAAAAAAGCATCCCCTGGGCTTACTTTGATGGCTCGGCGCAAGCGGAGGGCTGTGGGGGGGTTGCGGTTCTCCATGTTAATGAATCCCTTTGTTTCAAAATCAAAGTGGGTCTTGGGAGGGGCACAAACAATTTTGCGGAGTTAAACAGCTTAAGACACCTTCTCCTTTTTTCTCTGGAACAAAACTGCCACAGGATTCAGATTTTTGGGGACTCACAACTTGTCATAAATTGGATCAATGTTGTTTATCACTGTCACTTGCACACACTCAGGGACTTACTGGAGGATGCCTTCTCTTTAAAATCACAATTTGATTTTATTGTATGCTCTCATATATACAGGGAAAGGAATGAAGTTGTTGATCTTCTATCCAAAGAGGTCGCACAACTGAACAGAGGTCAATGGTTGATTCAGGAATTTAGGGATGGGGTTTTCTTCCAGTTCTTTCATTTTCCTTTCATCGATTGGGAGGAAAACCTCTCGGAATGATCTTTATGATCATTCTTCTTTTTCTTTTTGTAGTTTTTAGTTATTATCTAGATTATAATGGACAATATGGTTTACTAACAGTTATGACAATTTTGTATATCAGGTCGATATCTGTAAATAGTGTATCTGAACATAGTCTGTTCTGACTACTTGTGAATGCATCTCATACATGTTGGAGATTCAACATGTATTTTTCTTAATTATTTAATGAAAATTAAGCTTTTTTCCTGAGATTTTTTGTTTGTTTGTTGAAAAACATAAAAAATTAATATTCATTAAATTGAATATTTAACTTTTAACTATATATATATATATATATATATATATATGAAAATCAAATATGTAAAAGAAATATTCTAGTTTAATTCTTCATATTTTTAAAACCCCTTTTGATATCTATTTTTAAATTTATTTGTTCTTTCATTTTTATATTTGTCATACAACAAAGTTAGATCTTATTACAACGAAGTTCATTTATATTATTAGGGAAACTGAATTTAAGCGAGAAGAATAACAATCATTCCTCACAATCACTTGAAAACCTAACATATATAAGATAAATTTACATTCATATTGCAATTTTTAAAAAATTCAACCTAATTTAAACTTGTTATGATTTAAATTTTTTAAATTTTTTTAATTCAAAATTCAATTAAAATGTTTCAAAATTAATTGGAATCCCAAAATTAATGATTCAAACTACACAATCTAAAAATTAAAGTTTTTTAAAATATTCAATATATTTATACTTTCAAAAATACAATTTCATTAAAACTATATAACAAAAATCCAATCATGTTTCTTTAAAAAAAAGTCAGAATTTTTTAAAATTTTCCATATTATTTCTGGTTTTACCAAATTTACTAAACATATAAAATAATTAATAAACAACTTCTTCAGATTTACTCTTTATACCTTTCCAAAACAAACTTGAAACTTCACAACTCCATAAACAAATTTTCATTTAGTTGTTTACACTTTTCAAATAAACTCTAAACTTCTTGTTTAAACCGATCATTATATTTTTATTACAAACACCTTATACCATATAAATATTAAAATTCTATTAATAATTTTTTTTAAGTACATTTTAATATATTAAAAAAAAATCTTTACGCCTTTCAAATGAACGCGAATTTTTTTTTAAACAAATATTTATACTCTCTTTTATATATATATATATATATATAATCATACACATTTATAATATTATATAAATACAAAAAATAAATTTATTAATATAATTTTTTTAAATACATTTTATATTTATATAATCAAAATAATTTTAAAAAATCATACATTAGAAAAGAAACCATATAGATAAGACTCCCGAACATTATCACCCAAAGAGAAAAGCAAATCAAAACTATATTATCGGACCATGATCAATGTGTGCACCATAAAATCAAATACCAAAAATAAAATCCATTCATTACGGTGGAGATTATTGTGGTGCAATAACGGGGCTGTTTTTGTGCTTCCATAAACTAAAATGTGAAAAATCGTGCAGCTGACTTCTCCGTATCATTGGCGCAGATGCTTGACTTAATTCCCATGACATTGCCAATTGTACATAAAGCTCAAATGCTCAACTGCAAACATCATCTGTAAATTGCAACACCTTTCCAAGCGATAATGTTTGAGGCCCAATAACTTTTCAACCGACTATGGGAGCATCTACAAAGTGGTGCACCCATGCTAATAAAGACTCAGCCGATCTGCAATATGCTCTGCAATTATTTCCTTTAATCTTCTTTGTACAAGTCAAGTAGAGCTCCGCAATTGCTGTCAGTCCAAACATGCATGCAACTGTATTGTAATTAATACAGTGGAAGAAATCACAATAATGCTCGCCAAATGGATGCCTGGAACACTTAATGAAATCCCTGACTGCATGTGCCTACTTCGATGTGGGTCCTGCTTGAATAATGGTTGCCATGGGTGCAACCAGGACCTGTGGCATGTAGAGGAGGAAGAGGAGACTGGTACAGTTGGAAGGAAGAATAAGTGTACAAAGAATGAGCCGCTTAAATGAACTGTTACTGAAGTCTCTGAAATACTTTATAAAGTTCCCCAGTACATCGATGAAGATCGGCATAATTGCATCTGCGTTCCAACTTATCCATGTAAAAGTGATGAGTGGACAGAAACGCTCATCAGAGCTTTCAAGACTAAAGATAATGAAAGTAGAGGAGTCATGAAGCTGGCTTCCGATGCTCTGCAAAACTATAGGGCTCAAAGCTGGGAATGCAATGAGAAGGAAGAATATGGCACCCTCTCGTTAATAGTTCCAAGGTTTGCAGAAGCATTGGTCGGCATTATTCTAACTGGGTTGTTGAGAGTAGATGGTTTCTCGGAGCCAAAAGGGCAGTAAAAAATTATGTTGTGGACAAAAGAGGAAGTGGGATTGCTGGCAATGCATTTTTAACCCAATATCAGGTATATTCTAACGTCAAATGCACCATTGTTTGCCAATTGCTCCAATTTCTCACTTTTAGAGGTGACTTTCTCAGCTTCGGAACCCGTAATGATAGGCTCCAACACCAAGATGTCCGAAAAGAGTGCCCCATACTGCATCTCCTGCACTTGCACATGCACAGGAGGTTCCAAGATGTCCGAAAAGAGTGTCCCATACTGCATCTCCTTCACTTGCACAGGACGTTCCATGTCATGCCCACGAGCTGGGCATTTGCAATGTGCGACGGGGCGGTGGTGAAATTTTGGTTAAAGGCGACGAGTCGAGATGTGCGATGAGCCGGTGCGTTTGTTTAAACCTACCTCGACGGGCATGCGATGACGAGTTGCGACGAAGTATTTGGAGGGCAAAAAACTGAAAATCGGAAAATCGATTAAGTATGGGAACGTGCAACGAGTTTATAGGAAGTGTCTAAAAACCGAATGAGTCGGTGGGCCAACGTGGGGAGCGACAAGTTGGGTGAACTGACGCGACCTTTGGTATTTTGGTGGGCAAAATACATGGTCGGCCTAGGCAGGCTGACCCACTTTGATCCTTGATGGATGCATATATATTGGAGGGCGAGATGGAGGAGAAAGGCAATCATCCAACAAGCAAGTTCAAGCATAAGGCGCGGGTCTAAGTACTTGGATGTGAAGGTGAACGAGGGGGTCGAACGAAGTTCTAAACAGGTCGAATGAAGTTTTGAACGAGCCGAACAAAATTCTGAACGAACGGGTCGAATGAAGTTCACGAGTCGAACGAAGTTCTGAACAATAGGCTGAATAGAGCAAGGGCACTACTGAACGAAAGGGTGGCCCGAGGTGGGCAACCCTAAACGAGCAGGCCGAATTGCCGATTTTGGCAGAATTGTTAAGGGGAATCTTGGGGTTTCCTGACAAAAACTACATATGTAAAATAATTGTAAAAGATTGTTATATAATTATTTGGGTAGACTCTAACAAGGGAGTTGCCCCTCACATTAAAGAAAGTTATCCATTGTGCATATTTATAAATAATGATGATGAATGCTATTTATGTTGTGTAAAATGATGAATGCTCAGTGAAATTGAAAAAAATAACCAAGTGTTGAATGCTAGGTGTGGTCCTGTGGAGGTTTGTTGTAACACCAAAACCCGCAGGTGTTGGTAAACATTCCAAACCAGCAACTAGGATCCCCAGTGTCACGCCCCTACACCCAAGTAAGGTCAGCCTTACTACATTCGTTGATCGGCCCGTGGGTGCTCCTCTACACTCCCACGCATATATAAATAGTTCACCCAACCTTCCACGCACTTGTATTACGCCATAACACCTTCGCACGCCTAAGTTGAGCTTGCACTTCAAGCTGGAATGCATTCAAGGACTGCAGGTCCTTACATCCTCCTCCACCTGAAGTCGTTGTCGTCCTCGACAACATACCATCCTGGTAGCCATCCACCAAGATCAACAATATCTGTCTCATCCATGATTTCAACTCCTCCACATACTGCAAACATCCCTGCAAAATATGTAGAACCACTGTCTCCATCATGTCTCGTCCCGGAAACCATCTGTCACCAAGATCACCATACCAAGGTATACACCCCATCGGTATGTCATATATCAAAAATCATCTCAATCCATGATCATCAACTGCTCTGTCACAATCTCCACATGCTGCTCCCCATCGTGGAAGGTTGATCCTTCCATCTCAAGCTACATGCTTTCTACAACATCTCGTGTCAACCTCATCATGTGTTGTCCTTGTTTGAACTGCTGCCATGATACTCCAACACAATGCTGACATATCTCTGTACACTGTCGACCCCCATGTTTGAACTAGTCAGGTGATCAGTCCAACTATCACGCTCAAACCATGAGAATGCACATCCTCATGCAATCATCAACTGTTTCTCAGAACATCCTGTCACATCCTCAACTCGATCAAGAATCCATCTCCATATAAGTGTAAGCCATGCTCAGGTCCATGAAGTAGTCCTCATCTCATCTGCAACATGTTGTCCATGATGTCTGGTACTAATGTGTTGTATGAAATCAGCCACATCTACCCCAACATCATCATCCATATGTGTGCCTCCTCAATATGAAGAGTCCATCTCATCAAACTCCGACTCTCGATGTGCCACATCTAGGTCCATGAAGCAACCTCCATCATATCTGCAATGTGCCATCCCTCAAGTCTACCATAGAAACAAGTATACACCTGTCTCATCTCCCATGTGCTGCCCATGATCATAGATCAATAAGCTCCCATGTTTCAAAGGTGGTTGAACCTCGGCTCAACCCATGCCCAAGTGTTGCCACCGAGGCATCATCATCATTGTAACTCCATCACTCCAAAGTGTCTCATATCGATCCTCCACATCAAGTCACTCTTCCAAGCCATACCCACACATGCACTTGAAATTATGCATCCCATCCTGCATCAAAGTCTCTGACCTCAGCTCCTCAATGCATCAGATCCTCCAAGTCCACCATATATGAAGTCCCAAAAGTCACAACCTCATGTCATCATGAGCTCCATGAGTCATCTCCAACCAACACTCTACAAGCATACAAGTCTCGGCCCAAAGGTCTCTGCAAGATGCCTCAGCTCTCCATGTAGTAGGAATGCTCCATAGTCTACTCACAACTCCATCCAAGTCCATGGCCTTGTTGTACAAGAGTGCACAACCTCTCCATCGGCTCATACATAAAACATCTCCATGTCACACCAGCAAATCCACCTGCACAACATCCCTGCCTTGGCACTCCTCATTGGATGTCCATAAATGACACCTCTACAAGTGCTCTGGTATAATGTCCCTACATAAGACTGCCATGCTCCATGTCTCCAACCTGATGTCCATGACTCAAGTTGCCCATGTAGTCCAACCAAGTAGACCCATCACAACAATTGGTCATCCTCATCCAAGTCTGCAATCTTCGGTCTAGTGAACTCGGTCACCCAACCATATCATCATCATCACGAGTCTCTTCCATCATAGCTCCCCCACTAAAGGTTCCACCAAGACTATCTCTTGGTCTCGACCATGAGAAGTCCACCCAAGTATCATCATATCCAAGTGTGTGCCCTCCAATCTGTCCATGACTCATGTCGGGCACTTAGCCAATTCTCCATGTGGCTAAAGCATGACCCAGTCCTTCGCAATGATCATCATGTTCCTCCCTTGTCACGGGCCCTTGTACCTCCTACCATAAGGTCACAAACAACCCCAACAAGTCCTGCAACAATCAGCAATCCTTGCTTCTCCACACAAGGCCTCATCATAGACATCCATGGTAAGATGATCCCTAGCATCGACAAACTGACTTTGCCCTTCCCTCCATACGGTCCATCTACCAAATGCTCAAGTGAAACACAAGTATCAATACTTACTTCATCATCATGAGGCTCCTCCATGTGAGTATCCTCATCCACGCATGTCTGCAAATTGCACGATCCTGGTCCAACTTGATCAATCTCAAGTTCATCCTCCATCGTTTTCACATCTGCAACATCCTCAATCATCACGGCTTCCTCTTCCTTGTCAGCACAATCTGCAACTTCATCCTGCTCCATTTTCCAACCAAGTTGAAGAAGTTCGTCTTCAACATTCTTTTCCAAGACTTCAAGTTCCTTTCGAATCCGGGGATTCTCTTCTTTCATCCACTTCAACATGTATAAGGTAAGCAAGAGCTTCCCTTCGCATTCTTCCAAACCTACCATGTCTTATCGTTCAGCTTGGTCCAAGCACTAAGCTTCACCTCTGCTAAAACTATTTTACCATTCACCTGAATCACCTTGATATTCCACCTGTCACCTGCAAAACTTGAGCTCCCTGCCAAGTCTTCGGTCTTCGTAGAATCAACTCCTTGATTCAGTTCACCAAGTTTCCCACAAAACGTGGACCAACTCTGATACCACCTGTCACGCCCCTACACTTGCGGTAGTCTTTCAACCGTTTATAGCGAGGTGCGGCACTACCAATCGTTTTCTTTTCACCAATACTTACGATTGTATACTACGCCTAACATTCCATACTTAGTTTTATTTTCGTTACCAAGTATTATTATGTTTCCTTTATACAAGTGAAAGCCCATAACATTCACATAAACAACGTTATACAAGAGAAATGCACAATAGTATAAAGGGAGGGGAAACTCCCTGCAATATGAGTCTGCCCGAATCAATATATATGATCTTCTTTTATAAGTACAAGTTAAATCTTGGGAAACCCCAAATTTACACTTAGCCAATTTTCAACTTCGGCAAACTCGGTTGCCCAGCTCGTCGGCACCTCTGGACAGTCGTCGCACGACTCACCAACCCTTCGTTCACCTCGTCGCACGATCATGTTGTTTGCCCAACTTGGGCGTGCCTTGTCGTAACCAAGCCACCACACACGGGCACCTCCGCACGAGTCACACCTCCGTCCACAATCTCAACACTTCACCAAGTCACACCGTGCACACTTGCATGATGGGCGGGCGCTTACCCAAGTCACCCAAGAACATGTGCCAAGTTGTCGCACAAATCGAGTGCCGACGCCTTCGTCCAACCGTCGGGCGCTCCTTCACACAACCGGGCGCCACACCTGTGCATGCCCTTCTCCAACCGGCGGGCGACCTCTATCTGCGCCCTCACCTAAACCAAGATAGGAGCTATCTCCATGTGGCCTTGTCCAAGAGTGGGTACATCATCCAAATCTGCGCTTTCCTCTTCTTTGTTACCTCCACAGTAGACCTGTGCCTTCCTCACATGATGAGCGAGTTCATTGCTTGAGCGATGGTGGAAATTAACTCCACACACCACCAATATATATGAGTGGCAGGATGAGGTCGTAGCTACCTAGCCGACCTGCCCACGCCCTCAACGCCATCGCAAATATGCTTCAAAACTTTGTCGACCATCCTCCAAATGCTCCCAAGTAAGGTCGGCCTTACTACGTTCATTTTTCGGCTCATGGGTGCTCCTCTAAACTCCCACGCATATATAAATAGTTCACCCAACCTTCCACGCACTTGTATTATGCCATAACACCTTCGCATGCCTAAGTTGAGCTCGCACTTCAAGCCGGAACGCGTTCAAGGACTGCAGGTCCTTACATCCTCCTCCACCTGAGGTTGTTGTCGTCCTCGAATACATACCATCCTGGTAGCCATCCACCAAGATCAACAATATCTGTCTCATCCATGATGTCAACTCCTCCACATACTGCAAACATCCCTGCAACATATGTAGAACCACCGTCTCCATCATGTCTCGTCCCAACAACCATCTATCACCAAGATCACCATACCAAGGTATACACCCCATTGGTATGTCATATATCGGAAATCATCTCAATCCATGATCATCAACCGCTCTGTCACAATCTCCACATGCTGCTCCCCATCGTGGAAGGCTGGTCCTTCCATCTCAAGCTACATGCTTTTTGCAAAATCTCGTGTCGACCTCATCATGTGTTGTCCTTGTGTGAACTGTTGCCATGATACTCCAACACAATGCTGACATATCTCTGTACACTGTCGACCCCCATGTTTGAACTAGTCAGGTGATCAGTCCAACTGTCACGCTCAAACCATTAGAATGCACATCCTCATGCCATCATTAGCTGTTTCTTAGAACATCCCGTCACATCCTCAACTCGATCAAGAATCCATCTCCATATAAGTGTAAGACATGCTCAGGTCCATGAAGTAGTCCTCATCTCATCTGCAACATGTTGTCCATGATGTTTGGTACTAATGTGATGTATGAAATCAGCCACATCTACCCCAACATCATCATCCATATGTGTGCCTCCTCAATATGAAGAGACCATCTCATCAAACTCCGACTCTCAATGTGCCACATCCAGGTCCATGCAGAAACCTCCATCATATCTGCAATGTGCCATCCCTCAAGTCTGCCATAGAAACAAGTATACACCTGTCTCATCTCCCATGTGCTGCCCATGATCATAGATCAATCAGCTCCCATGTGTCAAAGGTGGTTGAGTCTCGGCTCAACCCATGCCCAAGTGTTGCCACCAAGGCATCATCATCATTGTAACTCCATCACTCCAAAGTGTCTCATATCGATCCTCCACATCAAGTCACTCTTCCAAGCCATACCCACACATGTACTTGAAATTATGCATCCCATCCTGCATCAAAGTCTCTGACCTCAGCTCCTCAATGCATCAGATCCTCCAAGTCCACCATATATGAAGTCCCAAAAGTCACAACCTCATGTCATCATGAGCTCCATGAGTCATCTCCAACCAACACTCTAGCAAGCATACAAGTCTCGGCCCAAAGGTCTCTGCAAGATGCCTCAGCTCTCCATATAGTAGGAATGCTCCATAGTCTACTCACAACTCCATCCAAGTCCATGGCCTTGTTGTACAAGAGTGCACAACCTCTCCATCGGCTCATACATAAAACATCTCCATGTCACACCAGCAAATCCACCTACACAACATCCCTACCTTGGCACTCCTCATTGGATGTCCATAAATGACACCTCTACAAGTGCTCCGGTATGATGTCCCTACATAAGACTACCATGCTCCATGTCTCCAACCTGATCTCCATGACTCAAGTTGCCCATGTAGTCCAACCAAGTAGACCCATCACAACAATCGGTCATCCTCATCCAAGTCTGCAATCTTCGGTCTAGTGAACTCGGTCACCCAACCATATCATCATCATCACGAGTCTCTTCCATCATAGCTCCCCCATTAAAGGTTCCACCAAGACTCTCTCTTGGTCTCGGCCATGAGAAGTCCACCCAAGTATCATCATATCCAAGTGTGTGCCCTCCATTCTGTCCATGACTCATGCCGGGCACTTAGCCAATTCTCCATGTGGCTAAAGCATGACCCAATCCTTCGCAATGATCATCATGTTCCTCCCTTGTCACGGGCCCTTGTACCTCCTACCATAAGGTCACAAACAACCCCAACAAGTCCTGCAGCAATCAACAATCCTTGCTTCTCCATACAAGGTCTCATCATAGACATCCATGGTAAGATGTTCCCTAGCATCAGCAAACTGACTTTGCCCTTCCCTGCATACAGTCCATCTACCAAATTCTCAAGTGAAACACAAGTATCAATACTTACTTCATCATCATGAGGCTCCTCCATGTGAGTATCCTCATCCACCCATGTCTGCAAACTGCACGATCCTGGTCCAACTTGATCAATCTAAAGTTCATCATCCATCGTTGTCACATCTGCAACATCCTCAATCATCATGGCTTCCTCTTCCTGGTTAGCACAATCTGCAACTTCATCCTGCGCCATTATCCAACCAAGTTGAAGAAGTTCGTCTTCAACATTCTTTTCCAAGACTTCAAGTCCCTTTCAAATCCGAGGATTCTCTTCTTTCATCTGCTTCAACCTATATAAGGTAAGCAATAGCTTCCCTTTGCATTCTTCCAAACTTGCCATGTCTTATCGTTCAGCTTGGTCCAAGCAATAAGCTTCACCTCTGCTAAACCTATTTTACCATTCACCTGAATCACCCTGATATTCCACCTGTCACCTGCAAAACTTGAGCTCCCTACCAAGTCTTCAGTCTTCGTAGAATCAACTGCTTGATTCAGTTCACCAAGTTTCCTGCAAAACTTGGATCAGCTCTGATACCACCTATCACGCCCCTACACTTGCGGTAGTCTTTCAACCTTTTATAGTGAGGTGCGGCACTACCAATCGTTTTCTTTTCACCAATACTTACGATTGTAGACTATGCCAACATTCCATACTTAGTTTTATTTTTGTTACCAAGTATTATTATGTTTCCTTTATACAAGTGAAAGCCCATAACATTCACATAAACAACATTATACAAGAGAAATGCACAATAGTATAAAGGGAGGGGCAACTCCCTGCAATATGAGTCTGCCCGAATCAATATATATGATCTTCTTTTATAAGTACAAGTTAAATCTTCGGAAACCCCAAATTTACACTTAGCCAATTTTTAACTTCGGCAAACTCGGTTGCCCAGCTCGTCGGCACCTCTGCACAGTCACCGCACGACTCACCAACCCTTCGTTCACCTCGTCGCACGATCGTGTTGTTTGCCAAACTTGGGTGTGCTTTGTCGTAACCAAGTCGCCACACACGGGCGCCTCCACACGAGTCACACCTCCATTCACAATCTCAACACTTCACCAAGTCACACCATGCACACTTGCACGACGGGCGGGCGCTCAACCGAGTCACCCAAGAACTCGTGCCAAGTCGTCGCACAAATCGGGCACCCACGCCTTCGTCCAACCGTCGCGCGCTCCTTCGCACAACCGGGCGCCACACCCGTGCATGCCCTTCTCTAATCGGCGGACGACCTCTACTCGCGCCCTCACCCAAACCAAGATAGGAGCTATCTCCATGTGGCCTTGCCCAAGAGTGGGCACATCATCCAAATCTGTGCTTTCCTCTTCTTTGCTGCATCCACAATATACCTGCGCCTTCTTCAGATGATGAGCGAGTTCATTGCTTGAGTGATGGTGGAAATGAACTCCACGCACCACTAATATATATGAGTGGCAGGGTGAGGTCGTAGCTACCTAGCCAACCTGCCCACGCCCTCAACGCCATCGCAAATATGTTTCAAAACTTCGTTGGCCATCCTCCAAATGCTCCCAAGTAATGTCAGCCTTACTACATTCATTGGTCGGCCTGTGGGTGCTCCTCTACACTCCCACACATATATAAATAGTTCACCCAAACTTCCACGTACTTGTATTACGCCATAACACCTTCGCACGCCTAAGTTGAGCTCGTATTTCAAGATGAAATGCGTTCAAGGACTGCAGGTCCTTACACCCAGGGTGGAAATTACAGATTCTATAGAGGTGCGGTGATTCTTCCAACAGCCCCCCTCAAACCCAACTTGGGGGAATCGAACCTAGGTCCAAGCTCTGATACCATGTGGAGGTTTGTTGTTACACCAAAACTCGCAGGTGTTGGTAAACGTTCCAAACCAGTAACTAGGATCCCCAAGGTGGAAATTACGGATTCTATAAAGGTGCGGTGATTCTTCCAACACCCCCGCTCAAACGCAACTTGGGGGAATCGAGCTTGGGTCCAAGCTCTGATACCATGTGAATGTGTTAGAAAACCCGCACAGATGAATCTAGCTAGTAAAGGTTGAACACACAGCTTTGCAAAGAAAAAACACTAAAAGAAAATCGAAAGAACAAAAGAATGATTCATTAGAAAATAGGTGAATGTCTTGGTGAAGATGTTGCAGTCTGTTCTGCTAAAGGACAGAACTGCAAATCAATGACCCAATCATGTACTAAGTCTCTGATGTAGTGCATATGGATCTCTATGTGCTTCGTCCACTGCCGCTGTACTGGATCCCTACAAAATTTGAGAGTTCTCTGGTTGTCACTGTTATCACCCCAAGAAACTCACCTAGGTTGTATATCAGTGATGCTCGGGAAAATTACAAACTCAACAAAATGTTGGATAAAATGATGGATGAATGAAGCAAATGCTGCATATTCAAGCCAGATAACCACTTCTACTATGATTGACCCCAGACATGGGTGAACACCCCCAGACTACAAGGCTTTTAACTACTAATTACTCACATTTTGAGGATAAGGTGATAATGGAGAAGACTGACCACACCAACAGATGCACATGACACTGTGATGGCTGGATGCAACCAGTTAAAAGGTCTGTAAATCTATTATCTAACACACAGACAAGATGACAACTCTCTATGCATTAAAACAACAGAAACCTGCGTACATGTTCAATGATACAACTAAATTCTAACACAGAGGTGGGATGATAGCCCCTCTGATGCTAAACATTCACAGCACATGAACAAATGTAAAACAGGCACAGCCTGGAACAAGAAGAAGAAGTGGAAAGTGAGCAATTGACAGCAAAATAAGCTTGTATTAATTGGAAATGAAGACCAGATGCTGCAGGTTACAAAGTAGTTACAGTCTCCAGAAGTTGAACCTTACAACAGAGTCCCCTTCATCTAACACTCATCAAACTAATTACATTGTTCTTCTCAGTATATATAGAATCTGTTTACAAAAAATTCTGCTAGGGTATGCGTGGAGGTGTCTTAATTAATCACCAACCACATTTACAGTTAGACATGGCTCATCTGTTGTGTTCTGACTCTTTTAAATAAACAAAATGGCTTTTTTGTACTTCAGTGTCCCTCCTGAACAGTTGAAATATTATTTTGATACTCTTTAATAACTGCTAGTGTCATTGGATTGCTCGAGGAACACTCTCCCATCCTTGGTCGTATTGCCTTTGAATGCAGGTAGCTGAGGGTTTTAATGCACCGAGTACCAGGAGCTGATGGCTTGCCTTCTCCTTTGCGCGTGCAGAATAGACCCAAAACATCGAAGAATACACTGAAGAACGCTTCAAAAAACGAACAGCGGCCGAGATGAAACACCGGCCGTCAGATGGATTGCATGGACGATCACGATCTGCTGACAGAAGACAATGGGAAAGCACAATGGCATAAATTGAATATAAGCCGTTAGATTATAGAGGTGGACGACGGAGATCATGCTAGAGTGAACGATCGGGAGGCGAATGAACAAAGTAAGTGAGGGCCGTCGGATCGTGGTTGGGCAGATCCGACAGCGATCGGGTGGCAGAAGAGGACGCTGGTTAACGGGCGGGGAAATGGTACAATGGCGAGAAGTGGTTTTCCCGCACCACTTTTGACTGCAGGAAGTTTACGCACAGGTTGGAGTGATGGAATGAGGATGCGAAACATGGCAGGCGGGAAACCGCTTCCCCGCGAGATAAAGGACAAGCGGATTGGTGGAGCGGGAGAAGCGATAACCGTTGGATCATCAAACAGAGGATCAGATGGTGGAGGATTAAGACACGCACTTTGGGCGATGTGATAGGTGATGTGACATATACGGTGCATGCCCAGTCTTTATTATGACTTAGGGTTATGGGTTTTATTATGTGCACAGGGTAAAACAAAAGCATACATTAATGCAACTTATAAAGGGCTATCGAGGTTTTAATATTAAACACAAAAAATGACCCGGGGATTAAAAGAGAAGGGGTAAACGGGATTGCAAGGGGATTAGGGGTTAATGAAGGAGACTAGGGGAATGAAGGGGAGGAAGAAACCCACTGCTGAAAATCTTTTGAACACGCGACCAACACTGCTAAACCTGCCTTTTTTCCAATCAGATGCTACAACTGTAGCAGAGCTAACAGTCACACCAGATGATAATGGGCTGGTGGAACTGGACGCCAAACTCAATGAGGAAGTGTTTTAGCCACAGAGCCTGAATGGTGATGTTGACTACTCCTCTATACTTAGCCTCAGCTGAAGAGAGAGAAATAGCAACGTGCTTCTTGCTCGACCAACAGATAGGGCCAGACCCTAGACTGAGTGAATATCCGGAGGTGGACTTGCGATCAATGTTGTCGCCCGCCCAATTAGAATCAGTGAAGCCAAGGAGATTCAATGCAGTGCCTACTGCATAGTGAATCTCGAAGGTGATGGTGCCCTGCACATATCGGAGGATGCACTTGGCAGCATTCCAGTGTAGCTCATGTGGCTCCTGCATGTATCTGGAAACTGCCCCTACTGCATATGAGAGATCTGGTCTGGAGTGGGTGAAGTATAATAAGCTCTCCACTAGCTGTCGGTAGAGAGTACTGTTAACTAATGGAGTGTCACCTCCATCCTCAAGGGGGACCCTAGATAGAAAAGGAGTCGGTGCTGGCTTGCAGCCAGTCATGTGAAATCTCTCGAGGAGATCCCATGCATAGTTAGCCTAGGAGAGTTTGATGCCTGTGGCATCCTGGCTGATCTCAAGACAAAGAAAGAAGTGTAATGGAACCATGTTCCTCATCAAGAACCTATCATGCAAGGCCCTCTTGGCTGCAGCAATGGCTGAAGCCGAGCTGCCGGTGATCAGGAGATCATCCACATACAAAATTAAGAGAAGAAGAGAATCATGTGTCCTAAGCATGTAAACATTCGGATTAGACTTACATCTTTCAAAGTTTTGTGATAAGAGAAAAGAATCCATCCTCACATACCAAGCTCTTGGGGCCTGCTTAAGGCCGTAAAGAGATTTCTTCAGTCTGCAGAACAAAGACGAATCCTGAATGAAACCATGTGGCTACTCCATGTAGATCTCCTCAGATAGGTCTCTGTGAAGAAAGGCATTCTTCACATCCATCTGATGTACATCCCACCCCTGGGCAGCCGCAATGGCAAGTGCAAGGCGTATGGAATCCATCTTTGCTACTGGAGCAAAGGTCTCATCATAATCAATGCCATGTACTTGCTGGAAGCCTTTGGCTACTAGCCTAGCTTTCCGTCTGGTGATTTTCCCATCTGCAGCACTCTTGGTCCTGTAGACCCATTTGCATCGGACAAATTTCCTTCCTGAAGGAAGGGGGACCAAATCCCAGGTTTGGTTCTCGAGGAGGGAGTTATACTCCTCCTCCATGGCAGACTCCCAAGATGGATGCCCAGCAGCCTTAGCATAAGACTGCGGATCAGAAGACTGAACCAAATGACAATGCCAGGATGGCATTGGTTCATTGGTAGTGAGGGCAAGAGGAGGCTCAATAAACTCTGAGCTAGTCCTCCGCGGATCAGAATTATCCCCCACAAGACCATTTCTAGCAGCTGGGTGGTCTTGTGCATATATATCACATAAGCTCCTTGTTCTCTGATTTATGACAAGGGAAGTTGATTCATTGTTGGAAGCACAATCTGGGCCTGGATGTGGATCATCATATGCATGCACTAGATTTGTATCTGAAGACTCTGTCTCTGCATCTGCATGCTCTACTGCGACATCTGCATGCTCTGTATCTACATTTGAGTGTACTGAGTCATCATCTCAGACATGAGGTAGATAAAACGTGTCTGCATGTGGAAATTGAGGTGCATGCAAGAGACTTTCCTCAAATTTGACACTTCACTCAATGATGAGCTTGTTCGTAGAGGAAATCAGGAGTCGGTATCCCTTCACACCATCAGGGTATCCAACAAAGATGCACTCAATGCTCTATGGATCAAGAGATTTCCTCTTTTCAGAGGGGATCCTGGCCCATGCTCGAGAGCTGAAAACACGGAAGTGGGTGACCTCTGGTTTAGTGCCGCTCTAAGCCTCAAAGGGGGTCCAATCCTTGACAGACCTATGAGGAGATCTGTTTTGGATGTAGTTAGCAGAATTAAGTGCTTCAGCCCATAGCTTATGAGGCAGTGACTTAGCATGCAACATGTAGGAAGCCATCTCTTTGAGAGATCGATTCTTTCTCTCAGCAACTCCGTTCTGCTGCGGAGTGTATGGCACTGTGTACTACAACTGTATGCTGGACTCAAGGCAAAGGTTCTAAAGTGCTGTGTTAACATATTCCCCCCCATTTTCTGTACAGAGGGCTTTGATCTATCTCTCTGACTGTATCTCAACTAGTGCTTTGAAATCGTCAAAGTACGCAAAAACTTCAAATTTGTCCCTGAGAAGATACACCCAAGTATACCGTGAGAAATCATCAATAAATGTAAGCACATACCTTGCTTTGTTGATGGAAGGATGAGGAAAAGGCCCCATGAGATCACTATGGATCAGGTCTAGAGGAGAGGATGCTCTGTGAGTCTTGCCGGTGTCAAACTTTTCTCTAGGATGTTTGCCAAGGACACACCCTTCACAAACTCCTTTGGAGAAACCAATATTTGGCAAGGCTTCCACCATCTCATGCTTGCTTAGCTGCTGCATATACCTGTAATTTAAGTGACCAAACCTCTCGTGCCAAAGCCTACTACTATCATCAGCATGTGTAAGCAATAAGGAGGATTCAGATTCAATAAATTCAGAAAATGTATACAATCTGGCTCCATTGTTTACCTCACCAGCTGCAATTTTGGAGCTGCTATGTAGGTCATATATGTTCACTGCATCTGGAGTGAATTCCACTCTCTTTCCGATGCCAGAATGAGTGATCTGATAAACTGAAAGTAGGTTTACCGAAAGTTTTGAAACATGAAGCACATCTTCAGAGCTTCTGTGTAAAAGTTCCACTCTACCTTTTCCGGTGACCTCAATAGGTGAGTCATCTCCCATGAGGATGGGAGTTCCTTTGCATGCATCCAAAGAGGAATAGACTTCCTTTGTAGCAGCCATATGATGTGATGCACCAGAATCTATAATCCATGCATCAGAGGAAGAATTAATTGCAACTAAAGCATGAAAAGTTTTACCTTTCTCATGTGGTGGATCCTTAGTTTTCTTCTTGGCGCCCTGAGGGATGTGGTCCCCAAGGTTGTGCTTCTGAAGGATTTCTGCCATTTGGTCAATTTGTTTCTTCATGCAGGAGGATTCTGGATGGAATTCTCAGTGACAGTAGGTGCATTTATCTCCTTTCTTCCCTTTCTCAATTCTAGAGCCGGAGGAGTAATTGAAGGGCTTGGTGTACCCTTCCTTCTTTGGATGGGAATGCACTTTTCCCTTGTCTTTTTGCTACTAATTTTTCTGATTTGAATCAGATCTATGATTTTTATTGTGGCTTCCATCATGCACAGCAAGTGCATGCGCTTTTGTAGGTTTGATTTTCCCCATGCTAATGAGTTTATCTTGCTCAAAAGTAAGGGACTCCATGAACTCTTTGAGAGAAGGCATAGTGTAGGATTTACCTGTTGCGAGCCTTACTGAATGAAATGTAGACACAAAGATGGAGTATTCCGGTCCGAGCTTTGACATAATAGAGAGAACTTGGTGACTCTTCTCCTTGGATTTGTCAATTCCACAACCCTTGAGTTGCAGCAATAGATCATTATATTTGGTGAAGAAGTCTTGAATTCTGTCATAGTTCTGTG
Source organism: Pinus tabuliformis (assembly GCA_031772625.1). Lineage (NCBI taxonomy): Eukaryota > Viridiplantae > Streptophyta > Pinopsida > Pinales > Pinaceae > Pinus > Pinus tabuliformis. Next base: position 186,623,594 of record CM062807.1, on the reverse strand, counting down.
GATCCAATGATAGCAGCTCCACTTCGAGAAGATGTCCTTTCATCTCATCCTGTTTCTCGTAGAGTTCTTCAAGCTTTTTCCAAATCTCATTGGGAGTATTGTACGCAGATAGATGAAACTGCAACTCTGGGGAGATGCACATGCATATGGATCCTTGGGCCTCATCCATGCGGTTAAGGTACTTGGATTTCTCTATGGTTGAAGTGCGTTCCACTTCTGCAGCCATGGTAACCCTGTACAACTCTTTTTGACGAAGATATCGAGCCATTTGGTCCTTCCATTCGTGATAGTTGTACGGTGTTACGATCGATGCTTTGGGAAACTCCATTTTTTTGTAGATCTTCGATCTCCAAGCTGTAATACCTGCAAAATAAAGTACTGGTGTGCCTTTTATATAGCAACCTGTGGGCTCTGATACCATGTGGAGGTAGTCTGTTACACCAAAACCCGCAGGTATTGGTAAACGTTCCAAACCAGTAACTAGGATCCCCAGGGTGGAAATTACGGATTCTATAGAGGTGTGGTGATTCTTCCAACACTCCCCCTCAAACATAACTTGGGGGAATCGAACCTGGGTCCAAGCTCTGATACCATGTAAATGTGTTAGAAAACCTGCACAAATGACTCTAGTTAATAAAGGTTGATCACATAGCTTTGCAGAGTAAAAACACTAAAAGAAAATCGAAAGAACAAACGAATGATTCATTAGAAAATGGGTTACAATGCTCATGATATAGCGTTACTGGGTGAATACCCCAAGGTAATGCACCATAGTGGTGATCAATGAGAGGACTCAACACCTACAACAAGTTTCGAAGACAACTAGCCAGTTGCGGAGTGAAAGGAGGAGCAAATCAGGGAGTAAATCATGCAGAAGAACTAGTCAGTTGCGGAGTTAAAGAAGGAGAAAATCACGGAGTAAATAATGTAGAAGAACTAGCCAGTTGTGGAGTTAAAGAAGGAGAAAATCAAGGAGTAAATCATGCAGAAGGAATCTTGCATGTAGTCCCACGCTCTAACTAAGTGTCTGCATGAAGGTGTGTAGTACCTCCAACAAGTCCATACTCATTAGTATTGGTGAAAAGAAATTGGGTAGCCATGCCACACTTTGCCTATGTGCGGTTGAAAGATTACCGTCAAAATAAGGGCGTGACACTCCAGTGCTTGCACCTGCCTTGGCACTATGGAAAGGGAACGAAAACATCGTAATAATGGTGATCCCTTCTGCTCTCCCGATGGGCTTATGCATGAATACACATGGCGCTTCCCACTTCCAACCAGCTTTAGTTCAACAAGCAGAAATGGTTTATGAAAGACTGCAACAGCCACACACCGCTAAAACAACAATCTTCCTGAATGAGATTGGCTTCATATATTTTTTTTATTTTCAAAAAAACATCTTCTCGACATCAACAGAGACAAACACATGGCCAAAAAGCCTTCCTCCTGGGATTGATGAAATGCTCTGCACGGACTATCAAAATTCAAAATTTGAATTTTGTATGAAACGCTTTGCACAGGCTATCAAAATTCAAATTTTAAATTTCAAAATTTAAATAGGAGGGATGCGTTAGGGAGGTGATGCAGGGCCATCCAATCTGCAGAATTTTAATGACTGCCGCCGAATGGATAGTGCTTGTCAGTCTGGGCAAGACTCTACAAAATACAAATACAGAAGTGAAGTGATCACGAGATTTCCAACTGTAACCAAATGGATAGTGCTCGTCAGTATGGGCTAGTCTCTACAGAATACAGATACAGAAGTGAAGTGATTGGGATTTTTTCAACTTTGGCAGGGATGTGATCTCCATGTTTATATCAACGGATGACAACGGAGACAGAGGGCCCCGGCGGGCCACGTCGACAATCCAAAAGAACCTGCAATCGACATAAGCTCAGCAACCATAAGGTGATCAAATTATAATGTTCCAAATGTTCACCAGCTTCAACATCCTCCACCGAAGAGTTTCTAATGAATATGTCCTAGGATTCAAGAGCATTAAATTCATAGTTTCTTTCAACTTGTATCACTATTTAATTATCATATAAGCATTAAAAAACTCTCATTGGCGTGGGCAGGGACGAGAAGAAATATTAAATGCTCGGAGGAATGTTATCTGGAAACGTAAAAAGGAGAAAAGAATTGTTAAGGAGGATTTCCTGGACCAAGTATTAGAGATGGCCATTGATGACAAGGAGACAATTGCAGGTTTAATTATAATGTCTATCTTTAGAATGGAAACTTACTAAAAATCTAATTTGGAAATGGTGATAACACAATAAAGCAATGTTGAAAATGAGCAGGTAATAATGGAGACATTGTGCCTATCAAACATAGGCCCCTTTTTGTATCGAGAATGCATACAGCAAACAAAAATCAAAGGTTAGAATTTCATATGAACGATCTCCTTGGTTTCTTCCCAATAGCTAGATAATATTACAACTTAGATATAATTCAACTAGCAGATTAGAATACATGGAACAATGAGATGCTCAGGCACAGAAATTTGGTCCTTTGTGAGAATTTTTATTTTTGAAGAAATATTGATTTTTGAACATTATAATGTTGAAGGAATATTATAAATTAATCTTGCCGTAAAGTTGGTCATTACTTTTCAAAAAATATTCTATAGTAAGAGTGTTTGAATTATATTTTTAATAGTGAAAATAGCTTTAACACTATTAAAAATCTTATACAACTAAAATTAAATTTTTAAGTAACTGTAACTTAGATTTACAAAAAATTCCGTAAGATTTTATCTAAATCTTACCAAAACTTCCATAATTTTGAGATTAATTTTGAATAAAATAAAAATTTATAATTAATTAATTATATATTAACCTTTCATTACTTTTGGAATGAATAATTTCCAGGATATCGCGTTCCCTAGGGCTGGAAGGTTGTTGCATGCACTTCACCGGTGAATCTTGATCCATCTATGCACTTTGAACCGCTATCTTTTAATCCATGGAGATGGCAGGTGGGTCATGTTAAATTCATTCATAATATCATTATTGTGTACTATAGTTCATATGGAACTCATCAATATATTGGTTTGTGAGATATTATAATCAGAAAAGGACGTGCAACGAAAATGATTTTCAAGCTTTTGGAGGGGGGCTTAGATATTGTGTGGGATCAGAATTAGCCAAAGCACAAATGGGAGTGTTTCTACATCATCTCGTGACAAAATTCAGGTACCAATTGGTGAATGAGACATTTGCCATAAATTACTGAGTGTTCTAATCGACTCATGGCTCATTTAGTTTTTATGGAAAAAAAAAAAAAAAATGTTTCTAGACTAACTCTTTAAAACTATCTTGTATTATATATATATGGATAAACCTTTAATGCGGTCCACATACGTATGTACTCAATATGTTAACTTAATTCTTGATTGGGAATTATACACCCTTCGAGTCTTGGAATGAATCAGAACATTGCATAATGGCTGGTTATCCAATATATTGTCAACTTAGATTGTATGCCATGGTCAAACTTTATTCACGTCATATAATTTTTAATAAATTTGAGCCCCTCACCTTACATAACTAAGGGATCTCAAGCGGCCATACTTAATAACCCTGAATTGTTTACACTTGACACAGTTAATATTTCGATGGTTCTGAATTCCATGGTTATGTTTTTTCATGCCGTGAGCTGGCATTTGATCAATGGTGGTGCACAATGTTGGAGTATTGTTATGGTAACTACCCTGCTCTACCATCACTTTCTGCTCTCAATTGTGCTCCTTGGCCTCCTAGTCGAGCTCTGCAACCTTAGCGACTAACCCTAGTTTGGTTTTCCTCTACTACTCTTGTTCCTTTAACAGATTTGTAGCAATTCTGCAGTCAATCACTTCACATGTTAACCTGGAAGCTTTTATTTAGTGGGTTTGCCTCTTTGTTTTGAAATTTATCACAATCCAGGAGTCGATGAATCATGGCCATTCCAATGTAGCTCTCTCGAGAACAAGTATTACGGCCACCGCGCCAACCCTCTTCAAGGGTCTAAGGCACAACTTTGTTGCCATACAGGTAGTTGGAGTGTCGAGTTATGAGGTTTTATATATATGGTAGTTGGAGTGTCGAGTTATGAGGTTTATATATATATATATATATATATATATATATTATTTGCTTGATTTGTATTATTATTTGGGTCATTTCCTAAAGTTTTCCATTTCTTTTTAGGCCACCCCTCTTGGAACCGGATCTTGCTATAGGTACAGGTATACATATTAGTTTCCCTCCTTCTTTCCTCAAAGCCTCGGAATTTTCGCCGCATACAGGTTTAATGTTTTCCTTTTGTTGTTGACGGGCCCACAAGTTAGGGTTTCTACCTGTCGAATAATGTTGACTTGATGGATTTGTGGCATGTTCGTCCCAACTCATTGGAACTTAAATTATTTATGGCCCAAGTTCTTGCTAACTTTAATTTCATTTTGCCTCCAGGGATTAACCGAGAGGTCATAAGGGTTTTATCACCCTATGGAAAAACACTTGTATACATAGTTACCCATTTATCTTTTGCATACAAAGGAAGTCGTTACAACAACAGGCTTTATAGGCCTCGTCCTTTATAATTACATGGTTATGAATAAGAACATGTATTTATCGTTGGTCTTAAGGATTGAACTCTTGATTATTTATAAACTGCATGTTGCACGTTAATGCAAAATTTAAAAATATAGTTTCTTGAATTTGATTATATATACATATAATCTCTTACAGTACTTCTTAGCATTGTATGCGTGTTTCAATGTATTAGCCCTATATGGCTATATTGGGTTGTTTTGATATCTATTTATTGTTGGTTGCACTACTGTATTATTATACCTAGTTATGTAAGCTCAACTATGTTTTAAAACAATATATCTAGTTTCTCTTCATTCTTGCTTTGCAATTTAAGGTTATATAGTATTGTTTTCTATAAAAAAATATAAACTATTTTTTCTTGAAAGAAAATATGGTTTGGGACTCTTATATATATATATATATATATATATATATATATTGAAATTTATGTTTCTTTACATACACACACACATATATATATAGAACATTAATTCATTTCATACACATATATGTATAGAACATACTTTTAGGGTTTTAAGTTAGCCCTTGAGTGACTTGGTCTAGAATAACTCTAGCGGGTCTGTTTTCATGGTTCATGGGTGCCCTCTCCAGACCCTAATTTCAAGCTCATCACTGTCATTGAGTTGGTGTGCTCATCACTGTCATTGGGCTGCTAGCACCAGCTTGGCCTTGAGACTAACTTGGCTCACAATTAAGGATAAATATTTCAACATTGCAGTTTTACATTTATTCATAAGAAAAACATTTATTCACAAGAAAAGAGTCACAATCACAACAATTTAAAAACAACTTCACACCGGGAAAGAAACAATACATATAACAGAAAGCATACACATAGCACTTATATGTTTAACTAGTTTAGGTTGCCACGAAAATCACACGGGAAAAGAATGCTCCACCCAACCAATGAGAACCAATAACCTCTACCAAAACTTCGCTAGCCAGTTTCACTTCCAGAGTAGTTTTTTTTTTACAAAGACCTTACTAGGTCCACCTAAGACTTATCTGAACACACTATGTCCAATCTAAAATTTTATTGACCACACAAAGTTCAAGTGAAATTCCATTATATGCCAAAGATAAATTGGTAACTATCTATACAAGGGTTTTTCCATAAGGTGATAAAACCCTTATGACCTCTCAGTGTTAGCAAGAACTTGGGCCATAAAAAATTTAAGCTCCAATGAGTTGAGACGAGCATGCTACAACTCCATCAAGTCAACATTTAGAAATCCTAACTTGTGGGCCAGTCCAATGAGTTGAGACGAGCATGCCACAACTCCATCAAGTCAACATTATTCGATAGGTAGAAATCCTAACTTGTGGGCCAGTCAACAACAAAAGGAAAACATTAATACTTAAATTTGTTTAACTATGAACTTCCCTAACTTGTGGGCTAGTCAACGACAAAAGGAAAACATTAATACTTAAATTTGTTTAACTATGAACTCCTAAAAGACTGGACTTTAATGACGCTTTCAAATTCACAGGGTGGCCTTAAATTTTTTTAACTAAAAACTCTTAAAAGACTGGACTTTAATAACAAAAATAAGAACGCTTTCAAATTCACATGGTGGCCTTGTATTTTTTTAACTATGAACTCCTAAAAGACCTGACTTTAATAACAAAAAGAAGAACGCTTTCAAATTTACATGGTTGCCTTAAATTTTTTTAATTATGAGACTGGACTTTAATAACAAAAAGAGGAGCGCTTTCAAATTCACATGGTCGCCTTAAATTGTTTTAACTATGAACTCCTAAAGGACCGGACTTTAATAACTAAAATAAGAACGCTCTCGGAATAAGATTAGGGAGCTCCTATAAGAATGAGAAAGGTCAACATCTAAGTTGTCGACATCTTCATATCGATGTGTTTGGATTGTTATCGACATCTTCGTATCGATGGGTTTGGACTGTTGATTTCAATGTCTCTCTCTAAGCAATTTCATATAAGCATAAGCAATTTCATATAAGCATGAAATAATATAAGCATTTTTATAATCATGAAAAGTCTAAAAGAATGGACTACTCAAATTTTTATTTATTAGTGTGATTTTTTGGAATTTTTGGTGTCGAATCTGGTGGAATAAATTGTAGTGAAATATTGATTTGGCTTATTTAAACTAGTTTTTTGACTGTACATACGGATTCAGTACCCTGAAAAACTTCCAAGGCACTTCTATTGTGCAGGTTTACCCATCAAATTTATGATTTCAATGATGCTAGATTTTAGAAAAATTAAACCTAAAAAATCCAAAAAAAAACTTCCAAAAAATCACACTAAAAACAACTAATGTTTGTCTTTTCCCGAGATTCCATGTACCCCAATGTTTGTCCTTTTCGGAGATTCTGAGATGTACCCCATATTTGTCCTTTCCCGAGATTCCATGTATCGCCAACTTTAGAACCTTTCATTAATCATTAAAAATATACTTTTAATTTTAATCGATTCCATCAAGGTTGCGTGTTTTATTTTAATTTTAGTCGATTCAATCAGAAGGTTGCGCGTTCGATTATTTTAAATTTAGTCGATTCAATCACAAGGTTGCGTGTTCGATTATTTTAATTTTAGTGGATTCAATCAGATTTTAATAACAATTGAAAAAGTTTCAGAATAAGATTAGGGATCTCCTATATTGTATGATATAGGAGTGAGAAAGCTCAACCTCCAAGTTGTCAACATCTTGGTATCAATGCGTTTGGATCGCTGAAAATGGTGTGTGTCTCTAATTTGTCAACCAACCTGGCTGATACACAGCATTGACATTAGCACAATGATTAATTGGTGCACTGCATAACTGATTATTTTAATTTTAATTTTAGAAAAAGTTTCAGAATAAGATTAGGGATCTCCTATGTTGTATGATATAGAAGTGAGAAAACTCAACCTCCAAGTTGTCAACATCTTGGTATCAATTCGTTTGGATCGTCGAAAATGGTGTGTGTCTCTATTTTGTTAACCAACCTGGCTGATACACAGCATTGACTCAAACTAAAGTCACGCACTGGTGCACTGCACACCTGATATCAAACTAAAGTCACGCGGACTCAATTAATCTTCACAAATTCAAAGTTTCTCTCCATAAATACCCAAATCATTTGCAAGGCTTTAAGTAGCGAAGGAAGCCCAATATTATCGATAGAATCGAACTATTGTAACTCTAATAATGATTTCGTGGGGAGTAGTGATAGCAGCCGGGTTGGCAATTGTAGCCTCTGCAGTTTGGTTTATGTCAAAAAATAGCAAAACTTGTGAAGGAAAATTGGGAGAGAAACCAGAGCTGCCCCCTGGCAGCATGGGACTGCCATTCATTGGAGAAACTCTGGAATATCTTTCTCCATTCACGTCCTCCAATGTTGGTCCCTTCCTTCATAAAATAATTTCAAGGTTATATCAAATTTAGTTCTCCCTAGTCCTGCGTGGTTGGACCAATATTAGTTTTTTTCTTTTTCCATTTATTCATTCATGCTGCCCTGCATCTGAGAATTTTGTGGGTATTGAATTAATGAACAGGCATGGTGACGTATTCAAGATCTACATATTTGGGCAGCCTACCATCATAACAGCTAGCGTCAAAACAAACCAATTTTTTTTCCAAAACGAAGGTCGGCCGTTCAAGTGCGCTTATCCAGAGGAATTTGTGAGCAGTGTAGGGGAGAATAATATCTTCGAAATCCACGGTCCCATGCACCTAAAACTGCGAACATTAGGTTTGAGTCTCATGAGCACTCAAAATCTCATGGCCGTGGAGAAGCAAGTGATAGAAAGCCTGGACACATGGCAGGATGGTAATGTTATCCAATTGAAGGAAGAAGCATGCAAGGTGAATTATTTATATTTATGTGTTGACTTTAGCAATCAAATAGCCACCTACATTATAATTATTAGTTTGCTGTTGTATTCTCAACATGAATCAATTGGATAACTATGATGATAATTATAAGATTTGTTCATGTTTTACAACAGATAATGTTCAATATCCTGATGAAACAATTCATTCGTTTGGATTCTGGAACTGCTGAATCGCAGAACCTCTTGAAGAGCTACTCGCAATTTATGGCAAGACTGTTCTACTTACCAATCAGACTTCCAGACACACCTTATAACAACTCTTTGAAGGTTTGAAATAATACAACGCAGTTTAATTCTCTTATTCTTATCATATGGCCCAGTTTAATATAAATAATACAACACAGTTTAATACATATTCTTAATTCTCTTTGTGATGGGAATTCCTGATAATTCCATAACAAAAATAACTGAACAGAGAATAATGCTCTGTTTTGACACAGAGAAATTAAAATTGTTTCCAGAAGACAGAGTTTTACACACACACAAAAGACTTATATTCATTAATAAGACTAACTGTTACAAAATTCGCTCACGGAAGTGGCAAATAAAAAACAAGCATCAGAGCATGCTACGCCTATGTAAAACTTCCTAAAATCACTGGAGCCCTCTGCCTTTCGCTACCTTTTTCTTTATTTGCGATCAAGACTTGTTGTGCATTACATTGCTGAATCTGCCTTCGTGATTTCGGAAGGCCTCGGCATAACTTTCCCACTCAATCTGACGAAGCTCTGCAGGTTCGACGTTGAGAAAAAAAACGGGTAGAATGGTGCGGTCATCAGATGATCTCACAATCCAGCTCAACTCATCCAAGCACCAACATGATTCAGCGTAATGCTCTGAGAAAATTGTAATGTGAACGAAGGCGCTTCTAATTGCTCCTTCGACAATAGAGACGACTATATCTTCCATGCAAGGTTCCCTATTTCAACAACCGTAATGAATTTTACATTAATTACTTCAACAACCGTAATAAATGTATTAATTTCGTCGATCGTGATCACGCCTTCCATCACTCACATCAACATGAACAGAAGTACAAGCTTCAGGATCATCCATGTCAATCTTATAACAGCCATTGCAAGGCTTTACTTGTTTTACTGTGTTTTCCAGCACACTTTTCAAGATGACATCTGCATGCTCTGAAAATCTAGATATTGTACAGTACTGACATCCTGCACTCTCCTAAAGAAGGCCATAACGATCATATGGCAGCCGACCAAGCATAGGATCTTCTTGCCAATCAATCCGTCGATCCGGCCCACATTAATTGGATGGTTGTCGGCAATATCGCACAGTCCTTTTTACCGAACTTTACGTGTCGGGGAAGGTTCTATTTGCAAAACCGCTCAGGGCACGTGTCAACTGATAAGTGTGATCGCTGCCTCCCAGAGAATTACCACCATTTAGCAAAAAGCGGTGCGGGGAACTGGCGGTTTTGACGTTGCAGTTGAAAGTAACATTTCAACACTCCCCTTTAATTTCAACTGCTGGGTTATCAGTCATACCCAGACATTTCCTCAAAAACTCATAACTTTTCTGCCCCAATGGTTTGGTCAGAATATCTGCGACCTGCTCCTGAATTCTGCAGTGTTCTAAAACAATTTCTCCATTGTTTACCAATTCCCTGATGTAATGAAACTTTGTGTCAATGTGTTTTGTTCTCTTATGAAACACAAAATTCTTGGATAATGCAATAGCTGAGCTATTGTCACAAAAAATCACAGTTCCTTTTGCTTGGTCTTGGCATAAAATCGTTAACATCCTTCTCAACCAAATTGCTTGACACGCTGTTGCTGTAGCTGCCACATATTCTGCCTCTGCTATAGACAATGCTACAATAAGCTGTTTTTTAGAAGCCCATGAAATGGCTCCTGAACCCATGTGAAAAATATAACCGGATGTGCTTTTCTGATCATCTACACTTCCAGCCCAATCACTATCAGTGTATCCAACTAAATCTTAACATGCTGAAGTAGTATATAAAATGGCAAACCTTTTAGTACCTTTAACATACCTCAAAATCCTTTTTGCTACCTGTCAATGTGCTTCTTTTGGCCTCTCCATGAATCTGGAAATCAAACTAACAGCATGCATTATATCCGGCCTAGTTGCAGTCAAATACATGAGGCTGCCAACTATGCTCTTGCACAAACTAGGATCAAAATCCTTGCTGTTGTCCTCTTTGCTGAGTTTTAATTCTATCACTGTGGGAGTGATTGCTTCTTTGCTCTCCTGCATATTAAATCTTTCCAACACTTCATTAACATATTTCACTTGTGAGATAAAAATCCCATTTCCATTTTGTTCTACTTCTATTCCTAAGAAGTATCTCAGCAAACCCATGTCAGTCATTTCAAATTCTTCTTTCATGATTGTTTTGAAATTTTCAATAACACAACAATTAGTATTTTACCATCCTTTTATTTGATGTAGAGGGTGGGTTCTCCCTCACACTTTTCAAATCCATCTTCCAGTAGATAGGAATCTATCCCACTGTACCACACTCTTGGTGCTTGCTTCAGCCCATAAAGAGCTTTCTTCAATCTACACACTTTGTGCTCTTGACCTTTCTTTTCATAGTCTAGAGGTTGTTCAATGTAAACCTCTTCCATTAACACTCCATTTAGGAATGCTGACTTCACGTCCATTTGGTAAACTTTCCACTTGTTTTGTGCTGCTATGGACAACACTGCTCTCACGGTTTCCATTCTAACAACCGGTGCAAAAGTTTCCTCATAGTCTCTCCATGCTACTGCTTATATCCTTTGACAACAAGTCTTGCCTTGTGTCTTTCTATTTTTCCTTCAGCGTTACTCTTGGTCTTGTAGACCCATTTAACTCCAATGACTTCTTTTCCTTTTGGTAGTTCAACTAAATCCCATGTCTTGTTTCTTTCTATGGCATTGATCTCCTCATCCATAGCTTCTATCCATTTCCTATCCTTAATTGCTTCTTCGAAATGAACAGGGTCATCAACATGACAATATAAAGAAATTAAAGAGTTCATACCTTCATTTGTTGCCTCTTTTTCATAAATGTCACTTAAATTTATGAACTTCTTACCTATTTTATTTGTTGTACAAGTGCTAAGTGAAGAAGCACTTGAATTTCCTCCTTGTGGTGTGCTTGGAGAAGCACTTTCATTTCTCCTCAAGGGTGTCTCTTGCTGCCCTTGTGTTGGTACTGCTGTTTGGGGATGTATTTCAACCATCTCCTTATCATCTTCATCATGAGACAAAGAGTTTTTAACATTCACTATTTTCCCTATGCTTCCATCCCATACTTCCTCTTCAATGGACTGAACATCTCTACTCACAATAAGCTTCTTGGTGGATGGGTTATACAACCTATAAGCTTTGGATTCCTCACTGTATCCAATGAAAATTTGTTTCTCCCCTTTGCTGTCCAACTTCTTCCTTAGTTGATCTGGAATGTGTGCATAAGCCACACATCCAAAAACTTTCATGTGGTTGACTCCTTGCTTTGTCCCACTCCATGCTTCCTCCGGCACTCTGTTTATGATTGCTTTTGTAGGGCATATATTCAAAATTTACACTGCACAGTGTACAACTTCAGCCCAATAATCATTTGGCAAATGCTTTGCCTTTAACATACTCCTCGCCATATCCATGATTGTCCTATTCTTCCTTTCGGCAACTCCATTTTGCTATGGAGTGTACCTAGTGGTGAATTACTTATGAATTCCATTTTCTCTACAAAAACGTAGAAATTCCTTGGAGATATACTCACCTCCTCAATCAATTCTTAGAACTTTGATATGCAGCCCACTTTGGTTTTCTACAAGTGTTTTGAAATTGCAAAATCTTTCAAACACTTCACATTTGTTCTTCAAAAATAAACCCAAGTTTTTCTAGTAAAATCATCAATAAATGTTAGAATATAGTGGCTGCTTGCAAGTGATGGAGTTTGCATCGGTCCACATAAATCTGAGTGGACAATCTCTAAGGGTGCTTTTGCCCTTATGCTTTTCCCAGATGGAAAACTTTCTTTGTGTTGTTTCCCCAAGATACAACCTTCACAAAGGCTGTCTGGTTTCTCCATCAATGGTAATCCTCTTACCATTCCTTTTTTATTCAACAAGTTAAGACCTCAAAAGTTGAGATGTCCAAATCTCAAGTGCCACAACCAAGTTTCATCTTTTGGTTCGCTTTAAAAAGCCTCTTGTGTCACTGTTGCTATTTCTTCTCCATTTTTTAAATCTGCTTTCATTCTGAGAGGGAACATCCTATTCCTTGTCATCTTCACTTCAGCAATACATTGTTTTCTGGGTGATTTATCCATGATGGTGCATACATCATCCACAAAGAAAACGTTGTACCCCTTTTGAATAAGCTGTCCAATACTTATGAGGTTACATTTCATTCCAGGAACATAATAAATATCTGCTATGGTTTTCTTTTCACCTTTCATTGTTAAGACATTTACTTCTCCTTTTCCCATAACAGAAACTTTACTATCAATCCCTAGTGTGACTTGTGACTTCACACTCTGATCTAACATAGAAAACATGTCTATGTTCCGTGTCATATGGTTACTGCAACCGGAGTCTAGAAACCATACATCTTCACTCTTTGCTTCAACCATATCATAAGCTAAAAAAATTTATCTTGGCTGATATTTTCTCTAGTGAAATTTGCACTAGTTCTATTACTCATATCATGCTGCTTCTTTGTACATTCATTTTCATAATGCCCATATTTTTTACAATAGTGACATTGGACATTGGATTTATCATACCTTTGTCCTTGAGCATGATGTTGTCCACTTTGTTGGCTGTTTCCTTGGCCTTGGTTTTGGTTTGGATTGTTGCCTCTTCCTTGAGCATTTGTTGGACTGTTTCTTCCACCTTTGTTTTGGCTTTTGCCTCTTCCTCTCTTGTTTCCTCTGCCTTTACCTCTTCCTCTTCCAAAGAACATCTAGGTCTTAAAGGCATGTTCTAGAGATGAGTTTTCATTTCTACTCAATCTCTGCTCATGTGTTATCAGCGATGCATGTAGTTCATCAACTGATAAGTTTGTGAGATCCTTTGTCTCTTCTATGGTGGTGACAATCACATCGAACCTTGAGGGTAGGATCCTCAATAGTTTCTCCACAATCCTCCTTTCTTCAAGAATCTCTCCATGAGACCTTATCTGTGTGACTAGACCAATCACATGTGTGAAGAATGAGTCAATATTATCTGACTCCTTCATGCAGAGATTCTCAAAATCTCTCCTCAGCAAATGTAGTTTTGTTGTCTTCACTTTCTCCATGTCTTGATAGGCTATCTTGAGAGTTTTCCATGCTTCTTTGGATCTCTTGGCTGCTGCTATCCTTGGAAACACACTCTCATGCACTTCTTGATACAAAAAGTAGAGGGCTTTAGAATCCTTCTTCTTATTGATCTTCAACAGATTTTTCTTTGCCTGAGTTAAATTATTAAACTCATTTTCATCTGCTGGTTCTTCAAAACCATCCTCAACAAATTTCCATAAGTCTTCGGAAGTAAACAAAGCTCTCATAGTTATTGCCCAATAGTCATAGTTTTTTCCATCAAATTGTGGGAGCTGAGTATTACAGATACCCATGCTAGTGCTGGCTCCAACCATCCTTGCACTCTTAACTATGCTTCAAAATACTTGACTGTGTATTTAAAATAAGTGATTGTCCTAAAAAATAATACAAAAACTAACTTGAGAAATACCTTGGATTCTTTCTTAACTGAGTCTTCACTCTGCTGGAGAAGCTGCTGCAACAAGAAATCCTTCCTTCAGCTTCTTTGACACCTTCAAAGAGCCTGGACATGCTCTGATACCATGATGGGTATTTCTGATAATTCCAGAACAAAAATAACTGAACAAAGAATAATGCTCTGTTTTGACACAGAGAAACTAAAATTGTTTCCAGAGGATACAGTTTTACACACACACAAAAGACTTCTATTCATTAATAATACTAAATGTTACAAAATTCGCTCACGGAAGCGGCAAATAAAAAACAAACATCAGAGCGTGCCACGCCTGTGTAAAACTTCCTACAATCACTGGAGACCTCTGCGTTTCGCTACCTTTTTCTTTATTTGCGATCAAGACTTGCTGTGCATTACATTGTTGAATCTGCCTTCGTGATTTCGAAAGGCCTCGACATAACTTCCCCACTCAATCTGACGAAGCTCTGCAGGTTCGACGTTGAGAAAAAAAATGGGTAGAATGGTGCGGTCATGAGATGATCTCACAATCCAGCTCAACTCATCCAAGCACCAACATGATTCAGCGTAATGCTCTGAGAAAATTGTAATGTGAACGGAGGCACTTCTAATTGCTCCTTCGACAACAGAGACGACTATATCTTTCATGCAAGGTTTCCTATTTCAGCAATCGTAATGAATTTTACATTAATTACTTCAACAACCGTAATAAATGTATTAATTCTGTCGATCCAGATCACGCCTTCCATCACTCACATCAACATGAATAGAAGTACAAGCTTCAAGATCATCCATGTCAATCTTATAATAGCCATTGCAAGGCTTTACTTGTTTTACTGTGTTCGCTAGCACACTTTTCAAGATGACATTTATATGCTCTGAAAAATCTAGATATTGTACAGTACTGGCATCCTGCACTCTCCTGAAGAAGGCCATAACGATCATATGGCAGTTGACCAATCATAGGCTCTTCTTGCCAATCAATCCGTTGATCCGGCCCACATTAATCGGACAGTTGTCGGAAATATCGCATAGTCCTTTTTACCAAACGTTTGCGCGCCGGGGAAGGTTGTATTTGCAAAACCGCTCAGGGCACGTGTCAGCTGATAAGTGTGATCACTACCTCCCGGAGAATTACCACCATTCAGCAAAAAACGGTGCGGGGAACTGGCGGTTTTGACGCTCCAGTTCAAAGTAACATTTCAACACTTTGTAAGAAACATTGCTGCATTGTTTATCTCCGTGCACCATCATCTGGCTTCTAACTAATAAATGTAACTTCGGGTTTGTTTAGGGGGTCAAATTTGGTAGTTAATATAGTTAAATTAATGGTTCATTTCATTTCATGGTTATAATATGTGGGTTTTGGGATTCAAGAATTCAAGAATATGAAAGTATTAGCTTTTTTATTGAGCCTAAAAGCTTATTTTACAATCTAGTGTGAGAGGAATGTGTAAGCATGTCATTTTCTCAAAAAATAATAAAATTATTTTTAGCTCATGTGGATCAAACAAAAAAATAAACAATTAAATAATCATGTAAATAAACAATTAAAAATCCATTAACACAATAATTAATTCAGTTTTTGATATTTCACTTTCACTTTTTAAGTAATTAATAAAATATTTTGATATCTATCCTAAATAATATAATTTTATATAACTATATAAAAATAAAATAATAAAATACAAATATATATATATATATATATATATTTCTCTTATAAAAATCTCAATATAAAACTTAAATAAACTGTTTGAATATCAATATTAACTAATATATTTTAGTATGAACTTTTTCTCTTACAAAAAGGTTTTTTTATATATATGTGTGTGTGTTAAGCTTAGCTCTAAGGAAGAAGTAATTAAAGGTAAAATAAAGTAGTTACTTTTTAATAAGAGGAAAATGTGTAACTCATTCAATTTTTAATATGAAATACTAATAAAGATAAAATATCCAAAATTACAATTTAAATAATGAAAAATTATCACTATAAATTTATCTTAATCACATATTTACCACTCACTAAAAGAAATTAATTCACTTATAAATCTTGTTTCAAGTTTCATATTTGATCCCTCTAGGCTCTTGGTAAATCCCTAGTTAAAATAGATCTATACTGATTTAATTCACATACACACATAATAGATCCTTAATTAAAATAAATTTATACTGATTGAATTCACATACACATAATAGATCATGCCATTATTTTATAGATATATCATGCCATTCTTTTATAGATATATATGAATATATCATGCCATTCTTTTATAGATATATATGAATATATATAACATCCCAAATGAATATATCATGCCATTCTTTTATAGATATATATGAAGAATATAGATCTATGTTGGTCCCTTCCTTCATAAAAGAATTTCAAGGTTATATCAAATTTAGTTCTCCCTAGTCCTGCGTGGTTGGACCAATATTAGTTTGTTTCTTTTTCCATTTATTCATTCATGCTGCCCTGCATCTAAGAATTTTGTGGGTATTGAATTAATGAACAGGCATGGAGACATATTCAAGATCTACATATTTGGGAAGCCTACCATCATAACAGCTAGCGTTGAAACAAACCAATTTGTTTTCCAAAACGAAGGCCGGTTGTTCAAGTGCGCTTATCCAGAGGCATTTGTGAGCAGTGTAGGGGAGAATAATATCCTCGAAATCCACGGTCCCATGCACCTAAAACTGCGAACATTAGGTTTGAGTCTCATGAGCACTCAAAATCTCATGGCCATGGAGAAGCAAGTGATAGAAAGCCTGGACACATGGCAGGATGGTAATGCTATCCAATTGAAGGAAGAAGCAGGCAAGGTGAATTATTTATATTTATGTGTTGACTTTAGCAATCAAATAGCCACCTACATTATAATTATTAGTTTGGTGTTGTATTCTCAACATGAATCAATTGGATAACTATGCTGATAATTATAAGATTTGTTCATGTTTTACAACAGATAATGTTCAATATGCTGATGAAACAATTCATTAGTTTGGATTCTGGAACTGCTGAATCGCAGAACCTCTTGAAGAGCTGCTCGCAATTTATGGCAAGACTGTTCTACTTACCAATCAGACTTCCAGGCACACCTTATAGCAACTCTTTGAAGGTTTGAAATAATACAACGCACTTTAATTCTCTTATTCTTATCATATGGCCCACTTTAATATAAATAATACAACGCAGTTTAATACATATTCTTAATCCTCTTTGTGATGGGAATTTCTGATAATTCCAGAACAAAAATAACTGAACAGAGAATAATGCTTAGTTTTGACACAGAGAAACTAAAATTGTTTTCAGAGAATAGAGTTTTACACACACACACAAAGACTTCTATTCATTAATAAGCTAACTGTTACAATATTCGCTCACGGAAGCGGCAAATAAAAAACAAACATCAGAGTGCCTGTGTAAAACTTCTTAAAATCACTGGAGCCCTTCGCTGCCTTTTTCTTTATTTGTAATCAAGAATTGCTATGCATTACATTGCTGAATCTGCCTTCGTGATTTCGGAAGGCCTCGGCATAACTTTCCCACTCAATCTGACGAAGCTCTGCAGGTTCGACGTTGAGAAAAAAAAACGGGTAGAATGGTGCGGTCATCAGATGATCTCACAATCCAGCTCAACTCATCCAAGCACCAACATGATTCAGCGTAATGCTCTGAGAAAATTGTAATGTGAACGAAGGCGCTTCTAATTGCTCCTTCGACAATAGAGACGACTATATCTTCCATGCAAGGTTCCCTATTTCAACAACCGTAACGAATTTTACATTAATTACTTCAACAACCGTAATAAATGTATTAATTTCGTCGATCGTGATCACGCCTTCCATCACTCACATCAACATGAACAGAAGTACAAGCTTCAGGATCATCCATATCAATCTTACAACAGCCATTGCAAGGCTTTACTTGTTTTACTGTGTTTTCCAGCACACTTTTCAAGATGACATCTGCATGCTCTGAAAAGTCTAGATATTGTACATTACTGGCACCCTGCACTCTCCTGAAGAAGGCCATAATGATCATATGGCAGCCGACCAAGCATAGGCTCTTCTTGCCAATCAATCCATCGATCCGACCCACATTAATCGGACGGTTGTCGGCAATATCGCACAGTCCTTTTTACCGAACTTTACGCGCCGGGGAAGGTTGTATTTGCAAAACCGCTCAGGGCATGTGTCCGCTGATAAGTGTGATCACTGCCTCCCAGAGAATTACCACCATTCAACAAAAAGCGGTGCGGGGAACTGGCAGTTTTGACGCTGCAGTTGAAAGTAACATTTCAACACTCCCCTTTAATTTCAACTGCTGGGTTATCAGTCATACCCAGACATTTCCTCAAAAACTCAAAACTTTTTTGCCCCAATGGTTTGGTCAGAATATCTGCAACCTGCTCCTGAGTTCTGCAGTGTTCTAAAACAATTTCTCCATTGTTTACCAATTCCGTGATGTAATGAAACTTTTTGTCAATGTGTTTCATTCTCTTATGAAACACATAATTCTTGGATAATGCAATAGCTGAGCTATTGTCACAAAAAATTACAGTTCTTTTTGCTTGCTCTTGGCATAAATTCCTTAACATCCTTCTCAACCAAATTGCTTGACACACTGCTGCTGTAGCTACCACATATTCTGCTTCTGCTGTAGACAATGCTACGATAGGATTTTTTTTAGAAGCCCATGAAATGGCTCCTAAACCCATGTGAAAAATATAACCGGATGTGCTTTTCCGATCATCTACACTTCTAGCCCAATCACTATCAGTGTATCCAATTAAATCTAAACATTTTGAAGTAGTATATAAAATGCCAAACCTTTGAGTACCTTTAACATACCTCAAAATCCTTTTTGCTACCTGCCAATGTGCTTCTTTTGGCCTCCCCATGAATCTGGAAATCAAACTAACAGCATGCATTATATCCGGCCTAGTTGCAGTCAAATACATGAGGCTGCCAACTATGCTCTTGTACAAACTAGGATCAAAATCCTTGTTGTTGTCCTCTTTGCTGAGTTTTAATCCTATCACTGTGGGAGTGATTGCTGCTTTGCTCTCCTGCATATTAAATCGTTCCAACACTTCATTAACATATTTCGCTTGTGAGATAAAAATCCCATTTCCATTTTGCTCTACTTATATTCCTAAGAAGTATCTCAGCAAACCCATGTCAGTCACTTCAAATTCTTCTTTCATGACTGTTTTGAAGTTTTCAATAAGGTAATTATCATTGCCTGTGAAAATAACATCATCAACATATAACACAACAATTAGTATTTTACCATCCTTTTCTTTGATGTAGATGGTGGGTTCTCCCTCACACTTTTCAAATCCATTTTCTAGTAGATAGGAATCTATCCTACTGTACCACACTCTTAGTGCTTGCTTCAGCCCATAAAGAGCTTTCTTCAATCTGCACACTTTGTGCTCTTGACCTTTCTTTTCATAGTCTAGAGGTTGTTCAATGTAAACCTCTTCCATTAACACTCCATTTAGGAATGTTGACTTCACGTCCATTTGGTAAACTTTCCCCTTGTTTTGTGCTGCTATGGATAGCACTGCTCTCACGGTTTCCATTCTAGCAACCGGTGAAAAAGTTTCCTCATAGTCTCTCCCATGATGCTGCTTATATCCTTTAACAACAAGTCTTGCCTTGTGTCTTTCTATTTTGCCTTCAGCGTTACTCTTGGTCTTGTAGACCCATTTAACTCCAATGACTTCTTTTCCTTTTGGTAGTTCAACTAAATCCCATGTCTTGTTTCTTTCTATGGCATTGATCTCCTCATCCATAGCTTCTATCCATTTCCTATTCTTAGTTGCTTCTTCGAAATGAACAGGGTCATCAACATGACAATATAAAGCAAACAAAGCGTTCATACCTTCATTTGTTGCCTCTTGTTCATAAATGTCACTTAAATTTCTGAACTTCTTACCTCTTTCATTTGGTGTACAAGTGCTTGAAGGAGCACTTGAATTTCCTCCTTGTGGTGTGCTTGGAGAAGCACTTTCATTTCTCCTCAAGGGTGTCTCTTGCTGCCCTTGAGTTGGTGCTGCTGTTTGGGAATGTATTTCAGCCATCTCCTCCTCATCTTCATCATGAGACAAAGAGTTTTTAACATTCACTGTTTTCCCTATGCTTCCATCCCATGCTTCCTCCTCAATGAACTGAACATCTCTACTCACAATAAGCTTCTTGGTTGATGGGTTATACAATCTATAAGCTTTGGATTCCTCACTGTATCCAATGAAAATACATTTCTCCCCTTTGCTGTCGAACTTCTTCCTTAGTTGATCTGGAATGTGTGCATAAGCCACACATCCAAAAACTTTCATGTGGGTGACTCCTTGCTTTGTCCCACTCCATGCTTCCTCCGGCACTCTGTTTATGACTACTTTTGTAGGGCATCTATTCAAAATGTATGCTGCACAGTGTACAGCTTCAACCCAATAATCATTTGGCAAATGCTTTGCCTTTAACATACTCCTCGCCATATCCATGATTGTCCTATTCTTCCTTTCGGCAACTCCATTTTGCTGCGGAGTGTACCTAGTGGTAAACTGCTTATGAATTCCATTTTCTCTACAAAAACGTAGAAATTCCTTGGAGATATACTCACCTCCTCTATCAGTTCTTAGAACTTTGATATGCAACCCACTTTGGTTTTCTACAAGTGCTTTGAAATTGCAAAATCTTTCAAACACTTCACTTTTGTTCTTCAGAAAATAAACCCAAGTTTTTCTAGTAAAATCATCAATAAATGTTAGAATATAGTGGCTGCTTGCAAGTGATGGAGTTTGCATCGGTCCACATAAATCTGAGTGGACAATCTCTAAGGGTGCTTTTGCCCTTATGCTTTTCCCAGATGGAAAACTTTCTCTGTGTTGTTTCCCCAAGATACAACCTTCACAAAGGCTGTCTAGTTTCTCTATCAATGGTAATCCTCTTACCATTCCTTTTTTATTCCACAAGTTAAGACCTTCAAAGTTTAGATGTCCAAATCTCAAGTGGCACAACCAATTTTCATCTTTTGGTTCGCTTTGGAAAGCCTCTTGTGTCACTGCTGCTATTTCTTCTCCATTTTTTAAATCTGCTTTCATTCTGAGAGGGAACATCCTATTCCTTGTCATCTTCACTTCAGCAATACATTGTTTGCTGGGTGATTTATCCATGATGGTGCATACATCATCCACAAAGAAAACATTGTACCCCTTCTGAATAAGCTATCCAATACTTATGATGTTACATTTCATTCCAAGAATATAATAAATATCTGCTATGGTTTTCTTTTCACCTTTCCTTGTTAAGACATTTACTTCTCCTTTTCCCATAATAGAAACTTTACTATCAATCCCTAGTGTGACTTGTGACTTCACACTCTGATCTAACATAGAAAACAGGGCTATGTTTCCTGTCATATGGTTACTGCAACCGGATTCTAGAAACCATACATCTTCACTCTTTGCTTCAACAATATCATAGGCTAAAAACAAATTATCTTGGCTGATATTTTCTCTAGTGAAATTTGCACTAGTTCTATTACTCATATCATGCTACTTCTTCCTACATTCATTTGCATAATGCCCATATTTTTTACAATAGTGGCATTGGATGTTGGATTTATCATACCTTTGTCCTTGAGCATGATGTTGTCCACTTTGTTGGCTGCTGCCTTAGCCTTGGTTCTGGTTTGGATTGCTGCCTCTTCCTTGAGCATTTGCTAGACTATTTTTTCCACCTCTGTTTTGGCTTCTGCCTATTCCCCTTTTGTTTCCTCTGTCTTGACTTCTTCCTCTTCCAAAGAACATCTGGGTCTTAAGGGCATGTTCTAGAGATGCTTTTTCATTTCTACTCAATCTCTTCTCATGTGTTATCAGTGATGCATGTAGTTCATCAACTGAGAAGTTTGTGAGATCCTTTGTCTCTTCTATGGTGGTGACAATCACATCGAATCTTGAGGGTAGGATCCTCAATAGTTTCTCCACAATCCTCCTTTCTTCAAGAATCTCTCCATGAGACCTTACCTGTGTGACCAGACCAATCACATGTGTGAAGAATGAGTCAATATTATCTGACTCCTTCATGCAGAGATTCTCAAAATCTCTCCTCAGCAACTGTAGTTTTGCTGTCTTCACTTTCTCCATGCCTTGATAGGTTATCTTGAGAGTTTTCCATGCTTCTTTGGATCTCTTGGCTGCTGTTATCCTTGGAAACACACTCTCATGCACTTCTTGATACAAAAAGTAGAAGGCTTTAGAATCCTTCTTCTTATTGCTCTTCAACAGATCTTTCTCTGCCTGAGTTAAATTATTAAACTCATTTTCATCTGCTGATTCTTCAAAACCATCCTCAACAAATTCCCATAAGTCTTCGGAAGCAAACAAAGCTCTCATAGTTATTGCCCAATAGTCATAGTTTTTTCCATTAAATTGTGGGCGCTGAATATTACAGATACCCATGTTAGTGCTGGCTCCAGCCATCCTTGCACTCTTAACTATGCTTCAAAATACTTGGCTGTGTATTTAAAATAACTGATTGTCCTCAACAGTAACACAAAAACTAACTTGAGAAATACCTTGGATTCTTTCTTGACTGAGTCTTCACTTTGCTTGAGAAGCTGCTGCAACAAGAAATCCTTCCTTCAGCTTCTTTGACACCTTCAAAGAGCCTGGACATGCTCTGATACCATGATGGGAATTTCTAATAATTCGAGAACAAAAATAACTGAACAAAGAATAATGCTCTGTTTTGACACAGAGAAACTAAAATTGTTTCCAAAGGACAGAGTTTTACACACACACAAAAGACTTCTATTCATTAATAATACTAACTGTTACAAAATTCACTCATGGAAGCGGCAAATCAAAAACAAACATCAGAGCGTGCCACGCCTGCGTAAAACTTCCTGCAATCACGGGAGCCCTTTGCCTTTCGCTACCTTTTTCTTTATTTGCGATCAAGACTTGTTGTGCATTACATTGCTGAATCTGCCTTCGTGATTTCGGAAGGCCTCGGCATAACTTCCCAACTCAATCTGACGAAGCTCTGCAAGTTCGACGTTGAGAAAAAAAACGGGTAGAATGGTGCGGTCATGAGATGATCTCACAATCCAGCTCAACTCATCCAAGCACCAACATGATTCAGCGTAATGCTCTGAGAAAATTGTAATGTGAACGGAGGCACTTCTAATTGCTCCTTCGACAACAGAGATGACTATATCTTCCGTGCAAGGTTCCCTATTTCAGTAATCGTAATGAATTTTACATTAATTACTTCAACAACCGTAATAAATGTATTAATTCCGTCGATCCAGATCACGCCTTCCATCACTCACATCAACATGAATAGAAGTACAAGCTTCAAGATCATCCATGTCAATCTTATAATAGCCATTGCAAGGCTTTACTTGTTTTACTGTGTTCGCTAGCACACTTTTCAAGATGACATCTATATGCTCTGAAAAATCTAGATATTGTACAGTAATGGCATCCTGCACTCTCTGAAGAAGGCCATAACGATCATATGGCAGCTGACCAAGCATAGGCTCTTCTTGCCAATCAATCCGTCGATCCGGCCCACATTAATCGGACGGTTGTCGGCAATATCACATGGTCCTTTTTACCAAACTTTTGCGCGCTGGGGAAGGTTGTATTTGCAAAACCGCTTAGGGCACGTGTCAGCTGATAAGTGTGATCGCTGCCTCCCGGAGAATTACCACCATTCAACAAAAAACGGTGCGGGGAACTGGCGGTTTTGACGTTGCAGTTGAAAGTAACATTTCAACACTTTGTAAGAAACATTGCTGCATTGTTTATCTCAGTGCACCATCAACTGGCTTCTAACTAATAAATGTAACTTCGGGTTTGTTTAGGGGGTCAAATTTGGTAGTTAATATAGTTAAATTAATGGTTCATTTCATTTCATGGTTATAATATGTGGGTTTTGGGATTCAAGAATTCAAGAATATGAAAGTATTAGCTTTTTTATTGAGCCTAAAAGCTTATTTTACAATCTAGTGTGAGAGGAATGTGTAAGCATGTCATTTTCTCAAAAAATAATAAAATTATTTTTAGCTTATGTGGATCAAACAAAAAAATAAACAATTAAAAATCCATTAACACAATAATTAATTCAGTTTTTGATATTTCACTTTCACTTTTTAAGTAATTAATAAAATATTTTGATATCTATCCTAAATAATATAATTTTATATAACTATATAAAAATAAAATAATAAAATACAAAAAATATATATATTTCTCTTATAAAAATCTCAATATAAAACTTAAATAAATTGTTTGAATATCAATATTAACTAATATATTTTAGTATGAACTTTTTCTCTTACAAAAAAGTTTTTTTAGATATATGTGTGTGTGTTAAGCTTAGCTCTAAGGAAGTAGTTAAAGGTAAAATAAAGTAGTTACTTTTTAATAAGAGGAAAATGTGTAACTCATTCAATTTTTAATATGAAATACTAATAAAGATAAAATATCCAAAATTACAATTTAAATAATGAAAAATTATCATTATAAATTTATCTTAATCACATATTTACCACTCACTAAAAGAAATTAATTCACTTATAAATCTTGTTTCAAGTTTCAGATTTGATCCCTCTAGGCTCTTGGTAAATCCCTAGTTAAAATAGATCTACACTAATTTAATTCACATACACACATAATAGATCCTTAATTAAAATAAATTTATACTGATTGAATTCACATGCACATAATAGATCTCTAATTAAATAGATCTATACTGATTTAATTCACATACACACATAAAAAAAATTCATTGGCATGGACAAGGACGGGAACCAGTGTTAAATGTTATGAAAAATATTATCTCTGAACGTAAAAAGGAGAAAAGAATTGTTAAGGAAGATTTCCTGGACCAGGTATTAGAGATGGCTCATGAAGACATGGAGAAGTTTAACGATAAAGTGATTTTGGATTTCCTGTTTGGTTTTCTCTTTGCTGGATATCACATGACTTCAGTAGCAATGACTATGGCTGTCAAATACCTTTCAGAAACACCCAGGGCTCTACACGATTTGAGGGTAACGGGTGACTTTCTTCTTGGCTCTGCCATTTCTCCTTAAAGTTGTTCATCTTACCCATTAACTCACAATTTAGATAGAAACATCCCAAATGAATATATCATGCCATTCTTTTATAGATATATATGACGATGTGAGATACTAACGTTCAACAACATAACAGGAAGAACATGAGGGCATACTCCGGGAGAAAAAGAGCAGAGGAGAAGTATATTTAACGTGGGAGGACTATAAATCGATGACATTCACAACAAATGTAAGTATATGTTGTCTTTATTAGTTATATATATATATTTTGACAATTGGATGTTTAATTATATTGTCTACCTAAATATATAACTAACTAAATATATTTAACGTGGGAGGACTATAAATCGATGACATTCACAACAAATGTAATTGCATGTTTAATTATATTGTCTACCTTTGAATGGAAACTGGTTTTAAATTTAAAAGGATCATAACACAATATAACAATGTTGAAAATAAACACGTAATAAAGGAAACTTTACGCCTATCGAACGTAGCTCCTTTTTTATATCGGGAATGCATACAGGAAACCAAAATCAAAATCAAAGGTCAGAATTTCATTATCAAGGATCTTTTTATTTACTTTTAAATAGTTATATATTATTACAACTTTACAAAAAATGAAAATGGCTGAGTAGATATTGTAGTTGTGGAATATGGCTGAGTAGATATTGTAATTGTGCATATTGGAATTTTGTGAGTATTTATGTATTCATTCACTCATCATCTATTTGTGGCTGAGCACACTTGGATTTACCAATTTATTTGTCTTCAAATTGATTACTCCCTAAACTCCTCTTAAGGGTATCATAGTCTTCCTTGGTTATCTTTGCTTCATTCATTCTAATTGTTAGTTCAACTTTTTTTTAGTCTCTTAGCTTTTCCCATTTGTTAAGACTTGACAGAATGCGGCTCAACAAACAAATCAACCTATAGAATAGTGATTGTCTGCAAACCTCTATGATGGCTTCTATACTACTTAATATATGCAAATAAAAAAATTTACAAATTCTCTTCTTTCACAATAACTTTCACAAATCCTTTTTGTATTATTTCTTTTTTTAAGAATTAAAATGCTTAATACAAACAACCATACCCCTCTATTTTTAAAAACAAATTACATGAGCTCTATGGTCATTAGAGAATAACATGAACCATTTTTAAACCAAAACCATACAAAAGCTTTCACAAACCAAAACTTTTTTTAATAAATAAACCAAACCAAACCAAACCAAACCAAACCAAACCAAACCTGTCTCCACTTTTCTATATGAAAGCCCCTTTTTCTTAATCAACACATGAACCCTCCTTAAAAAAAATAAAGCCTTTTAAACAAGACACTCCTTTTTTAAAATCAAAAGAACACTCTTCAATCACATTCAGTACTCGTAGGATATACTTTAACGTGAATGTAAAACAAACGATGAACTTTGTTTGTTTGACCGAACTTTCATTACATTTTCAAATGACTTCGTGGACCCTTCGTGAACCTCGTGCTACGAGAACTCCAGTCCTTTTTGACAGCAACTTCGTAATAGAAGAGGCAGTGTCAACGCACTTTTCAGTAGAGGAGTGCTGCGTCGAAACGTTTTCTGTTTTTTCTGTTTTTTCATTCTTCTGACATACGTAAGTCTGTACAACTATGCACGACTGCAATATCCTCCTTTTCTGAGAAAAAATGAAAAGGTGGAGTAGATATACGCTAAGTCTGGTCAACGCACTTGGATCCTTCTATGGGGTGTGTTGAGCCGGTCCAAAATTTTTAAAATTTTCAGCTTTCTAGATGCAGTGGACAGCGAATTTTTTTGGCCTCAACGGGTTGGTAGCAACAGGCTTCTTGGCCGTTAGTTTCTCATGAGTGTCTTCTTGAACTGTTTTCTTCTAGTCTGCGTAGTCGAGTTCCTCAACTCTGTATTTAAAAAAAAAAAAATCAAATAGTGTTTTCAATATTAATAAGAATCAAATGATGTTTTCAATATGCAAGCTAGTTTTTCTTTTTGCTGCGGTCATGGAGTCTTACGCAGATTGAGATTTGATAATATGAAAAAAAACATAAAATAGTGGAACACACATTATTATTTTCAATATTACTCATCAATTAAATAAGATTATTTTCAATATTACTCATCAATTAAATAAGATTATATTGGAGATATAAATAATAAATGACTATAATAAAATTGTTGAATTCAAATAATTAAACTAATTTCAACTAATTATGACACTTAGAAAGACAAATAATTAGACTAATCTCAAGTAATTATAACACTTAATAGACAACTATGACACGTAACTGGTGATTAAAATTAAATTCTCCAACACAACTTAGATATAATCCAACTTCAAAATTCATTAACTATTAGAATATGAAATATAGGGAATACAAAATGCTCTTGGTCTTTTTGACCAATTTTATTATCTAAGAAATACTAATTTGTGAGCTTTACACTGCTAAGTGTCATAAATCAAATTCTAAATTAAATTAATTGATATGATCCTAAGTAAATTACAGGTTTTAAAATATACTAAATAATTAGTTAATTATATTAAATTGTAATTACTTTGGAATGAATAAGTTCCAGGATATCGCATTCCCAAGGGCTGGAAGGTAATTGCATGCACTTCAGCTGTGAATCTTGATCCATCTATACACTTTGAGCCGCTATCTTTTAATCCATGGAGATGGGAGGTGCGTAAAATTAAATTCATATTATCATTTGCGTACTGGTCGGAAAATCATTATACTATAGTTCATATGGAACTCATCATAGGGTGCTCCTCCCATCTATGATTTCCCAAAATATGTGTTGGTTGATGAGTTATTTGTTGATTGGCACCAAATTCCAAATTGAATATCCCTTTGGAGTACCTGGATATCTTAATTTTGCTTCTAGAGAGACTGGAATTCTTTGTTTTCTAGTCCATATACTTTCCATAGGTCGGGGCCACCCTTTAACCATCTCCACCAAATTTTCGTCCCCATGACTTGATTCAGGACATATGGATCTTTGAGACCAAAACCTCCTGCCATCTTGGGTTTAATAAAAATAGTCCAGGATACCAGGACCCATTTTTTAGCCTTCTGGGCTCCTCTCTATAGGAAAATTTTTAAAATCTTAGTGATGGCAGAGCACAAAGTTTTAGGAATAGCCATACTCGAGAGTTGATATATCGGTATGGATTATAAAATAGCCTTCAAAAGGACCATCCTACCTGCTAGATTTAGAGCCCTGAAGGCCCATCCATTGAGCTTTGATTGGAGCTTTTGGAGAAGATATTTACAGCATGATGTTTTTAATGAATTGACCGCTAGGGGCATACCCAGATATTTGATTAGAAAAGAACCTATACCAAAACCTAGGGATCGAGCTAGGAAAGTTTGGATGGAAACACGGGTGTTCAAGAAGAAAATGTTTGATTTATCATTGTTGACCAAAGTTTCGTAGGCGAGCATAAAATCAGTAAGAATATCTTTTACTTTTCTAATTTCCTGGAGGGATACATGACAAAAGAGCATACTATCATCCACCAATTGTTGGTGAGTGATGGGTAGGTAATTACCCCAAAGGTGAAGGCCTTTGATATCAGGGAAGATTGAGCTTCCGATCTGAAATATCTATCCAATCCTTCAACAGCGAGAATGAAGAGAAAGTGAGACAACATCTCTCCTTGCCGAATACCTCTTGGAGGATTGAAGGTTCTGGAAGGGGAACTTGTTGGGTAAAATCGATAAGACAGATGAGGGAAGAGACCCAACTGATCCATTTATGGTAAAAACTGAAAGCCTTCAAAACAGTGAGGAGATAGGACCAGCTAAAACGGTAATAGGCTTTTGATAAGTCAATATTGATCAACATGCCAAGAATTTTGAGTTGTTTAAGCGAGTGGACAACTTCCTAGGAAGTGATTATTCCATCTAGGATTTGATGGCCTTTAACGAATCTAGTTTGTTTTGGGGAAATGAGATTGGGAAGTAGAGGTTTTAACCTTTTGACTGTATAAGTAAAAATAATTTTATAAATAACATTGCAAAGGGAAATGGGTTTGAAACCCTATGGATCCTCAGAATGGGCAGATCTAGGAATTAACCAAATAAACATAGAGTTAAGACCAATATTTACCTTTTGAGTTCTTCGATATTCCTCCACCACATCCAAGATATCTTTCCCGATGAAGCTCTAGACTGCTTGGAAGAATTCTGCCATGAATCTGTCTCATCCCAGTGCTTTATTTTTGGCCATCTCATTGACAACATCCTCTATTTCCTTTAGAGTTACTTCCATCATCAGTTCCAAGTTCTTATCCCTACTGACCAGATGTGGTATATGGCAAGTTATTCTTTGGATAACCTTTGATCGATCAGGAGAAGGTTTGGAAAGGAGGAAATGGAAGTGATCCACCACTAGGCTTTCCATTTCATCATGTTGAGTAAGGCAATTTCCAGATGCATCCTTCAAACAAAATATCTTATTATGTTGTCGGTGTTGAATCATGGCCTTGTGAAAGAATCGAGTATTCCTCTCACCTTCCCCGAGCCATTGAATTCATGATTTCTACTTCCAAAGGATATCCTCCTATTTCCTCCTTTCCTCAAGTTGATTCATGATCTGTCCATCTTCCATTATCGAATCCTTTGATCGGTCTTCATTGATTATTCTTTGTTGTATACCTTGCATCTGATCTTGAAGATACCTTTGTTCCTTCATAATGCTTCCAAATTCCAACCGATTCCAGCATTTTATCTATTGTTTGAGATCTTTTAATTTGACTGGGAAAGTATGCATATAATTCCTGCCTTTCACCTTGCTCTCTTTCCACCAACTCTCCATTTTACTCAAGAAAGAGGGATCCCTGAGCCAAAAATATTTGAATCTGAAAGGCCTATTCCTAGGCACCACTTTTGGGTCCATTTCCAGCGTAATCGATTAGTAATCAAACCCAAGCAAGGAAGAGTTGAAGCTTCGAAAAAAATGTCCCTACTTACCATGGGTTCTGATACTAGAAATATGTCTAGGCATGAGGCGACCTTATGAGAGCCCACTCGTTGATTACTCCAAGTATAAACTCCATTAATGGTTTAAATATCAACCACTTTCAGCTCTATAATCAAGTCTCTGAATGCCTCCATTTCTACATCCATTCGGCTTATCCGACCCTTTTTCTCCTCAGCCGAGCAAATTAATTTAAAATTTGCACCAATTATCCAAATCTCCTTTGTGCATACACTTCTAATCTTTCCTATATTATGGAGCAAGGAATATTTTTCTCTTGGAATGTGGGGACTATAAACTGCTGATAATAGCGCCCAGTCTTGGGTTCCTATGAGTCTGAGTTTCCTTGAGAGAATCTGAGGAAAGTTAAAGCAATTGTCAAGGATAATCTTTGCTATTTTCCAAAGGATAGCTAGCCCCCCGCTGCTTCCTTTGCCATATAGGGCCATCACCTCATACTGGGGTTTTATTCCTCAGACAATTGCTTTTAGTCGATCCTCTGATACTTTAATTTCCTGGAGCAACATAATGCTTGACCTTTGATTTTTAACTCTTTCTTTTAGATACCTTTGCTTACGTCTATTGTTGAGGCCTCCCACATTCCAGGATATAATAATCATTGAGAAGGTTTGTTTATTTGGTGGAATACCACCGAAAGCGACACTACCCTTCCCGAATTTACTAGCAGGTCCTCAACCATCTGAATCGATTCCCCCAGATTCTTCTGACCTCATTTCTTCCTCCCTTTTCTTGGTGCACCTTGATCCTGCCCATTACCTTGCTGAGATCCAAGATTCTCTGGTTGTTC
Source organism: Pinus tabuliformis (assembly GCA_031772625.1). Taxonomy (NCBI): domain Eukaryota; kingdom Viridiplantae; phylum Streptophyta; class Pinopsida; order Pinales; family Pinaceae; genus Pinus; species Pinus tabuliformis. Next base: position 186,592,529 of record CM062807.1, on the reverse strand, counting down.
TGAAGAAATTAGGCTTTGATTAGTTTGATATTGTTGAAAAGTGTCTCGATAGAGCTTTTTTTGATCTTCATATATAAATCTTTCATCCAAATTCCGCCATTCATTCAGAAGTCTCTTAAGTACTTGTTCTTCTGTACTCAACTCCTCCCATGACCCGTCGATATCCATATTTTCCTGATCCTTGGTTTGTTCAGTGTCCTCTCTATCCTATGGCTCATCCTGGGCTTTCCTTTTAGGCTTATTGGTCCCCTTGGGCAGAACCCTAGCATTTTCATTGTTGATCTGTTGACCTGACTCCCTTGTACTTTCGCCTTCTTCCATCAGTACTTCATATCGGTTGTTTTGACTGGAGTTTTCCATTGTGTTGTTTTTGTATTGGCTGGGGTTGGCTTTGCATTCCTCTTTTTTTTTTAAACTCTTGAAAACCCTCAAGATCTTCTTATGGCTTTGCTGATTCTTTGGGGTTCTTTGATTCCGTTGTTCCCACTTGATTCAAGGGGCATTCACGAATAAAATAGCCATATTCAAGGCATTTTCTGCAACGAAATGGAATGTGCTCATAGTCCAGAGGTCGTTTCCACACCTCATCTTGATAATCTAACTTGATGAATTCAGGGAGAGGTTCAACTATGCTCATGTATATAAAAATTTGAGCATATGAAGTGCATAGCCCTCGACAGGAGGATTCAGCTACTTAATGAATCTAATAGAATTTGCTATTCCTTCCTATATTTCTAGATCCTAAAAGTCCACTGGTAGGGCAAATAATCTTACCCACATGGGGGCTGCCATGAATTTTTCTTGATTTGGGCTGTCGCATTCTTCCCAATAATGCATGCAAAGACCAGCAGTATAAAAGAAGTATGGCCCATTTTCAAAAATCCTCTCCATATCCTCCAGATTGGTGAAAATTACTGTTAAGAAACCTTGAGCCTTTAGTTTCAAGTCAATATGCCCCTCCCGCAACCATTTTAGCTAGATCCGTTTTACAAGATCTCACTCAGAGGACGAAATTCCATTGAATTTATAGATCAAGGCATGATCCTTCATAAACTTGTGGTAACTTTCTAGTTTATTCCTTGGAATCACAAATCTAGGGTTTTTCACTGCTCACTGAATGCATTGGCCCCTCATGTGGGCTTGCCATGCGCCCCCATCGCTCGGTTCCCTTTGGATCATCTTTCACTGCTAGTTTCCACAAGGACCCCTACCTTACTGCTTGATTTGCCAGTTGCTACATTGCGATAGGAGGGGATCTCTCCCCTCCCAGCTAGATCGCTCATTGGATCTGTTAAAATTTGTTGTGTAGAAAAAACCAGCTAAGGTTTGAGAAACAAACACCACAAAAAATATTCAAAAATATCAAACCAAAATCGAGCAAAACTCATTTCCTAAACAAACCTAAGTAGTAGATATATACATCTTAAAAAAAAATTGTCATCATTTTTCAAAATAGTTTATGTTATATAAAAAAAAAAGTTGATAAATATATGTTAACTAGTTTTTAAAAACAAAATATTATATATATATATTAACAATTATATTGTAATTTTTATATATTTTTTTATTTTTAAAGTATTTTAGTTTATCAGATATTTAATTTTTAAAGATATTTGAAACCAACATTGTTCTATCGATAAAAATAGCATTAACATAATTTTATAAAAAAATATTAAATTTAATAAAATTATCAAAATAATTTAAACTGTAATTTTAAATTAATTAATTATATATATATATAAAAGATAATATAAACCCACATGTTTATAATTATTAATTTTTCTTTAATATAATGTCTTCTATATTTATATTTTGTACTTTTGATGATACGATTCATTTTTAATGACGAGCACTTTGTGATACAATATTTTGATTTACATAATGATTAGAGAGATATGCAATTTATTTTGATGATGATGTAATATTTAAATTTGCATAATAATTAGAAGGAAGTGCAACTTATTCTATGTTCAACATAAATTTTCCATCTCACGCATATATATAATTATTCTCATTATTAATATAATGTGTAATGTGTATAGATTGATATTAAAAATTATATACAACTCTATATTAAATATTGGAAAAATTATATGCATTTTTACTTTAAAACAAAAAAGCAAAAAAGAAATTAAGAAAACAATTACACAAAATAAAAAATTACAATTACAATTCAAACCCATAAAAAGTTAAATTTAAAAATAAAATAAAAAATTCATGTGGCTAGGGCTCCTAGGCATGGTCTCTGTGGCTTTTCCCTCTCATCGGTGCCCATACAGGAACTTCTTCTCGGTGCCATGGAGGAAAATTGTAGAGGGCTTCCTAGCAACGCCACCCACACTGCGCCCCAAGTCACCCCAAACAGTTTCCTTTTCTTCCCACACCCCAGCCAAATTTAGCTATGAATAGGCCAAGTCCAAACCACACTTTACAATCCCTCGCCAAGATTCACCACATCACTTCCACAATTTGAGCCACTAGCTTCGGTTTCAACATCCAGGAATCACACCACCCCAGGAGAAAATACTAATACCCGCGAATAAGTGCCAACCAAATACTGACCACCAATTCACCAGTAGAATTCAGAGATAGAAAAACAAGAAACCGAGGAGATTAAAACCAATTGAACCCCTCCCGCACTATTTCCAATTCCAAAATCACCCAAGAGGCGGACGTGAAAACAACCCACAATTTATGAAAACTACGAGACAAAAACAAAAAATAGGTAAACACAGAGTTACCAAGCCATTATGGAGGTCGCCAAAGGAAATGCAGGGGAGAGCATGAAGTGGTGTTGGGCTTAGCTCGCTTTTGCAAGCTCCAGTTACCCACCAAATTATAGTGCTTCGCACATTCAAGCCTCTAGTGGCTGCCAAAGAATTGGAGGGTATGTACTCGGCGTCATATTGACGCTCCTTCCCCAAATTGCGAACACAATATTACCATATTGAGGCTCATACTCTACCCTATGAACCACTTGAATCACCTGCGAGTGTATAATTGCCTCCCTCCGCCCTTCGGAGTCGTCTACAAAGATCAAGGAATTGCTTAGACAATCAAAAGTCGTTGGAATGCTGGAATGCTACCGAAAAAATTTCAATTTTTTTTTATAGATACAGTGTTTGAATCATATTTTTGAAGGTGGAAATAGATTTAGCAATATCAAAAACTTTTAAGCCACCTAAAAATACTAAATTTGACAGCTTTTACTTAAATTTACAAAAATCCCTGTCAAATTTTTTCAAAATATAACAGAAATTTCTATATTTTTCAAAGAAAAAAAACATAATCATTAGACTACAGCGTGGCAACCAATAATTCCTATGCTATTGGGTCATTAATGCTTACCCCTATCTTATGCAGCACCATACCATACCCATGGTATCGCCATGCCCATCTTGGGGCAGTGAATGCGTTTGTGCGAATGGATCTGATGTGTGGATACGATAGGTACAATTAACAATGAATGCATTTGTGCAGATGGATATCATAGATTTCCGAAGTCCATTTAACACAAATCGTATCTACCTGCACTAAATTATATGTTTCCCGCCGTCTGGATGAACGAATTCGGCCTTTTATATAACAGGTGAAGGGCGAACAGGGTATGGGCATCCATTTCTACATGTTGAGCTATTTGAAGAGCGACACAAAGGATTTTAGGCACTAAACCTGCTTTCTCAGACCTGCACCTGGTTTCTCAGACTGACAGGTAAGTTTATGATGCTACCATTACGATTTTGCATGGTTTGTCTAAGTTTTCTATAGTCGTGCAGCTCAATATTGGATCCAATTTTAATTGTTTTCTTTTCTACAAAACAACGTCATTCAAGAATACTTTTGTGGTGCTTCCGATTTCTGCATAATATCTTTATAGGTGCCTTGAGCGATTAGGAAGCTCTGAGAGTATTTAGGAAGCTCTGAGAAACTGTTATGGGACCGCCGCTCGTATTGATTATTCGTGCAGATTTTAATTTAAAAATAGCAGATATTAAGTAATAATATTAAGTAATGATAGGTATAACGTAAAACCTATACTATATTCTTTAAAAAAAACTTGTTATTTTAGGTTAAAAAAATTTCATTTTTGGCCTTAGATCAAGCATTCCAGGAAACGTTTTCATTAGGATTTTGTTTTGTTAATAAGAATTTAGTGATTTTGGTTGATTTAGTAAAAAATAATTTTTATTTGAGGTTAAAATAATATTCTGTTTCTTGCCTTAAATTAACCATTCCAGGAAAGTTTTCATTAGGATTTTATTTTGTTAATAAGAATTTAGTGATTTTGGCTCATTTAGTAAAAAAAACTGTTATTTTTGGTTAAAAAAATAACCCATTTCTTGCCTTAAATCAAACATTCAAAGAAAAGTTTTTATTAGAATTTTGTTTGGTTAATAAGAATTTAGTGATTTTGGTTGATTTTGTTATTTTAGGTTAAAAAAATATCCCATTTCTTGCCCTAAATCAAGCATTCCAGGGAAAGTTTTCATTAAAATTTTGTTTTCTTAATAAGAATTTAGTGATTTTGGTTGATTTAGTTTTCATAACATATAAATTTAGTATATTTGGATTAGTTCGAGTTTCTTAACATATAATTAAATTTTATGGAATATAAATTATTTTCTATAAAAAATTAACTACATTTACTTTTGAGTTAAAATAATATTTGTTTATATAATTTGATTTATTTGTATTAGTTACTATTTATTAGTCTACAAAGTTAAAATAAATTGGTTACCAAAACTATAATGGGTTGCATGATTTTTCAATTTAATTTAATTTAATTTGGCCTAATTTTACAAATGAATTTGTCATGATTTTGGTTTCAAAAATGCATATCTACTCATATTTATCTACATACATTCAATTTATAATACACATTTGCGAAAATAACTCTGAGATTAGATATAATTTTGTTTATTTAATTGAACACTATATATTTGTGAATGAAAGTTTATAGCTAGCCTCTTAAGATAAATGAAGTGTGACATTGTTCTTAATTTGTTTTTTTATTTTTCACAAGTCACATAACTTAATTAGTAAAGGAGTAAGTGGTCCATAATTCACACATATTTTTTACTAACCAAAGCATTTTTACTTCATTAGCAGTGGGACTAGGAACCGAGTGTTATTAAAGAAAGGTAGTAGCCCCTGCTTCCCTTGCGTCTTTTAGACGATCCTGAGCTTGCATCTGAAAGCTTTCTCAAAGCACTTGGTTTTCCATTTCCCTTTTTAGGCTCACATAGTGTAATAGGAAGGTAGTAAGTGGCCCATCAACCACACATTATTTTATTTGCAGGTAAAGAACAAGCATAACTTAGTAAAAGTAGAAGACTTTGTAAAGGATCATCCTATATCTACATCATTCAACTTTTTATGTTCACTTTGTCACTTACACACAAATTTCACTACACACACTAAGCTACTCTATACTTTGAACAAAGGGCATCAAGTTTCAAGAGCTTTTGTTCATAGTTTATTTGAGCTTACTTTTTCACACCATAAGTGAAGGAAGACACCTAAAAGCAATCATAACTTGAACAAACTAAATTTCCCCACATGGGCCATAAAATAATTTATAGTTTAGGTTAGGACTGTTGGGGGTAAGCATCAAATAAGCCGCCATGGTCATGTTACATTTTGAAACATAAAAGTTGTCTTTTAGGGTGCTTCAAATCCTTCAATCATCCCACGGAAAAGACTACCCGGGCAGCGCAGAGACTTGATTCAGAGGGGGTTCACCTTAGGCTCAGTGCATGCAGTACTATATGGGGCTACCTGACTTGTATAGTGCTCGATACTGATCACCGATTACCAAGAAGCTAAAGACTCGACTGCCCTCGTGAGATGAAAGTAGCTTATTGGCCAAATTTTAGGGCATCTTTCCCTATAAGTGGAGGTGCGGGAAGCACTAAAGCCTGATTCATTACCTTGGTTGATTCTTTTGGCTGTTGGAAGCGTCACTAGTTGTTTGAGACATAGCCCCAACACCCGTCATAAAAGATATCTCCGCAAGGCCCAGCTACTTTGAGAGTGGAAAGGACGAATAAGTCTTCATAGGATCTTTTATCATACGCAAAACAAACTAAAACCATTTTTTTTGTTTCATTTATCACATAGCTTAACTTAAACGGAAAGTAACAATTTATTTTTCACTTTGTTTTATGTATGTAATTTTTTTTGTATACATATCCCTCGCCTCACCACAGAAATGACAATCAATCCATTTAACAATATATAAATACCTTACTTTTTCATATTAAGAATATTAAGAGAATGATATGCAAAACATTTCAATTCCCATTTCACCTGAATATACATTTTCTACAAATAAAACTTGAAACGAAATATTTAAGTTTATGAACAAAATATTTTTAAATAATAGAATGATTAATCAAATTATAATTAATTAAGAAAATTGAAACCATTAACTATATTTCGTTCACTATAATTATAAATTCTAATTACTTATAAATAATGTTTCCTTTTTGTCCATTAACTATTCTAGAAATGTAATTAGGACTGTAAAATATACTATTATTATTACCAAAATTTAATAATTTGATCAAATTCAAATGATCCATTAAAAAAATGAAAAGAAGTGTAAACTTACTTCATAATATATTTTGTACAAATTGAAATATGTTCCCAAAATACTCTTGTTAATATCTAAATGGAAATTTTGTTATACTAAAATGGAAATAATTCACGTATTTGTCATTGAGATTTTGAAATTTGTTACCAAATGAAATAGAACCAGTTATGGTTTATTAAGTTTTATGTCTTAGGAGCCAAATCAGTGTTCTTAACATTAATTTATAAGTGGAGAAAGAAATACAACTAACACATTTTAATAAAAGCACACACATATTGAATAAATAAATAACCTACCGAGTTCATCAAATGTACTGACAAAAGTAGGATTCTAAATCTTAGAACTAGCTACAAAGTTTATGTTCACTTAGAAAAATTCAATATAATAAAACTGGTGGAGTCATAAAAATGAGATGGCTAATAAATATTAGTAGATATCAATTTTCAAGGAGACATGCCTTTCTCAATATATATCAAAGTAAAAAAAATTACTTCCAAAGCTTGTGTTTTTTAAAAACAATATGTTTGATTACAAAAGTTCAATGAAACTACTGCAACCATATAAATTAGATGACTAGTAAATAATATATGTCAATTCATAATCAATAACAATAGACACTACTTTAGTATATCTCATTTTATTAAGATTTAAAAAACATAAAACTTAACTAATTTATAATTGTATTTTAAATTATATTATTATTATTAATTATAAAAACAAGTAATACATAAATTAAACATCTATACACTAATAAAAACATGTATCTAGATTTTTAATCACGAGGATTTGCACTCACTTTACCATGGAGATTTTCTAATGTAAATAAGCTTTCATATAATATGAAGGCTTATCAATACCACATGACCAAACACCATAACTTGTTTTATATGATACTTGGTTGTATGGAATTTTTTTTTAATTCCTACCTCTAATAATTATTGATTATTCAATTAAAATTCTAAAAACTCTACTAATTTTCTTAACTTACTAATTAGCATGTTATAGAGTGGGGTGGTGGGTGATATAGGGGTTATTACAGATCCTGTATGATTAATTGAAAGTGCATTTGTTTGGGTTCTTGATATTTCAATAAATAATCATGCTGAATCTTATACACTATGGAAAGGTTTGAAGGCTTCCATCAACTTTCTTTTCAAATTTTGAATGTGGTGATGGATTTTAGAATGTAACAAGGTGTATGGTTCACATTACTCCATTGAACACTCATTTGGCTTTAATACTAAAGTGGGTGAAGAAGGTATCTAAGACCTCTCTAGGGTTAACTTCTTGCATACTTTAACAGAGCATAATGCTTTAATCGAGATATATGAAAATCAATCCGCACGTTGCTTATGTGAGCAACTATTTGGTTCCACACAATTTCGATCCAGTGAGAGGTTCCACCTTTATTCTTTAGGGGTTATGGTTGTAGGCTTTGGGATTTAGCTAGAGGAACTAGATTCCAAAATAAAGTTTGATTTGGTGAGTCTTAACTTTCGGAGCTACTTGATTTGCACGATCCTTATCCTATTCTATAACATTAGTTAGTCACCACCATTGTGTCTTGTTTTCTGAAAGAAGATTTAATAGAGGGGATTGCCTCTTGTCTTAATTCACAACATTTTTTAGTGGTTTTACTCTCGATATTTGGGGTTTTGCTGGGAAAGGTGTTATGTCTCCCTTTCATCCCTCTTCGACGGGCCCCTATTAGCACACTGATTCCCACTATTGTACAATCAGTGGGGGTGTATCATAGCCCACACCCACTACCTTTTTTCCTATTTCACTTCCACCATGCCTTTATCCATCAAGCCTAAACCATGCCTATATCCATCACCAGGTGGTCCGGCATCTACCTAGGAAGGGCAGTCTTCTCCATTGCCCAAGATGTACACAGTGAGAATGAGTAGCTAATCAAAATCTCTTCACGAATTAATAAAAATGATTCTATGCATTATATTTTTTACAACTAATTGATTAATGTAATTTTTGCAGAAATATCAATCAAGAAATTCACTTGGGAGTATGATACATAAATAATCATTCTTTGTTTTAAACGTAAAATATTAGAAACTTCCTTAAAAAAAAAAGAAAACACAAGTATATGATAAACAAAGCACAATATATCGTCCCATGATAATTGCAACTTATTGTATAAAAAAAATAATTTCATGTGCATTGTGAAGAAATCCTTGTAGGAAACAATCATAGACTCTAGCTAATAGATTATAGGAAAGAAACTTGGGTCCCCACCAAGACCTTCCAATTTAGCATTTTGAAAAGCAGTATACGATAAATAATAAATATTAAAAATTAACGCACACTGTCTTTATAGAAAGTAACTAATTAGTATATACTTACTATGGTTTTTTTTAATATGAACGAAATTTATTAATGGATCTATGACATTGATCAAGGTATAAACCTTCTTCAACAATGTTTTGTTTTGTTCAATGATGTCTATAACAAGAATAACACATAAATATATTAAATATGTTTTTAAATTTTTATAGAGTGAAGGACCTTACAAGACTACATAGTGAAATGTAAAGTAGTATTTCTTCATATGTTGATTAACGGTAAAAGAAACAAAATCGTTGCTTTTTGAAGCTTCATGGAACTTCCAAGATCTTACTGAAAGTTTGTGTTGTTGGCCATTATTTCAACAACCCAACCACTAGCTAATTAGTTGATTAATGAATGTTCATATTTATACTTTTAAAAAACTTAATAAAATATGACACGAATGTTCATATTTATACTTTCAATAAAATTAATAAAATACACCATTAGGAGAAGAAGGGCCAAGTGAGTAGGATGTTGATTAATCTTGTATAAAACTTTACTGTTCTTTTATCATGAATAAATTAGTTCTTCTCCCATCATGTCTTCTACCCTTTCTTCTTCTTCTCCTGGTGAAAGTCTTGATGCTGGTAACTAGGAGGATAAGAAGAATAACATAGGGAAGAAGTAGAAGAAGCAACATAAGAAAGGGTTTAACAAACCAGCCATGGCCGTGAGTGTTGGAAATGTTGAGGAACCCTCCAACATGCAACACATGCCCAAATACCTTTGCAAGCTTTGTAAGGGTGATCACCTTCTTAAGGATTGTTCTGGTATACCTAGAGACTTAGAAGTGTGGTATAAATATTCTCGTCAACTTATGGTTGATCCATTGACTAGTGATTCTTAAGTTCTTGGGGAAAAGGGTAAAGGTAGGTTTCCTTGTAGGTTATTTGAGGGGAGGCATCAAAAATCTCCTTTTCCCTCATATGGATGTAGCCTCTAAATTTTCTAAATCAACTTTGTTCAGAGTGCCCACTTTTACTATGGAGAATGCGTTGAGTCTTGCTCCCTTTAGTAAACTTAGTTCATTCTTGATCAAACTCAAAGTGGTGTGACATTCCTACATTAGTTTTGACCCAAACCATCAATATAGGAGTTTAAAAAACCTTCCTCCTTTGAGAGAGGTGTTATGTCTCTCCCTTCGAACCATCATTGAAGGGCCTCTATTAGCACACCATCTCATGTCTCAATGTTGGGCACATCCTTGATTTTATGAGATTTTCATGTTAGGCATTTCCCTTCGACCCCTTCCACCTTAACCACTCATCACAAGTTTTACCATGAGACCAACATGGTCACACCAGCTCCACAAAGACATCATATGTCATACATGGTTAGTCTAAATATCTATAAGTTGATTACAGACCCAAATATTACCTTTAGCAAAGTGGTTTACCTGAAAAGTATAAAATAGTTACCTAAAAATGTGATTGCTATTCTTAGTGATATGCATTAATCAAGACCATAATATCTACTCAAACCAAATTATTTTCGTTGCAATTTTTATAGGTATTTGAAGAATGAAGAAGTGGGAGAGGATTAATGAGTTGGAAGTTGAAGACCCAGAGGATATGATTGAATTTTCAGCAGAGTATTTAACATGGACAGAGATTGATGGGGACCAAGTTGCAATTATTCCATATTGTCGACTTGATGATTTTATAAGAGGAGAGGAATCGAGTGAACAAGCACCCACTCAATTTCTTCTTACTTCTCAACAAAGTAAAAAAGCAGAGGATATCAGACAAACATATTTTTCAACATATCTGGAGTACATTATGTGAGTCATTATATCTTTTTTCAATATATGTATAATTTTTTTCAATATGAAAAAATGTTATATCTAATTTTTTGTAAATCTTTTATATATAGTTATGGTGTGCATATGGTCCGAAGTGCAACAACAGAATTATGAGTGCATCCTTAGATCAAAACGAAAAACACAATCGACGTGAAAGTATTAAAGTTGGTTTCCAATGTCACTTCATTGTGCAACGACTTCAACTTAGACCAGATGATGTTGTAATAATATATACTGCATGTAGGCATATTGATAAATCTAATGTTGTTTGTCATGGAAAAGATGCAATCTGTAGGCCTATGAGATTTAGTTATGCACCACATTTAACAAGGGATATGTGATCTATTGTCCAACATTTAATCCAAAGAGGTTTTAATGTTATAATGATATGGGACAAGTTTATCTCTGATGTGAAGGATGGACTCGGTGAGTTATACACAGGGACATCTCGAGATACATACATGACAAGACAAGATATATTAAACATTTACAATGATACCATAAGGCTAGATTATGTTAAAGATCAAAGTGATCCAATCAGTGTAGAATGTTAGTATAAGGAACACGCTGAGAGCTTTTTCTTCTACCAGAAACAAGATCTTGCTGAAAACATCCCTTTTATCATAGGCATAAAGACAAAGTGGATGCGTTCAATGATGCTAAAATATTCTCACAACAATATAATCTCAATGGATTCAACATTTAGTACAAATAAGTAAGGGGTGAGTACAAAATTATCCCAAATCTAATTCATTTATTCAACACCATTTTAATGCTTATATCTTATATAAATATAATGATGTACTTTTTTTGTAATGTAGTATCAACTTTACACTTTAATGGTCTTCGACAAACATCACAATGGGGTTCCAGTAGCTTGGGTGATATCATCACGCAATACTATAGTTGATATTTGTAAATGGATGTCAACTCTCTTTGCCATTGGGAAGAAAGAGCAACCAGATTGGCATGTTAAAGCCTTCATTACAGATGATGCTACCGCTGAAATTGAAGCATTAAGGTGATGTGTTTATTCTTTTTATAAGAGACATAAAAATATTCTTAATGTATATTCTCTCTAAAAATTATGTAATTCCAGGTCTTCAATCAACTGTACAATATTATTGTGTGTGGCATGTTCGTCATGCATGGTTGAAGAATGTTGGAAACAAAGTCCAAGGAAGGGAAAACCAAATCCGAATTTTCCATGCATTAGGAGAAATCATGCACACATGTGCAGATGATGAATCTGTAAAAAAGGAAGTTGAAAATCTATTTGAAGGGTTCAGTGACCATACAAAGTTTTGGAATATTCTAAAACAACTTGGTTAGCCAACAACAAAATATGTAAGTTTCTTATAAGTGGCTTTGATGACTCTATTTTGCATGTCATATGTATAGTTATTAATTCATAACCAATAAATTTCTTTCCACAAATATGTGGGCAACAACATACAGAAATTTTCCACATTCCAATCAAAATACAAATAATGCAATTGAGTCTTACCATCGGTATATCAAGCAAAGGTACCTAAGTGAGAAAAACAATGCATGCCATAGGCGGGTTGATTGGTTGATTTATGTGTTGTTGACAAAGGTTGTATTATATTACAATCATATGCAACATTTAAAAGAAGCTGGTTTTGTACGAACCAGAAAAATTGAGGAACAATTGAATTCATCCAGGTGTAGAGCTAACCAAATCCCAAATGAAGATTGTGTGCCTGATGAAAAGAGTAACAACTATTATTGGGTTCGTAGCCAAAATAACAATACTCGTGATATTTGGTACAATGTCATATATAAAGATTCCAATCTACACTTTTGTAATTGCAAGTGGCCCTCAAATGGAAACATTTGTAAACATGTATTGAAAGTTGAGATTTTGGCAAGTAACATTAGTTTGGGTGAAAATGTATTCCCTAATGTCACTAATCCTACTACAGAAATTCCTAGAATTTTATTTGATTTGAATGAATCACCTATATTGGGCCTAGAAATCCAAACAGAGCTTCTACATGCTTTGGTTCTCCTCCCATTCTAAATTATCATAATGACACAAGCATTGATGATTTAGATAATTTCTCATATAATGTTGAAACGGCCAATGTATGACCAGATAGTGCATTATTTGAAGATGGTGATATGAAACGTGTTAACTCATCAACTCATGAGAAATTGAGATCCATAATACCTACAAATTTGGAACAGGCATATGCATTAAACAACTTGGTAGACAAAGTATGTCAAGAATACAACAATTTTTTTTTCAATACTATAACTCCATCCAAGATCACTACCAAGAGAAAGCATAGTTTCTTGAGCCTAGTCAATAAGAAAAGGCGTTGTGGTCACAAGTCAAATGCAGGGAAAGATAAACTACAATTTGAAAGGGTTGGATTAGTTCATGCAAAAAAAAAAGAGCATGAAGGAACAACTGGAGTTGTCTTCTCAACGATAAAGAACTGTGGACCACATGCCTGAGTTAGTGCAACATTCTATTATACACAAAAATGGTAAATCTGATGTTATGCATTTTTTCATGTGAAATATGATATACTATCATTTGCAATGCATAGGCATAACTATATGAACTTTTTTTGTTGTTAAAGTTGACGGGCCAACTTGTCGACTCCAATTATTTGATGAGCATGTCAATGAAAGAAACTATAGCATTGGGAGCACTTCTCCAATCAGTACCATCCCATTCCCTCCCCGAGGGTGCTTTCCCCTATTGTACAACCAATGGGGATGTATTGTCGGCCACACCCACCACCTTTTTCCTTCATAAATTCTCCCATGCCTAAAACCGCCTCCCCAAACCCTTCCAAATTCCCACCCCTACCCTTTAACCTTCCGCCCTTCTCATTGTTCCAATCACCCACCCTTAACATTCCAATTTCCCCCCCTAGGGTGATCCCTCGCCCTAGGGTTATTCCCACTATCGTACAACCAATGGGGATGTATCATCGCCCCAACCCACTACATTTTTCCAATTTTTCTCCCACCATGCCTTTATCCATCACACCTGAACCATGCCTATATCCATCACCAAGTGCTCCACCATCTACCCAGGAAGGGCAGTCTTCTCCATTGCCTTAGATCTTCATGGTGAGAATGAGTAGTTGATCAAAAACTTATCATTAATTAACGAAATTGATTATATGCATTTTGGATTTTACAACTAATTTGTTATTGAATTTTTGCAGCAATATCACTTTGGAAATGCACTTGGGAGTGCCAAGAGTGGCGATGGTGACTTATACACCCAATTTCTAGATCAGTCATGAGGCGGCATTTCCATAATGTCATTCATGGGCATGAACTTCCATTATCTATGTTGGGAATGAAGTTCCATTTTGTAGAAAAGAAAAATGTATAACTAGACAAATTTGGAATACAAATACATGAATTTTAACTTGTGTGTATGACAATGTCTTCACTGACTTTTAAATTCATGATGTGGATTTGATGTTATATTCTATCAATGTTACATTAGTTTTGAGGAATGTAGTTAGAATGGATTTATTTGTTTCATTTACAAGTTATCAAGTTTGCAAGTTAAGTTACTTTTATATTTATATCTTACTCAATGTTGCACGCATGAAAAAACATATCATTACCAAGGAACTTTGCTTAGTTATAACAATAGATGTATCATGTACATGAAGAGAGCATATATATGGATTTAGATTTATTTTAATTTTTAATTTATGAAAAAGAAAACTAAAGTTGAATTTATGACAAAGAAAAGTACACTATACATGCCATATAAGAAAATCTGCAAAAATAGATAAAGATTTGAGCCTTTACCACTTAACTAATAACATTTAAAGATGAAAACTTTATTGATAAGTGGTGTAGTATTATTTAAGTATATATATATATATATATATATATATATATATATATATATATATATATATATATATTAACAATTCCTTTATTTATCTTTGGAGCCCTGTAACATAATGTACACAACTCAATGCAACATAATGTCTTACGTAAATTCCATTAGGTAGATCAAATTAAGTATCATATTGAACTTTACAATACCTTATAGAATATGTGCCACATGTCAAGTTTAGGTAGCTCAAAGTATTATAGAAGATGTGCCACATGTCAAGTTTAGGTAGCTCAAAGTGGATAGAGACAAAGAGAGCACAATTGAGAGGGTTTACATTTTGTAATAGCCCATGGACCACATGTCTCAGGTAACTACATAGATAATGTCTTCTCTTTTGCACTTGCATTATTTCAATTTGAGATAAAAGAGAACATAGTAGATTCACCTTTCGAATGAATTTTCTTTTGAAAGGGTTTTCCAAAAAATAACTGGCATTCATTGTGGTTTGTGAGTGATTGTGAATACTTTACTTTATTTTTCACATTTAATTTATTGCATACATAAACAACAAAATTCGTAATAAGGGATCTCGAGTCTAAAGGAATTAACCCTTCATAGTATAGATTTATATTTAAGTAATATATATGTTTTGATGGACTATCTAGTGGAATATCCATGATAGTTTATAGATCAACTATGGTTAAGGACCTAATGTACATGAACAAGATAAACAACATGGATGATAAGAGACTCCCCAAGTTGTTTTCAACTCTATCCATTACTATCAACACCTTAAGCAAAGATGGCATCAAGATGATGTGTTGGTTAAATCATTAGGGAATATAGGAGGATGTCATCCTACCCATACGGACAATATTAAACATATAATTGTATCTAAATTTAAAGAGGATTTGTGGTGCAATGAAGAGTTAGACATTAAAAGGAAGCCAAGATATTACGAGGGAGTATCCCAGATTCTAAAAGATCAAAAATATCTTTTAGTTCTAACTAGTATAAAAAAGAAATCAACATTACTAAAACAAGAACCAACTCCCATGAACTACATAACTACAATGGTCATTGGGAAAATTCCTAGAACCGTGGGATGTAAAAATTTATCATCTTTGTGATCGTTGAAGATGAAAATCAATTTCTCAAATTAAAACTCATTTACCTTTATAACCTCCCAAATCTAAAAAAACTATGATAATCTTGGAATGCTTCTCTTACAACTTTTAAAGCATAAAAACAAGATTTCAATGAATTTAAATAAACTTTCAAACAAAATTTTAAAAAAATTTAAATAATCTTTACCTTTTAAAAATGAGATAGACTAGGTATTAACTTTATCAGCAAATATACATGATAATGCGAATCCATCCCAGAATCGAGGGAAATACAAAATTACAAAGTAAATAAAATTATAACTCATAGGCTCGAACAAATGCAATGCCATAGAACGACTGCTCTGCGACAGGATGAGCGCTAGGGTTCGCGCTAGCAGATAAGGGTGACAGGGTCACGGACTGGTTTTGACTGTGGGCTGAGCGCGCAGACCTGCCAGGGCAGAGTATATCAGTTTGCTGGCATGGGTTGGGTTAGGTAAAAAAAACCAGTGAGGGAGAACCTAACCTTGTGATATCGCCCTGAACGAAATGGGAGAGTCAAGGGGGGGGGGGAGAGATCCCCTCCTTCAAAAACGTGGTAATGGGGGAGACAAGTACGGGAGGAGAGCAGCATACGGAACGGGAAAATCAAATCCCAGTAATGGGCAACTTATGGCAGAAACGAATGAGAGGAAAATGCTTACCGAGGGCTCAGAAACAGCCTAGGTATGTTGTTCCCCATAATAAATTGGAGGAATACAACTGCTATATGAGGGACCATGCTCTAATCTGCCAATTTGTTGGGTATTGGCCTTCTGAGCGGGAACTCTACAGATGGATTGATCAGCGCTGGAGACCTAAGGGGCAGGTAGATCTCAAACTTGGTGCTCAAGGTTTCTTCACAGCAATATTTTCGAATTTGGAGGACAAGAACAGAATTTTTGAAGAGGGTCCCTATTTCTTGAACAATGCGGGTCTATTCATGAAGTATTGGGAGGAGAGATATAATCCTGAAAAGGAGAAAATGCTTGATGCACCAGTCTGGGTCAGGTTATTTGGGCTTCCTGATGAGTTCTGGGATCCGGAAATCTTGGAAGGAATAGGCAACTCGATTGGCAGCTTTGTCAAAATTGCAGAGGCTACGAAAAGAGGTAAGTATAATGCTTATGCGAGAATCTGCGTTTACATAAATCTGGCTGATCCCCTCCCAGAAAATGTTGAGGTAGAGTACCATGACGAAATCTGGAAACAGCCAATTGATTACAAACATATCCCTTTCCGATGCCGAATCTGTCACGAGTATGGCCATTTATATCGGCAATGTCCTCTTAATAAAGAGGAAGAGAGCAGGAAAAGTCAAGTGAATCAACAGAGAACCACCGGGAGAGCGGAGGATCCAGAGAGAGGATTTCAACAGGTAGGCAGGAAAAGAAGACCGAATAAAGAAGGACCAAAGACTCAATCTCAAAAGCAACCCAGTCAAGCAAGAAATCAGAACAAATATCAAATATTGCAGAGCGAAGATGAAGAATATGAAGTAAATCTGGAAGATGATGAGGATCCAGAAAATACCCCAATGGAAATCTCAGGAGAGGAGAAAGGGAAAGGAACAACTATTAGCAAAGTCAACAAAGGAAAAACAGAGGAAGAGGCAACAGAAACAGAATTAGTGGCTCAGATGGAAGTGGAAAACCAGCCTGAAACTGAAGCAGAAGAAGAGAAAATCATGAGAAGGCTGATCCAGGAGTGGAAGTATTTAGACAGTAGATTCATACCTGAAGATCAAAGGCAGCTATATAAGGAAGTATTCCAGAAATACAAAGAGAAAAAAGGAGAACCCCCGGATGCACCAGCAATGTTAGAGAGTGAGCAAGGGACTGAAGATAAAGGAACAGGCACCTCGGGCAAAAACAGCAGAAAAAGAGGCCGGAAACCAATGAGTGAAACGATCCAGACGGTGGGAGAGATATTGATAAACTCAGGTAAGGTGATACCTCTGTCGGAGGTATTCTTCCCCTCATATAAAAAGTTTTAAATGATAGTTGTCAGTTGGAATATTAGGGGTTTGAATAGTAGAGGTAAACAAAGGTATATGAAGGATAAGCTGAAAAAAGAAAAACCTAGTATTCTGATCTTACAGGAAACAAAGATTTTGATTCAACAACTTGAAGAAATCATAGAAAAAAGTAGATTACCATACCAAGTGATGGGGCAAGATGCAATAGGCTTTGCAGGAGGACTCGCAATCCTGTGGAACCCAAATGACATTACTATAGATAACTGGGTGAGTATGAGTGGAATCCTTTCTGGGCTGGGAAGGGTTGTGGGAACCAAACACCAGGTGGTTATTTCAGGAGTTTATGGCCCTCCGACCCCTGGGAATAAGGAACAGTTCATCAACGGTGTTAAATCTGTCCGTAATCTTTATCCTGAAGCTGCTTGGATTATTGGTGGAGATTTCAACCTGATCAAATCCTTGGAAGAGAAAAAAGGAGGGATAAGGAGGAGGGATCACTATATGGACAGATTTAATGAGATGATAGAAGAGCTCCGGCTAGTGGATATCCAGACCATTAACGGGATATACACTTGGAACAATAGAAGGGGAGGCAAAAACCAAATTGCTTCCAGATTAGATAGATTTTTAGTGTCTGAAGCCATAATGAATAAAGATGTTTTTGTGGAGGCCAAGATCATTCCAGCTCTGGGATCTGACCACTGGCCGATTCGATTAGAGATTGACATCAAAAAGATCCAGGGGAAAAGGCCTTTCCGATTTGAAGCCTTCTGGTTAAGGGACCCAGAGTTCATCAAGAAAGTTGAGAATTGGTGGAAACAAAGTACTAGTCAGGGCAGATGCAGAATGCAAACGTTCCAGTTAAAATTGAGAGAGCTGAAAGGCAAAATCAAGAAATGGAACAAGGAGGAATTTGGCAACATTTTGGAGGATAAACAGAATCTGGAAGGGGAAATGGCTGATCTCCAACAGAAGATAATTCTGGAAGGAAGAACGGAGGAAAGCATTCTCAAGGAAGGGGTAATCCTCGGCAGATTGGAAGAGAGGAGGAAGCAAGAGGAGATCCTCTGGCGCCAAAAATCTAGGATAAAATGGCTAAGGGAGGGAGAACGAAACACTAAATTCTTTCACCAGGCCATGGTCAAGCACAGGCAGGGAAACAGAATCCTATCAATTAAGGACAGAAATGGGGAAAGAGTGGTTGAACAGAATGAAATTGAACAAGTTTTGACAGATCACCATAAGGAAATTTTAACTGAACCTCCAGTTGACAGGACGAGAGCCATACAAGAGATATGCTCTGCTATCCCTAGACTGGTCACTGAGGATCAAAATAAAGCGCTCATGAGGGCCGTGACCTTAGAGGAGCTGGAAGAAATTGTGAAGGCAATGAAGAAAGGGACAGCCCCTGGACCGGACGGTTTCACTGTGGACTTTTATCAGGCTGGTTGGCACTTCTTGGGACAAGAAATTCTGGAACTTGTTGAGGAATCAAGAATAAATCAAAAGGTATGGCCAGCTCTTAACTCTACCTTTTATGCTCTTATTCCTAAGGGAGACAACCTGGAGGAGGCTAATGGCTTTAGACCTATAGCTCTTTGTAATGTCATTTACAAAATAATCACGTCCTTGATTGCTAAAAGATTAAAACCTCTCTTAGACAACTTAATCTCGGCTGAACAAACGGGTTTCGTTGAAGGCAGGCAGATCCTTGATGGTCTTGTTGTAACTCAGGAGGTGATACATTCCTTGAAAGCTAAAAAGCAAAAAGGTATGATGATAAAATTAGATTTATCCAAAGCATATGATAGACTAAATTGGAAATACCTTGTTGCAGTCCTGGAAAGATTTGGTTTTCACCAAAGATGGATTGCTTGGATCCACAATCTGATATCCACTCCTCATTTCTCTATCCTGGTTAATGGAAGTCCTTCAAAAACTTTCAACGCCTCCAGAGGGATTCGTCAAGGTGATCCCTTGTCCCCTTTTTTATTTATCCTAGCTGCTGAAGGACTAGGGAGATTCATCAAACAAGAAAGAGCAGCAAATAGAATTAAAGGATTGCAAATTTGGGGAAACAACTTGCCCCTGACCCATCAACAATTTTTTGATGATATTATGCTGTTTGGGGAACCAACGGTAAGAGAAGTCCAAAATCTAAGGAGGATCCTTGATCTATTTTCAGCTGCCTCGGGGTTAGAAATCAACAAAGATAAATCCTGCATCTTCATCTTCAACACAATAGAACAGGTCAGATCCCATCTAATCAGAATTCTTGGATTCAAAAGGGGGGAATTACCCACCAAATACCTGGGCAATATCCTTGACTTCACTTCTAAAAAGTTGAAAAACTGGCAGGGAGTGCTGGACAAGCTTAATAACAAGATTGCCAATTGGACGTTCAGAGTTCTGAATATTGCAGGAAGAATTATTCTTGCTAAGTCGGTTCTTCAGGCTATCCCTATCTATCCTTTATCGATTATGGCTGCCCCTGCTGGGGTATGTGCAAAAATCAGAGAAATTATCCGAAAATTCATATGGAGTGGAGCTGATCAAAAGAAAAAATGGGCTTTGGTCTCATGGAATCAACTAACCGAAAGAAAAGAACAAGGAGGGTTGGGATTAAGGGACCCGGAAATTCTAAACAAGGTCCTGGGAGCCAAGCTATGGTGGAGATGGCTTAGTGGAGGAAGTGATCTATGGAAAACTATTTGGAGGACTAAATACAGAATGCCCAACTCACCGGTTGATATCTTAAAACTACAAGAAATTCCCCGAGGCTCCACTATTTGGGAATTAGCCTCTCAAAACAGAGATCTGATTGACAAGCACACTTTCTGGGAAATCAGAGGAGGGTCAGAGGCAAACTTCTGGGAAGATAGCTGGCAACAACGAGAAAGGCTGAACAGCATTCAAATCCTTCTCCAAGTCCGTGATAAAATTGCAGGGAACAGACCGAAGGTAAAGGATTATTGGAAGGAAAATGATCTGTCGGAAGGTTGGAGGGTCTGGGAGGAACCGACAGAATGGGATCAGGGTCTTAATTCTGATCTCCAAGACGCATACCGGAAAGAAATGGGATCAAGGAAACTCAGAGTTCGCCATGGGCAAGATATCCTTCGGTGGGGGAGTTCAATGAAGGGGACTTTCTCTACCAAAGAGGCCTATTTTCTAATGGGGTCACAAAATGGAGGAGACATGAACTGGGAATGGAAATCTATATGGGAAGCCAATTGGTGGCCTAAGGTGTCTATTTTTGTCTGGCTAGCCACAAAGAATAAAATTTTGACATGGGATCGTATCCGCAAGAAGGGTTTCAATGGCCCCTCACAATGCTATTTGTGCAACAATGACGAGGAGGATAGAGATCATCTGCTGGTTCGATGTCCATATGCTGAGCGACTATGGATATCAACCAAACGATTGTTCAATAAGCCAGGGTTCAACACTAGAGAATTTAAAGATACAATTTTTCAGTGGAATAAGGAAACCTTCCATTGCCGGGTTGTCCAGAGGGCTTGGAACCTGATATCTACTTTCATTCTTTGGACGGTCTGGAAAGAACGGAATAGGAGGATATTCCAGAATGTGGCTAAAACTCCAGAAGTAGTTTGGGCGCAGGTGGTAGAGTATACGAGGGAGACCATCCTAGTTGATAAATGGGAAAGTGATGACTGGAAGACTACTCCAGAAGAACAAGAAGTCCTGAACAAACTTAATTTAAAACTGAAGATGGTTCACTATAAATGTTCGGCCAGCAATGATATGAGAACTCAGAGTCCAGAGAAATTCTCGTACCCGAGGGACCAATTTATCAAGCTTAACTTTGACGGGGCCTCGAAGGGCAACCCGGGAGAAGCTGGATTTGGGGGGATCTTTAGAGACAGTAATAATCAAGTTAGGTGGATCTATGCCGAATGGGGGGGACAAATGACCAATAATGAGGCTGCGTTTTGGGCCCTGCACCAAGGTTTACGAATTGCCATTAGGAATGGCTATACCAACCTAGAAATTACAGGGGATTCGCAGTTGGCTGTGGACATGTTGAGGAGACTCAACAATGGGCAAGGTTGGGAGAAAGTAACCAAAAGCTGGAGGACCGCAGGCATTGTCCAAGAAATAGCCAGCTTGATTAAACGTATAGACTACAGCATCATACGCCATGTGCGTCGAAAAGGGAATACGGCTGCAGACTGGTTGGCGAATTGGGGCTGCAATGGACGTGGTAGTTCAATTGACAGCCAGTGGAGAGCCATAGAAGGTAATCAGGAGTGGAAGGAGCTGGCAGACCTCATCAAGATGGATCATGTTCAAGCCACGGAGGATAATGCGCGGTCCAGCGGGTCGGATTAATAGGGAATTGTGGAGAGCCAGATGTAAGATTAGGATGCAATCGGGATTTGTCAAAATCATCATGCCAGACAGCAGGACGAAGGACTTAGATCGGGGCGACAGTACTACGGTGGCAGGTGAAACGGTTGGGAATAAGTTCACTCAACGCAAGGTTCTTAATGCCCGAACTATGACTGGAGATGGAGGCGGCTCATCAGGATTCACAGCAGAGGGAATGAGTAATGATAAGATGGCAGGGAGGAGTGGTTCACCGGAGAGTGACCGGCGGCATTCGATAACCGGTATCTTCTGCGTCCCCGCGGCAAAGAATACTCTATATAATTGAAGCGGGTTGATGGTGAAGGAATTGCGCGAGTTCATCATCCGGGCAAGAGGGGCGGGCTCCATTGAGAGGCATAAAACAACAACGAACAGTCCTGGAGACCAGGGATTGAAGAGGGACGATCCCCTGGGAATTATGGAGACTAGGCAGAGGCAGAGACAGGCGATGGAGCATCAGGGCGTAGGGGAGGAAACCAGTGATAGAAAGGGCAAGAACCTCATGCAGGAGGAGCCTTCCTTCTCTGTTTGGGAGGTACAGGACGACTCGGAGGAAGACATCACCCCGGACGCGGCTAAGGACAGCGGGCGTCATCACGAGCACCTGGTTGAGGAAGGAACCGAGCAGGTGAACGAGAACCCTGCGGGTGCTGAGGATATGATGATTCGGCGTTATGGGTTGAGGAAGCGCGGAACCGTTGCTAACAAAGGAGATGACCGGGCCAGCAAGAGAGCCCGTGGTCGAAAGGGGCATGGAAAGGAGGCTGGGGAAACTTCCAGGCGGGGGCCGGGAAGGAACAGGAAGCCGAAAGAGACTGCTACGGACCGTGTGCGCAAAGCCGAACAGGCTTTCCTTCGCTTTTCCAACCAGGCGGTTCGCAAGGTAATGCAGAGGCTTGAAGAGGAAGCCACCCAAGATCAGTCAGATGAGGAATTAGAAGACTGGACTTTCCTACTGCACGACCTGGGTCAAACCAGAGGACGCATGTCCTTATATAAACAGTCCCTTCACCTCTACTGGGTGATGAAGGGAATCCTGGCCAAGGCGTTGTTGCAAGTGGCGAAGGAAATGGTGAATTTGGCTAAGGGAGGCCCTGACATCCGTCGGGAACTGAGTTTTCTGCGAGTAGCCATGCTGAAACAGGACGAAGCCATGATGAGGATGGAGGAGAAATTGAACACCATCCAGCAAATGCTAACACGGGACCAGCAGGAGCAAGCGGAAGAGGCGTTGCAGCAACCTGCGGAAGACCATGAATAACTCAAGATATGTTTAGAACTTGCAAAAAATTTTGTGGTTATAGCTTTGTTTTTGTCAACGATAGGAGAATGCATATCATACAAAGCAATAGCTTTTGTAATAGTTTTAGTAAGTTTCAGGACTGCATAGTTTATTTAGCAAATTCCATAAGACTGTGGATATATTTTTTTTGGGCTGCTATTAAGAATTACAAATGGAAATATGACCCGGTTTCCCCTAGTGGGCGGGCAGATACTGTTTTATGAACTGATGTAATGCTCTTTTTGATCGAAGTAATAGAATGAGCACCATCTTAGCCTAAAAAAAATAAAAAAAATGAGATAGACTAATTTTGATCTCAATGAACATGAATTATCATTATTATAATCACATTAACATAAACATTATTATTTGGTATTAATATAGATACCATTATTTCAATGATTAAAATCTATTCTTTATATTCAATGTATTTCTTCTTTATAAAAAAAATGATAATAATAAATGAGATTTAAATAATAAGTTTGATGTTTATATTGAATTTTGTCGATTTTTTTTTATAAATTATATATAATTTTTTTTATAAAATTATATCATATCCATATGTCAATAATTATTTTTTATAAAAAAATAAAAATTTAAATTATTGTAACATTTTAATTAATTTATTATCCTTAATTCATAAATATGTATTTTAAAATATTTGAAATAATTGTAAAAATAATTATTTTTATTAAATATAAATTATATTTTATAATATATTATTTTTTATTAAATTAATAATTAATAATATATTTTATATAATTTATTTTAAATTATTTAAAAAATATTATAATATAAATAAAAGATTTAGAATGAACATAGTAATTGAGATAAATATTAAAAAAAAATCTTTTATAAATTTAATATTACTCATTTTAAACACCTATCATAAATAAATAAAATAAAAATTTAACAAATATGCTACAAACAAAAACCAAATTCCAATTTAAATTGACAGATACCATCGGAATGTAATATAAGGTTCGTATCGAAAAGCCTGTCCGTATGATGTTGTGAGCGTTTTGGTTGATCTCATCGCCTTACTGGCCTTGAGGGAGGCCATGCATGACTGTCGACGACCTCGGTATATCCACCCATCGAGGATTTAGTGTCATTCAAGTTATTCTTGTTGAGATGCTATATAGATAAGAAAGTACTCTTTTCCTTTTTTATATTTTATTTTTGTAAAATATTGGCTGTGTGATATTTTGTGTATTTTAATGTTAACAAAAAATAATTGTATAAATTTATATGGTTTAAATATATTTATATTTTATAATTATTATATATTAATTTTTATTTATGATATATAAATTAAATTCATAGTATTTAATTTTATTAAGTTTGAAAATTTATTTTTAGTTTTATTTAGTTTTTATGATATACTTTTGAGTTGGTTTAATGCCTAAGAACATGTGTCGAGAGTAGAGTATGTATGCTTTTATAGATTTATTAGTCAAATGGCTATTATATTTTATTAAATTATATACTATTATAATAACAATATTTATTTGTAAATAAAAAATAATTTACACAATTATTCATAACTGATTTGTCTTCTAGTATATCTCTTAAATATTATTAGAGATGAGTGTAAATATTAATACTTTAAATATACATAATAATATATATATATATATATATATATATATATATATATATATATATATATATATGTATATAAACTCAACAACATGATTTTATTTATATAGATATTTTACTATTTAAAATTTTTATTAATATAATTTAAAAAAAATAGTAAAATTATTAAATCATTTGAATTTTCATTTTTATAATAGACAATATAATCTTACATGCTTATTAAAAATACAAAATCTTCTATAATTATATTTTTCATTTTTGGTCTATGAGAAGTAGAATAAATAGTGATGGGGTGTACTTTGAAGTCACTTTATGATGTGGAGGTCACCCGTTCGAAACTCTGTGGGAAAAAAACCAGTCATGTTAAGGGTTGGTGTGACCCAGGCGAGGTGCAATCCCCGAGTGATTTTGACAGCTTAGATGCCCCGGGTCACTATTTCTTAAGCCAAAAATTAATTATACGATCATTTCAGGACTCATACAACTTGACAAACAAAAACAATATGTTTTCATCTTTGAGATTATGAGAACTTCTTCTCTTCAAATAATTAATATCATATTTAGACTTACACAATGAGTCTTTGAGATGATGAGAACTTCTTCTCTTTAAATAATTAATATAATATTTAGACCTACACAATGATTAAATAGACATGTAATTTCTATGCTCAATTAAAAAATGATATAATATTTACAACTATACAATGATTAGAAAAATGTGTAATTTGTTTTATGTTCAACATAAAATTTACATGTAATATTTATAAAAAATCAATATTTATAATCGATAAAATATTTTAATATACATCTTAAATTTTAAGTTTTTCAAACAAAGAAGTTGAGAAGGTGAACATGTTTACAGATTACATACAAAAAACAAATCATTTTTACAATTCTACATTCAATTACATTACAATGTTATAGTTGAACTTACATCCAACTACTTCTAACCTTAGAGATTGGAGTTGAGAAAATTTCTCAACTACTTCTTACAAATGTCAAACCAATCCCAAGAAGTCATGGAAGCATTATTTCCAAATCCCTCCCTTAATGTTTACATGGAAAACATAGAAAAACACATTATGAGCAATCACATCCACTGTGGAATTTCAATGTTATTTCTTCACTGCTAGATCTTTGAGCTGCCACTTGACCTCCATTTAAAACGTAACTGCATCTAACCATTATTGACGAACTTGCAAAATCAAAAATATTGACATCTCAGCTTGTCGAGGCTTCCACTATAAAATTTGTCAACTAAATGAACCATCCTATGGACCAACCACCATATGTCAGATATTTCTCTTTCATTGTCCTTCAGTTGCTAGGATGGAGGTATATATACTAAATGTGTTAAAACATTGATCAAACAACTTGACGTTATTGAAATACAAGAATTGATGTTCTTGAAACCAAGGTTTCCAGTTTAAGAATCACCAACCCTTTTTACAACCAACATTAAAAGAAATAGACAACTACTTAACTAATAAATCTACAAAAACAAATTTATGAAATTATTCGTTGTCGTATAACCAAATTTATTCATGAAAATATCCATTGGCATCTAAACAAATCTTAGTTCAATATTCATCTTGGAGTTTCTCTACTTCAAAAGGTTGCATTAAGAAAATTACCACATAATTCCTTTCACCTTGACGATCATCATTGTCCTTCTCGCGCACCTTTGATTTAGAGATTACACCCAATATCTTCTTGTTCTTGATGTGGTTGATGATAGAAACTTTGTTCTTCATTGCATAGGCAGTTATCCTTGTGCTTGTATGTAAGTGAGAGGCTCAAAATCAAGTCGTATGCCTCCACAACATGACTATTGGTCACTACTGCATCTTTAATTCTGTTAATTCAAAGCATACATCACACACAACAGATTTATACTCATAGACTTAGACGACAATAGATAAGAATAATTTCAGAGACAGACAAATGGAGAAACAACAAGATTACTCAATCAGAAATAGCGGAATAGATAAAACAATCACTTGAGAATAGAAATCACTTTGCATTACATAACAGGTATGGACCTTGGCTTGCTTTCCTTGGCCAGAGTAATTACAAATTTATAGAGGCTGAAGAAGGATTTAGAATCATGCATGTGATTTAGATGGAGATCTAGAAACTAATGGCAGTGTAGAAGGATGTAGAATCCTGCATGAATTTGGCTTCACACTTAACATTCTCCCACTTGAAGACAAATAAGAGTCATGAATCAAGTCACACCGAGTCCTACCATGCCTCTACATAACTCATGTTTATTTCAAGGTAGAATCTTAGTGAGTATATCAGCAAGGTTCCTATCTATATGGATCTTTTCCAAGGATAATTGTTCTTCCGCCAAGACATGCCGGCTCCAATGGTACCTTAAGTCAATGTGCTTGGTTTTTGAATGAAATGTTGGCTTTTTCGCCAAGTGGATGACACTCTGACTATCACAATATAACACATACTTTTCCTGCTTTATTCCTATCTCTCCTAGGAATTGCTGCATCCACAACATCTCTTTATAAGCTTATGTTGCAGCTATGTACTCTACTTCTGTTGTAGAGAGGGCTACTATTCTTTGTAGCCTTGACACCAAAGATACTGCTGCACCTGCAAACGTATACAAATAACCTATAGTGGACTTTCTGGTGTCGATATCTCCAACCATATCTACATCTGTAAATCCTTCAAGCATAGTCTCATCATGACCAAAACATAAACAATATTGACTAGTACCCTTGAGATACCTCAAAATCCATTTTACTGCTTGCCAATGTTGTTTGCCTGGATTGGCAAGGAACCTACTCACTACTCCCACTGAATATGCAATGTCTGGTTGTGTGCATACCATGGCATACATCAAGCTGCCAACTACTGAAGCATGAGGAATCTTTCTCATCTCTTCTTTCTCCTTATCATCACTAGGACATAATTCAGTATTCAGCTTGAAGTGGGCTGCAAGGGGTGTACCAACTAGCTTGGCATCCTTCATATTAAACCTATCAAGCACCTTCTTGATATATTTTTCTTGTGATAGCCACAACCTTTTGTTTTTCCTGTCACGCATAATCCTCATGCCCAATATCTGTTGTGGTAGTCCCAAATCCTTCATTCCAAATTTGCTACCCAAATCTTTCTTCAACCTATTGATCTTATTCTTATCATGCCCAACAATCAACATGTCATCCACATATAACAATAATATGATATACTTTCCTTGATCATACCTCTTGATATAGACACAATGGTCAACTTCCAACTTATGAAAACCATGTTCCAACATGAATGAATCAAATTTCTTGTACCATTATCAAGGTGCATGTTTCAACCCATAGACACTCTTCTTCAACCTACAAACAAGGCCTTCTTTTCCTTTTTCTATGAAGCCTTCTGGCTGCTCCATATAAATTTCTTCCTCCAATTCACCATGAAGGAAATCAGTTTTTACATCTAACTGTTCACATTCTAAGTCTAAAGTAGCAACTAGACCAAGAATGACTCTAATGGATGACATTTTAACAACAGGTGAGAAAATTTCAGTGAAGTCAATACCTTCTTTTTGGGCAAAACCTTTCACCACCAGCTTTGCTTTAGACCTCTCCTTCTTTTTGTCACCTTCATGCTTAATCATGTAAACCCATTTGTTTTGTAGAGCCTTTCTACCTTTTGGGATGTTTACCAACTCCCAAGTTTTATTTTCCAGCAAAGAGTTCATTTCTTCTTCCATTTCTTTCTTCCATTCTTCACTATGCTCAACTTTACAGGCTTCTTGAAAACAATTAGGCTCACCTTCATCAGTCAATAAAATATAGTTTGAAGGAGGATACCTTTGTGAAGGCTTATGAGGCCTAGAAGATCTGCGAACCAACTGTGGTGGTGCATTATCAGGTTGAATCTCTTGTAAAGGTTCCTGCAAGATTCCTTATTGATCCAAATTGGATCCTAGAACACTTTCTAAGTTTTCATGACTGTTTCAAATTATGTTAAAAGATTCAAGTCCTAAAATAATCAAAGCTATCCGAAGGAATCCTCGTAACAGTTGCAGTTGTGGCCAGAGCAGAGCAATGATGACCCTCGATCGAGTGTGTAGACCATTGGCCCATGGTAACGTGCACTGGCGCAAACTGGAAAAATTAGAGGCCAAATCAAGAAACAGGGGTGGTTTCTGATCACAGGATGTCCCCCTCATTGAAGGAAAGTCCCGAAGCGCCTGGACCCAAAATCACTATAAAATTCGGAAAAGTAACACATTCGATTCCGTAGCACGGGATTCCACAAACCGACAGGATATCGGAAGGCCTCGAGGCAGTAAGCAGTTTTGATTGAGTCCCGCCCGATGCCACACATCAAGCGACACACATCTAGAGGATGAGAGAGAAAACTGCCCGCATCGAACGAGTAAACATCGTGCGACTCGTCCGCTCGATATGAAGGACGACCATAATATCTGGGGGACCCAGATCAACGGCGGAGATACGTCCCGATGACTGACCAGATTTGACAGGTCAAAAAGCAAGATGATAGCGGATTTGAAGTCTGACATGGATGATGAGTTGGTAAACGATTCATGATTCGCGGTCAATCTTGAAGAAAACGGAATTAATGACCATTCAAAAATGATTCAAGGAATCTAACACCCAGTTCGTTGGGAAACAGGTGGCCACCTCCCTGCGAGGCGTTACCCCGTGATGATGACACAAAGCAGAGGAATTCGAACGAACAATGGCAAGGAAACCAGAAGGTCGGGAAGCAGAAATGAGCAGTCAAAAAAACAGACTGGCTTTAAAGCCATGAACTACCAGAAGCAGAGGAGACAGCAGAGAGAGGCAGACAAGAGTTAGCTAGACATAGGAAGCTAATAGCAAAGAATAGAGAGTAGAAGCTGAGTTGACCTGAAGGCATCATCGATCCAGACAGAGCCAGAGAGAGTGAGAGAGAGTCAAAGAGTCTGTGTACTCCATTGAAGGCTTGAGAGGTTCAAGCAAACTCCTCGGCATAAGCCTGTCATACTACTATGACCCTCAGAGGTCGAAGTTTCAATAAGGATAGTCTGTGCGCTCCATTCCTACTGACTTCATTCTCTTTAGTGAGTCTCGAATCGAGCTCACTGTTGTAAAAGCTCTACTTGAAAAAATAATAGAAAGGCCATCACTGAAAGGCTAGACCAAGAGACATAGCCCAGGAGCATTGGGTGAACTCCTTATTAAACTTGTTTTGTTTACATGTTTGACTGTTACGTTTTCTCTGATTGCCTCAGTGTCTCTGTATTTTAGCAATCTTATCGATCCGTTGCATAAGTAACATAGGCACATCCACGCACATGAGTGTGTAACACCTTTAATTCTTTGTCCTGGATAAATTCCAGATAAAGTGGTATCAGAGCTCTAGGTTATTAAGGTTAGACAATCTTGTGTTGGATCTTGTTGTTGAATGCTAACTAGATCAAAGCTTAAATTAGGAGATGGAGAATTGGCT
The DNA here is from genome assembly GCA_031772625.1 of Pinus tabuliformis. NCBI lineage: Eukaryota > Viridiplantae > Streptophyta > Pinopsida > Pinales > Pinaceae > Pinus > Pinus tabuliformis. Next base: position 186,562,066 of record CM062807.1, on the reverse strand, counting down.
GAAACTAACTCGGAAACTGGAAGAGTCTATTCTAAGAGGAAAATGTCAGAAGAAAATCACTTGGAATCAGACCCCGAGTTCATGGATAGTTTTATGACCATGAGATCCATGGTGGAGGAAATGTATACGGAATTTAAGAAAAATAGAGATGAAGATTCATCAAACTCCAAAAAAGACAAAGGAGTAGAAGAATCTCCTCTCCATGACCACTCTAAAGTCAAAGGGAAAGAAGAAAAATTTCTCACACCTCCTAATAGCCCTAAAAATAAAAAGAAGACATCTTTAATTAAATTAGATGTTAAATTTGATTTACCAATATATGATGGAGAGTTGAATGCAGAGAAGCTGGATAATTGGATCAGACAGATTGATGTTTATTGTAGAGTTTAGAGCATTGACTCAGAAAAGAGTAAGATTCAGCTGGCCAGCCTACGCCTTAGAGGCACTGCCTTGGTATGGTGGGAAGGCAGGAGACAAGCTGACATGAAGAAACATGGTAAGATTCTTTCTGTCTGGAGTGAATTTGTTTCTGCAATTAAAAAGAAATTCTATCCACTAGCCTACATGCAGCAAGCCATGAGTTGGAAAACTCTTCTACAACTAAAAGGGAAAAATGTACAAGGTTACACCCAAGAATTTAGGAAAAGATCTTTGATTCTAGGAATTTCTCTAGACTCACCTGAGACTCTGTTGAAGTATATAGGTGGTCTACACAGCTACATGAGGCACACTATCCTCATGTTTAATCCCACCAGCATAGATGAGGTATCCATTCAGGCTATGCATCTAGGAGCTAGAGGTAAGAATGGGAACCCAGAAGTTGGGGGATCATCCAAACCCACTGCAAGCAAAAATAAGGAGAAAAAAAAACAGAAATGGAAAGAGAGGAAGACAAACACTGTACAAAAAATGAAGTCTTCATGCACTCACTGTAAGAAGGATGGGCATGATGATGAACACTGCTGGATTCTACACCCGGAGCTGAAACCTAAGAAGTTTTAGGGCAAGAAGAAGAATACTGTTGCAGCTATTCAAAGGGATTTTGGGTCAGAATTAGCAGATGAAGCAACAATCGCTGCCATAGGTATAAAAGGTAAAAATTCTGAAGCATCTACTAGTAATTCTGCACAATCTACTGATAATGAATAAAATGAGAGAAAAAGAAATGAGCCTTTTCATATTCGAGTTATTTCAAATCATCAAAAAGTTGATACTTTGTTTGATAGTGGCTCACAAGTAAATTTAATTTCTAAAGCAATTGTAAAGAAGTTGGGATTACTAGCCACACCTCACAAGAAACCATATCCATTAGGTTGGTTATGTGATATAGCAAAGCTACAAGTGACTAGACAATGTAAACTTAAGTTATCTTTTGGGTCAACATTTGTAGATGAGGTTGAGTTAGATATAGTTCCTTTGGATCTATGTGGAATTGTTTTAGGAATTCCTTACTTGTATGACAGAAAATCTATTTTCTATAGAGCTGAGTACAAGTATCTACTCGTTAAAGATGGAATCGAATATATTGTAAGAGCTCATAATCTCAAGAATAATTATACTCTCATAAACTTAGGGCAGATTAAATGAATTGTAAATTCATGCAAACAATTTTTACTGATGGTTGTAAAGGAAAAGAAACCTGACAAAACCAACGTATTTGAGGGCTGTGATGCTAAACAGTAAGCTGATTTAGAAAAAGTTGTTTCAGAATATGATATATTGTTTCAGGAACCTAAAGGTTTGCCGCCCAAAAAGGAAATAGTGCATGATATTAATTTGCAACAAGATGCTCCATTGCCTAACATCGGAATGTACAGGTTGTCCACTTTAGAGAATGCAGAAATCAAGAAGCAGGTACAGGAGCTGCTTGAGAAGGGGTTCATCAGACCTAGCACATCACCATGCGGGTCTCCAATTGTTCTGGTGAGAAAGAAAGATGACTCATGGAGAATATGCATTGATTACAAAGCACTGAATAAGATAACGATCAAAATTGTCATCCCCTTCCTCACATAGATGATCTATTAGATCAGTTGAAAGAAGATGTTTATTTTTCCAAGTTAGACTTGCATAGTGGCTTAACTCATGCTCCTGTTACTTTCATGAGAATAATGAATGATGTACTCAGACCTTTTCTTGATGATTTTGTTATTGTATATCTACATGACATTCTTATATTTAGAAAAACATGGGAAGAAAATTTAAAGCATATTAAGCAGACTCTAGATGTTTTGAAAATAGAAAATCTTTGTGTTAAACTCTGAGAATGTGAATTTGGCAAAACATCTTTGAATTATTTGAGACATATAGTAGGGGGTGGTGAATTGAAGATAGATCCCTCTAAGGTTGCAGTCATTGTAAACTGGCCTAAACCCAAATCTTCTACAGAATTAGAAGCTTCTTAGGAGCAGCACAATATTGGAGAAAGTTTATTTCTAACTTTTCCTTAATTGCAGCTCCCTTACATGCTTTAACAGGATTGAACAAGGTGTTTTAGTGGGGAGGCAAACAACAGAAAGCCTTCGACACCTTGAAAGAAAAGATTAGTACAACACCATTACTAGCACTGCCCGATCTTCAAAGACCATTTGAGATTGAAACAGATGCCAGTGACTATGCCATGGGAGCAGTGTTGATGCAGCACGATAAAACCATATGTTATCATTCTGAGACATTTAATTGTGCAGTAGTTAACTATCCCACATATGATAAAGAATTGTATGCATTAGTACAGAGTGTGAAAAAGTGGAAAGATTACTTAATGGGCAAAGAGACAGTTATACATACTAATCATCAACCACTTCAATATCTACACTCCCAAACTAAGTTGCAGCAATCAAGACACTATAGATGGATGGGCTTTCTACAACAGTTTCATTTAGTCATCAAATATAAAAAGGGCATACACAATAAAGTTGCAGATATGTTGTCCAGACCAATTATAAATGCGTCTACTATACTTAAGCATAATTCAGTATTGCATGAGAGCTACAATGAACAATATGCTCAAGATATAGATTTTAAAGATGTATATGCAACTTTAAGTCAACGAAAATGGGTAGAAGAATTGGATTATCATGTTAAGGACCAAATCTTGTATCATTTTGGAAAGCTATGCATTCCACAAACTGAAAGAGTAAAGATAATTCGAGAAGCACACACTTCTCTAATATCAGGTCACTTTGGTGTAAGTAAAATCGTTGCACAGTTGCAAAGATTTTGTTATTGGCCAAAAATGAATGAGATGATTTCTAGATATGTAAGAGGGTGTACCATGTGCTAAAAGCAAGCCCAACAATCGAAAACTAGGCTTGTACACTCCACTACCAATTCCTTCTCATCCTTGGGAAAGTGTTTCCATGGACTTGTTGGAGGATTGCCTAAATCTAGGAATGGTCATGATTATTTATATGTTGTTGTGGACAGGTTCAGCAAAATGTGTATATTAATACCTTGTAACAAACAGATTACAGTTGAACAAACTGCAAAGTTGTTCTTCCAGCATGTATGGGTCCATTTTGGATTACCCACTTCCATAATATATGATCGAGATACATTATTTCTTGGGAAATTTTGGTCAAGTTTGTGGGAATTGATGGACACCAGGCTTAAGAAGAGCACAACTTTTCATCTGCAAACAAATGGCCAATTTGAAGTGGTCAACAAGACAGTGATCCAGTTGCTCAGAGGCTATTGTGGTAAGCATCCCAAACTTTTGGATGAACATTTATGTTATGTGCAGCATGCTTACAACCGAGATAAACATTCTTCTACACAGAGATCTCCTTTTGAGACCTGTTTTGATTTCACACCAAGGTCTCCCTTGGATTTTGTTTTTGGTAAAGACATAGCAGTTGATGGACACAATGATGTGGACAAGGAAACCAAGTTCATTGAAAAAATCCAAGAGATTCACCAGGCAGTACAGGAATAGCTGGAAAAGAGCCAAGCCAAGTACAAGGCAAGGCATGACAAGCATCGGATGGAGCAGAGTTTCCAAGTTGGTGATCCAGTCTGGATGTATATCAGTAAGGACATAATGCAAGGTGAAGGTAAGAAGCTAAAGCCAATAAGGTATGGACCTTTCAAGATACTTGAGAAAATTGGTGAGAATGTTTTTTCGCCTTGATCTACCAACTTACATGCACATCTACTTAGTCGTTAATGCATACAGCTTGAGACTATTTGAACCTTCATTAATCAAAGATCCTAAAGAGCAGATTCAATTTCCTTCTATTGATGATCTGTTGCCTAAGTATCTTAATGAATTACAGGAAGATACAATTCTAGACAGGAAGGTAAGAACTACGCACAGAGGGGATGTTGAATACCTCAGGATTGGACTCAAATGTTCAAAACCAAGCAATGAAAAATGGATAGAAATTGAGCAAGCGAGGAAGCAATACCCTCACTTGATTGATGATTAAAAGAAAACCAACTTTTGGTGGTCCAAAAGCTTTTTCAATGGGAAGGCCATGATCCGAATTGGATCCTAGAACACTCTCTAAGTTTTCATGACTATTTGAAATTATGCTAAAAGATTCAAGTCCTAGAAAATCAAAGCTATCAGAAGTAATCCTCGTAACAGTTGCAGTTATGGCTAGAGTAGAGCAACGAGGACCCTCGGTCGAGCGCGCAGGCCATTGGCCCATGGTAACACGCACTGGCGCAAACTGGAAAAACCAAAGGCAAAATCAAGAAATGGGGGTGGTTTCTGATAAGCGATTAGCGCTATCGCAGGGCGTCTCCCTCAGTGAAGGAAAGCCCCGAAGCGCCTGGACCCGAAATCACTATAAAATTTGGAAAAGTAACGCATTGGGTTATGTAGTGCGGGAGTCCATAAATCGGCAAGATATTGGAAGGCCTTGAGGTGGTAAGCAGTTCTGACTAAGCCCCTCCCGATGCCACACATTGAGTGACACGCGTCCGGCGGATGAGAGAGAAAACGGCCTGCATCGGATGGGTAAACATCGTGCGACTCGTCCGCCCAATATGAAGGATGACTATAGGATTCGGGGGCCCCAGATCAACGGTGGGGATACGTCCCGATGATTGACCGGATTTGACAGGTCAAAAAGCAAGATGACAGGGGATTTGAATTCCGACGTGGATGATGAGTTGGCAAACAATTCATGATTCGCAGGCGATCTTGAAGCAAACAAAATTAACGCCCATTCAAAAATGATTCAAGGAATCTAACACCTAGTTCGTTGGGAAACAGGTGGCCACCTCCCTGCGAGGCGTTACCTCGTGATGATGACACAGAGCAAAGGAATTTGAACAGACAGAGGCAAGGAAACCAAAAGGTCGGGAAGCACAAACAAACAGTCAAAAGAATAGACTGGCTTTAAAGCCATGAATGGCCAGAAGCAGAGGAGACAGCAGAGAGAGGTAGACAAGAGTTAGCTAGACACAGGATGCTAATAGCAGAGAACAAAGGGTAGAAGCTGAGCTGACCTGAAGGCAACATCGAACCAGATAGAGCTAGAGAGAGTCATAGAGTCTGTGTACTCCATTGAAGGCTTGAGAGGTTCAAGCAAAATACTCAGCATAAGCCTGTCATACTACTGTGACCCTCAGAGGTCGAAGTTCGAGTAAGGAGATTCTATGAAATCCATTCCTACTGACTTCATTCTCTTTAGTGAGTCTCGAATCAAGCTCATTGTTGTAGAAGCTCTGCTTGAAAACATAATAGAGAGGCCACCACTGAAAGGCTGGACCAGGAGACGTAGCCCAGGAGCATTGGGTGAACTCCTTATTAAACTTGTTTTGTTTACATGTTTGACTGTTATGTTTTCTCTGATTGCCTCAATGTCTATGTATTCTAGCAATTTTATCGATCCGTTGCATAAGTAACATAGGCACATCCACGCACATGAGTCTTTAATACCTTTAATTCTTATTTTCTGTTCATTTTCTTGTATTGGTGGTATGCTTTCCTGCTGCTCTTCAAACCTGTCAATAACCTTCTTGACATCAAACTCACCTACAGTCCTCTTGAACATTTATGAATCATTAAATATAACATCCCTGCTTCTAATAATTTTATGTTTGACTGGATCCCATAGACGATAACCAAAATCTTCATCCGCATATCCCAAGAAAATGCATTTCATAGATTTATCATCTAGCTTAGTTCTATTTTCTTTGGGAATATGTACGAATGCTTCACATCAAAAGATTTTCAAGTGAGAATAATTCAAGTTCTTACCAGTCCAAACTTCTTCAGGGATACCGCCATCCAAGGCTGTAGTTGGAGATCTATTTATGAGGTAGCAAGCGGTCTTGACTGCTTCAGCCCACAAATTCTTCTCCAAAACAGAATTGGACAACATAATTCGCACCTTTTCCATAATGGTGTGATTCATCCTTTCTGTGACACCATTTTGTTGAGGAGTACTAGGCATAGTCTTCTCATGCTTTATGCTAAACCTGTTACAATATTCCTTAAATGCATTTGAGCAATATTCTCCACCATTATTTGTTCTTAAACACTTGAGCAATTTGTTAGTCTCTCTTTCAACAACAACATGGAATTTTTGAAATATTCCAAACACTTCACTTTTACTTTTCATAGGATATGCCCAAACCTTCTTGGATGCATCATCTATAAATGTTACAAAATATGATTCTCCTCCTAATGATTTGATGTTAATAGGCCCAAACACATCTGAGTGTACCAATTCTAACACATTTTTCTTTCTATGATGGCCACCTCTAAGGAATGAAACCCTTCTTTCTATACCATATATACAATGCTCACAAAGATCAAGATTGTAGGATTTCAAACCTAGCAATAAATTTTTACCAACAAGGATGTTTAAGCCCTTCTTGCTCATGTGAACCAAACGCTTATGCCACAGATCTACTGAATTTCCTTCTTTTGTGACAACAGCCAAATCTGATTTTCCTATCAGTGCCTTCAATGTGTATAATGTTCCTATCTTGGGTCCTTTGGCCACGACCAATGCTCCTTTGCTAATTTTCCAGCCTCCTTTTCCAAAGCTTGTGGAATAGCCTTCATCATCCAGTCGTCCCATAGAGATTAAACTCATGCGCATTTCTGGTACATGCCTGACTTGTTTCAACAATATATGTTGTCCATCTTTCATCTTGATCTGGACATCTCCCACTCCAACAATACTGCAAAAATGATTATTCCCCAAATGCACTCTACCATAATCACTAGGATTATATGAAACAAAACTATCTTTGCATGGGGTTACATGGTGAGATGCCCCAGAGTCAAGGATCCAATAAAAGCTACTGCTAGATGTATATATACACATGCATCCTCTAGTGAAACAATAAACAACACATCACCATTTGTGGCTACAACAGTAGCCTCACCTTCATTTGTGCTGGATGACTTGTGATTTGTATTAGATGGTCTCTAACCCTTTTGTCCTTTCTTCCAAAATCGACATTATTTCTTCATGTGCCCAGGTTTGCCACAATGAAAGCAAATGATCCTTCCTCTCCTTTATTTTGATCGGCCTCTCGATCTTGATCGCCCTTGCCAGCCTCGATCCATTCTCCTACCACGATCAGCTAGAGCTAGAGCTTCTCCTCCCTGGCTTTCCACAATTGACTTGCATCACAGTTCCTCATTCATTAAACTGCGGCTGAAATCATCAAACTTCAAGGTCCCTGTAGTTGTTGAAGTTCTCATAGCTACAATTAAATTTTCCCAGTTGTCTGACATAGAACACATTAGAAAAATAGCTCTAATTGCATCATCTAAAATGATTTTAACAGAGGCAAGCTTATTAGTAATAATATTAAATGCATTCAAGTGCTCAGCAATTGAAGCACCCTCCTTCATTTTGAGATTATAAAGCTTCTTCATCAAGAACATTTTGTTTCATACCGTGTTCTTTTCATATAGATCATGGAGCTTCTTCCATAATCCTTCAACCGTCTTTTCTCCGGACACATTGAAATACACATTATTTTCTAGATATTGGTAGATTGTTGTAATCGCCTTTCTATCTAGCTTATTCCATTCTTCATTGTTCATCAATGAGGATTTCTTTGTTGTGCCCTCAATCGGAAAATACTGATCCTTTAAAATCAGTATATCCTCCATTTGTGATTTCCATAGGGAAAAATTAGCCCCGCTCAACTTCTCCATATCTGTAACTGCTGTCTCCATTTTCAATATATTGATGCCCAAAAACAAAAAATCCACTTAAAAATAAAACTTTAATTATTACTCTTTAAAATTTAGTAATAATGACCTTCCTCCTTTTTAAAATACCCTTTTCAAAATTCCTGCTCCTTTTTAAAATATACTTTTCAAAATTCCAACATATAATTATATAAATATAAAAAAACATATATAATGTTTTAACCTTTTCACATTTCACACATACATATGTTGGTTTGTATACGTGCAAGCTTGATGAAAAAAAATTACTAACTCCACGTAAAGCACTTATGCACTCCATGTTTTAGGCTTCATGGCACGTTTCATCATATGCCCACAACCTTTTTATTTGTTGCAACAACTGTCTTAACGTTCCTCAGCTAGTTCCTCAGCTATTTCCTGAATAGATCCTTTTCCTGGACTCTCTTCTTTGCAACTATTTCCGATTTCCTGGACAAATCCTTCAACAACTCTAGAGATAATAGCCAACGTTTTAACGAATGCTACCAGAGTAAGGCGATGGCACTAAGCGGCTTTCACATTGGATATTCGACCCTAGCTCTGATACCAGTTGTTAGTTCAGAGCATATATCACACACAGCAAATTTATACTCAGAGATTTAGATGACAATAGCAAAGAATAATTTCAGAGACATACAAATGGAGAAACAACAAGATTACTCAACCAAAAACAGCGGAATAGATAAAACAATCACTGGAGAATAGAAATCACTTTGCATTACGTAACAGGCTTGGACCTTGGCTTGCTTTCCTTGGCCAGAGTAATTACAAATTTATAGACGCTGAAGAAGGATCTAGAATCCTGCATGTGATTTAGATGGAGATCTAGAAACTAATGGTGTTGTAGAAGGATCTAGAATCCTGCATGAATTTTTCTTCACACTTAACAAATTCCTGTCAAACTATGTAGTGTATTAATAATTGATGAGATAGATTGATTCGTGATTTGATTGTTGGTGTTCATTTGTTCCCTCTCAATATAAACCAACTATTAACATAACATGTGTTCTCTCAATATAAACCAACTATTAACATAACATGTGTTCTATAGCTTGAGATCTCAGTGGCATGCTTGTTTCTCAAGTGCGCTTAGCCTCGAAGCAAGGAAAACTGACTCAAGAGAGTTATTGGGCTTTAGTCAATTCACATCAAAGGAGTGATTGTAGAACAAACAAAAGTTCCTCTCTTTTGGATGGGTTGACCTCCCGTTTCCTGGACATTGATACAAAAGTGATCATATCAATATCCTCTTTGATGTGTTTTTATTTTTTTGCAATTTGTATGCGTCTCTCAACGTCCACGGTCAAATATGTGAACCCACGATAGGGAACAACGGTCTCATCTACCTCTTTCATGATTCTTTGTATCTAACACAATTTGATTGATCCTAAAACTCTCCAAAATGCACATGGAAAATGCAACTGAACATTGGAAGAATGGTAGCTCCTCCTTTCAAACTTTTCCAACATGTCTACAACCAGTATCGGCTTGCTAGGCTGGAAGCTTGACTTCACACAAGCTCTTCTACAATACGACAACCAATATATCCAAGTCTATTGAGCCATAAATACATCAGAGCAGTATATGCTTATGATATATTGCAACAGGGACATTATCCAATGATGGGCATATACTACCCCGCCTATTTATGGCTGGATAGCCAGGTAAATAAGCCTCACCCTCCAAAACAATGGTGGCACGAACTCATAAAATTCACACAAAACAAAAAATAAACACTCCAACAATAAAAAAATAAACACTCTTACACATTATTTATTTATTGAGCCGAGAGGCTCATTCTACAGCCCAGTATGATGTGTAACTCTGTCCGTCCATCTTCAAAGTTGAAATTTTGTTGAAATTTTCTTCTTGTCCGCTAAAATAAAAAATCTAAAAAAAAAATAACTATACAAAACATTTAAATAATGTTGGCTCATAAAAAATATTTCCTCTTCACTCGTGTTAAATCCGTATTTAAGATGAATCGTTTATGTATAGAGAAAAAAAATTCTCAAATCTCTTCCATCTCCCTGAGCCCTCCTCAGAGGGAGTCATGCCCAGTGAAGAAAAATCTCATATCTCTTCCATCTTCCCGGACCCTCCCAGAGAGAGTCATGCTCATATGGGTTGTGTAACTAAGAAATAAATTGAGAGGGTAGACATGTTTACACACATTACAAAGAAAAAAATAGAAGTCTTTATTACAATTTTGCATTCAATTACAATACAATTATATAGTTGAAGTACTTCTCACTTCAAAGATAAGAGTTAAGAAAACATCTCAACTACCTCATACAAATCTCATGACAATTCCAAACTCAGCGTGAAAACCATAAAATTATTATTTCTAAATTTCAATCATTTATATAATGAGTATAGATTGACATTAAATTTTTTTATTTATAATTAATATTAAAAGTTTTTTTTAATTACTTTTCAATTATATATATTTTTAATATTATAAGTCAATTATATGTTAAATATTGAAAAAAATATTTTCTTTAAAAAATAGAAAAATAGAAAAAAAATCATAATAAACCTATTAAATAATCAAAATAACAATAACATAATAAAATAATAACAATTCAAATTAAACCATGATCCTTCAAATTTTCATATGTAAATTTAGTTAATTTACTTTCAAATAAATTTTTGACCAAAATTCATATAATAAAAAAATTGATAGGTTGGCTAACCGACCCACTATGCGATACCTAACTGCAGAGTCTCAATATTAATGGTCTGCATCTTGGCCAAGCAGCGTTTAGAGTTGTTAACCATTAATACCAGGTTAGTGACTAATTCTCATCAACTCCGTTGTGAAATAGGGGGCTGGAAAAGGCCAAAGGAAGTGTGGGAGGAAAGAGTATGCATTTTTTGTTCTTCCGGAAAAGTGGAAACAAAAAAACATTTCATTTTAGAATGTGAGGTCTTCAAAGACAATAGGGAAATTTATGCAGATATGTTGGCAGCTAGCTCTTGGGATAATCTATTTAGTGAGGGGTTTGTTGAGAAACTCGGAGCATTTATTTTGAAGCTTCACAGAAAAAGGGTCGAATACATCAAGCAGATGAAGAAGAAATATGTCCCATAAGCTATCTTTAGCCTCGTTCACATTAAAATAATTTATTTCATGCTAGTGATACTGAACCAATAGAAGCTTTGGATGTCGGGGCTCCTCCATTGACCTCATAAAGTTGGATCTGAACCTTCAACTCCAATCGAAGACCACATGGTATCTATCTTTTTATATTCTCATATATATATATATATATATATATATATATATATATATATATACTTTATTCCATTGGGTTGCAATTTAATTGGTTTAAAATATTTTTGGGTAATTTTCTAGTTAAATTTGCTTAAAATTCAGCAATAAATAGTAGAAATTTGTTGGAAGTTTATTCTATGAATTTTGAACAATTTGAAACCCTGAGAGTTTTTTTTATGGCACTGCATCCATTTATTTGTTCAAACACGGATTTAAACAATAACAAAATAAAATCTAACCAAAAATTATTTTGCAGAATTACAACCAAAACTCCAAAACATACTATAGTTAGACAACAAATTTTATTGGTGATAATACTAAAAGTATCACTACAACAAAATAGGCAAATAGCGTCAGAATTTAGTTTATTTCTGTTCACGAATTTCACACTTTTTTCGGTGCAAAATTGGGAGCAATCAGGTATGTTTATCACAGTGCTAGAAAAAGAACGCTAGAAATAGCACCGAGAATTGTGTTGGAAATTGCGCTAGAAATAGTGCTAAGCATAACGTTGGAAATAGCACTGAAAATAGCCTTGGAAAGAGCATCGGGATTAGCGCTATGATTTGCTTCCAAATTGGCTTCTGGTTTGGCTTCCATTTTTTCATTTAGTTTTGCTTCTAGTGCCCCTTCCAATTTTTCTTCCAATTTGGCTTCCATTGTTGCTTCTTTTTTTTCCTTCCAAGTGCTGGGAATATCACCAGGAATAAGGTCAGGTTTAGAGCCAAGATTTCCGTTTTGCTTCCTTTTTTACTTCTCGTTTTGCTTCTAGTGTGGCTTCCAATTTTTCTTCCGCTGTTGCTTCTTTTTTTGCTTCCAAAAATTATTATTGTTTTGCATATAGTTAAATTAATATGTTTTATTTCAATTTAATTAGTTAAATATATCATCTCTCTTAAATAAGTTAATGATTATACAGTAAATCATATGAATGCATTTGAAATATTTTATAGGACAACATTTATAAATATTTTTTAGGGAAATAGACATCCATACAAATTAGCAACATTGTTATACTTATTAGATCTCCATCAAAATAAAATCTACAACATCCAGTATATATAACATAACAAGATAATTATTGTAACATGATCGTTATCTATAATTAAAACAAGTGAGTCAAATATCTATAATTTAAATGAGTTTGACAATATCATCATGAGTAGTAAATCAAAACCATCATACGTAATAAATATGCATCCACATCATCAACCACTTTCAATATATAAAAATTAACGAGTCAATATTGATAAGGTCATCATCATATATAATTAAAACAAGTGAAATTCACATTTACTAGTCAACATAAGTAAAAAAGATACATAAATGATATGAATAAAAATGATAAATTATCTAAAATGGAATGATACAAGTCAATATGATACATCATGTCCTAATGATATAAGTCAAAATGATACATGTCAAAAATATACAACTCAACAATATGGTACTAGAGGCCATGAAAATGATACATATGATAGTAACCATGAAAATCGACATCATATATCAAAAAATATCCATGATGCAGTCTATATGATCATGAATGTCATTAGCCGTCACCAACAACTACCTCATCATCATCATCATCACCATCATGATCATGATCATCATCATCGTCATTTGTATCAACATCGACCTTGTTGTCATTTGTATCTGTGTCATCATGAGCATCATTTGCCATCTCAGCATCGAATCCAACGTGATCTAGGTCTATGTGATGAGAATCATTCAAATCTTTTGGAAGATGTTTGTTCTACAAAAATAAAAACATTTAAAATGAAAAGTTATTATTTATTTTATGCAGTAATTAATTTCTCTTTTATATATTTAATATTACAACATATGAATGAAATGATAATCATATTACATCATATCAAAATGCACATATGATAATAAAATTTCAAATAAGTTACAACTAAGATGTCATTCCAATGATGTAAAACATTCAACAATTCTAATGAACGTTAGTAAAGATCATAAAAAAAATTGTTATACAATTTAACTCTCAGTTGTAATTTCTATTACATAAGCTTAAGTCCAAACCCTCTCCATTTTGTGCTATATATGATTATGTTTGCCTTGAATATATTTTGAGAGTTAACTAGTCTATATGTCTTCTTCTGTCATATTTCATAAGTGAATATTTTTCTATGATAGTTTTGCACTCTCCGACATGTATTGGAACACACTAGAATGCCTTAGAACTTGACACAACTTAGCACTCTCTAGCATACATTGGCACACCTTGGAATTCCCTAGCACTCCCTGGAACTCATTGGCACGTATCGACATGAATGGGCACTTGGCACTAGGCACACATTAGAAACTAGTGTTCAAGATATTTTTTATCTTCATCACTACAAGAGATATATGCATAAATAATTTTGTTGGAATGAAATCATAAGTATGACCTTATGTTATTTTCCATCTTTGAGATTTAACCAGCAGTTCATGTAATTAAACAACATAAATAAGTGATGAGGAAAATTGAAGGTTTTTGAAACTATTAAAAGATAAAACCAAGTTGTATCTTGGTGAAGACATAACCATTGATCAAATGTTAGGATTGACATGAAAATATTTGATAAGGAGGTTATATGCTTGATATATTTTAGGAGATAACTTAGTGAGTTAGATAGAACAACACTAGAATCCATTGCTAGGATATACACTACATTTCCACAGTCAAGTGAAGGGATGGTTAATGTTTCCTTTCAATGTTGAGTAGCTAGATATAGTAAAGGTGTTGAAGATGAAATGGTTATGGGGTTTGTTGCCACGAAAAATGTTGTGAACAAGGGGACAATGTTGAGCAGCTCTAGTTCATGTGTGAAGCAATCTGGGTGATGAAGCAGACCCTACATGACTAGGATAATATTGCACAACTTGAAACAACGTTCCAAGATAGAGCATTAAATTGGTATATGAAATACAAAGCAACTACCCCAGTAGGTTAGACTAGGAACTTGTTAGAGATAAAGCAAGCCTTGTTAAAGGAATTTCAGAACCCTAAGTTTGAATCTCAGTGCATTACTAACATCAAAGAAATTAAACAAGTGCAAGGAGAACTAGTATGGGACTATGACTAGAGGTTCAAGATATTGTTGGATAGGTTAACATTTCAAATTCCCAATGCACAACAAAAAAGAATGGTTTATTGCAAGACTCATTCCTCATATAAGGATACCTCTCACTTAGCAGAGAGCGATATCACAATCAGAGGCACTAGAAATAACAATGAGACTAGAGTCAACTCTAGGTGGAGCAGAAGGATCATCAAGAATGACACAAGTGAAATTGCAACTGGTAGCCCCGACTCTCTAGTTGCAAGAAGTGAAAGGGAAGGATGTGAGCCAAAATGTCTGGTGCACTAAGTATCATAGATAAGGACTCTTGAGAAATGAATTCCCAACTATGGCTAACTATGTTGCGATAGGGGCACCAGACCCACTGCATGGACAAGGAAAAGTAGAATACTATGAGTTATGTTGGAAGTGGGGACATAATCCAAGGTCTTGCTACTTGATGGAGAAATATCAAACAACCTACCACACTTCATTGTATGAGTTATGTAGAAGTATATGCCATGACATTCAAGCATGTTGCGCTTTCAAACTAATGAAGGAGAGAACATTTGAAACATACGAAGTCCAAGGATTAGACCCATAGGTAGTGGAGGCCTAGACATTTCAACAAGGAAACTTTTAATCGCAGAGAAACACACAAGCAACACAACAATGATGTCAGCATCCATGTGACAAAGGGTTTCGACCCGCGACAGAGGAGGATTCGAAAGAGGAGGAAAAATATCGCCAACATGCTTCAATTGTGGAGATATTGGGCACACACAAATATTTTTCACTAAGCCTCGAGCTCAGTTGAGTTTTGTGCATGTACTATTAAAATGTAGAACACAAAACAAAATATTGCCCTGGTCTTCTAGAAAACCTGGAGGCCAAAAGAGCAGGCAATGTGCACATGGTCACAGTTGAGAGACATGACGCAAAGGACCACCCAGCTAATGTCATAGTAGTCACAAGAGGAGGATCATGCACCGGAGGCAACGCGTGACGATAACAACCAGAGAGCCTGCATTTCTTACCACAATCATTGCCAAGAGGAGAAGAAGTAATCAGGAAAGTAGTACAACTTCCTAAGTTCGACATGAAGAAACAAAAGGAAGTTATATTTGAAGTGCGAAGGTATTGTGATGAAATAGAAGACCCAAAAACTTCAAGACCTCGTCCAGAATTGAAAACACCGGGAAATGAGGAAAATCTAGATGGACAAGTCAAAGAATTTTTTCAATACTACCTAAGAATGTTGGAAAATCCTACAACAACTCAAAAGATAACATGGGATGCCTCAAATATTTTCTTTATGAGCAAAAGATTCTATTGAAGTGGAACTATATAACATAGTAAATGCCTAAATTTTAGAGATAAGATGGAAATACAATAGCTAAAACTAGTATTATCATGTCAAGGAGGGGGTGTTGGAGTGTTAACACTCCATACTAAGATTGAAATGTAACAAATTTGTGGTGTCATCAATGAATTTAATAAAATGATATTAGGTCATTTTTTTTTGCATTTTTTTTCAATGAAATATCTGGGAAGATCCACCAAAAGGGATCACATCCCACTGGCTTATTAACAAAGCCTAACCCCGATGGCATCGAGGAGAATTGACCACGTGACATCCCATTAGCGAGGTGGTTTAGTGGCGGGAACTTGACCAATTGAGCTAACCCTTGGGGTTGTTATTAGGTCATTTGTTAATAAGTGGTTCATACAATTAAGTATATAACTACCCAATTGATGTAAGGAAAGCAAACCTCCATCATGATAACGATTCAAGAGTAGCATGAAATCATCAATGTTACTCCTACATTTCACTCTATGTAGTTTCTTTATGAATTTTTTCAGTTGTTCATGTTAGTATCCATGTCATTTGGGGGCATCTTACCAAGATGGGGTACCTCTTGTTTGTTATCGAGATCTGGCATTGGGCCAGGACATGTAATGACTTATATGCCAGTGTAGGTTAGCTATATTTTGGTAGTCCTAAGTAAATTTTTAATCCTCTAGTACTAGACTACTAGTGTTTAGATACAATGGATTTGAAACTAATGCAATGTGCGCTCAGCATAAATACTTAATGTCATGTAATTTCAATCTTTTGAATACATTATGATTTTTTCTTTGAAGAAAAAGAGGGATCTCCCTCATTGTATACAATGCCTCATGAATAATTAACTTTATTTTCTTATCTTTGATTTTTCAAGTATATCATTAAAAGGAAAGGGATATCTCATGTATATCATATTGGTTCCTAGCAAGATGGAAAATAAATTCACTTAATTGCCTTATCAACTCTATTTGCACTCAGTTTGCTATGTTAATATTATCAACAGGGCAATGAATGTAAGGACATAGTTTTTTTTTTGGTTATATACTCACGCTTTTTTTGTTCAATGACAGCCAACAGATTATGTGATTAAACCTTAATCATTTCATATACATACATTCTTCACTTCTGGTGATATTCATATATTCTCCATAATTGGGTTCATGAATAATTAAGAACTAACGTTTCTAAGCCTTAATGGTTGATCACATATTTGTATTTGTAGACTTTGTATGAAAAAACTGTTCATGTTTGATATTTACTGTGACATGGGATTGTATATGAAATCTTCCACATTTCTTTTGTGGGGGATTTGTCATCCATTCTACACAAGATGCTTCCAATTTTGTAGGCCCAAAAGATTCAGTTAGGCTTATATGTAAAGTACTTTCAAATTTGCTAATGATTCAATGAACTATTAATCAATTATACATCCCAATATTAAAGGAAAAATATCAAAACTTTCATCCATTACTGGATGGAAAAAAATGTATTATATGTTATAAATTCGTTAGCTAGAGAAGTGGGAGAGCCTTTGCCATCAAAACCCAGCAGTGATAAGGCAACCCAATTTAATAACTCTTGTTCACTGGCAAAGGATGATTGGATACCACTCATATACATTAATACGCTGACAAAATATAAATTGAATATCACACATATATCTATGAATGAAATTCAAAAAGTAAATGAGATAAGGCCCTTGCTTCAACATCACTGGGTATTCTATGCAGGCATATATACTCTACAATTTCATCTTTTCCTCCTAAAGTTACATATGATCTAAACTTAAACAGGAATGCAACAAATTATGCATATAACCATAAATACATAAATGTAGTAGAAATAACACTTCATTTCATTAATATCATAATATTGAAATATGCTTACAAACAAAATGGAAATAAACTGGTTCGAGCGATGGTAGCTTATCTCTTAGAAGAGATGTGGTGGCTGCATGCCTCTGACTTGTGTTACAATGAGGCTCAAAGCCCTATTTATTATTGCGAAACCATGGAAAACCCTAAACATCCAAAAACCTAACCTTAGTAGATGAAGCACCAAAACTGTGGGCTGCGTTTGGGTAAATTGCTACATCAACTCCCTGAGGTCGTATCTTTGGCACTACAATCTTCGTTTGGTTATCATAATACCTCGTTTCAAAGATCTTAGTGAGGAGGCTGAAAGCAATTAGAAAAAAATGTTGGGACGTTTTCGATCTCTCTGTTTTCCATATAAACATCTTTTAGGGCCTCAAAACGGCTCTGGAAGTTCAGGACCCAAAAAACTGCGAAAAATAGTAAATTGTGCTACAATTAATGAAACGGAAAATCTGAAAGAGACAGTGTTGGAAGTCTAAGTGGAAAATGTAGGTGGCCACCAATATCCACTTGGATCATTCCTCCTGTTGAGTGCCTCCATGAGATGGGCAAAATTCTGTTGAACTTGGTCCCTGGTGAGCCACTTCCCTTGGTGAAGGAGTTGGCCAGCTTTGACAACCCGATATAGTTGGATCTTCTGTTGGCAAGTGTTCTTGATTTGTGTGTCCATGATCCGATCAGTTGTGGCATGTTTCCTGCAGTCTGGGTTTAGCTCTGTTGGTTTGAGTTGTTCTGCAACATCGGATGTGTCCAGCAATGGTGGAAAGTATGATCGAAGGCGGTCTACATTGAACGCTAGGTGTAGACCAAGGAACATCTGAATGCCAAGCTCGAAGGCATTGTCCCCTACAACCTTGGTGATGGTGTATGGCCCATATCAGAGTGGGTGAAGCTTGCGGTGGGGTTGAGCGAGGCACTCCTACAAATGTAGCCAAAATTTGTCACCCACCTGAAACTTGTGTGACACCCAATGCTAATCATAGCGCTACTTGTACTTAGCATTGGCTCTGTCCAATATGTCATGGACCTATTGACAGATGTGTTCAATCTGCTCAATGAAGCTATTAGCCCTGTCGGTTTTGGACTGGACATGAGCTGAATATGCCTGAGTAGCTGCAAATGGTATGGCCACATTAATGGGACATAATGGCTTAAATCCCAGCCCTACTTGAAAGGGGCTATGGCCTATTGAGCTGTGGAGAGCTCTCTTATAATTATGCTAGACATAGGGGAGGCTTTCATCCCATGTGCATTGATGCATCGAGTTGTACATTCACAGAATGTGTACGATTATCCTGTTGACGACGTCTGTTTGGCCATTAGTTTGGGGATGGAAAGCCATGGACTTAGTGAGTTTGGTATCCAACATTGACCAGATACTTGACCAAAATTCACTTAGGAATCTATTGTCCCGGTCAGATTCAATGGACTGTGGGATCCCAAAGTGTACCCACAGTCGCTCAAAGAAGAGCTTAGTAGTGGCCTCTACTGTGATACTCTTCTTGTAGGCTGCCATAATGGCCATCTTAGAGAATCTACCGACAACCATGAAAACCCAGTCATTGACATGCTTAGTAGAAGGAAGGCTTGACATGTAATCCATGGAGATGGATTCCCAAGGTCGACTAAGAGTAGGCAGATGAGTATATAGGCCTTACTTCTTGATGGTTGGTTTGGCAATGGCACAGGTAGTGCATGATTTAATGTGCCTCCCAACATCCTGATGAAGGTTCGGCCTATAAAAATACTTCTACAGTACTGCCACTTTTTTTCTCTACTCTGAAATGTCTAGCAACCTAACTGTAGTGCGCCTCCCAAATCATCTTGGCATGTTCGCTTGAAGGAACACATATGTGTCCTAGGTGGAATAACAATGCATCCTGGAGGTGAAATTTTTGAACTTGCTTACCTTCCAGGAGTGTCTGGTATGCATTGCTGAATTCTAGATCGCTCTCGTAAAGATGTGGCCACCCCGAAGTCTCGTGCCCACAGGAGTCGAGCACAGTGATCAGCGCCATGAGTGGTGGTCGGCTGAGGTAGTCTGCAACATTATTGGTGTTGCCCTTCTTGTACTTAATGCTCAAATGGAATTGTTGCAGGTATGTGGACCATTTCTGAAGGAGATCATTCTGCAACTTCCCTTGTGTCTATATGAACTACAAGGGTTGGTGGTCTATGTGGATGACTGTTTCCTTCCCCATAATGTAATGCTTCCATTGACGATAGACCTGCACAATGGAATACATTTCTTTGTCATAAGTGGGATACTTTCAGACTGTGTCTGAAAGTGTCTCACTGTGGTAAGCCATTGGATGCCCTGTTGAGTAAGAACTACATAAATAGCATAGTCAGAGGCGTCTCTCTCAATCTCAAATCGTTACTGCAAGTTTGGTAATGCGAGCACTGATGTAGACCAGAGGCGATGCTTCAACTCGAAAAATGCCTTTTGTTGGGTTTCAGACCAAAAAAGCTTTGCTTTTGCTCTGCCCTTGGTGACTTGACTTAAAGGCCAAGTGATATGAGAGAACCCCAAAATGAACCTGCCGTAGAAATTGGCGAGACGCAAAAAGTTGCAAAGCTCTGTTAGAGTGGTTGGATTTGGCCAATCCCAAATGACTTGTATCCTGGTTGGGTCCACATGCACACCCTACTCATCAATGATGTGCCCCAGATATTGAACATGGGTCATGCCAAAATTGAATTTCTCCAAATTGGCACACAACTTGTGTTGTTGCAGGGTTTGAAGGACCTGTCAAATATGGTGGACGTTCTCTTCCCAACTCTAACTGAAGATCAAGATGTCATCTAAATAAACCACCATGAATGCATTGGTGAAGGGTCACAAGAAGTCATCCATCAATCTCATGAAGGTTGGAGGGGAAGTTGTCAACCCAAAAGGCATGACCAACCATTCGAAAAGGTCATCCTTGGATTTGAAGGTAGTCTTCCACACATCGGAGGGTTTGATAGGCACCTGGTGATAACCAAACTTCAAATCAATCTTGCTAAAATATTTTCCCCCCTTTATCAGGTCTAAGAGGTCATCAATCTATGGGATTGGGTACCTACTCCGGACAGTGATCTTGTTCAGTGCCTGATAGTCAATACAGAGTCTACAGGTCTCGTCCTTCTTTTGTACCAATAAAATTGGGCTCCCATAAGGTGATGAGCTTTGCCTCATGTGACATTTCTACAATAGTTCCTAAATCTGCCTCTTGATCTCATCGTTCTCCAGAATAGAGCATCGATAGATTGGTCCATTGGGTAGTGGCATGCCCAAGGTTAGATCGATGGAGTGCTTGACCTCATAGTGCAGAGGTACCCCTATAGGTGAGGCGAAAATGTCCCTATACTCCTCCACGATCTTATCCATGTGTTGTTGCTGTGCGAAGGAGCCATGTATGGAAGTCATGGCCACAACCTTCTTCTTGCCCTAAGGGCGAATCATAAGGAAAACAATTTTTTTGGTCTGGGAAATGATATTACTGCATTTCTTTGTAGTGATCAAAGAGATGGCAGTAGGTGGGGCTATCTTCGATATCCTGTACAACTTATAGCCCAAAGTAATAATCACAAAGAGAGGTCTAGACTCATATACAACATGTCGCTTCCACAAGTATGGTTGTGCTAATAATACATCACAAACTTCAAGAGTAGCAACATCACAAAGTACCTCATCCGTGAAGGGCTTGATGTTGTAGGGAAGGTGGCACTGTTGGCTGATGTGGAGATCTCGTCCTTGGTGAAGCCACATGATGGTGTATTGCTATGGATATGTTGTCATCGGTAGGCCCAACAGATTGATGACCTCTACTGAAATGAGGTTCCTTTGGCTCCTGTTGTTGACAATGAACTGTAGTAGAGAACCTTTCACCCACATCTGTGAGTGGAAGAGGTGTTCCCCCTTCTCTGGATCTTCAGACTCATTCTTTTGGATCTTGGTGGTGGCCACAGTGGCATTGGGCTCTGCATCAATGATTTGCTTCCGTTTGTCATTCCCCTGTCAAGTTATGACTCATAGTCGGAATATGCATCTGATTCGGAAGCCTTCAGCTCAACCACTAGTGACTACTTGGCCTGACACTCACTTGGGTTGTGAGTGGAGCTCTTATGGAACTCGCACCATTTTCTCGTTCCTTCTTTGTATTTGTGGTGTTTTTCTTTGCTTGTGGCTACGGCGGGTTGTCCTAGGTCACCCCACCTTGGATTTGGCCTTTTCTTTGTGGTTTGGGGGTGCCTTTTCCTTGCATTAGATTCGCAGATCCAAAGTCTTGCTTCCTCTGTATAAACTTTTTCTCAATCTTGACAGCGTATCGGTATGCCACGCTGAGCAAGGAAATGTCCAGGAACTCCATCTTGTCCTAGATGTACTTGTGTAGATAGTTCCGGTACTTGAGTACCAAATTCTACTCAGAATCCTTGATACCCAACTTCGTGTGGAGGGTATGGAAAACATTTGTGAACTCTGGCACATCTTGGTCCCTTCCCTGTCGTAGCGTGGCCCACTTTATGTATTTATCTTCATAGCTCCCGACATGGTAATATTGTTCCTTGATGGTGTCTCAGAAAAAATCCCAAGTGGGTGCAACTGAAGACAGTGAGGATTCCCTCTCATCCTTTTGTTCACAATAGTTTTCCCACCAGTCCTTGATGTGTGGGGCGGCTTTGAGAAGTGCAAAAGTAATATTTTCCTGATTGGAAAAGTGGTGAACTAAAAAATATCCTTCTAACAGATTCAACCATTTATCTACGTCGTCTGCATCTATCTGGCCCTCAAGTACGTGAATATCGAAGTTAATTTGTACCTTAAAAGGAGTGATGCCTCCAGAGTGGCCGCTGGATGAAGATGCGTCACATGTGGGTAGCCATCGAAAGATCTAAGCAAAGTTATCCATCATCGCGTTCCTATGTCGCTCGAGGGATTCCTCAAGCAATATTTTGAAAGGATCTCCTGCCCCCTCGTCTTTCTTTTCTTCGCCATGGGAGGTTGTCAGGGTTTGCAAGGCTGCTTGCAAAGGTTCTACGAGATCGAGCCTTAACTCCTTATACCCTAACCTCGTTCGGGACATGTAAAGAAAAACAAAGAAAGAGAAGACCCCTCTGATACCATTGATCTGAACTTAAATTTGAATGCAAAAAATTACACATATAACCATAAATACATAAATGCAGCAGAAATAAAACTTCATTTCATTAATATCAGAATATTAAAATATGCTTACAAACAGAATGGAAATAAACTAGCTTGGGCTATGGTAGCTTATCTCTAAGAAGAGATGTGATGGCTACATGCCTTTGAGTTGTGTTATAATAAGGCTCAAAGGCCTATTTATTATTGAGAAACAATGGAAAACCCTAAACATCTAAAAACCTAACCCTAGGAGATGAAGCACCAAAATTGTGGGCCTCGTTTAGGTAAATTGGTATATCAACTTCTCGGGGTCGTAACTTTGGCATACGATCTTCGTTTCGCCATTATAATATCTCGTTTCGAAGATCTCAAAGAGGAGGTTAAAAGCATACGGGAAAGCTAATTTGGGGCATTTTTGGTCTCTCCATTTTCCCTAAAAACATCGTTTAGGGCCTCAAAATGGCTTCAGAAGTTCAAGGCCCAAAAAACTGCCAAAAATACTAAATTGTGCTACAAATAAGGAAATCGAAAAACTGAAAGAGATAGTGTTGGGGGTCCAACTGGAATAGACAGGTGGCCACCAATATCTACTCAGATCAACATTATGTACATCCTTATGCTATAAATATTGGTTTAGCTATTTTTATAAAGTTGGTTGAGATAAGAGAATCAACACAAATCAAATTTAATAAAGATGTTCTTTAAACATGTTTGAATAATATATCATATTGTAGATGCACCTGGTGAGATTTCAACAACTGAAAACTATAAAATTAGCTCCCAATCTTATTGTGCTTGTTTTGAAACCATTTCCATCTAAAAATAATGAAAATAGTCTTCATTGAGATATGATCTCCATCCTCGAAGGAAATTCACTTGCTAAGTGTGAAAGTAAAGAAATAATCAAATATGAAAAATCCATTGCATACATTGCCCAATGGTAGAGTTTGTATTCTTCCATGAGTAACCCAAGCTCATGCACTGTCACATATAATCAAGATCCATTTCTCGTCCATTGTCTTTAAGAATAGAAAACCATCATTTCAAATCAATATTTTG
Organism: Pinus tabuliformis; assembly: GCA_031772625.1. NCBI lineage: Eukaryota > Viridiplantae > Streptophyta > Pinopsida > Pinales > Pinaceae > Pinus > Pinus tabuliformis. The sequence goes on along the minus strand of CM062807.1, from coordinate 186,538,139 downwards.
TTAGTATTTATTAGAGAAATTGTTGAAGCCATAAAATAAAAATATCTAGAGAACAACGAGGAATCATTGTGCCAACGAAATAAAAAATAAACTGGATTCCTACAAGCAATACATTGGAATGAAAAACTTAGTGAACAATAAGGTTGCAAAATACCTTGAATCAATAAAGGAGGGGCGTTGTCCCTAGGACTTTTTATTTTTTCCACATGGACAATTGTAGCTCCATTTTGTATCTTTCCTCATATCAGCAAGCAAAGGAGGACATGAACAATTATGGAATAACATCATTGTTCTACAAACCAAAAACACTGAAAATTCTAGACTAAAAGGCTTGTCTACTTTTTGCACTTTTTTCCAGGTTACACACCCATGTAAAACCCCCAAATACTTCCCCTCATTTCAACGATGGTACCCAAGGTAAACCCTAGAACCTTCATGGCACAAGGCCAAACAATAAGAAGCCTCAAATCCATTAATATAGTCATTAAGAGTTGAACATGTCACTTACGAGAATTGAACTTGGGTGGCAAGCATAATTTACCTCAACCACTCGGGCTAAACCCAATTGACAGTTTGCTTTTTGCACTTACGTATGAATTTCATCAAATTGATTTCATAAAATTTCATGAGAAAGATAACAGTGAAAAGCCCACTAAGGAAAAATCCACAAATTTTTAAACTACACATTAACACTAGAGCTTTACCTCAGCATTATCAAGAAACTCTGCAATAGTTGCTAGCCAAAAATCATATACAATAGTCAGAAACAAAAGGATTGAAAATAAAAAATATTTGACTCAAAAGTTGACATTGACTAAATATCCTAGAATGTCAAATAAGCCAATGGTTAAAAGTAAGAGTATTTGTCACAAACATACCACCAAGTGCCCATTTATGAGATGTGGCATTAGAATGAAAAAATTTAGGATGAACATAAACGTGTTCCATGCCATCTGGAAAATAAATATAAGTTTAGCCACATGAAACGATAGCAATATCCAATATGCAACCACATATATAGCACATATACAAAATACTTGCATGTAAAAATTAAACATACAAAATCTTGCATACATGCATCATCTAAAAGGTATTGCAATAGAGAACATATTAAATGCTATATTTTAAAGAAAAGCATACTTTGGGAGGTTTTCTTGAAGAAGATGGCACGCCATAATCCCCAACTTTCCAAAATTGTCGGCATACTCCAATCTATACAAGACATGTGGAAAATATTGACTTTGTGTTATAGAAAACATATTAAATTCTATATTTTAAAGAAAAGCATACTTTGGGAGGTTTTCTCGAAGAAGATCGCATCCCATAATCCCCAGCCGCTTTCCAAAATTGTCGGCATACTCCAATCTATACAATATATGTGGAAAATATTGAGATGTTTGCATAGGACCTCTCCGATTAGATTGAGCAATGCTATTTTGAACCTATTTTTTTGGTGGCATAATAAAAGTGCTTCCATCTGCAAAATCCAATGCATTACTAGGTTGTTCAAATAATTCTGGTTTTACAGCCTTAGTCACACAATAATATTTCCTTTCACCATTATCTGAACCTAGAAATGCAGTCTCATGCTCATAGAATTCAGCAGTCGTATCATCCATGCAATCATCTTCATCACTGCTAAGGTCTATGACCTCTGGAAGGGAGATGGTTTACTATACGAGTGACAAAAAGGAAAAAAGAATGAGAACACACCTGCCATTAGAAAAAGCATACAACTCATAGCAAAGTGGTATTGGAACGGCCGTCAACCCAAACTTCACCATAATCAACTAAAATATTAGTTTAAAATATACAAATAAATGGTGCAATAATTAATTTCAACTCAAATTTCAATAAAATTTAACTTCGTTTCGAAAGGCTAGTTCACAACCCTAATTAACATTGCATCCATTAACCTTGGTCCTTCACATATATGACACAATGAAATGTATGAAAATTCAAAGCATAGAACCATAGCCAATTCACCATCAACAGATTATCCAATCCTAACCAATAAGCACAAGTCACATCAATTGATTATTGAATCACAAGCAATAAGCGTTGATGGTTAGTAATGACACTCAATATAAGTATTATTATAATTCCTTGTGTTAGAGGCTCACAATACTTGTTGATGGATGACATTAAAAATAGGTTGGCTGAGGAGGTAGCTAAATAACTTATCATCTCTTGATGCATAGAAGTGGATTATGGTGATGTATTCAATAACTCCAATAAACAATATATTCAATTAATATATGTCTCTCCCTCATCTTTATGGTCATGCCTTGACAATAATGGTATTATGGGGTGGGGTGGGGTGGGGTTAGGGTGGGGACTAGAGCTTGTGGTCACAAGTCTAAACAGAGGAAAGAGGTTGAAAGAGGTTGTATGGGCCAGGGCCAAGTAATTACAAATTACAATTAGCAATGGTATCCCAACCAAAACAGAGAGAGGTGTGAAAATTTCAAGCACTGGGTGACTAATGTATTGACAATCTCATTTGGACAAGTAAATTGTTAAATTTATTTAATGCTGAAATTAAATTTCAGACCATAACATCAATCAGACCATAGTCAGGAAATAAATAAAAGAAAAATAAAAACTTATTTCATAAGCAGGTAATGATTCATTCCTTTCAAACTTACAAAGAAACCTCTACATACTGCCCAAAAAGCATCACTACACAGATACCAAAATCACCCTGAACTTAAGTTTCTATGGGCTGCTTGAAAGGTACCATTGAAAAAAACAGAAACAACAGTTCCCTCCTGTATGGCCCTGTTGTATGGATCTGTATGCATATAAACATGTATGGTATTGTCCATACGATTATGGATCCATACGTGGGTGTCTGTATAACTATACATATTTCAGTACAACCACAAAATATTGCTCCATACGACTGTACGAAACTATACGCTGCCTGGAAACACCTCTTCCCTAGTTGCCTGCACACTCTTTCCTCCTCTGAGTCACTCAACCTATTCAACTGCTCATGTGTGATGAAAGTATTTACCTTGCCCTCTTTTATATTTTAAGTGTTGAACCTATTTTTAAAATTACTCTTAGTCTAAGTTATGCACGGGACACAATTTGAGACTTAACTACTAAAGGTGAAGCTTTCACTTTTTTACTAAAGTGAATTACAAAATAAAATTACTTTTAAAAAATGTCTTGTACTTGTTGCATTTCATACTGAACATGTGTGGATGTTTCTATCCGAGCTATAATTCTCAACAAGATGAAAACATTAAAGGCCAGCCCAAAAGTCTATTAAATTTGAATGTCTTAAATTAATCTTTTTAAGATTGATATTCCAAGGGTTCAAAATAGATTAAATTTAATTTATGGAACACCATGGTGGTTTGAGGCAGGATGGTTTTTTGAAAATGTTTCTTTCCTCAATACAGCATCTGAATAAACTCGGTTTTCGTAGAAGGTCTGTGCTACTACATGTGAAGAAATGCCAGTAATGCGAAAAAAAAAAGATGCTTAATTTAAATGTGGATGTCAGATTGCAATAGTTATCTCAATAAAGAAGACTCTGCACAAGTTGATAAGCTATACAACAGAAGGAAGGTGCCTCTAATCACTGTAGATTTGTTGCAGCTTTATGTTGCAAAATGCAAAATAATACACTAGTTGCAGACCACAGAAGCCCTTGGCTAATTAATCCCATATGCAACAAATGCCTGAACCTTGCAGGAACATAGGTCAACGAATTTTGCAGGAGGAAATAAAAGGGTCATCAAGGTCATCAATTTTATAGAAGGGCAACGGAATATTCAACATTAACTGAAAAGCATTGTCATCGTGATTTAGAACGGATTTTATTTTTTTATATTCATTCGGTTGTCCACTCATAACTATTAGCAGAGGACACTTTCATTTCTTAGCTCTTATGTTGTTTCAAGTAACATGAATGAAATAGTAAATAGATATCTTTAAAAAAAAAAAATGGATGAAAATGTACAAAATAGCAGCAACAAATCTTAGTTATTTCAAATTTCACACGAACTGAACTATGAGAAGACAGGAAAACATGAACTATGAGAAGACAGGAAAACATAAAAGGCAAGGCATAATGTTTTCCTCTCTAGCCCACTCAAAAGTTGACAAGAAGCAAAGATGTTTTCATTATACTTGTTATTTTACTATTGATGCTATCTAACAGAAATAAGGCATTTTCCAGTAATTAATCAAATATTTTGATGAGCCTATATTGCATAGAGTAAACACTCCTTACTAGAACTAGGTCACTACAAAGGTAAACAAAAGCATCTTGCTTGAAAATGTATGCCATTTTGGTTCTACCTTAAGATAGGCCTGAGAGAATTCCAACTATAAAGATATGTTTCATATTTATTACAATAAACTTGTTGATGAAACTTTATTTTCATTCCCAAATGATGGAATATTATGGAAACCAATAATGCAAAAAGATGGCATGCTTGCATAACATTGAGTCATGGCATTGAAATGGTAACTACTTAATGCAATGGAACAAAAATCTTCATGTTTAGAAATGAACAAAAACATAATATTTTTACCTCTCATAACAATAAAAAAGAAGAAGAAAGAAAAAAAATCACAAGTATCATGAAATATTCCAAAACCAATAATTGAGAAAGATGACATTGCTTGCACAATAGGTGGCTAATATGCAAAGTATCATGGCACTAAAATAATGAGTGCCTTCTTTAGAAAAAAAAATACACATAAAGATATACATATAAATTTATATAATAGTGAGTGCCTTCTCATTTAGACCAAAAATTATAAATAAATACATAAACCTAGATATATGTGTGTGTGTCCTCTCTTTATTTTCAGCAGAAAAGGATGAATGCATATGTAAGACTGCCCATAAAACAAAATGATAGTTCTCCAACTCTGGAAGAAATTTTCTAAAGTCAAAATTCAAGGGAAATAATGTAAAGGTGGATACCTATACAATAAAAACAGTTATGAGAAGAATATCTATCAGTGGCCCCATTCAATGATCTGATAATGAGGCTCATAGGCTTCTTGTTTAACTTACAAGAACCTCTCCCACTTCCAAAGCTTGAATATTCCCAAGTCTATTTGATTAACCAATGTAGAATTTAAGAAATGCTTGAAAATATAGCGTATGCTTATGTTTGTCTCAAACTGATTATGTGTTTTAAAATTTGTTGTCTATGCTGATATGTGAATGTGCTTAAAATAGGTGTATGCTTGTGTTTATTTTTGAATGTTAAGTGTTGTAATTACTGTTGCTTATACTCATATTTTAAATACAAGGAACAGTAAATAATGCAACAAGTAAAGCCCACACATAACAATAAGTCAATTAGGAGCTCACCCACAACTCTTGGGCTACATCTCTGTGAGCTCTAGTCAACTCAACTAAGCTCTTTGGGATTATGGCAAGGTCCTTTCTAGAAGCTCTTGGCTCAACTCTTGTTGTTTTACATAGAAACAGCGGGTTCAGACACCATATTATCCCCTGGCTCTTGAAGCTCTGGCTCTTGGCTCTTGGTTCTGGCTCTTGGCTCTGAATCTGGCTCTTTGGCTCTTGGTTCTAGCTCTTGGCTCTGACTCTAGCTCTAGCTCTCTGGCTCTTCGCTCTAGCTTCTTTCTGCCTTCTATCAGGTTACAGCTCTCTCTGGGCTTTTCACTTGAACTCCAAGTGACTCCCTTGGCTGCCTTTTGCTTCTGCGCTGCCTCCTTTGGCTTCTGCGCTGCCTCTTTCGCCTTGGCTTCCTGCCTTGGCTTCACTTTCAGCAACAAAAACCCCAACAACACCCTCAACAACCAACAGTCTTCTCGTTCTGTTGTTCTGTGGCTTTTTAAGCCAAATCGCGTTGCCTGTTCATTTTCCCTCTCGGGCTCTGCAACTTCCGGCTTTGGTCCACTCAAATCCCTCTTCTAGCATTCAATAATCATTGCATAATGCCTTTAGGGTAGGTGGCCACCTGTTCCGTAATGGAATGGACCCATCGGCGCTTGAAATCCTTCAAAAACAGTCGTTCTCTGTTTGCACAGAGAACGCTGTAAAACACGAGAAAATCCGCAAAAACACTGTCTTTCGGACTTCAAAAGTCCTTAATCCTGCCTTATATTTCTATCGGGTCCACCTGGGAGTCGCTATCACATATCGCAAATGGCTTGGTTCCAAGGTTTCCCTTTGTATTTTGTTTGATAACGAAATATATGAAAATACATTAACATTGCCTTTCGGCGGATCTCAAATCTTATGCAACAATGTTTATATTTCCATTGGGTCCGTAATATCACTGTCGCATATCGGGGGGACCCTGGATAAGCCATATGGCGTGATTGATGCCAATGCTGACTGCGATCCACCGATATCAACGATCGGCACATCGCTCATCGCGGGGTCCTATCTTTGCCTTGTGGCATCGCCGATTGCGATCCGCTAATATCGGTGATCAGCTTATTGCTCGGCCCGATCCCATCGCATATCTGCCAACTACCACTGCCGATTGCGATTGCCGATCGGATTTGGACTGTTGATCGGCCCGATCCGATGGCTCCTATGCAAACACTGTTCAAGCCATGGTTTTGCCTCTTTTTCCTTTGAAAAATGGCAGCTGCATTCTATGATAACTCCTTCATGTGAAGTCCATTTTCGCCCATTCAAGTTGCGTTGGATTCAGAATGAGGAGGTCTCTGCAATGAGACTATTTCAGAGAGCAGCTTTCGATTTTGATTTTCCTCTGATTTACAAAGGATTTGTGCCATTTGGCACCTTTTACCTCTTATTTGAAGTCTTTTAGACTTAGAGGTTTATCCAGGATCCATTTTTGGATCATTCAAGCAAGTCCAGTAATGCGAAAAATTTATAAGAATAGATATGCAAACCATAAAATCTCTCAAGGATTCAACAAACCTATGTGCTCTTTGTAAGAAGTCTAAATGGAGGTCACCTCTGCAACCAACTAAAAGGTGGGAATGTAAGCAACCCAAGTCCCTGTATACCCCTCCATAATACTGGAAATTTTGTTTCAAAAATACTTTGTACCAACTATAAAGCCGCAACTTTCAATAGAAAGAAAACAAATTGACCTACGATTTTTCTTGTTACTTTTACTTGCTTCAAAGAAATGAAAGGCACAACCACATTCTGTAAAAGAGCTTTAGGAAACGAAGAAACCAAAAAGAAAAAGAGCTTTAGGAAATGAAGCAACCAAAAAAGGTTTTCTAGATGCCAGATTATTTCCCTTAACATTTTTTAGCTCTTGACTCAAGCATGAGATTGAATTACTAGTTGAGTCATCCGTGCTTTCACTATTGAAAACGCAGTGAGAAAAGTCTCATTTTGATTTTTCCTTAATTAAATTGAGGAAATTCGAATTCCATATCAACAGACAACTTGGGGGAGTTAACTAAGGTGACATGGCATTTGTAACTCAGTTAAGAACACTCAATTCGAGTTAATGAGTTAAGGTTTAACTTACTTGTGTTGATTCCTAAAAAATAGGAGTCTATCTCAGTTAATTTGAGTGAGGGAAATGAAGTTCAGTTGTGTGTAGTGGTTCCTAAATTGTAGGAGCCTAGGTTGAGTTAATTTTAGTTCTAACAATTTAATTCAGTTAAATTGAGTCATGGTCAGGTAAACTAGTTCTAATTGATGAAAGAACTAATGGAGGTCAAGTTGTGGGTGTGGACCTTTTTCCACATTGAGTGATCAACCAGTTAACTAAACAATCAGCCTAAATTAACTCATGCATGAAGAGAATTTGAGTTACCCAATTGAGATTGGAGTTCAAGGGAAGTTTACTATCAATTGTAAACTATTTCAAGTTGTACAGTTGGTGCATGTAGTTAGAGAATTGACCTAAAGTAATTGCGCAATCTAGATGAGAGAATTTCCTAATTAATAGCGGTGTAATTCCCAGAGGAACAACACAAGGAATTAGGGGCTTGGAGGGCTTGAAAATTGGCTAAGTGTTGGCTAGAGCTAGTCAATCAGGTAGAGAGATAGACTATACTAGTGCATGGTGTGCTCAGGCTTGAGCAAGCATTGTATTTTTCTCTTTTCTCTGATTAAGGCAATACAGATAGTAAGGGGTTTTGAGTAGTTTCTTTCCCCTAGATAAATCTTTGTGTTTGTGTGATGTTTCCTTTTGCATGTCAATGATTCTTGTTTTAGATGGTGAATTAAGTTCCGTAGATGAGTACAGTAGCTTCATGTCTTGTGATTTAGTAAATTTCATGAGCAGTTTTGAATCTACACATTAATTTCTACATGGTATGAGAGCTAGAATCACTATAGAGCAGAGATTTTGAAGTTGTCATTGCAGGAGGTTCAAGGTTGCAGATCACGTTTCATTTTTTCTTCAAGACTGAGAAGATGACCTTAAATGGACTAAGGCTCGAGTATGCCCTTGAGGGAAGCTCAAATTATGTTGAATGGAAGGACCAAATGGAGTAAGTACTGGAGCATAATGGATTGAAGGAATTAATTAATAATGATATTCTAAAACCAACAATAGTTGATGCTCAGAATATAGCAGATTGGAAGAAGTGTGTTCCAAGGCGAGGAGGATCATAGGGAGTACGAGACCATATTGTCTTTAATCTCCATGGGAAAGATACTTTGTATGCAAGGTGGCAAGTATTGATAGATTTCTTCCAAAATAGTAGTGACCACAGGAAATTGGCACTCAAGGACAAGTTTGGGAATATTAAGATGTAAAAGAACGAGACAATACCACAATACCTCAATACCTCAGCAAGTTCACACAATGTCATGATGAACTTGGTCAAGTTGGTTTTACTGTAGTTGAAGATGATCTGGTAATCCTAGAACTTTTAGGCCTTCCCAAGAGTTGGCACAACTACCAGGATTCAATGAATGGGAGGGAGAAGCTACCAATTGGGAACGACTTATGTCTGATTTGGTACAGGAAGAAATAAGGCAAATTACTAGAGATGGGACCTCTTCCAAAGAAGAGGAAGACGAATTTTCATTAGTAAGCAAGGGAAATAAGGCCAAAGGGAAGAAGTCCCAATGTGAGGCTCATTCTAGCCAAGAAGGAAAGAAAAAATACTTGTCCAAAATCAAGTGCTTTCACAGTCATGAATTCGGGCACTATGCCACGAAGTTTCCACAGAAGAAGGCAAGCAAGAAGGAGCCTGCAGTAGAAGCAACAAGTGAAGCTTTGGCTTTATTATTCGAGCTTGACTTCACTCTCATCACATTCATGGCGAGCACAATGATGGGGAGCATGTGGTACCTAGATAGTGGTGCCTCGTTTCATATGACAGGGAATAGAGAATTTTACGGTGACTTGGAGGAGAAGGATATCTAGATGAACATTGAGTTTGGAGATGATAGAAGGCACATTGCAACCAGGATTGGTAAAATCACCTTTTATAGGGATTCAGACTCCCCTCTCAAACTCAAGGATGTGATTTTTGTTACGGGTCTGAAGAAGAATCTAGTTTCCATAGTTGTGTTGGAAGACCATGGCTATGATGTGATATTCAACAAAGGGAAGGCTATCCTGAGACATATCGCCAAAGGACAGGTGAAGCAGATAAGGGTTTGAGTCAAGAACCTATATTCACTTGATGTATAAGATGCATGCAAAGCCTTGAGGAACAAGGAAGAGACTAGATATTTTATGGTTGAGAGGGAGTGCATGTTAGACCTCTCAACATGCAGCTACAAAAGTAACCTCATGAATTTGTGGAGCAACCACAAATGGAGAAGCAGAGAGGAGGAAGAGTGGAGACATCCACTCAAGCAGAGACCTCCAGCAGTGTGGGATTTCGATCCAAATGTGCAGAGGGAGCACACGCAACTATACCTCTAGAAGCGAGGTGGAGTGATGTAGATCCTTAGTCTAAGAGTTTCAGAAATTTGGGCAGGGTCCATTAAGGCATTTTCCTCATGGATCATTACCTTGCTACAAGGGCCCGTAGTATTCAGTAGCAGGAGGATCAATGTTAGTCAGATACTGAGGAGTGCAGAGGAGTGTTGACAACAGAGCAGGATGCTTAGTAGCAAAGTTAGCAATAACACAATTTTCCCAGTAGATAGTTGCAGACATAGTTGATTCAGTTTCTTTTTTTTTTTATGCTTCTCAGTTGTAGGTGTTGTAGGAGCAACAAAAATAGTGAGAGTTGTTACGTGTAGTACATTCTAAAGGTGATAGATTGGGGTAGTTGAGAATCCCTTTCTTGCTAAGAGGGAGTGTTGAAAATGTATCAAGAAAAACATCAATTTGATTTTTGCCTTAATTAAATTAAGGAAATTCAAAATTCCATATCAGCTGACAATTTGGACGAGTTAACTGAGGTGACCTGGCACTTGTCACTTAGTTAAGAACACTCAATTCGAGTTAATGAGTTGAGGTTCAGTATACTTGTGTTGATTCCTAAAAAATAGGAGTCTAGCTCAGTTAATTCAAGTTAGGGACATGAAGTTCAGTTGTGTGTAGTGGGTTTTTAAATTTTAGGAGTTTAGGTTTAATTTCAGTTGCAACAATTTAATTCAGTTAAATTGAGTTATGGTGAGTTAAACTAGTTCTAATTGATGGAAGAACCAGTGGAGTTCAAGTTGTGGGTGTGGAACTTTTTCCACACTGAGTGATCAACGAGTTAACTAATCAATCAACCTAAATTACCTCATGTATTCAGATAATTCAAGTTACCCAGTTGAGATTGGAGTTCAAGGGAATTCTATTATCAGTTGTAAACTATTTCAAGTTGTACAAGTGGTGCATGCAGTTAGAGAATTGACCTAAAGGAATTACGCCATCCACATGAGGTAATTTCCTAATTAATAGGAGCATAATTCCCATAGGAATAACGCAAGGAATTAGGGGCTTGGAGGGCTTGAAAAATAGCTAAGTGTTAGCTAGAGTTATTCAGTCAGGAAGCGAGATAGACTATACTAGTGCAGGGTGTGCTCAGGCTTGAGCAAGAATTGTATTCGTTCTCTATTATCTGATTAATGTAATATAGATAGTAAGGGGTTTTGAGCAACTCCTTTCCCCTAGATAAGTCTTTGTGTATGTGTGATGTTTCCTTTTGCATGTCAATGATTCTTGTTTTAGATGGTGAATTAAGTTCTGCAAATGAGTAGAGTAGCTTCAAGTCTTGTGATTTAGCAAATTTCATGAGCAATTTTGAATATGCACATTAATCTCTACATTCACTTAACTCCTATTTCCAAATCAAGTTACTCTTCATTATTTTCAACACAAACAACATCCTAATCCATATAAACAATGTGTTCCAATCAAAACCAACATGGATTTTGGATGTCCTTGAAAAGTTTACTCACATAGTCCTCTTATATTTTTTTCTAGTCTTCAAGGTTCAGATTTAGCCTCTGACTCAAAAATACCACTCTGCAATGGAATTGGGCATGGAGAATGCCCCTTCTGGCTCCAATTTTTTTTTTCTTACATCATATTCCTTTCCTTATAGTTTGAAGGCCATTATTTTAGAACCAAAATATTTTAAGTGTATGCTTTTCACATATACAATTGGAAATTTTTTCGCAGTTAAAATCTGTGATTTATTTATGAATCTGAAGATTTAAATGAAAGGAACCAATTCCCCTAAGAATTTTCAAATTTTGTGTTAGAGATTAGCTTGCTAGTCTAGGCACACAAATCTCTGTATTAGTGAATATATGTTTTCTCCTTAACCCTGAGTTAAAGACACCAAACTAAAAAATGTTCAAGCACACATAAGTGTCCAAAGGCATAAACAAACAAACTCACTAAGCTCACTATAAAACAATCTGACATTGAACATGCCATTATGGCAACATTCTACTGCCTATGGAAAAAATACATATTCTAACATATTTAGTTGTTAAATAGCATTGAAGGAAAAACATCTTTTAAGAAATGAGATAATACAGAATGTCGAAGCATCTCAAATTGTAAGTTTAAACTTTTAAATTTTGGAATTTGACAACTAATTGTAAATACGAGTAAAATAGTATTTACTGCCAAGTTGGTGTTATAACGGAAACTGTTATGTAACAGAAGAGCCTCCTATAAAATGATGAATGCCCGAACTATTGTAATGAGGAGAATTATTATTGGTTTAATAGAAAATCCAATCCCTTACCCTGTGGATGTTTCCTTGACACCTTGTCAAGGTTTTACCACGTAAAAATCTTGTGTTCACTTGTTTGCATTCAATTTTCATTCAATTTCTTTGCATTTATTTATTGGTTTCTTTCTTGGTTAATGTACTACTTCTGGCAAACAATTGGTATGAGAGCATCATATTACCCTATCCGCAGTACTGAAGGGGAAAAGGAGTTACTGGTTCAAATTAATGTGGCGCAGCATTAGCTTACGTAACAGGGACCCACGAGAGCCGCAGAACCCATTGCCGCACATTGTTCATACCTTCTCGAAAATCTGAGCCCTTCGACGAACTTTGTTCATGCCCTCTTGAAACTCTGAGTCGTTCGACGCAATTTGTTCATACCCACCGTCAGTATTCAATTGCCCCTAAGAGAAGCAACGTGCTACTGACCTCGCAAGCTTGTGTTTCAACTTGCGTAGTTTTTTGATGTGATTGCCCATTACAGAAGAAACCTGCTACCGACTAAGCAAGCGTGTGAAAAAATAAGAGGCAATTATTTTGAACCAGGTGAAGGTTGCCGCTTCATTTTCTGATTGCTAGAGGTGAGTTTAAAGGCTGCAGCTTTAAGTGAAGAACAGAGAAAAGCGAAGCTCTCTTTGAAGTTTGTAATAGAGGGAAATTTCCGTTGTGAACTGCTTGCCCAAGTGAAGTCTGACATTGCTGTTAGAGGAAGGGAACCCACTGCATTTAAGGAAGGAAAAAGAGTTGTTGTATCATAAAGAGGCCTTTCATCAACAGAAAAATCCAGGTAATTTTTTTTTTTGTTGAACCAGAAATATGATTTTTGTTGAGCGTTGTTGAGTGCTAGTGAATTTGAGAGAAAAAAAAAAAATAGGTTTTAATGTTTTTGGGGCAATTTCAAGAAATTTTTTAAGAGAATATGTGGAGGATGTTTTGAAAAGAAATTCTGGAAATTAATTAAGAAAATTTTTGGAAATTTCTTAAGAGTTAAAAAAGGGGGCAACATAATTAGATTTTGTGTAGAAAATCAAATTAGAAAGAAGTTTTTTGATTTGTGCAGAAAATCAAAATCAGAAAGAAATTCTGAAAACCGTAGCTGGAAGAAGGAAAATAAGAATATGTTAGTTGAAAGACTAAAACCTTAGGAGGAAAGAAAGGGCCAAGATGACAAATGCAAAGTTCGAGGTGGAAAAGTTCACCGACAAGAACAACTTTTCTCTATGGAAACTAAAAGTTAGGGATTTGCTAGTGCAACAAGGGTTCCACAAAGCATTAGGTGGGGCAAATAAGAAACCTGCTAGCATGATAGATGTAGACTAGGAGGATTTGGATGCCCAAGCTCTCAGTACCATTAGTTTATGTTTGGCGGATGAAGTTCTTTTCAACATTGTTGAAGAGAGTACAACTGCAGGTTTATGGGAAAAACTGGAACAACTATATGTGACAAAGTCGTTAACCAATAGAATTTATTTGAAAAGACAATTGTATAGTCTTCGGATGAAGGAGGTTTCAAAAGTTGCAGAACATTTAAATGTTTTTAATACACTTATATGCCAATTATCAGATATAGGAGTTAAAATTTAGGAAGAAGACAAAGCTATAACGTTGTTGTGTTCTCTGCGCAAGTCATGGGACCACTTCATAACTTCAATCAGTTTGAGCACCGCTGATTCTTTGAAATTTGAATCAGTTGTGGGAGCTCTCTTGTTTGAAGAAGTACGAAGGAAATCTAGTACTGACACAACTGCACCAGAATCCATGATAGCTAGAGGAAGGTCAAAGGAAAGAGGAGAAAAGCAAGGGGGTCTTCCAGATCTAAATCAAAGGGAAAGAAGTGTAAGGCAAAATGTTGGCACTACAATAAAATTTGACACCTTGAGAAAAACTGTTGGAAACGAAAAGAGTCTGATAACCCAAAGAAGGAAGCAAATCAGGTTGATTCAGGTATGATAGACGAAGTTTTATCTGTTGAAGAATTATGTATGATAGATGAAACTTTACCTGTATGCAATGTATCTCAGGATTTTGAAAGTTGGTTGTTAGACTCTGGTGCTTCTCATCACGTGTCCACACAAAAATTAGTTTACTTCATATGAAGATGTAAATGGTAGTTCTGTGTTTACGGGTAATAATGTATCATGTTAGACTATTGGGATGGAAAATATCATGATTAAAATGTATGATAACACAGTTAGAACATTAACTAGTGTTAGACATGTACCTGAATTGAAGAAAAAATCTATTTCTTTGGGAGTGTTGGATTCGGATGGTTATAAGTTTACAGGTCAGAATGGAGTGCTGAATCTAAAGGTGCTTTAATTGTTATGAAAGCAGAAAAGGTCGGAAATCTTTACAGACTCAAAGGGAGTACTCAGGTCAGTGAAGTAGTGATTGTGTTAGAGAGAGAAGAAGAAGGTACTCGCCTGTGGCATCAGCGATTGGGTCACATGAGAGAGAAAGGTCTTCAGGTACTGATGAAACGTAAATCACTTCCTGATTTGAAATCTTTGAAGTTGGATTTCTGTAAACATTGTGTGTATGGAAAACAATGTAAACAAAGATTTAAAACTGAAAGTCATAATAGTAAATAACTTTTAGACTATATTCATTCTGATCTATGGGGACCATCTCCTGTTGTATCATATGGAGGTGCTCTATATTTTTTAATGTTTATTGATGATTTATCTTATAAAGTTTAGGTCTTTATGCTGAAAAAGAAAACTGATGTAGTCAATGTCTTTAAACAATTTAAAGCAATGGTAGAAAAAAGAACATGCAAATCAATTAAGTGTTTAAGATCTAAAAATGGTGGTGAATTTACTTCAATAGAATTTGAACAATACTGTAAGGATGAAGGAATTGTTAGACACAAAACTGTTGTTTATACTCCTCAGCAAAATGGTATTGCTGAACGTATGAATTAGACTCTTATGGAAAGAGCCAGAAGCATGATCAACAATGCTAACCTGCAAAAGGAGCTATGGGCAGAAGCCGTATCCACTGCTTGTTACTTAGTTAACAGATCACCTTCAGTAGCAATTAAATGTAAAATTCCTGAAGAAGTTTGGTCAGGTCATTATTGTGATTATTCACATTTAAGGATATTTGGTTGTGATGCTTATGCTCTTACTCCTAAAAATTAGTGTTCAAAATTAGATCCAAAAATGAAATGTTATGTTTTTGTTGGGTATGACTATGCGGTGAAAGGGTACAGGTTGTGGGATCCTACATCACAGAAGATAGTCATTAGTAGAGATGCAACATTTGATGAATCTTCTCTTTTAAAATCAAATGTTGAAAGAATTGAACATGAACATGTATCTCCAAATCAACAAATTCAGTTGGAGGCTAGATCTTTCTATGAAAGTCAAAAGGAAGAAGAGACTTCTGGAAGAAAAGGTGTTGAAGATACAAAGGAGGCTGTTGAAGTTTCTGAACTAGTTCAGCAAGCAGCCACTCTAAGAAGGTCTACAAGGGAATGAAAAACACCCAAAAGGTATGAAGATTCTGCTTCATCTTTTTCTTTGATTACTGAAGATGGGGAACCTTATTGTTATCAGGAAGCAGTAGATGATACAGATAGAGAAAAATGGAAAATGACTATGGAAGAAGAAATGGATTCCTTAGCCAAGAACAATACCTGGGATCTTGTAGAACTTCCTGAAGGGAGAAGTTTTGTTGGATGCAAATGGGTCTTCAAACCGAAATGGAAAGTTGATGGATGTATCGAAAGGTATAAGGCGAGACTAGTAGCAAAAGGGTATTCTCAAGGTGAAGGTATCGACTTTCATGAGATTTTTTCACCAGTTGTAAAACTTGTTTCTATTCGTACTGCGTTGGCACTAACTGCATTAATTAATCTTGAGTTAGAACTGTTAGATGTTAAAACAACTTTTCTACATGGTGATTTGGATGAAGAGTTATATATGGAACAACCAAAAGGTTTTGTACAAGGTCGCAATAGAAGATTAGTTTGCAAGCTCTGGAAATCATTGTATGGTCTGAGGTAGTCTCCCAGGCAATGGTACAAGAAGTTTGACTCCTTCGTGGTGAGTCAGAACTTTATTAGATGTGAGTATGATCATTGTGTATACTTCAAGAGTTTCAGTGGCATATTCATTATCTTAGTTTTGTATGTTGACGATATGCTTATTGCAAGCAAAAGCATGGAAGAGATCAACAGGTTAAAGGCTCAGCTCTCTAGGACGTTTGATATGAAGGATCTTGGAGCAGCAAAACATATCTTAGGCTTGGAGATACACAGAGACATGAAAAACGGTAGGCTTTGGTTATCACAGGAGAAGTATGTGGAGAGAGTACTTGAAAAGTTATGTATGAACAATGTGAAACCTGTTAATGTTCCATTAGCTTCCCATTTTAAGATTTCTTCGGTTTTAAGTCCTAGAACTGATGAAGAAAAACAATATATATCTCATGTACCATATGCAAATGCTATAAGCAACTTAATGTATGCAATGGTATCTACAAGACCTGACATTTCACATGCAGTTGGAGGTGTCAGTAGGTTCTTAGCAAATCCAGGTGAAGAACATTGGCGAGTAGTGAAATGGGTGCTTCGATATTTAAGAGGCACAAGTGACCATTGCATCACCTTTAATGATAGTGAAGGATCAGTCTGCGATATGTAGATGCTGATTATGCAGGTGATTTGGACAAAAGGAGATCTACTACTGGTTATGTCTTTACTCTTGTACGTGGAACAATTAGTTGGATGTCAAAGCTTCAAGAAATAGTTGCATTATCCACTACCGAAGCAGAATATATAGCTACTTCAGATGCCAGTAAAGAAGCAATCTGGTTAAAGGGTCTACTTGATGAGATTGGAAGGACGCAAAAGAAAGTGAATGTACTTTGTGACAGCCAGAGTGTTATTCACTTGGCTACAAAATCCAGCTTATCACAGCAAGACCAAGCACATTGATGTAAGGTATCATTTTTTGATACATGTGATCGATGGCGGAAAAGTAGCTCTCAAGAAGGTCCATACACGGGAGAATTGTGCAAACATATTCACGAAGCGAGTTATAGTAGAGAAGCTACGATGGTGTTTAGCTTCTCTTGGCTTGCAGAAGAGATGATGAATGGGTATGGGCAAGGGATTAGGAAAATTTGTTGTCAAGGTGGAGTTTGTTGGAATTTGACAACTAATTGTAAATATGAGTAAAATAGTATTTATTGCCAAGTTGGTTTTATAATGAAAACTGTTAACGGAAGAGCCTCCTATAAAATGATGAATGCCCGAACGGTTGTAATGAGGATAATTATTATTGGTTTAATAGAAAATCCAATCCCTTGCCTCATAGATGTTTCCTTGACACCTTGTCAAGGTTTTACCACGTAAAAATATTGTGTTCACTTGTTTGCATTTAGTTTTCATTCAGTTTCTTTGCCTTTCTTTCTTGGTTAATGAACTATTTCTGGCCAACATTAAACTCATTCAAAGGTTCAAATATTTGTTTGTGTAATGGTGGAACTCATGAATTATGTTATTTTAAGGAAGCATTTAAGCTCTTCTTCTAAAGCTATAAATAACTAAAGAAATATAAAATTCAACAGCTAAGTCTGCATTTAATTTCCATTGAGTTTGTTCTTTCATAATGTTAGTGGATAGATCATAGGACATCTTTGTTGATGATACAATTTCTTGAAAGTGACATTCTTCATTACACCAATCAATAAAATCAAGGTCCTGTACAAGTGGCATATCGCATATTTGAAAATCTATTTTTTAAATAGTAATCCATAAATAAGTATTTTTTTCCTTCTGGTCAATGAATTCTATCCATCATTATTTGTAAGTGACAAAGCGAGTGTAGGTGCAGCTAAATTGCAAGCATACTATAAAGGGAAAAAATGTTCATAATTTAGCGTGTATATTGTAATTCAACATTAAAAGCCCAAAGGGAAATCCATCTATCATTATATTGAAATAAACCATACTAAATAGTTATAAATTGGCCTCGATGAGTTTTGTACAACATAAATGCCTAATGTCACTGAGAAGTGAGACCAACCCAATTATGTTGTTGCTAACATTAAGCACAAGGAAAAAACAATGAAAACTTGAAACGTCGTCACAATTTCATACATGCAGCTTAATCTAAACAAGGAAGGGTTTCAGTGGAGGTCATATAAAAACCTTGTATCTATCTATGATTGATCTTGGTCTTTTGTTTGATCTTGTTGTTTTTTTCTTTATGCTTTCGGTGTTGCCTAGGTGTTGTCCAAGGCGCCCCTAACATTGACATCACTGATTGTGATTTATAGTCCCACTGATCTATTTTTTGGTCATTTGTTAAACAATAATAAAATTATCTTATCCGAGAATGACTCAAAATTTTGAAATATGATAAATATTTTTAATAACCAAAAATAAAAATACAACCCATATAATAAATTCAATTAGTACTCAAGGTATATATATATCTATATATATATATATATATATATACAACACATAAGCAATTTTGAAAATAGTATTATCATGCATTAAAGAGTTAGTCTATTTTTCAACCCTTTTCATACTTCTAAATGTATTTAGAAGAAACACATGTTGGTTACACAATGGTGTCATATTCGATAATTGTATATTACATGCAGTTTGAATTTTGAACTCTACCTTTCATTCAAACCAATATGCAAGAACTTGGAAATTTTTCCTAAGAGACGCTGATTTTTTTTTTACTTGTCCCTGCATATGTGGTACTCTAAGGCTCTATAAGGATCTATTTGTATTCACCGAAATTGAACTTTAACATTTGAATTGCAAGTGATTCCTCCTGGTGTTGGTCCATCTAAGAAGATCCATCTAGCTATGCAAAATTGAAGGCAACTTGAATTCTAGTATTTCAGGTGAATGACTCTCCAAATCTATTTCAGAGTTCGAAACCACACTCAATTTCCAAATTGCATATGCCAAGCCTCTGTAGTCTCTTCCTTGTGCATCTCCATCACTTTTTCTTCCATGCTCTATTCATTCCCATGACACGTGTTTGTGTGTTACCTGAAACCTACTTGAAATACATCTCAAAATTTCAATAGGCAGGAATATGAATTATAATTATTGGGTTGTTCCTTGCAAATAGAGGCACATTTAGAGTTAAATTTTTCTTCCAAGGTCAAAACATGACTCTTGTTGTTGGGTATACGACCAAAGTCCCACATTGACTAGAAGTGGGGAGGATCATGGGTATATAAGGATGGACAAATATCTCCATTGGTATGAGGCCTTTTGGGGTAAAGCCCAAAAACAAATCCATGAGGGCTTAGGCCCAAAGTGGACAATATCATACCATTGTGGAGATATGTGGTGTCTAGAGTCCTAACAAGTGGTATAGGAGCCATGCCCTGAAGTTAGACAAGTGGATGAATCTTCGGAATGCCGAACGAAGGCGGTGGGCCCCGGTAATATCACGATGGATCCATGGATGAGCTCGATTAGACAGGCGGTGTGCTCCGGATTCTTCATGGACGTGTCTTGGTACCAACACGGTGAAGAGGAGTTGACTTGGGATAGAGCAAGCTCTCGAGGCAGGTGGTGCTTCCATGTAAGGCGTGTGCTTCCAAAGCATTGGAGCAGAGAATCCTGGTTAGTAGAGAGTGGACGGATGGATAATCGTTTGAGGGGAGGCTTGATGGTCCTTTGTTCGAGGGGAGGATTTTTGGGTATACGACCAAAGTCCCACATTGACTAGAAGTGGGGAGGATCATGGGTATATAAGGATGGACAAATATCTCCATTGGTATGAGGCCTTTTGGGGTAAAGCCCAAAAACAAATCCATGAGGGCTTAGGCCAAAAGTGGACAATATCATACCATTGTGGAGATATGTGGTGTCCAGAGTCTTAACACTTATAGGTTTATGAGATTTGAGTGTATGATAATGTCATCTAAACTTGAAGTTTCATTTAATAGCATCCTTTGCGGGTGCACAGAAAATTAATTTGTAACAGAAACAAGAAAGTGTTGTTTGATTACTATGATTTATTGGTGAGCGGGAGCTCTTACCACTGTGATGACCTAGGTTCAAGTGTTGGCAGGCATGCTCCACCAGGTAAATGGTTGCACTGAAGCAGAGAAGATACATCATTTACATGGTTGTTATACCAGTTGTACATGCTATGGAAATACATAATCACTCCATCTAATCAAAGGGCATTCCACTGGGGGAAACTAGTTGTACATGTTATGGAAATCCATGGTCGCTCCATCTAATTAAAGGGAATTCCACTCGGGAAACAAAAACATTAATTAGAAAACTGGTACCGTAAAAACATAATAGGCAGAGAGTTTAATGTGGAACAAAATCCCCATAATGGGATATACCACTGATTCAAGTAGTAAGATGGACATCACATAGATAACAATCACAAACTAAATATGGTCCAAAAAGCATGCAATTAAAAACGCCAGGAATGTTAGTATCAATATGAGAATGAAGGAGAATGGTATCACATCAACCCATGACTTGCAACCCAAATCCAGTTTCCTGATTGGAAAAGCTTTTGGTGTGAATAAAATACTAGACTTATCTAGGTAACTAGTATGTGCAAACAGGCGATCATCCAACCATGCCACCCTTGACTTGTAGTGAACATAAATTACTTAAAGATATACAACTAGAGCATCACACAGGTACTGTAATTTTATCAAATTTACCCACACGATGATCTCAATATACCCAAACTGGACTTCTAAAATCACTATTCAGAGAAAGACATGGGAAACATGCATAAAATTTAGACATCTAATATTTTTCCACGTAATGCCATCCTATAAAACAAGCCTAAGTTGCTTTTGAAATTCTTGTTCTGCTCTATAGGTGATCAGCACTGCAATTCTCCAAAACTTTTCTAAGGTCAACGACACTAATACTGCCTCGTAAAATCCTAATTAAATATCCAATATCATAAACGAAAACTAACAACTCTATAATTACAAGTATTAATTAAAATTCACTGTAGGTATCGAGGCCAACATGTATATTTGTTTTGAAGGACAAAAGAGAGAAAGAATAAGCATATTGAGACACAATGCTTGCCTCATTCCTTGAGAGAAACCCTTTTTTTCATCTATAAATGGTTACTTTTGAAGATTGCACTGAACTTAATTTCGCAAATGCATTGCCTCCCTCATTCATTGCTTTAAACCCTTGGAAATGAATGATTATTTGGAGAAACTATGTTCAAATTAACACTAGTAATGTGGCTCCCCAGGACTTGATCGATGGATCGAATAACCTTTTGTTTTTCGTATTTTTGTTCCTATAGAAGAAAGTCCAACTGCTTGATGGTATAGTTTATTATAAATAGTGAAACATGGATTGCATTTGGGCACCTCAACATGCCACGTATTTTTTACTGATTTTTGGTCAAAACCCTTAAGTTTTGTAGTAATAAAACTAGCAATTGCATCAGACTGTGGAAAGGAAAAGATATAAATTTGAGAAGAATGGTTACATATAGAAGATAGCACAATATAAAAATTAGTAAAAAAAATGTCAATAAAGGCTACAATATAAAGAACAATTAAGTATATTATGCTAAATTAGAATAATTACTTACATTAGGTCAAATTTACAGATTTTATAACTTTTTCAACATAGATTGTCTCTCAATCTTCAAAGATGTTCTTTCAAGTTCAAATAACAAATGTTTGATAAAAAATAGGATACGATTTAGTGGACAGTCTGCACTTGCCATAGGCTCTTCATCGGGCCAACATACTTTTTTGAGTTTCTTTAGTGTTATTCATTGAGCCTTAGAGGTTAGGAGAGATGGGTGGGTCTGATCCTCAGACCTATTAGCTCCTAGATCTTCTCCCCTAGGGCCAGGTGCTGATTTACTTCTTACACTGTATCTTTGATTTACTTCATGCATTGTATCTTTTATTGTATATACATCAGTGTACTCAACAGTCCCTTTGACCTACTTTGTGGTCATTAGATGGACATAAATATAATTATCTTATCTTATCTATCTCACTTACAGATTCTATAACCTTTTCAACATAGATTGTCTCTCAATCTTCAAACATGTTCTTTGAAGTTCAAATAGCAAATGTTTGATAAAAAATATGGTCATTAACTGACAATTAGAGTGTAAGAATGAGGCTGATGGAATGGCAATCCCCAAAATGAAGTTGCTACATAAAAATACCAATCTTATGTAAAATCCTCAAATTAGTTGTAGCAAAAGAATAATAACTCTCAAATAAATTAGAGTATCAGAGAAAGGCCCAAATAAAAGACAACGTATTTTATAAAAAGAGCAATGAATAATGCAATCTAATAAATGTATAAATTTTCATAGATATACATAATAACTATAAAATTAATTCTCAAATAAAATAGAGTATCATAGAAAGGCCCAAATAAAAGACAACATATTTTATAAAAAGAACAATGAATAATGCCATCTAAAAAATCTATAAATTTTTATACATGTACATAATAACTATAAAATTAATGTTATACTAAATAGATAATATATTAATTATATTTCAATTTTTTTTAATAAAAATAGTATTATCAAATATCTAAAAAATATTTATTATAAGTCATATATTAAAATAATTATAAATGAAGAATTATAGTTCATTTTATGGGTTAGGAAATATTCATAGATAGATAGTTATATGATTAAAATGAATGTATTTATTGGTTTTATACCAATAAATTTTACAGAAATCTTACAATTGATTGAAGATTTTATTTCTTTTCTACAGGATTTTGTTGTAGGATGAGTATAAAATCAGAGTAGATGAATTTTTCCTTACAGAAAATTTCAATACATGATGCATTATGGTAGGGGGAGAAAAAAGGGGGTTCGTTGATGTAAGAGGGATTGATTGAAGATTTTATTTCTTTACACAAATCTTATTATTGAAGATTTTATTTCTCTTCTACAAGATTTCTTTGTAAGATGAGTATAAAACCAAAGTAGATGAATTTTTCCTTGCAGAAAATTTCAATACATGATGCATTACGGCAGGGGAGAAAAAACAGGATTCGTTGATGTAAAAGGGAGTATAAAAATTCATATAGATTTACAGGGATTACACCTATGATTATAAGATACTTTTGATTTGTACAAGTTTCAAACATTGTATTTCACAACTTGTGAAATACAATATTGTCAATGAAATAAAAAATAAGGATGCTTCATTGAAAATGAATAACCATTATTAAATGTCGAATGCAATTCTCTAGAAAAATCAGTTTCCAATTAAACTTTTTATTAAAGGTCGAAAACAATTCCCCCAAAAAAATAGTTCCCAATTGAAATTTCTAGCAAACTAGAGGAAACGCAACCATTAAACCACTTCAAAATGCTTCTTAAAGTGCACCTATTGGTATAGTACTAAGTAGTAGTGATTTCAATAAAAGATTACATAAAATAGTGTGTATTTGGCTTCCATGAAGAGAATATGGATTCCTAGGTGTGAACCCTCATTTTCGATACTGTGGAGTAAGATGAGATTGGCTACTGTGGAGTAACCTGAGATCTTATATTCATTAAGAATAGAAAAGTAGCAACACTAGGGCACCTACACTGTTGTAAGGTCTTTATTCATTTTAGTAAAAGAATGGGAGATATAAATATTGTTATACACATTTATCTCATATAAATGTTGTTATGATATATAAATATTCAATGATCCTTAGCCTTTGTTGATAAATTGAGCATATTCTGAAAAGATATGAGATATACCTATAGAAGAAGAATATAGATTACTGTAAATATTTTATTTTTATTAGTGAAAATGGTTTCTTAGTTTTCTCAAGGTTCTGAGCGTTAATGTCCAACTAATTGAACAAATCAAGTTGATAAAACTCATTGCACATGATAATCATGTTAAGCATTGGTGTGACCTAGGCCGGAAATTTTAATGGCTTAAATACCCTTGTATTGAGGTTTGTGAATAGTTGATAGCTTAAATACACCTGGATTGAGATTTGCCAACTAATTGAACAAATCAAGTTGATAAAACTCACTACACATGATAATCATGTTAAGCATTGGTGTGACCTAAGTCGAATATTTTGATGGCTTAAATACCTTTGGATTGAGGTTTGCCAAAAATTGATGCCTTAAATACCCCTGAATTGAGATTTTCCAAAAATTAAACTGACCTCATCTAAAGACTCATACAACTTAACAAATAAAAAAATTTCACCAATAATTAAAAAAACAAACCATAAACACTTAAAAATATGCAAAAATCCAAATCTATATGTATTTGCCATGATTTATTTGAGACTTATTACCCACAATAGGGATGGAAGAGCAAAAATGCGTCAGTTGTTGATACAATTAAAACGAATTACCCAAAACAAGGCAACAAGGCAATCTACAATAGGGACGGAAGAGCAAAAATGCCTCTCTTATTGATACAATTAAAACGAATGGCCCAAAACAAAGCAACAAGGCAATCATTTCACGGGTTGAGCTTCAAATAATTTTTATATGTTCTCATGAAGAGACCATATATGGTGTGTTATTAGTGAAATTGCAACATCATCAGCCCCCATTGAAACTAGAAGTCTAGAAACATGGACTTCCAGGGGCAAGTTTTTGCGTTTGGTGTGGGTTACTCTGACAGTCTCACAAGAATTTGACGATTTGTGAGAACCGCTGTGTTTTCCATCTATGGGAAGAGAGATCAGCTTGGGGGCATGGCCTAATGTGTGCTCGAAGTTTGTATAGCTCAGGCCATCACCAAACATGTAAACCATTTTTCCAGTGTAGAATCCGTAAGTCCGACCAGGGTAACTTGTGGCGGGATCTGGCCAAATGTTCATTTTAGTCATGGGGATTTTTGCAGCAAAATCCTGCTGCAACAGACAAAAATATAAGCCTCGATTACCATGTATTTCTATTTTACAAATTTAGAAAATATAGAGGTCACTGAGAAATATGAGCTGTTGTTGTTGCTGGCCACATAACAGCAAAGTCGTTCTATCTAAACTTTCTTTCTCTAATGTTTCATCTCCACCTATTATCAACACTGTTGCATCTGCATTTCCTGCTGACTGGACCGCCGCACCCAACAAATTGTTTCCACTGGATAAAACGTTTGCACACCCAGCGGCGTCGAGAGTTTTAGTTTACGCTGAAAGGCCCTGGAGGGGGGTCGTGTACTTGCATGGAGTGTCTGCCAACAATAGAAAAAAAATGGATTCTATAATCCAGGGGATATTCGGTAAATATTGAAATCTAATGTTTTCAAGTTTCAGAAAAATGAATCACCATCTAATGAATCCATACCAGCATAGTTTCCTATCATTGTTTCGGTGACATTTTCATTGGGGCCAATAACAGCCAAGGAGTGGACTTTGTTAGCAGCTAATGGTAACGAACCATCGTTCTTTAGCAACACTATTCCCTGTCTCGCAGCCTCTAGCGCCAGCTGCTGATGTTCCGCTGTGCACACATCCTTTTGTCTGAGGTTCCCATATGGTTGCTTGGCTGGATCCCTGTCATGCCCCTACACCTGCAATAGTCTTCCAACCGCTTATAGCGAGGTGCGGCACCACCGAACGCGTTCTTTTCACCAATACTAACATTCGTGGACTACGCCTACTTTCACATTAACATACTTAGCTTGTGTTTCGCAACTAAGTAAAAGCAATTATCATTTATACTTAATGAAGCCCATACTCATTCATTATCATCATGCAATTAAACCGAGAACAACAATTGCAACAAGTATAAAGGGGAGGGGCAACTCCCTGTAATGTGAGTCTGCCCGACAATTTTACTAAGAATATCAGATTACAATACAACAGTGTGTCTTGGCCGAACCAAGTCTCACACTTAACCAATTTTTACAATAAACAGGCCACTTGCCTTTTACAACATGCTGTGCACCCTTGCACGAAGGGAGGTGCTCACCCGAGCCACCAAAGATCCCTTAGCCAAGTCCTACACAAAACCGTACACCAAGATCCACCCTGGGCACACTAGCCCAACCTTCGACTTCTTTTCAAGACTTCCTTCAAGCGTACAAACCTCCTGCACATGAGATATGCACAGCTCCCTTTTGCGCACTTGTCTCTTGCCTTATTGCAAAGGTGTTAGAGCGAATGTCAATGATGGAATGAGCCTTACGCTCCACATACTTATACACAAGTTAACGTGGGTTGATGGGGGTGTGCAGCCCCATGGCCGACCCCACAAAGCCACCATCATATGCCCATGTAACTCTTTACAAGTTGGCTTCTATGTTCTTTTCTCCATCGCATATGTGTGTGATACATTCCAACACTTATTCGAATTAAGTGTTCACCCATCGTCACATTTTATGTCGCATTGTGATGTAAGTTTGTCGCATTTTCTCCGCACTCCATCACGCCCGTCGCACATCGTGGTTGAACGCGCCCACCCGCGCTCTACCCCGTGCCCGTGCACGATCGCCCGTCGTCGCCCTGCTGCACGAAGGCCTTACATCCTCCTCCACCTGAAATCGTTGTCGTCCTCGACAACATATCATCCCGGTAGCCATCCACCAAGATCATCACCCATCCGTGATGTGAACTCCTCTTCGCAAGGCAAACATCCTTGCCACATATGTAGAGACTCTTCTCCACTATGTCCCGGCTCAATGACCACTGCCACCAAGCTCACCATACCAAGGCATGCACCTCCACGGTGTGCTCTCCATAAGACGTTATCTCGATCCATATGTCACCATGTGAACCTCGTCATGATACTCCAACATAATTCCAACACATCTCTGTACACTACGCGTCCCCATGTCTAAACTAGTTGGGTGATCAGTCCAACCATACGCTCAAGCCATAAGAGTGAACATCCTCATGTCATCATCAGCTGTTCCTCAAACATCTGCCACATCCTTGACTCATCAAGAATCTATCTCCATAATCCATGCTCAGGTCCATGGAAACTCCATCCATCCCATCTGCAACATGTCATGATGCTTGATGCCAAGCCATCCCTACACCATCAATCATACCTGCTCAAACATGTTTAAGGAATCACTGCCATGACCAGCTAACAATGAGCCCCATCATCTTCATCCATCTAAGAAGATGTAGAGGGAGTAGAGACTGAAGGATCTCCCTCACTAATCAACTCGATCCACCTATCAGGATCCTCAATCTCCATCCTTTGTAGATAAGCAACCCGGTCTTCCTTCTGGACATCCGGCCTCACATATACCTCATCATCATCATCATCATCCTCCACCAGCTCTAGCCTTCTTGTCAAATCCAAGATGCTATCTGAAAGTGTCTTAATGACCAATGACTGCTCCACAAGCTTTGCCTCAACACTAGACAAACGCTTGTTTACCTTCTCCTTATCCTCCATTTGCATCACTCCCAATTTACAATCAGGCTTAGTCACACCAATGGTTGGCACACCAATGGGTACATCTTCCCTTCCATCATAAATGTAGAGCTTCTTCAAATGTGGAACGATCATAGCATCAAATTGTTTCATGAACTCCATCCCCAATACAACTTCATAGTCATCAATCCACACTATAGTGAAGTCCACCTTCCCGGTCCATTCACCAAGTGTAGTGTCCACCCTTTCAGCCATAGCAAGAACTTCAATAGGAGGAGAATTCACTGTCTTCATTTGTGCCTTTGCCGGTACAAACTTCAGCCCAATTCTTCTCGCAGTATCTTCGCCCATGAAGTTGTGAGAAGCCCCACTATCCACCATAGTGAGCACATCAGAACCTCCAACCTTCTTTCGAACATACTCCAACTTGTTCCTTTCAGGATCCCTCCTAGAGGCCACTTCTGTAGTAGCAGAAGCACCAAGTATCTGCATGATACCCACAGAAGCATCATCATTCTTTCCATCAGATTGTGCAATAGCGGCCACCTTCGGTTTAGAGGGACAATTATTCATCATGTGTGGTCTTGCACATATCCAACACTTCAAAGGTTTCTTCGTCTTCGAACCATCATCCGATTTCGAAGCATTATCCTTCTTCTTTTCTTTCGGCTTGTTGGACTTCTTTTTCTCATCAGAAGTCTCATCATAATGATCCACCAACCTATCAACCGCAACAAAAGCCTCCTCAAGTGTTCTAATCTTCTGCCTCTTCACCTCATTGCGTGCCCAAGGCTTCAACCCAATAATGAAGTTGAACACTTTGTCCCTTTCTGCCATGTCGGGAAGTTCCAGAGCTGCACTTGAAAACTCTCGCTGGTATGCTTGTAGGCTTCCGGTTTGCTTTATGTACTTAATCTTCGTCCTTGCTTCCCATATTTCATCCTGAGGACTGAAATGGGTCTGCAAAGCCTTCTTCATGTCATCCCACGAAGTGATGTCATCAGCACTGCCATTGACAATCTGATCCACCCTCCTTCGCCACCACATCTTAGCATCCTTTGTCAAGAACTGAGCAGCCACCTTGACTTGTGTCTCACCATCAGGTAGACTCAACTGTTCCAAGTACTGTTCCATGTCCCATAGAAAGTTTCCAAGAGTCTTTGCATTCCTTGTGCCATCATAAGATTCTGGTTCCTTGACCTTCACATGAGGCACTACTCCACCTGAGTTATGCCTCACGGCCTTCTTCAACACTGCGATCTCATCCTTGTATTCATCAAGAGATTTGTTTACCTTGTCAAGAGATTCCTTCAAGTTCACGATCTCTGCAAGACCCTGATCCCTTTCTTCTTCAACCTCCTTGACCCTTATCTCAAGTTGTGTACACATAAGATCAGTGTACTCATGCTGCGTTCGAAGCTCATCAAGTTCTTCCCTTAGCCTCGAGCTGGCCTCTTGCTCCTTAGTGAGCAAGTCCTCCCTCGTTTCCCAAGAAGACTCCATGGCTTCCATCCTCTGCAGTATTATTTCCATAAGTGATAAAGTCCCGACTTCATGGCTAGACCCAACTTGAGACCCGGCTGCCATCTCTAACAACTTCTTCTTCCTTTGCGATCTAGTCTCCACCATTCAACAGCTTCAATCTTCACGAGCAAACCTTGCTCTGATACCAACTGTCACGCCCCTACACCTGCGGTAGTCTTCCAACCGCTTATAGCGAGGTGTGGCACCACCGAACGCGTTCTTTTCACCAATACTAACATTCGTGGACTACGCCTACTTTCACATTAACATACTTAGCTTGTGTTTCGCAACTAAGTAAAAGCAATTATCCTTTATACTTAATGAAGCCCATACTCATTCATTATCATCATGTAATTAAACCGAGAACAACAATTGCAACAAGTATAAAGGGGAGGGGCAAATCCCCGTAATGTGAGTCTGCCCAACAATTTTATTAAGAATATCAGATTAAAATACAACAGTGTGTCTTGGCCGAACCAAGTCTCACACTTAACCAATTTTTACAATAAACAGGCCACCTGCCTTTTACAACATGCTGTGCACCCTTGCACGAAGGGAGGTGCTCACCCGAGCCACCAAAGATCCCTTAGCCAAGTCCTACACGAAACTGTACACCAAGATCCACCCTAGGCACACTAGCCCAACCTTCGACTTCTTTTCAAGACTTCCTTCAAGCATACAAACCTCTTGCGCATGAGATATGCGCAGCTCCCTTTTGCGCACTTGTCTCTTGCCTTATTGCGAAGGTGTGAGAGCGAATGTCGATGATGGAATGAGCCTTACGCTCCACATACTTATACACAAGTTAACGTGGGTTGATGGGGGTGTGCAGCCCCATGGCCGACCCCACAAAGCCACCATCATACGCCCATGTAACTCTTTACAAGTCAGCTTCTATGTTCTTTTCTCCATCGCATATATGTGTGATACGTTCCAACACTTAGTCGAATTAAGTGTTCACCCATCGTCGCATTTTATGTCGCATTTCCTCCGCACTCCGTCGCGCCCGTCGCACATCGTGGTTGAACACGCCCGCGCGCCCGCCCGCGTTCTACGCCACGCCCGTGCATGATCACCCGCCGTCGCCCTGCTGCACGAAGGCCTTACAATCCTGGTCGATCCAGCCGAGGCGCATCAGCACTGTGAAGCTATTAACCAGAGCTGCATCAACAACAGACTCTTGCAGCTTGCCTGTTTTCACCGCTGCTTCTGTGTGCAGACCAAGAAAGTCCCCACAGTTCAGATCCAATCTTGCGATGTCCAGGCCAATTCAAGAATAAACTTGTGTAAACAACAACCAGAATCAAATGGCATTTTCTATTACATAAGATTCAATGTGGATTCATGAGGCAAAATTTAAAGACATTAACAAAGTTAGAAAATTCCACAACAACTAAAATTAAGAAATCCATGAGAGTATAGACCAATGCAAGCTTCAAAATGTTAGAATCAACTAGAAAAACCCCAAAAAAAATAAAATTCGATGAAGAAAATTTATAATTGAATCGTTTTACCACAAACCATAGCACCAAATTTCATACGACTCTCCTCAATTATTTTCTTTTGTTCAAACTTTTCAATCACAACCAATTTAGCTTTTTATAAATAAAACGCAATTATCTTATCAATATAATAATTTACAATCCAGTACTACAATCAGTATATAAATTATAATACACTCCCTGGGATTAAAAGATAAGAATCAGATATTAATCAGTAATTTGTTTGTCATGGCCATACCTTGACTCGGCTATAGAGTACTAGTAGGAGATCATATTATCAGGTGTTTTGTATTAGGTGTTTTGTTAGACATAATCAGTTTTTGTTTTCTTTGCCAACCTAGGCAAGGTTTATGCAGGGCTTAACCGTTTGAATGGAAGAATAATCTCTTCACAACTCACTGATGATATTTGTTGCATTTTGTCACAGGTGTGCAAAACTGATCAAGGCCCATGAGTCCAGTCGATAGCTTAATAGACATGAGAATAACTTGATTCGGCGATTAAAAGTTAAGAATCGGCTATCAATCAATAATTTGTTTGTCATAGCCATACCTTGACTCGGCTATAGAGTACTAGCACGAGATCAGATATCAAGTGTTTTGTTAGACATAACCAGTTTTTGTTTTCTTTGCCAAGCTAGGCAAGGTTTATGCAGGGGTTAACCATTTGAATGGAAAAACAATCTACTCACAACCTAATGAAATTTGTTGTATGCTGTCACCAAGTTTCTACCAAACTGATCAAGACCCATAAGTCCATGGGATATTTAGTAGACATAAATACTATCAAATACTACTATTTGATACTAGTTGGACTAGATCAGCTATCAAATATGAGTACTATGTCCAGGATTCAATCATTACCTACAAGCTATAGTGATTAGATTGTTTTTTTAATATCCATATTTTGATTAGAATCTTTACATAAATTCGACTACTTTACCCCAATTGAGAATCATATATCTTACTCTTTAAGCCTTTTTACCTTGCTTCTTTTCCTTGATCTCAGACCAATCCCACTTCTTTTGGTTGATCTCAGACCAATCCCACTTCTTTTGGTTGATCTCAGACCAACCTTACAACTTATGATCGATCAGAATGTCAGCTTGAAGTTAACCTTTACCCTATTATTTTCTTTGATTTCAGACCAACTTATTACTTATAAACATTATTGAAGTTGGGAACTCAATAAAACACAATTGGAGATCAGTGTCAACTTTAAGTCATTTAGTAGAGTCTAAGTTAACATTTACCCTGTTGTTTTCTTTGATTTCAAACCAACCTACTACATATAAACATTATTGAAGCTGGAAACTCAATAAAA
Organism: Pinus tabuliformis; assembly: GCA_031772625.1. Classification (NCBI taxonomy): domain Eukaryota; kingdom Viridiplantae; phylum Streptophyta; class Pinopsida; order Pinales; family Pinaceae; genus Pinus; species Pinus tabuliformis. The sequence continues at coordinate 186,506,365 of CM062807.1, read as the reverse complement.
CACAATTGGAGATCAGTGTCAACTTTAAGTCATTTAGTAGAGTCTTGATTATGTATGATTCTACCCCTTACCCTTACCTTTTGTTTTTCTTTTGTGTTTATCCTTCTCTTTCTTTGATTTCATAAAATAAAAAATCTACATTCTCAGTTATGTATGGCTCTACATCTTACTCTTCCCTTTTCTTCTTTCTGATTTGAAACCAATCTACAATCTCATTAAAGACCATTGGAGCTACCAATATGACTATCAAAGTTGACTGGCTCCATTCATGATCTTCATGATCCTTTTGAAATCCATTACCATATTAGTATTATATAATCAACACCACTATTTAGAAATTCAATACCATATTCAGTATTATATAATCAATACCACTATAGCCTTGATGACTTTGATGGGTAACCTAGTTGGTTGAAGTTCCGCTCAACCTGGCCTCTGTAAATTCCGAATTGGTTGAAGCCCTCACAAAGTCATTAGCCTCTGTAAATTCTTCTTGGGTCCATCAAGATCATGCCCCCTTAAGTTGACCCTTAGGTTGAATAGGGGTGTGCCCATTCGGGTGGGTCCACCTCGAGTGTTCCTAGGAAAAAAACAAAAAAAATACTACCATATTAACTCAATAGTCCACTTGGGCTCCATAAAATTCTCTAGACCTCTATTTCAAAAGATCAACTGCTTACCAATTCCTAGAAAATCCAAATCAATAAGGAGCATTTCTAGTTAATATGTTCAACCACATAAACAAATATGCACAACCACAAATCTAAATTAAATTTCAGTCAAAATTCAATCTCCTGTTCAATCCACAAATGTTAAAAACAAATCCTACCATGAAATTGATTGATTTTGGAAAAATCCTAGTTGAATTATAAGCAAAGAGGCCCACATATCTATGGATAAACATAACGTAATCTACTACATACTGGCCTATATAACATCTTCTCAAGCATCTTCAGGGGTGGACGTAAAATGTTGATTTTCGAATAATACTTTAACGGAGTCACAGTCCGAGACAATATACGTGACAAACAATACATTTCATATTCAATACCGAGGCCTCCTCCAATGTCAATGATATTAATATTCGCACCAATCTTAACCAACTAACAATATATATTCACTGGTTCTCTCACACCATAATTAAGAACTTCAATGCATGGGATCTGAGACCAATATGGAAATGAAGAAGCTGGAGACAATCCAACTTCCCCAATTTAGACAATTTCCAAACGATGTCGACTATTTCCAAACTCGTGAGCCTAAATTTGTCCTCACTAGATGTGAGGCCGAAATGGCTGCCACGTTTGGTCCGCTGTTGGTGGAGTGAATTCTCTGAGCAGAATACCATTGGATATGGATATGAGTTGGGACGTTCTGGATTTTGGTAGTATATGTATAACATGTTAAAATGAAAATGCCTGGCTTCCATGAAGAAAATATGGGTTCCTAAGAGGCATGACCCTGCTTTTGGCTAGTGTAGAAGTTGTTGGACACCTAATCCTCTATGGGTTGGTGTAGAATGTGAACAACCACGAGAGTCCAAGGGACCTTGGGATCTGGAAGGCAACAGTCACACAAATGTACTATAAATGTATATCATGTCAATAATAATGTACTCAATGTTTATCATCCAACCTTGTTGTTTACATTCCATGTGACTTTAACATGGTATCAGAGTGGGCGATATCCGGCCTTGCTAATATTTGAGCCACTTGTTTTATGGCCTTTCTGTGCAGGTCAGTTCTACCATCAATTCTGCTTTCCATGTGAGATGCATTCTAAGCTAGACGTCAACGAGAGTGCAATGTACCCTTGTCTTGTGCTTTTTTGTATTTCGCGCATTTCCCTTATTGGATTCAGTGTGGTAATGCTTGGGGCACAGTGACTTTTCTCCAAAGTTATTCCCTATGATCGTGGGATGGAACAAGAGGAATGCACATTCGCCTGAATGCAGTTGTAGTATAATGGTTGGAGAGTTTTCTGTTGTATTTTCTGGTATTTCCTAGAGGTACGCAACAAATGCGTGGTGCTCTTTAATGTCATAGAAGAAAATAAGCATGAATACGTGGATCTTGTTGCAAGTTTCAATTCTTTGATTATTGAGGGTTGTAGAAAGCCGAGAACCATGGTGAACCATGCCCAAAGTGAACGCTTAGAACAAGATTGTGTTTGATTAAATGCCGTGGTGAGTTTTTATGGGCCATCTCTGCAAATTAGTTGGAAGTCATTGAAATCATATATGTTTTGAAGTTTTTATGGTATATACAAATCATTAAGTGGTGTATTGTGTTGACAGTGGAACCGTATATAGTAGATGTTGCCTATGGCATTAAACACTGAACCTTGAAGCATTGTATTCCTTTGTTTGGGCCATGATACATTGTGTCATAAATAATTAGTTCTAACATTCTGCTCTGTTTCAGAAGTGTTTCAACACTTCTACGCTATTGTGTTATAACGCCATTGTTGATTCCTTGGCCTCCCAAGGCTCACTATAACTCTGTGCTCAAATTTTTAGTGTGTGTTATACTATCTCTATGAAAACCACTGCCTATTGAAGAGGAAGAGAATCTAACGCCATTGTAGATGCCTTGGAATCCTTCTTGTGCCACATTTGGTGCTCGAATTATTCTCGATTACCTCGGTTATGAGAGACACAACAATTAATTTTGACAAGAGATCAACCACGCAAATGTGATTTAATAACAAATGAAATTTGAGGGTCGCTTCAGGATTTACCCTTTTGATCGTGTGTGTAATGGATGCATGCTGATAATAGCTTTTGTACTCTGGAGTTTTCTCAAATTTTATGCGTTCCAAACCCTTCTCGCTTTATAAATAGTGAGAACAAGGATTTCTTGATGAGGAGGAAGGGAAGATGAAAGGATGTGCAAGCTTAAACCCCAGAGAATATTTCATCGACAGAGGAGGGGTTGTATATATCTGGTGTGAATAAAATGATGTTTGCCGTCAGTGAGGGTGAGCCAAAACTCATGAAAGAAACCACATCAGATCTTCATCTTGCCGCAGATGGTGGTTATACACATGCCCAATCCACAGTGGCATTTTTATATGGGATTGGAAGTGGGGTTGAGCAGAGTGATGCAAAGGCCTTTTTGTATCACTGAGAAATTCCATCGAATTTGAGTCTCCCTTCTCAACCGCTTTAAGAAACCATTATAATTCTTTCGCATTGTCATGGAAAACCCCCCCTCAAACCAAATTAGTAGAATATACCAAGTTTATACATTGCCACTGCATTCCCTTTCTGGGCTTGATATTCAATAATTTGGAAATCATCATCTTCCTCACCATGCGACTTCCTTAATGCTTCTTTGTTCTCTTCAGCTCCATCATTGATTTGTTCTGGTTCAACCAATGGTGATTCATTGAAACTAAGAAAGCTAGCCACTTCTACAGATGCAAGTTTTACATAAAGCTTAAGAGATTTCTCATACATCTGTTGTCGACAATAGGTATAGGCCAGTGCCATCTTAGACTGAAAGTTTCCACCTTCTACTCAGCAAAATTTCAGAAAACAATAAGGCAGACACCCTCCATTAGCTACACCGTATTTCCTATTCTACTTCCATTGGCTTATATGCTCAGTTTGAAGTATCGACATAGTATATTGAAGTTGGTATTGATGTTTTTTTAATCAGTTTTTTATCTAATCATGAAGGTAGAAAGTTGAAAATTAAAAGTAGTATTTTCTAGAGGAGATTTCAGTCATTTCCTGCCATTAGAACTATTACACTTGGATTTTAATAGTGGTTCACTTGTTATGGCTCTAATTGGTGGTGTGTTAGAGTTTCTCAAAACTCTAATATGATCTACTGTCGAAGACATAGTTAAAATCAGCAAGAACACTCTTTGTGATATTAAAACATGTCTACAGAGTATACATGAAAAAATAGACTTTTTGGAGCTTGAATCTCAGCTTCAGTGAGCATAATTACAACATTGGAGTCATCATTATCAACTTGTCTCTATTCAGAACATTGAAACATATACCCTTAAGCAACAAATCAATAATGTTGCAGTTGATTCAGATCCATTTCCCAATGAAGCAACATAATTGCATGCACAAACAGAAGTTCAGTTTGCACTTCCCAAGCCCATCATTAGACCTTGGGAAGAGCTTGTCCACAACAAGCACATAACTGGTCTTGGATATGACAAGGACCTGCCCTTTCATATTCTAGATTACTCAAAGCTAATCCAATTTGAGAGTGTTGGATTCCTTCATGACATTTCACCTTTAGTTGTTCCAGATTTTGCTTCTCTTCCACATCAACAACAACATATTGTGAAATGCCAACACTGTGACCAAGTTGGCCATATGAAATATCATTGTTTTGATCTTCACCCATGCAAGCATTGTCATAAAACAAATCATTCTTCAAACAGATGCTTCAAAAACAAGTCTCCTGCAAGAACAAAGATTTATCTTGGATGGATCGCTTCTTGGAAATGGGCATCAACAACCAAGAAGATATTTCAGTCATATGTCCGAACTTGTTCTAGAGTATTGAACAGTCTTGCAGTTGAGTTTTCTCCATCATCTCACCTTGTATCTAACAGGGGGGGAAATGATGGTCATCTACAAGATTTAAAGCCACATCAAGTGAGCCTGAGCCACAACCTGCCATACCTGATTCAGAGTTGTAGCCAAAGACAGATGCCACTGAGCATGCCTTTAGTCGGTGATACCTCTTCAAAAAATTGGAGACACTTCCTCTATCAGAAGTCTTCCCCTTCTTGCCAGTTTTGGAAGAGTTCCAGGAATTGCATTAAGCATTCCAGAGTTGTTGGTCATCCTTAAAACATCATAGGTTGAGACCTCCCTTTTTAGGTTGAGGTTCTCCCTTTTATGTGGGGTGAGACCTCCCTTTCATGGTTGAAGGTTTCCCTCTTCAAGACATCAAGAGAAATTCCTCTAGCAGAAGACCTCAACTTCATGCCAGATTTGGAAGGGTTCCAGGAACTGCACTAAGCATTCTAGTGTTGGTGGTCATCCTTAAACCAACCCTCTTATACCAACATTTCAGAGAGCACATTCAACCTAGTGCTGCCATGCATATTTTTACACATTTTGTATTACAACTCTCTTCTTGGACTCATACAGACCCCTTCAGATTAAGGGGGAAATGTTGGACACCTAATCCTCTATGGGTTGGTGTAGAATGTGAACAACCACGAGAACCCAAGAGACCTTGGGATGTGGAACCCAATGGTCACACAAATGTACTATAAATGTATATCATGTCAATAATAATGTATTCAATGTTTATCATCCACCTTTGTTGTTTACATTCCATGTGACTTAAACAGAAGCTAAGGTTTCATATTTATTAAGAATAGAAAATTAGCTACAATGGGCACCTAGGTCGTTACCGTAACGAATTTATAACGTATTATTTTACTGTAACTAACTTCCAAAGCATTTCCAACTCAATGTTTAATATAACTAACTTACAACGTAGTGTCTTCCACGACCTACAATGATCCAACGACATAAATTTTCTTAATCGTCTAACACATCTGATTAATGGCACAAGACATCACACAGTGACACATAGTAGAGTTCGTCTAATAGGGAAACACCTTACAGCATAAATATGTGCGGTTTTGGTTTTCATTTTATTTTTTTCAAGTTATTTGAGTTTAGATTAGGGTCATCTATGGAAGTATGATCTCTCCAAGTTTAGGATATTGTCATGATTTTGTAATAATTGTTGAGTTTGGATATCTTATGGGACAATTTTTACCCCCCATAATTGGCACCCATCCTCAAACCCTCCCATGAGACTTGAACATGTGATGTGATGGAAAGTAAACCACACACAAACTAACTAGTGATACCATCATGGGTAATAATAAGTTGTTTTTATTTTTCTTTCTCTTTTTAGTTTGTTTTGAAAGGTAATAAGAAGTCTATAATGATATAGGGGAGATGGAGTTTAAGGAGGAACAATAAGTGGATTATTCTACATGCCTTATGAGAGAAGGTATTTTTTGGTCTTATTAGGTAGTGAATGTCCTAGTCATCATATCATTGAGTTGTGCACCACTGTGAAATCAAATATGTGGGAGAAGACTTTAGGGAATGGGAAAAAAGTGGTTAAAAATTACTCTGGCGGAGGAGATGCTAGGTATGTTGGACTCAATAATGGTTTCAGTGTAGGTATTAGACACCTGACATAGATCCAACCATATATGTCCACAGGGTAAAGTTCAAAGGGGTAAGTTGTAAAGGGCTTGTTAATATCCATCCTGTCTCCATGTCAACTAGTCTTTTAGGTTTCTATGACAAACTTAAACTAGCTATGGTGGAAGAAAGGTGTATGCACAAAGCATAAAGGAGCTAGCAAGAAACATAAATTTGGAAAAAAAAATTAAGGGGATTAGGGTTCAAAGGGAGTAGCTTGGACTTGGAAGTTTCAATTGGAGATAATCAATGGTTAGAGAATAATTTGGAGAATGCAAGTAATAGTTAGGTGAAGAAAGTAAAGAGACGTGTAAAGAAAAAGAAAATTTAAATGAGAAGGGTGGTCAAGGAGTATGTATGGATGGAGCAATTGATGGAATATGGTGGAAAAAACCTAATTGGGAAATTCAAAGAGAAAGAGAATAATATCTAGCAACCTCATTGCATGCCTTGTTCCTTGAGCAAAATCCTTCCTTTGCATTGATAAATGAATATTTCCAATAGATTGTGTTCAACTTAATTTCTAGCAAATGCATTGATTCCCTTGTTCCTTGTTTTAAACCCTTGGAAATGGTTACTCACTTTAATAAATTTTGTTCAAATTAACACGAGTAATGTGACTCCTCGAGAGTCATTTATTGAATCGATTAACCATTTTTTTTCTTGTATTTTTGTGCTTATCTACAAGTCCAATTTCCCAATGGGATTGTTTAGTGTAAATAATGAAACACAAATTACATTTGGGCACCTTGACCTTTGCAATTAAACATGTCAAGTGTTAGGTCCCTATAATACTAGTGATTCCCCCACTACTATTGTCATTGTATCCCTTATTGTTATTGTTATGCCCCTATTGTCCCCATATTGTTATTCTTGTGCCTTTATATTATTATTGTTAGGTCGACTTTGGTTATATTGTGACCCCAGTTAGAATCCTATATATAGAAGGAAGGTTTTGTCATTTGAATCATCTAAGAATTGTTCATTTGTGTAATGTAAAGGAGGTTTCCCCCTTGAATAGGCTTATTTCTAAGGCGTTGATCTATCTTTTCTATCTTTTTATGAGTTGGTTTCATAACATTTGGTATCAGAGCTTTGGTCTAGGGTTTCGCTGCTCCAAACAGGTCATCGTGGAATTTTCGCTATAACTTTTTTCTGCGACATTTCAAAAGCTAAAAAAAACCCATTTGAGAAAATATCTCGTTGAACCTCGGGCCCAAATTTCAGATCTTTACTCGCTATATTTTCGGAGATATAATCTGAGGAAGTTAGGGTTTTTGTAGATCCTTGAATTACATTCCAAACAGGTGACCTTGGAAAAATTGTCATAACTTTCTCTTTGAGCATCAGATTGAAGTTTCGTAAGAAGTTACAAAAAGAGGACAGACTATAGTGTTTTGGGTATCATTTTCAGAGCCTAAGGTTGAAACAATGACCTGCAACAGGTCGTACAAGTGTGCTTTACTGAACCAGTATATACTCAGGTCATCGTGGGAGATTTGGCATAACTCTTCATTAGAGAATCCAATCTTGATCAGACTTGCAGGGTTAGAAATATTACTCAGAGGGTTATTGCAGCAAGAAATTTCAGACCTTGGAGATCCAAAATTACAGAGATACATTAGATTCAATATCAAGTTCCTACAAAGTGAAAAAATGTGTGTAGTTTTTCTTAAATTTTTGCATAAGCTTGGATTGAAAAATTAGTTTGAAGGAATTCAAAGGCCATAGTGAAGCATTATTATCGGTAATTAATGCCCCAAAGAAAGAAAATGGAAACACCTAGTAAGAAACCTGAAAGCTCTAGCATGACTCATGAAGAAGATGAAGAAATGCAACATGATATATCAAAATTATGAGACCAAGTGAAACAAATTTCACTCGCACAAAAAGTAACAAAAGCTAAGATGGATGGTTTAAAGAAGGATGTAGAAGCTAAGACGGATGGTTTAAAGAAAGGTGTAGAAGCTAAGATGAATGATGTGGAAGCTAAGATGGATGGCGTGGAAGCTAAGATGGATGGCATGGAAGCTAAGATGGATGGCGTGGAAGCTAAGATGGATGATCTAAAGAAAGGCATGGAGGATTTGAAGAAAAATTTGAAGACATATTTGACAAAGTTTCTACAAGAAATGCTTACTAATGGTGAAAGGGTATTAAAGGAAACTCATGATGAGAACAAAATAAATGTTAATCATGATTTCATAGACTCTAACGTTGGATCGAAGAACCACCATGTTCCAAATATCAATATGAGGAAGTTTGATCGCAAGGATCCTGGAACATGGGTACTACAAATGGAGCAAATTTTTGATCTCCATAATGTGCAAAACACACAAAAGGTATGCATTGCAACTTTATATTTGGAACCAAATCAATTTGTATAGTACCGATGGCTTTTCTCTCATAAAAAAATTGTCACTTGGGCTATTTTTACGGATGAAATGATAACACATTATGAGGATACAAAAAGCAACACTTTTTTTAGCCAATTGATAAATCTCAAACAAAAGGGTTCAATGATGGAGCACATTGAGGACTTCAAAAAATTGAATATAAGGGTAAAATATATTCCAGAGGAGCATAGGATTGATGTGTTCATAGGGACTTTAAAAGATAACATCCAAGATGAGGTTCGCCTTTGGGAACCAGATTCATTGGAGAAGGCATTCACGTTGGCAAGAAAAATGGAAAGAAAAATTATGGCAACAAGGAAGCCTACCACTCACAATCATAAAGATGGAAGTTTTGCTACCCCTAGCCATCCACAACCTACAAGGTTGACACCTTAACAATTGGAAGAAAAAAGAGCAAAAGGGCTTTATTACAGTTGTGATAGAAAATACACTAAAGGTCATAAGTGTGCCGAGAATAAATTATTTTACATAGATTGTGAAGAGGAGGAAGAAAGGGAACAAGAAACGTCGAAAGAAGAGGATATACGCCAGGAACAAACCCTAGAAAAAGAAGAAATGAATCTGACCATATCTTGCAATGCATTGGCTGGAATTACCACTGCTTAAACTATGAAGATAGAAGGGCATATCAAGAAGAAAAAGGTAATAGTGTTGATTGATTTGGGAAGTACCCATAATTTTATTCATTGTAAGATAGCCAAGGAATTGAATTGCTTCCTATGTCCAACACCAGAGTGTCAAGTGATAGTTGCAAGTGGAGGAACCATAAATTGCTCAGGAAAGTGCCATAATATCAAGCTATCCATGGGATAATATGTATTGAATTTCCCAATGCTTTCCATTCCAATGGGTGGTGCTAATGTTGTACTAGGAGTCCAATCACTACAATCCTTAGGTACAAAAGCTTTTAATTTTCAAGAAATTTTCATGAAACTCTCTTCAGAAGGAAAGGAAGTTGAATTAAAGGGTATCATATGGAAACCAGGAAAGATAATCAACTCTAACGGAATGACAAAGCTTCTAAAGAAAGAACAATGAGGCATAATTGCACAATTATGTTCACCAGAGGTTCCCAAATCAAAATCATTCATTTCTCCAAATCTCCAAAAAGTCTTAGACAATCATTCCAAGGTATTTGAGACTCCCAAAGGCCTCCCATCGATTCGTGATCATTTTCATGCTATTAATTTGATTCCAGGAAGTGTTCCACCAAACATCAGGCCTTATAGATATCCCTATGTCCAAAAGAGTGAAATTGAATGTATGGTTGCAGAAATGCTAGAGGCTGGTATAATTCAACCTAGTCAAAGTTCTTTCTCTACTCTAGTAGTATTGGTTCACAAGAAGGATGGATCATGGCGCATGTGTCCATATTATAGGGAGCTCAACAAGCTCACTAGTAGAGATAAAATTCCCATTCCTGTCATTGGCGAATTATTGGATGAACTGCATGGATCAATTTACTTCACCAAGTTGGATCTTCGTTCAGGATATCATCAAATCAGAATGAAGACTGAATACATTCCAAAAACAACATTTAGAACTCATGAGGGTCATTATGAATTTTTGGACATGCCTTTTGGCCTTACTGATGCACCTTCTACATTTCAAGGTTTGATGAATTCCATTTTCAAACCCTTCCTTAGAAAATTTGTGTTAGTATTTTTTGATGATATACTAATCTATAGCAAGTCTTGGAAGGACCATATCCAACATGTTGACATGGTGCTCAAACTATTGGAGGAGAAACAATTATATGCAAAAGTCTCCAAATGCTTCTTTGGAGTACAAGAGGTGGAATATCTAGGTCATATTGTATCTCATGAAGGTGTTAAGGTAGACCCTAGCAAAATTAAAACCATTAAGGAATGGGAAATTCCCACATCCATAAAGCATCTAGGAGGATTTCTCGGGTTGACAGGGTATTATCGCAAGTTTGTTAAGAATTATGGGAGCATAACAGCACCTCTAACAACATTATTGAAGAAAGATGCATTTTCATGGACTCCAGAACCAACGAAGGCCTTTGAAAATCTTAAAGAGGCATGTGCCAAGCACCAGACTTAGCTACACCAGACTTCACAAAAACCTTTATTGTGGAATATGATGCCTCAGGAAATGGAATAGGTGTTCTTTTAATGCAAGAACAAAGACCCATTGCTTTCGAAAGTTGTCCAATCAAAGGAAAGTATTTACAAAAACCTATTTATGAGAAGGAAATGTTGGAAATACTACATGCACTTAAGAAATGGTGACCCTACCTAATGGGAAGACACTTTAAGGTAAAAACAGATCATGATAGTCTTAAATACTTTTTAGAACAAAGATTATCTTCAGAAGAACAACAAAAATGGGTCACAAATATGTTGGGTTATGGCTCTGAAATCATCTACAAAAAAGGGAAGCAAAATGTTGTGGCAGATGCACTCTCAAGAAAGGATGAGGATGTGGAAGCGTTTATTTGCGCCATTTCTATTATCCAACTAGATTGGATAAATGAAGCAAGGGATGAAAGGAAGAATGACGAGGAAGTGTGGGAACTCATTCAAAAGATACAAAAAGATCCCAGTACATCTGGTACATTTAGCTGGAAAAATGATTCGTTATGGTACAAGGATCAGTTATACCTATGTAAGAATTCACAACTCAAACAAAAGATTCTTAGGGAATTGCACATGTCTCCCTTAGGAGGGCACTCAAGATTTCTAAAAACCTACCACAGGGTTAAGAAGGATTTTTTTGGGATGGCCTTAAATCGGATATTCAAAAGTTTGTGGCAGAATGTTTGGTTTGCCAACAAAATAAAGTTGAAACAATTAAGACCATAGGACTATTACAACCTTTATCCATTCCAAGCCAACGTTGGGAGGAGGTTTCAACAGATTTTATCATAGGTTTATCCAAGTCCAAAGGAAGGAGTGTTATCATGGCGGTAGTTGACAGACTTACCAAGTATGCACACTTTTGTGCATTATCTCATCCATTTAAAGGAAGTACAGTTTCTACTGCATTTATGGAAATAATTCAAAAGCTAGACAGAAACCCAAAGATTATTGTAAGCGACAAAGATCCCATTTTCGCTAGAAATTTTTGGACAAAATTATTTTCTTGTCTTGGTACTTAGTTAGCTCATAGCTCATCTTATCATCCTCAATCTGATGGGAAAACTTAGATAGCAAACAAATGTTTGGAATGATATCTGCGTTGCTTTGTATTTGATAAACAAACACAATGGGTCAAATGGTTGCCTTTGGCTGAATGGTGGTATAACACTTCCTTCCATACTGCAACAGAAATGACCCCATTTATGGCACTTCAAGGATATCATCCACCATCCATCACATCATATTTAAGAGAAACTTCTAAGGTTTAAGCAGTGGAAGATCACATAGAGCATCAGCAACAAGTTCTCCAACTCTTAAAGGATAACCTCACCTTGGCGCATAATAGAATGAAATAATACGCAGATCAACATTGCAGTGAAAGAAGTTTTGTTGTAGGTGATTGGGTATTCGTACGGCTAAAACCATATAAACAAATGTCCCTCAAGCAAGCTAAGAAGGATAATAAATTATCACCAAATTATTATGGTCTATACAAGGTGTTGCAAAAGATAGGTACTATGGCATACAAATTGGAGCTTCCTGCAGCTTCCCGAGTGCACCCAGTTTTCCATGTTTCATGCTTAAAGAAGGTTATAGGTGACAAGCTTCCAGTTCAAACAATATTGCTAAAAATTGATGAGGAAGGAAAAATCATATTGAAACCTGAAGAAGTCAAAGAAACAAGTACTTGATAGCTATCAAATCGATCAATTTCAGAGTATCTCATCAAGTGGAAGAACTTACCCATTGATGATTCCACATGGGAGGATGAGAATTTTATACAGAAGCATCCAGAACTACTCAAGCATTGAGGACAACACCTTTTTGAAGGAGAGAGGCATGTTAGGTCCCTATAATACTATTGATTCCCCCATTACTATTGTCATTGTATCCCTTATTGTTATTGTTGTGCCCCTATTGTCCCCATATTGTTATTATTGTGCCTTTATATTATTATTGTTAGGTCGACTTTGGTTATATTGGGACCCCTTAGACTCCTATATATAGAAAGGATGTTTTTTCATTTGAATCATCTAAGAAATTTTCATTTGTGTAATGTAAAGGAGGTTTCCCCCTCCAAGGGGCTGATTTCTAAGGTGTTGATCTATCTTTTCTATCTTTTTGTGAGCTGGTTTCATAACATCAAGTATATATTTTTTTTTTGGTTAAAACATTTCGACCTTTGTGACCATAGGTGGTTATTTTTTCCAATCTTGGTTGAGTGTAGGTTGGAGCCAATCCCAGCGTCGGATGGAAGAATAATATGTGCAATTTTTGGATGGAAGAACAATATGTGCAATTGTAGGATGTTATCGCTAGTATTATATGAAATTTGGTTAAGTTTGTATGCCTCATGGGACAATTTTTATCCCCCATTTTTGGAAGACATCCTCAACCCCTCTCCATGATATTTGAACCTATGACCTGATGGAAACTAAACCCTAGAATAACCAACAAGTCTGCACCACATGGATAATAATATGTGGTGTTTATTTTCCTTTGTTTTTGGAAGTGATAAGAATTCTATGTAAGTTAGGGGAGATAAACATTAAGGAGGAACATTCAATTGATTATTCTACAACATAACGAGAGAAGTTATTTTTTTCTTATTAGGTAGTGAATGACCTAGTCATGAGATCAATTTTTTTTTTTTTGTAAACTTAGTAGTACTTTCTCTATTTATATTAGCTAACCATAATCTAGTTTTTCCAATATTAATAGGTGGCTTCAACTTGCCCGTAGTAAACCAGGTTGGCCACCTGTCAGCATTAAAAGCTGTCCAAAATTTAAATAAGTCTTTTTCTATCATCCTTACAACATTGTCTATTTTGTCTATACTAAATATCAACTTTGGAAAGTAAAAGCTACTTGGCATAAAAACAAAAATTTAAGCAAAAATTTATCTGGATCTTTGTTTTACTCCTCATTCGAGGACTCCACGAGGGCTGGGGCTTTAGCAGTGGAGCGTGGCATCTCACTTCTCCTCATGTCCTGCAGACTTTTCTCGATCCTACTCAGTGCTAGGTTGTTTTGATATGTTTGAATATGAATTGCTGCTATCTCTCTGAGGAGATCTGCTCTACTGGGTTCCTTCACTTTGGTTTCCTCCTGTGCCTCCTATCCTATGTTTATTGCCTATTCTTTGTTGAAATTCATGGCTTGGGCCAGTACATTCTTCATGACCCAGTGTTGCTGGATCATTTGTCTGAATAGAGCATGGCGGCCGCAGGTGTTCCCCAGGTCTTGTACCATGTATTCCCATTCTTCTGTGGGAATATCTTGGTTGGTGATACTATAATTTAGTTCTATCTCCCAACCCACTATTTGTGCTCTGATATCGGGTGGATTCCCTGCCATGTATGCATCAATAAGGGTCTTCATATGCTCCTGTCCCATTTTTTTGCCTCTCTTTCGTTGTTCTCTCTTGGAGGTTCCCACCTCGACGGTCCTTTTCCTTTCTTTGCATGCTTCTTTGTTGCTCTTCTTAACCACCTATTTTCCATCTCTCGCCATTCTTGCGTTGTCTCGGTTGCTATTTTCTTCACCCAATTCACTTTCCTCTATGTGCTTTCTTGCCTTCACACTGTACTAGACGCAGATTATGATTAAACCTAAAACAATACCATAAGAAGTATCAATAGTCTGAAGTTAAACTTCCCATTCTATCTTGTATTTAAGTGTTCCATGTTTGGTCTCTTTCTCAAGTCCTAGCGGCTTGAGTTTTCTTTTCATTTCCCTCATATTTCCCCCTAACAGCTCTTGGGTTAGATTTTTGCCGCCTCTCAATTCTTCTTCTTTCATATTCATCTCTCCTCGTCTACCCTCACTTAGATGGTTTACCTTAGAAGACTCACTAGCGGAGTCTACAAACGGAGACCATGTCCCTATTATGAATTGCACGAGGTTTCTTCATTTCGTTTTCGCACCTCTCTATAGTCTTCAATCTAATTGAGCCCCTGGTTATCCTCTCATTTTTACTCTGGATATTCCAGTTAGGTTTCTCAGCAGCCCAAATATCCCTTGTCTTAGCTACTGAGGCCTCCAGGGTGGTTTCCTCTCTATACCAACTATCTAAATTATCCCCTCCGTGCCTCAACAGCCACCTGGCCAGAGTTATATTCCTTCTGCCTTCTCCCTTACTAGATTCTCTCGCCTCTCCCCGGCCTCCCTCCTTCCCTCTCTGCATTTTCTTCAAGGGCGTTTCTTTATATTTTGCTTCTCTCTCCCTTTCATCCTCATTCCTCACCCAGATAGTTTTCCCGGAGACCCTGGTTCCAACTCTTTCTAAGTCCTAACTTTCCCAGGTCTCTTTCCCTAGTACCATTGAATTTGGCATTGCTATAATTCTGATGTTAAGGAAATGGAGGAATACATACCGTCGACTTGAGTTAATGCAACTACATCCATCGACCTATGTCCTCATCCCGCGTCCACCACCTTTCACTACTCTTACCCTCGCTATCTCTTTCTTCATGCAACCATCTTATTTATCTCTTACCTTTTGTTTTAACTCGCTATCCCTTTTGCCTTTTGTCACAGCTCCCATCTGTCCTCCTAATTTTCTTGCAGCCCTTTTCCTCATTCCTACTCCTTGGAATGATGGCCCTTTGTCACTTCTAGCTCTGACCCTCATTAACTCCCTTGTGCCTCTGGTTGCTCCTGCCATGGGTTCTTCTCTATATTCCTGGCACTTCTAGCATCAATCTGCCCTCTCTCTCGTTGGCTCCCATGCCTTCCTCTCTGCCTTCCCTTCTCATCCACACCTGTATTCTTTTGGGGCTTTCTCCCTCCCTACCCTATTCTTCCACCCGCCCTTCCTGTTGTCCTCTTCCTCCGCATCTTGGTGTGTTCTCTGTCCTTGTGCTCGAGTGGATGGTCCCTGACATCTCTGCTTCCCATCACCGATGGCCCACCTCCTCTTCTCTGTCACACCCCGGGGGTTATCCTCTTGCTCCTTGTCTTTTTTTAGCATTTCCACTAGTTTCTTCATTCCCTCCATTTGTAACAACTCTTCTTCTCTTATATCTAGGTTTCTACCTACCTGGCCTTATCTCCAGTTTTCTAGATTGTCCACTGCCACATTGCCCATCCTTCAGACATGTGCTGGGATAATGTATCCAATTTGTCGAATGAGCTTGTTGATCTCTTGAAGCAGCCTTGTAGTCCTCCATCTTTGGCTGATTCTTTCCCAATGCGTTCCTTGTTGGAGCTTCTTCACCATATATATCACCATTTTCGAGTCTCCTTCTACCTATCGTCTTTGGAATCTCTCTCTTACCGTGATTTCGAGTCCCATCTTCAGAGCATGAAGCTCTGCTTCATTGTTGCTCACATTGCCGCAGTCCATAGCATATAATCTGAGCGTTTTCCCTTTAACATCTCTAATAATCCTCCTGTCCCTCCCGCCCCAGGGTTCCCTTTTGAAGCTCCATCAAAATTAGGTTTGACGAATGCTTTATGAGGCCATTTATAACAACTTGCAGACTCTCCATTGGGGGTATGATGCTTCCACGAGGGGGCATTTAGCATACTAGGTTTCAAGTTCAGACCTTTTATTATTCTTTCTTCCCGTGGATTGATTTTCTAATCCTCCTCATATGATTTCTGTGCTAGTATTGTCTCTCTTATGTTCTGGATTATTTGTTTCCATATTTCTACTTAAGTTCTTCTTTCTTCTTTGAATATCACATTATTTCTTTCCTTCCATATTTCCCATAGGATGAACCCTAACGATAATCTCCAAGCTCGATTTAGGATTGTATTTGGTAAGGCTCTTTCCACCAATTATCTATTTTTGTTTTCATGTTGTTTGGATTCCTATCACTTACTCCAAAGAGTTGATTATGGTTTTTCCACAGGTTATCACTATATCTGCAAGCATTGATCATGTGCTCCATTGTTTTTTCTTGTTCTTTACATAAGTTACATATTGAGGGTCCTTGTAGCCCTTTTTTTGCAATTGATCCCATGTAAGTGCGCGCCCATGGCGAAGGATCGACATGAAGAAGGCAAATTTCGACCATGTCTTTTCTTGCCATATACCTTCCCAAATATATGTCTCCTATTGCCTAAGATGTTTTTCTTGTAGTTGATAACCCTCTTTAATTGTGAAAATCCCTTTAATCCTGTATCCTCATCTTAGTATATCTTGCCCTTCTACTTTTGTGATTTTTTGGGTTGCCCTCTCATCCTCATATAACTTCCACTGGAGTGTTTATGGAGCATCTGGCCAGTCCTATTTTTGTTTCCACTTTCTCCAGTATTCTCTAGGTTCTATGCTCCAGAAGCTTTTAACTATTTGTTCCCCATGGATATTGATATATTGGTAGACTTCTTCTAGCTCAAGCTTACTGATTAGTTTTTCTCTTTGTTGCCATGCTTCTTCCTAGAATTTGGTTTTGTCACCTCCTCTAATTTCCCAGAAAATATGGTTTCTGATCAAATTTCTGTTTCCTGAGCCTAGGTTCCATATTTCTGATCATTTCTTGTTGTCTTGGAGTCTCAGCTTTCGTTCTGTTGATCTTTGCATGTCATACTTCCTCTCCCATAATTGTTTCCATAGGTCTACCCCTCCCTGGATCCATCTCCACCATAAATTTTCCCCCATGACTTGATTGAGAATGTAAGGATCTCAGAGTCCTAGTCCTCCTTATTTTAGGGGTTTGCTGAGCCAGTTCCATGATAGAAGAGCCCATTTTTTTTCCGTTCTAGGCCCTTGCCATAAGAACTTTTTGAAGATGTCTATCATCTTTTGGCACACTGTTTTTGGAGTCACTTGACTGGTTAGTTGGTAAATCAGGATAGATTGTAGTATTGATCTCAATAATATTACGTGACTTGGCATATTCAATGACATGGATGTCTAGTTTTGCATTTTTCCTTGGATTTTTCCCAACAGGGGTTTCTAATTTGCCACTCTGTTTTGTTGATCATTTAACGGGACTCCTAGGTATTTTGAGGGAAAATTTCCTATTCGGAATCCCATTACTCTTGCTAAGAAAGCTTGTGAAGGTGCTGTTGTGTTGAAGGAAAATATATTAGACTTTTCTTTGTTTATCTTTTTCTGTGAAGCACTAGTGAAGTCCGTAAGAATTCCCATAATTCTTCTCGCTTCCTTGAGCGATGCCTGCCCATACATCATTATGTCATCTACAAATTGATAGTGAGTTAATGGTAGATCATTTCCCCATAGTCTGAGGCCAATGTATTGTTCTCCTCGAAATTTCTCCTTTATATATTGTTATCACTTAGGTTGTTCCCTGCCTCCGGAAGGGAATACGGCCGAGGTAATCACTAACCAGTCTTTTAGCTGTAGATTCTAGCCAACCTGCAGCCAGAGAGGGCTCTCTCTTTGTAATTTAGCTTTGTTTTGAAGTATTTTAGGCTAGTTATGATGCACAGAGATTGATTTTAAATTTGTTGGATGGTGATCTTAAATGGATCTGGGATGCAAGTCTAAAACAGTTTATACCATCGGGCAAATGGGGTCAATGAGGACGAACAGTTGAGAGTGTTTTCTTTGGTAAGGGGCAATACTACAGAGTAAGATAATCGATCTTGGAACAATTTTGAAATCTGGAAATTAATGGAATGTAAGACAGTGGATGAAGGGCAGTTAAGAATCCTTCATTATGCTAGCAGAGGGAAGGTGCATGAATATTATCAAGGAGCAGTAAAGAATTCCTAGGCAATATTCAAAGTGAAAGAATTAGTGGGACAGGAGCAGCTAAGAATTTCTGTTCATGCTAACTCTAAAGAAAACATAATTAATAACAAAGATTGAGCACAAAGTGTATTTAAACATATTATGGGCTATTCTTTTTCTCTATTACTAAGATCATGACACATATATGAATTTTGTAAACACAGAAGACACAAAACACAGGTTAGAGCAACTTATTGATCCATAGAAAGACACAGGAATTCTGTAGCAGGTCCCAGAACATCAAATCTACATTTAGACGGTCCAACAGCAATGAATTTCAACAGCGTTTGTATTAAAAAGTCTCAGAGTTATAGCGCAGTCCAGAGAGTAAATCACCAACCCCAAATACATCTTATGGGGAGGTATTTATACAAAAAGGAGATACAAAATATCATGTAGATAAGCTATTTGAGCAATAACTTCCTTCACCTACACTACAGAGGAAGTAAATGAGAGAAATGAATGCAGAAGTAAATGTTGGTGTGCTGGTTGTTTAGTCTGTCAGATATATTTGACTTTTTGGACTGAGTGAGTCAGCTGGTAGCTGCGTCTTTACTTTGCGTTTGCTGTCTTGCTATTTTGCTGTGTTGCTATTTTGCTGTGTTGCTGTCCTGGCCTTGTCATCGGTGCTTGGTCTTGCATTAATGAATTGTAGTCACAATCTAATTTCCTCTTTCTACTGTCTTCACTCTTTGACAGGTGGCTCGTGCATTTGAATTTGCTGATATGTAGCCAATCAAGAAAGGAAAAAGAACCAAAATTACCTCAGTAAAACCTCCACCATTCACTGCCACCATTCTTCTGTTGGAAACTGATGTCATTGTATTTTTATTAGTGTTTCATCAGCTTCAGTATATCTACAGAAGTTGGGCTGGACTTCAAAAAGATGATTTATCTCATGTTCAATGTAGAACAAATTCTCTAATTTGTCATATAGACTTTGTCCAGAGGGAGGCACTGTGTCTTCTGACATGATTGATGAAGCTGTAATTTGATTAGAAACATAGGTGTTTACCTTGTTAGCATACTGTTCATGTGTTAATAGTCTTCCACTGCTGGTTAATAAGCTAGGTAACCCTTTGCTCCGCAATGTTGCAAACTTTAATTTGAAGGCATTTATTTCTGTCTGCATTTCTTGGCACTTTCTTTCTAAAGTCTGTACAAAATTCCTCAGGGTCAGCACCTTTTTCACTATCAAAATCGTGTCTGTTCTGTTCCTGATGTCCAACGCTGCTAGTTTTTCTCTGGCATGAGTATTCAAAAATTAAATCATTCTATTGGCCTTCTCAGGCATGTTTCCCAATGATGCTCTAGCCTTTTGAGTCTCAAATTGAGCAATCCCAATCAATTATATTTGCTCATGTATAGTCTGAATTGATTGCCATTGGTCAGTAATAGAGTGGCCAATTTTGGCCCATAGAATTGTCTTGATTTCAGCCAGAGTTTTATGAAGAGTAAGCTCTTTTTCCAAGGATTTTATTTTGTTGTCCAAGGCCTTTATTTCTCTTGTTTTTTCAGCCACTGTTATCTTGGACTTGTCATAGCTTACCTCTAGTTTGGCCAACTTTTCTTTGGCCTCTTTCAGCTCTGTCATTTGAACTTCTATCTCTTTTACTGGTCTCATCATTTCCTCCATACTCATGCTAGATTCAGGTGCTATTGTTGCTGCTGCTGAAGCATCCGTGGTTGATGTACCTGTTGTTGATGCTGGGATGATAGGAGGGATTGCTGCTACAAGTGTGGGAGGAGCAGAGGCAATTGTTGGAGCTGTTTCAGGTGGCTGGGAGGTCGACTCTCCCTGCTTGGACTGCAATGCTTTCTCCAATTCTTGCTCCATTTGAATTATCCTTTGATTCATCTTCATCAACAAGTCCATTGTATCTCCTTCTACCTTCTCTTCTGCAAGTTCTGTAGTTTGTGGGTGCATGGTTGCAGGTAGCCTCAATTGCCTTCTAAGTGCAACAATATCTTCTGCCTTTTTCCTTATGAGGGCTTTGATGCCCTTGGCATCCTTAGGATCATGCCCCAGCTCAACAATAATTTCCTCCAGGGTCTTTATTCTGTTGTCTTTAGCCAAGCAAGATATTCTTTCCAAATCCAATTGGGCAGATGTATTGCTTAATGAATCCTTTAATTGATGGGCCAGCATTGCCTTGTCTACCAATGTAGCTTAGACCATTTCACCTGTTTGCTTGTGTAGCTCAATTTGATCCATTGGGCGTATATCTTTGGCGAGGACCTCTAGATTGGTCTTTATGTAGTCCGCAGCTGTCTGTGGTTGCTAAACCGTAGGCTTGAAATGACTTAAGATCATTTTTTCCTCCTTAATGTCATAAGCTGCCATCAGTCTTTGCTGTTTGGAGGGTGTTGTTTTGAGAAGTTGATCATAAAGCTGTATTCTCAACAACTCATTTTGGGCTTTGATTTCCATGAATGTTCCTTTAATACTAGATGGTTGCTTGCTTTGTTGTCTTGAGGAGGACACCTCCATACCATGTTCCCTCTATGTTTCTTGTCTGTGAGAGCTGGTGGATGTTTGCTGGCTGGTTTCCCTCTCCCTCCTTGGACTCTCTATGATTCCTTCACTAATTTCCTCTTCAATTTGAGGATCTACTCTCTGCCTTTTGGCCTCTGGCTGCTGTGTTGACCCACTTGCAGGTGTGGTCTCTTCCCTGTCCCGTTTCTTGCTTCTTTCCTCATTGAGAGGAGTCTGTAATGCTGGAATCTGTGGTGCCTCTACCTGCAGTGGAGGGGCTTGCCCTTGACTCTGTTCCTTTGAGGTAGTTGGCTGTTCTGCCATTGTTTCTGGTTCTGTATCTACTACCTCCTTGCCTTTTTCTGTACCTGCTGTTGGTGTAGTCTTTTATTGGGCATCTTGTGAAGCTACAACAGTTGATGTGCCTTCTCCGACTTGTTGTGGTAGTTTTAACGAGACCTGCCCAAAAGAATCCAAGTCAAGAGTCTTTTCCAAATCTTTCACATTTTGCTCCATTTTCTCTTCCTCAGTGAACTCTTCAACTAGTGTGCCTTATACCCACTCATCTTGGTTGGCAAATTCTTCTATTTGTGGGATTTTGTGATGTTCATAAGCTGACAACCTATATTTTATTTTTCTGGCATTGATAAAGCCATTTGGGTCATAAGGCACCCACCAAAAACTCCTTTTTAACTTGAATTTTCCCCCAATATTTGATCATCATCTTGCCATCCTTCTTTTTTGTTCATGACAAAGGGGCCTAGTTGGTCTCTGAATTTCAACTGAGCCTTTTTCTTGGTGCTATGAAAATGAGTTAAATATGAATTGATAAATTGCCTGTAATATTCCAAGGCAAACAGTCTCATTGGCACATATCTTGGCAGCCTGTAGGGACACATCTCACAGCCATATATCCTAATGACAGTGTGATTCTGGTAGAAGTATCAGTCACCTATTTTGTAGTTTTTTGAGAGCTGCAATATTTTCTGCATGTCATAGGATAGTCTAGGATGAGGAGTTCTCTTTAGGAGAGAAGAGACTGGATAGACAAACATGTCAATGAACTCACAGTAAGAGTAGGGAGAGCTGCGGACTTCATGAAAGACTGAGGTCCAAAAAATCACAGACCTCTTTTCTCCTTTAGAGTCCAATCTTTTGGTGGGGCATTGGAAACAGTCTAGGTGATAATACAGGAATAGATGATAAATGTAGGATGAATACTTGAATACACCCTCCCTATCTAGTTTCAATAGTTGATCATGTATCTTGTTGTCAATAAATTTGGCATAATTGTACTTGACAGCAGGGGGCTGCCCTGGGGTAAATGCAGACAGCAAGACTAATATAGTTTCATCAATATGTTCATTTGTCTTAAAACCTAGAACATAAGATATCAAATCAACAAGTAATTTACCCACTTCATTGAAACATACATAGAGAAAAGGAGGTGGCCCTGTAGGCTGGCGATCTGCTCTCATGAATACTTGGGCAATTCGGGCTATCTCTGAGCTGGAGAGTTTGGGACCTTCATCAAGCAAGAATTTCATAGAAAGAGCGAACAACAGCTGAGTTGGCTTGAAATTTAGCATTTGATTGATGGAGTCAAGAGTTATATGAAAGAGGATACTCCCAGATGGAGACTTGACTGCCCTTTGAATTGGCTCATAATTTTCACAACAGAGGTGAATTATCTCAGGGAAGATATTGACAGAGGGGAGGAAGTATATGGGCAAATTTGATTCCCATATCCCATAAATATCATTGTTGGTTAGATAACTATTCCTCAACTCACAGAATGTCTGCAGGTGGTTTATCTCACCAACCAAGTCTTGGATTAGATAATCCCTATCAGCCAAAGGTAGTGCTTCTAATTCCCTGTGGGGTGCATTGAGAGGAATAATGTTTAAAGCCGCTGGAGTCTCCATGGCTCAATTTTATGAGTGTGAACTTAGAGACTGAGGTCTGTGTGGATGAAATGAGTAGAACAACAGCTTTGGGCCTCTTTCTGTGGAATTTTATAGATTAAATTCAGCTGGATGAACTCATGGGGTGAAAATGACAGTGAAAAAGATAGTCTGCAGAGTTTTCTTTAGCGGAAACTGGATTATGGACAGCTCTGGGCTTTTTCCTTCGGCATTCACAGAATAGAGTGAACTCGAGTTCGAGTCCATGGGAGAAACTTTGCAAAGGGAGACTGTTTTTATAGGGTTTCTTGGTGAAAAATTAGAGAAATTGTGGTTATGGTGCACTTTCTGCGGGCGTTTTGATGGGTTTTGATTTCGAAGTTCATAAGCAATTTTAGCAGAGGAAATTGAAAAACACAGGGTTTGGGTACGACTGTAAGTAAATACCTGTTTTGATGGCGGGGTGAGCGATTAGCAGGGGTGACTCGAGCTGCGGGGTCGAGCTATGGAGCAAATTTGCAGCGTGATGGATTGTGCAACTTTGGAGGTGAATTGGTCCTAAAATCGCATGCAGAGGTCTCCACTAACGAGCAAATAGAAATAAACAAAAAACAGTCATTTTTGCGAATTTTAACGCAATTTGGGCCTTTTTGGGCTTTTGGCGCTTTTTTATGATGACGTCATCATGACGTATTTTTTGTCATGTAGTGGGTACGGAGGATGACGTGTCAGCTGACGTGTCGGATGATGTGGCGGACGACACGGTGGCGCGGTGGTGATGTCAGCAGATGACATGGTGCTACTATGGAGCGGTGGAGGGCGATGTGGACGCGACGTCATCAGGTGACGTAGGGATGACGTCAGGGGGTAGGCGGCGGGGCGGTAAGCGGTATTCCCCGCGTCGCCTTTGGCCCATGGTGGTTTTGGAGGAGGGGGCTTCGATCACGTCGGGAAGTCGACACGTGGCAGGGGTATGACAGAAATACCGCCCATCCCCTGGATGCTAATGTTCGGCAAATGGGAGCTTCCGATATTGCGCTAGTCGTTAGATCTACGGCGCGGGATCCAACGGTCGACGAGTAATGCAAATAGCGGGGGTTTACAACAAGGGGGCCCACGCTAATATTTCAACGTTTAATAATGTTCACGAGGGTTTTAAACTTTGGTTACGGGTTTTATGTGGTTTATAGAGGCGGCTATGGTTATTAGTTTAACCAAATGTCAAACTAATCCCAATATATACATGCGCGCAGGGAGTTAACATATGCTCTAGGTGGGTGGTTTTAGCGCGGTTGTTTATTTAACCGGATGTTAAATAAACCCCAAGGTTTTTGAATGTGGAGGGGCTATTATTAAGGTCCCAAATGGACTAATAATTCCCGGAAGTGTGTTATAAGGCTATAGTTGCCTGGGGTAGGAATATTATGTATTTTTGGGTTTTTTTATATAGTTTTTTGTAGAATAGGGGTAGGGCAAATGATAAAGGAGCTATATAATAAAGTTAATGTTAATATGATTTTATGGATAGGTAACGCTAAGTTTATGAGGAAATAACTTAGGTTTTTTG
The DNA here is from genome assembly GCA_031772625.1 of Pinus tabuliformis. NCBI lineage: Eukaryota > Viridiplantae > Streptophyta > Pinopsida > Pinales > Pinaceae > Pinus > Pinus tabuliformis. Next base: position 186,481,980 of record CM062807.1, on the reverse strand, counting down.
GGGAAATGAAGTAAAATGGTAAGATCTTTTACACAAGAAATGTGGCTTGTTTTAACTAAGTAAACTCAGGGTTCAACTTAGCATTTATCATCAAATAAAGTGAACTGGGACTACTGGGCAGATCCCAATGTCCTTGAGGGAATGTTAGTAAATGATTTCTGGGGGAATGAAAGGGGAAATTAGTCATGCTTCCACTGTTCTACAACCAAACAATTGCCATGGTACTTGTGTCATCCATGAGATAAGTATTTCTTGACAAGACAAAAGGGTGATCACAAACTTGCTTCTGCAACCTCAAACTGCCTACTCAGCCTAATACACCTAGCATTTTTTCTTCCTTTTGATTGGGTGCATTTGGACTAGCAAACCCTGATTTTCCTCTTTTTCTTTTGAATGCCTTCCTATCTAAGTCTATCCTTATCTCTTCCAAGGGCCCAGATTAAGTAGTTGGGCTCCTTTGTTTCTCTACCTATTTACTCATCTGCCACGCTTACACTGTTTGGACAGATCTTTATTCTCTATTCTAAAGACAAGTTAATTCAAACATGGCCTAACCAGGGTTGAACTGTCCGGCTATTCATCAACTGTATCTAGAATCCACCACCTGTACATAATGAAATTCTCCAACAATGGAACAGTAGTGGCATTTAAACTAGCACACTTTCTTGGTCTTTTGGTTTGGGGTTCATTTTTATCATTTTTTCTGACCAATCCATTCTTTTTGCCCTTTGCTTTTTCTTTTAGGGCATACCCTCTTTTCATTTTTTAATTTTCTTCATTTGTTTACAAAATATGGAACCTTTGCAGCATGAAAGGATGAACATATTTGGCTCTTCTACAGTCAATCATGAAAAATGAAACCTATTGGTATAGGAACCTAACATATACGGTTCGAGGCCTTCCGCTGCCAGGATGAACAGAAATGGGGAAAGTGGGTCGCCTTGCCTGAGCCCTCAGGTTGCGTTGAATGCCTTTGTTGGTGATCCGTTGAGCAGAATTGATAGGACCAGAGTTGATACCATCAATATTATCTAGCTTATCCATCTTGCATCAAAGCCAAATGCCTTCAATATTACTTGTAGATAATTCTAATCTAGTCGATCATAGGCTTTTGATAAGTCTAATTTAACCAGCATTCCTTTCATTTTTTTGTCTTTAATGAATGAATTGCCTCTTGTGCCACCACATGCCATCTATTATTTGTCTTGCTTTAACAAACCCCGTTTGTTCCTGAGATATTAATCTTGGTAATATAGGTTTTAAGCGATTGACCATAATTGTATCCATGATTTTGTAAATGACATTACAAAGCACTATTGGTCTGAACCCTTGCGGTTCTTTCGAATGATCTGTCTTCGGAATCAGGGATAGAAATGCAAAGTTCAGGGCTGGATGCATTCTTTTTGTGCACTTGGACTCCTCAACTAATTTCACTATATCTTCGCCCACGAATGGCCATGTCGTCTGGAAGAATTCTTATGTGTATCTGTTTGGCCGTGGTGCTTTGTTTCTTGCCATATTCTTGATGACTTCTTCTACCTCTGTTTTAGTTATTTCTCTTAGCAGGCTCATGTTTTGGCCTTTGCTCACTAGATTGGGGATGTGCTATATGATTTTGTTTATATTCTCCTCCCTACTTATGTTAGGTTCCGTCAGTAGCCTTTTGAAGTGTTGCACTAATAGATTCTCCACGTCTTCGTTTTGAGTAAGTCGATTTCCTTGCTGATCTACAAGGGAGAATATCCTATTTTGTTGCCTGTGGTGGATCATTGCTTTATGAAAAAACCTTGTATTTCGTTCTCCTTCATTTAACCATTAAATTCTGGATTTTTTCTTCCACAGTATTTATTCTTGTTGTCTTCTTTCCTCCATTTTATTAATCAGCTACCCTTCCCCCTCCACTAAAAATTAACTTCTGCCTTCGTTGATAATTTGTTGTTGTACTTTCTTCATCTTGGCTTGGATCAACTCTTGTTCCTGATGTATGTTGCCGAATTAATCCTTATTACATTTCTTTATTTTTTCTTTTAGTTCTTTAAGTCTGAGTTGAAAGGTGTGCATCACATTTCTCCCTTCTTTCTCACTCTCATTCCACCACTCCTTCATTTTTTCTACAAGGGTCGGTTCTCTTAGCTAAAAGGCCTCGAACCTAAATGGTCTATTTCGATTTCCTTGTTTCATTTCTACTTCTAGTTTAATAGGCCAGTTGTCCGACCCTAGACATGGTAGAATTGTAGCCTCATAGTATACATCTTTGATAATGAAGTTTTTTGTGACCAAGAATCTGTCTAGACGAGAAGCTATTTGTCTTCTCCCTCCCCTTCTATTATTCCACGTATATTTTCCATTTATTGTTGGGATATCGACCAGTTGTTGTTCTTCTTGTATATCTTTGAATTGCTCCATTTTCGACTCTTCTCTTCGCAGTCCCCCTTTTTTCTCTTCTATTGTTGTTATCAAGTTAAAGTCGTCTACTAACAACCAAATATTTTCTTTGTGTAGTTGGCTTAACATCTTTATTTGCTGGAGGAAATTTTCCTTTTCCACTAGTATGTGAGGGCCGTATACTATAGAGACTAGGAACCGTTCTTTATTTCCTATCAGGCGAAACCACCCCATGAGGATTCTCTTCATACCTATCTAGTAGTCCACTGTGATCTCTGCTGGGTTCCACAGTATTGCAATTTCTCCTGCGCTACCTCTCGCATCTATAGTCATGAATTCATACCTTGGTTTTATTTTACTTAATATTTCTTCCATTTTCCCTCCTGTAATATTTTTTTCTTGTAGCAACATGAATTGGGGCTTTTCTTTTCTTAGTCTCTCAGTTAAGTGTCTCTGTTAACCTCTACTATTGAGACCTCTTATGTTCCAGGATGTAATAATCATTGGGTCACTTTGTTTATTTGTTGGTATACAGCTGATAGCGGTACCACCCTGCCTGTATTCACCAACATTCTCCCATAATCTGTATGGATTCCTGTAGGTTTCTCCAGCCTCTTTTCTTTCCTCGTTTCATTTTATTTGAGTATTCTTGGGGGTTTTCCTTATGCATCCCCAGTTGTTCTGCCATCTCCACCTATCCCTATCCCTGCTTAGCTTGATATTGCTGGAATGTCTCTTTATATAGTCCTTTTTGGTCTTTTGGTATAAATATTTCTTCTAAGTTTCTCCATTCATTCAGAAATTTCTTTAACACCTCCTCTTCCATGCTTAGTTCCTCTCCCTTGCTTGGGTAAATTTCCATTGTGGTGTTTTCCTTCCTCTCCCTGTCCTCCTTATCCTCTTTATCTACCATCTCTCTTTGAGCTTTCCTCTTGGGGTTTGGTTTGCCTTGGATCGAACTGCTCTCCTTTCCTTTTTCCTGATAGTCCATAGTTTGGACCACATTCTCTTATTCTTCTTCTCCCTACAACGCTTCAAATATGTTCGTTTGGCTGAGTTTGATATTCCTTTTTACCTGTGTTGGGAGTTTCTTTTACTTTTCTCCTCTTTTTTTTCACTTCTTGAAACCCTTCCTTATCTTCTTGAGGTTTCCTCTATTGCTTGTGCATGTTCTGTCCTTCCTCTAGGTTCAGTGGACACTCCTTAAATAAGTGGCCATACTCATGACATCTATGGCATCTGAACGAGATGTGTTCGTAGTCTAGGGTTTGATGCCACACCTCTTCATGATATTCTAGTTCCACTGAGTCAGGTATAGCTTCAACTTTGTTCACGTATACACATATTCTCGCATATGAAGTGCATCTACCTCTTTTTTCGTTTCTGCTATTTTGACAAATTTTCCTATCATATTTCCAATGCCCTCCAGTATTTCTGGGTCCTAGAAATCCATTAGGAGACCGAATAATCTAACTCAAACTACGGTTACTAGAAATTTTTCCTTGTCTCGGTTGTAACATTCTTCCCAATACCTCATAAACAAACCAACATTATAATGAAAGTAATGACCATTTTTAAATACTTTTTCTTTGTCTTGTAGGTTTGAGAATATTACCATGAAGAATCCTCTAGCTCCCAGATTGAGTTCGATATGACCTTTGCGTTTCCATTTTTGTTGGATCCATTTGGTGAGGTCCTTCTCCATTGGCCAGACATCAATGAACTTACATATTAGCGCGTGGTATTTCATGTAACTTCTGTATCGCTCTAGTTCGTTCATCGAGATGATGAATCTAGGTTTCTCTGTCGCACATGGTAGACATCTTCCTCTACTGCCTACCTGCCTTCACGCCCCGAGGACAGGTCCTAACATTTTGTTTGTATCTCCTGTTAGCTTCGGGTTGCTTATGTTCTGGCGGGAATCCCCTGCTGCCCTATTTCGGTAGGAGGGGATCTCTCCTCCCCCCCCCCCCCCCTTCCTCCTCTATTATTCTGACCTTGTTATCGACCTCTTGGTTTGCAACCTTACAGATGTCATTAGAGTTTTAGGTCACAGTTCAATTTAGCTCATGGTTGCCGCACTACCATTAGCGTTGTAGAGCGTTTAAAAAATATAAATTCAAAAGCCCATGGGAGTTTCTGAACTTCAATTAACTATTAACATATATGGTTTTCTTCAATAAAGATTGACACCAAATACCCTAGTCATGAGATCATTGAGTTGCATACCACAATGAAATAAAAGTTGCAAGAGAAGGCTTCAGGGAATGGGAAAAAAGTATTTAAAAATTGCTCCAAGAGAGGAGATTCTGGTTGATTGATTATTTTTTTTATTTTTTATTAAGAACTAAACATAAAATAGTTAAACAAAATAAAAGATTTTAACCACCTAGAATTAGATGAAAATTTAATAAAATAAAGCTCAATTTTAGTTTCCTATTTCATATCAAAACATGAATATTCAATATCAATAATATATTTTAAATTAACATATATAAAAATCCAAATCAATCTTAATTAAAACAAAATATTAAAAATTACTTCATATATTGTACAATAAACTTTATAATAAGAAAATAATTATAAATTTACAAAAAAATGCCAATAACCAATAACAACTAGGCCCTTACCTTTTAAAACCTCTCAGCCCCTAATTCCTAATAACTTGATCTTTAATCCCATAACCCCTAATCCCTGATCCCTGAACCCTTAAGACATAATCCCTTAATCCGTAATCCTAAAACTCAAAATCCAAAAATTACCTAACCCCTAAGTCATTGACCTTTAAAGCCTTTCGCTGTAATCCTCAAAACCTTAACCTCTAAACCCTTAAACCTTAATCCCTTCACAGAAAATACTTAAATCACCTAACCCCTAATCTATTTACCCTTAAACCCTTAAGCTCTAATCCCCAAACCCTTAAGCCCTAATCCCTTAACACAAAATCGCTAAATAACATAACCCATAAGTCATTGACCCTTAAACCCTTAAGCCCTAATCCTTGAACCCTTAAGCCATAAACCATTAATCCTTAATCCCTTAACACAAAATCCTTAAATACCCTACACCCCATGGGCATTCCCTATAACTATTATCACTCCTAATTCCTAATCCTAAATCCATAACCATTGTAATTACTAACCCCATGATGTCCAAGCCTTATCAACCCTAAATTTTATAACACACAAAACTATAATCTCAAGCCCTTATGACCCTTAACACCTACTAATTTTGACCCCTAATGTCTATTATCTAATATACCTTGTAACCATAACCCCTATATCCCAAAAATCATAACTCTATCACCCTTAACTCTTGAAATGCAACCATTATCACTAATAAACCCTCAGTCATAACAACTATACTTGTTAACTAGTAACATATATGATCCATAACCTAATCCCATATACAAACATATTCTCTAACTACTCACTAAGTGGTGTCAACCAGGGATATTGGTGATGGGTGTGTTGGAAGACATTCCATGACATTTCAAGAGAGTTTCGACAAACATTCCATAGATGGGAATGAATAATGATGACAATGATATTTCATGATGAACATTGATGCAAACATTGATGATCTAAAATATTATGTTGGGGTGTTAGGAATCCTTGAGTCTTGAAACCCTCGCATTTCATCAAGGAATGTGCCTAGTCCAACCATGTCAAACTTCGACGCATACAGGAACAATTTGAAGAAATTTCAATGGTGGCCCCATTCACTACTCATCGTGCTAATTTGGTGGATGACATTGGTGATGGGCATGTTGGAAGATATTCCATGACATTTCAGGAGATTTTCTACAAATATTCCATAGATGGGAATGATGAATAATGAAAATGAGACTACATGATGAACGTTGATACAAACGTGGATAATATCAAAGATTATGCAAGGATGTCATGCATCCTTAAGTCTTGAAACCCTCACATACTGTCAAGGAATGTGTCTACTCTGTCAAATTTTGACACATACAAGAACAATTTGAATAAGTCTCAACATTTAACCCATTCACTACTCACCATGCCACGTCGATGGATGACATTCATGATATATATGATGGAAGATATTCCATGACATTTCAAGAGAGTTTTGCCAAAGATTCCATAGATGGGAATGAAAAATGATGACAATGAGACTGCATGATGAGTGTTGATGCAAACATGGATGATCCCAGACATTATGCAGGGACATCAAGCATCCTTGAGTATTGAAGACCTTGCATACCATAAAGGCATGTGTCTAGTCTAACCACGTCAAATTTCAATGCACACAAGAATAGTTTGAAGAAATTTCAATGTTGGTCCCATTTGATACTCACCGTGTGGCATCAATGGATGACATTAGTGTTGGGTGTGTTGGAAGACATTCCATGACATTTCAAGAGAGTTCTAATAAATACCGAAATTACCTAACCCCTAATACTAAATTGACCTTTAAACCCTTAAGCCCTAATCCATAAAGTACCCTTAATCCCTCAACCCTAGTTAATCATTAATCCCTTAACGCAAAATCCCTAAATCCCCTATCCCCTAAGCCATTGACCCTTAAAAACATAAGCCCTAATCCCTAATCCCTTAATCCATAAACCTATATTCCCTAAGCACTTAAACATTATTCCATTAACCCATAATCCTTAATCCATTAACCATTAAACTACCTAACCTATAAGTGCCAAATCCCTTAGCTCTTGACCCTTAATCTCGTAAACCCTAACCCGTAATCCCTTAACCCTTAATCCCTATACCCAAATCCCTAAATCCCATAACTTTCAAAGTCCCTATCCACTTAACACCCTATACATAATTAATTAACTATTTAGGCACATTTGGTACTAAATCTGATGCTAAAAAGGGAGTTAAACCAAGGCTCTAAAAGGGGAGCTAAATCGGGCATTATTTCTGGCATTATTTATGGCATTATTTTTGGTGCTATTTTGGGTGTTATTTTTGTTGTTATTTTTGGTGTTATTTTTGGTGTTATTTTTGGTGTTATTTTTGGTGTTATTTTTGGTGTTATTTTTGGTGTTATTTTTGGTGCTATTAGCACCTAATTTAGCACCTAGATGTTTTGGTCGATGCAAGAAACACCAAAGATAGCACCGTCCCAATAAATAGTGTTAACATTTAAAAAAAAATGGACAAAATACACTAAAGCAGTCATTGGAAGCCAGAAAGGGAGCTAATTAGAAGAATTTGTTGTAGTGTATCAATGTGAAACATATATAATATAGAAATTAATATAAATAAATATCATAAATTTATTTTAATTTTGGATTTATTGAATATAAATAAGGATCATAACTTTTGAGGTACAAACCCTTTTTATAAGTTTTGTACTAAAAAAACATTTTTGGGGATGCAACTGTGAGGAAAAAAAAGAAAAGCATGGGTTCCAGACAAAGGTCAAACCTAGATCGTAACAAGCCAATAATTCCAGATCATTGACCTCTAGTGACAAATGAAATTCATTCTGGGCACTGATGGATAGCGAGGAAGCAAGGAGACAAATGCAACAGACACTCGAGCACATGCATGGCCACCTTAAGTACTATGAAATGTCACCTATATCAAATGGATCACCAATTGGTTAGAATCAAGCAGCGCCTTGGGATCTCTCTAGCAGTGTCCCAACCCCCAGTTGACAAACCAAATCCAATCCCAATAGCGAGATCGCATTTTGATCCTCTCCCTTGATTGGATGAAGACACAAGTTTTTGATCTAGTTTTTGTAAATGGCTATATTTTTAATTGGATACACTAGGAGATACGTAAAGGCTTCTTTCAATTTTATTATGCTAATTTTTAATGTCTCTTATGAATCTATGTAGGATCTAGTTTGGCTTTGGTCTAGTCACCCTGCTGAGAAACTAGATTGGACTATGTAATTTTCAGTTGTAATTCCATGTTTTCAAGATAATAGAAGTTCACTTTACATATAGAAAAAAGGTTGTCCCATACTCTCTTTTGAATTTACATAGTTAGATTGTTGGTTGGAATAATTTGGTTGTATGGCTTGACTCTCACTAGTATAGTCATCATCACTTTTCTTTATGTTGATCATATTGTTCTTTTGGCATCAAATTAATATGAAGTTAATAATCATCTATGAATCCAAGACTTGTGCTATAATATGGGAATGGATATGAACACGGATATATATATATATATATATATATATATATATATATATATATATATATATACATATAGATTATGATAATCAAATCCCATAAGATCACTTATGACACTTTCATATATGACAACAATAGTTTGGAGAAAGTTCCTTCATATAAATATCTTGGAATCAATATTAATAATTATATGCTCACTTGGAACCATATTGTCCAAAAATGGATAAATGGAGGGTGGAAAGTTATTATGGACTTGAAACAAATGTAAATTAGTAAACATTATCTTGTGGGATAAAAAAATTCCTATTTGATACTCTCATCACTCTTATTATCTTCTATCGATGTGAACTTTGGGGATGAAATATCTCTAGAGAATCTTGGAAAAAGATAGAGAAAATCAAAATGAATTTTGTAACATATAATCTTAATATTAAAAATAATACATCCTATCCTAACATCCTCATATAACTGAATCTTCCCTTCATTAGGTGCACAACCATAGTTAGATGCTTAATGTATAAGAAAAACATAAACATCATGGATGAAAGAGGATCCACAAAATTGTTTCCAACTCCAACCATAACCACTAGTAGTTAAAGCAATGATGGCATCAACATGCCAATAATTGATTAAATCTTGGGAAATACAAGAAGATGCCAACTTGAAAGATACTCATAATATTAAAAATATATTATATCAAAATTTAAAGAGATTTTTTGGTGCAATAAAGAAAATGAAAGGAAGCCAAGATACTACAAGGAGGTAGTCAACTCTAATCTAGAAGATCAAAGGTATCCTTCAATTCTAACTACCACAAAGAAGAAAATCAACGTTACTAAAATATGACTCAACTCCCACAAGCTACATAGTGAAACATGACATTGGAAAATTCTCAAAATGCCATAGTATGCAAAAATCTATCATCTTTGTGACACTAAGAGGGTTGAATATGAAATATATTTTCTTCTATAGTTCCCTTCATACAACCAATTTATAACTTAAGTTTCAAAATACTTTTTACAATACTAACCTTCCTAACCTCTCAAGTCATTAAACCTATGGTAATCTTAGAATGATTCTCTTTCTAGTTTTTAAGAATATAAATTAGATTCTAAATGAGTATAAAAATGTTTACATTTTTGAAAGTTTGATAGATCAATTATGGTTCAATGGTTGTTAATTATCATCACCATACCTTTTTATTTTTAAATTAAAAGTGAAATTAATTAAATAATTGGTATATTAGTTTTTCAAGTGTGTGTATATGTGTTTGTCATGATAATTAAATTCAATAGATGACATATAATAATTATGTATATGATTTTTTTATCCTTCGGAAAAAAATATTTCCATTCATATTTGAAAGAAATATGTTTTTCATATACACACTAAACGTGTGCATTCATCAGGATTTTCCCAAATCCTTGTATGGTGTACATAGAAGAAGAAACAAAACAAAAAAATTACATTACAAATGCTTAAAAGAATTCAGAAAGAGCGGCCAAAATGGCCTTATAGAGGAGAAAAAACTAAAAACTAAAAAATATAAAATAAAATATAATGGGGAAGATCAAGTAATGTAGAAATCACATATCTTCCCCTTCTTTCCTTTCTTTTTCTGGACCTCTTACTATTCCCCTCCTTTGGGGTCCACTAGAACTATAGTCATATCACTCAAAAATGTCTCTAGAGGGTTCTCTTTGTCTGAATCTGAGCTTTCTGATACATGGACATGCTTTTTGCCTACCATGCCATCCTCTTTTTTTATCATGTTTATTTGATGACCTCACTCTTTATTTTTTGTTGAATATGTCTTGTTCTAATAGTGATTAGCATTATCATTCTTATTCTAAGTGATCCCATAATTTTTTTTTGGATTCTTAATTGTTTCTTCTTCTTCTTTTGCTTCAAACAATTGTGGGTCTGTAAACTTCCATCCTTTTGGGTTATGCGTGTTTTTATTTTTTGGGTTCTTTTTAACTTGTGGGCATAGATTCTATAAGTGTCATGTTTGAAAAGAGTAACGACATTTGAATGTTGTATTTTCGTAGTCTAAAAATTAGGATCACTAAAAACTTTTATGTTTCAAAATAATATGATCTGATAAACCTTTGCTAAGATCTATCTCCACACATATTTTGGCAAAGGTAAAATACCCTGTTCTTTTAAGGTCTCTATTTTTGAACTTCCCCAAATATTTCTAATTCCATCTAGGACATGATGGTGTTAAAACGGAAGAGGGAGGTTTTGGTGTCTCACCCATAACAGCAATGTTAAGACAACCATATTTTTTGCATTGAAATATGGAAACCATGGAGTTATAGAGAGACCCGATCTACCCTAGAACCATGACCTTTCATTTAGAGCATAATCCAAATGTTTTTTGTATCAAATTGTAAAATGAAGAATTATTTGGGGCATAAATAAATGTCACATTTGGGTGTCCAAGAGGGAAAAACTCATTGGTGTAAGGTTTCATAATTGGGTCAAAAGCCATCAAACCTATAGATAACCACTTTGGATTGAAGATATGTGAAGAGGGGTCTATGCATGGAGTTGGGTTACACTTTTTAGCAAAGTGAGGGTGTGTTTTGATGAACAAAGGGAGCTCGATCGAGCCATTTTAAGCGCTTTATCGAGAATTTTTGAAGCACTCGATCAAGTTTCTTAAGGGCTTAGACATAGCTCGATCAAGCATTTAAACAAACGCTCGATCTAGCTCCTTTGTAACCCGAGTTGACACACAAGCTTGATCGAGCCTCTATTAGGAATTAAAATTCATGATCGTGGTCCGCAAAGTCATTTTTTGCATACCACGAAGCAAATGATAACACGTCTGAGGCATTTAACTGTGCGACTAAGGGTTTTGGAGCTCGATCGAGAATCTGGGAGATGGAGGAGTGACCCCACCAATGTCCCTGAATATCAAACCAACTAGTGTCTCGAGGCCAAGCTAGGTTTTCTATCATTTCTTCTCTATTTCAATTATTTTTTCTTGCAAAAAAAAAAAAAAAAAAAAATTGAAATGAAAACCCGCCTTACAAAAACCATGAAGTCACTAAGAAAATCCTTGAAAACAAAAAAAAAACAACCTAAATAACTACCAAAAATCATGAATAAAACCCTTGAAAACAAAACAAAAAAACCTAGAAAACCAGAAAACCCACCAAGAAAACCCTTGAAAGCCACAAAATAAAACTAGATAGTTTAGGTTTTTTTTTTTCATTTTATATGTTTTCAATAATTGCAACGTTAACACGTTTATTAGGATTTTTTTTTTTTGAATGGTAAAAATATTATATTAGGATTTTTTTTTTTTGAATGGTAAAAATATTATATTAGGATTTTTTTTTTTGAATGGTAAAAATATTATTTGCTAATTATTTTATGGTTTGAAGCTTTTCGTAGGAAGCTAGTGAAATAAATTTTCAAAATATTTTGAGTTTTTGTTGTTTAAAATGTATTTTAAATTTAGAGAAAATTTGACAAAAAAATGCCCAAAAAAACCCCAACAATAAAGAAAAAAATTATGAGCTCAAAATTGACATAATGAATATGGTTTCTCATGGTGAATCTCTATTTATCAAATAAGAAATTTATTTCATTTTTTAAAATTAAATTAATTTATATTTGAAATATTTTTTAATAATAACTATAGGACAATTAGTTTTATAAAATGAATTTACTTAAATAAAATATAGTTTAAGTTAAAATCCAAAAAGGGAAATTTTGTAATTTTGGCATCATTCATATGTGGTGTCATTTGTGACACTGGTGTGCATGGGTGACATGACACAAACAAGGTACATATATATGAAACTTTTGACTCTTATAGTTAAATTATACATAATTATTTATATTAATTTAGTCACTATTAGAATTCATTTATATTAATAAGTTCATGATAACATGTAGACACAACCCAACTGCATAGATGAGCTATTGATGAGCTTATGAGGTCATCAGTGGATGAGCATGATCAGCCTCCACCTATGCATGTTTCCATGGATTCTCCTCCACCTCCACCTCATAAAACTCATGTGGAGGAGAGTCACTATGTACACCCACATGGACGAGCAGTTGAGGTAAACTTTTTTATTTCTAAGATTTCAACATTTTCTTTCTTTAAGTTGCATGCATGTTAATTAATTTGTTGACTAATTATAATTTGTCTTTTCCATTATGTACATAGGCCATGTTGTCAATGTCATAGTTATGTGGATGCATGAGTGGGATGTTGGGTATAGAGGCATTTACCATGCAAGTCCATTGATGCACGCCCCAATCTTTGAACCACAAGTAGGGGAGCACCAAACCCAAATTCATCAGACCTCCATCCTACATGACTTGCATTTGGACTTGAGTGAGGTTATATATTAATATATGTAATTAAATGTGGTTCAAAGCCATTTATTTCCATATTTTTTTATTTTGTACAAATAACGATCTAATTAGTTTGAATTTGAATGTGTTATATTGCAGAGTATGGAAGATGTACAACTGAACTCACATACGAGTTCCTATGGTAATTACAGGGGATAGTTTCTATATTTTTAAGGTCATTTCATAGAGCACATTCACATGTGATACAAAACTTGTGTATTTTCATACATGGACAGTTTATGGATGTACATCAACATTATTCCAGTTTGTAATTTGTATATATTTTCGTATTGAAAGTGATATATTTTTGGAAATTATTAAGGGGGTTGAATCAATAATTTTAAACTTCAAGTTTTTCTCAACTTAAATTTATTCTTATGCAACTAATGACTTATGTATATTATCAATTATTAATGGTTACCTTTTGCAGTTATGAGAGAGATACATTTGCATATATACTTATTTAGAATTCAAGAGCATTCAAACAACATTCAAGAAACAACACATGAAGACACTAGATATAAGTGGAAACCTATAAGCGAGAAAACCAAGAATTTTTGGTTGAAAGTGGTGTGAAGGCAAACTCATATTTCCCAAGTACATCAAATTCTTGCAGGCTCCAACCTATAATAAGTTACTAGCTCAAGGAAGCTACAACTCCTACAAAGTTTTTCTGAAGTCTACAACCCATAGGAGACTCCTACCTCAACAAACAACAACATGTTCTTTATCAAGCTACAGCCTGAAAAGAGATTGCAAAAAAACTTAAGATTTTTGGTTAACTGATATCAATTTCTGCCATCAAGTATGTTGCTCATCTTCTCTACTTCTGTTCTTTAGTTTTGTCCTTTTCTGCTACTCTTCACTTCTTCTCCTAACCAGAATACTACACATGGACCCTCTCATACAAACTTATTCACATCCACAAGTTCTTTTCTCATTCAGCAATGTATCTTTTATAAACAATTTATTGATTTTTTTTATTCTATGAAGTAATACGAAATGAGGGGCTGTCTCTTGATCTTCTAAAGTTGTTCACAATCTGTCTCTTCATGTTTAAATCTGAAAATTAGAAATTTATGATTGCAAGAGACAAATCTTTGAAATTTTTTGAGATTTGTATTGGCTACATTTTTCAAATATGTTGGCATACATTTTTCTGTTCAATGAAAACATACATTTTCAGCGGTATTTTAAATGTAAGCTTCAAGATAACCAATAAACATATTTAATAACCAACCTTCACAATGATCACATGGTTATCAATGATCAACTTGTGCACTTCACATATCAGTCTTTGCTCTTGCAACCATGACATTCAACATAAATTAGCGAAATCAAATCAATGACATCAAGCTTCCTTAACATAATTATTTGACATCAATGCCAACATTACTAACATTCTAGACCTTTGACATGATTCCTTCTACCTCCTAGAGAGAAATACCTAAATTTCTTCTTTCTCTTGCAGATTCAAAGCTTCGATAATATTATTGACTTGTAATCAACTAGGAAACTAATTTGGGAAATATAATGTTTTGTAATTGCAAAAACTACTCCAAACCATAAACCCATCTCTAGATTATGAAAGATATGAGATGTTCATTCTGATACCACCCACCCCAGTTCATATACTTTTTCAATCAAAGTGAATTTCATTGTATGTCCTCCATTAATAGGATACCAAAAGTTCTCCATTGTATGTTCACCATTCTTTGTCAATAAACAATACTTTCTACAGAATCATTAATAAACTATAAATTCTTCAAAGCATTAAAAAAGGCGTTGAAAGGCATTGAGTTAAGGTGGTTGGCAATGTAATATGCTCTTCAAATTGTATTTAGCCAATACATTGACATGGTCTCCATTAATTTAATTAAAAGACGTTGTTATGAATAAACGTTGTATCAAAGAATGAATGCTACTCTGAATAAGGAAGAAATGTTGGCTCCATTATGTTGCGCTCCCGTTAATGGCGGTGTAGAAGGATAATCCAACACTCCCCATGTGTTTCGTGGCATGTGCTTAAATCTAGTGATGTGTCTGCAGGTACAATGTGTCTGCGGGTTTTGGTGTAACGACAATCGTGTCTCCAACGGGTTTTGGTGTAACGACAATCGTGTCTCCAACAAGTGGTATCAGAGGCAAAGGTCTCTAGTTCAAAACACACCTCGGAGACTGTTGGGCTCTCCGTTAATGGCGGTGTAGAAGGATAATCCAATGCTCCCCATGTGTTTCGTGGCATGTGATTAAATCTAACGATGTGTCTGTTTAGGTTTTGGTGTAATGGCAATGGTACCTCCAACACATTATAGAATAAATGTTCCATTACAAATAAAAACTACAATGAACAAACTAAAAATAATATAATACACAAATGCAAAATAATATAATATAATGTACTAAAAATAATATAATACACTCAGAAATAATATAATACACTCAGAATTAAGGCCAAAAAAAAAAGAAAAAAGAAAAAAAACCTAATCATGGTTCCATTCATTGTTGAAATATGCAAACGCTATACACAAATGCTCCAAAATGATTCTATTGAGCGATGTCATGATTCTATTGAATGTCGGTTCTTTTGAATGTTGCCATATATATTGAAAGCTATTGCAAAGAATTAAAAAAAGTGTATATGAACGTTCTTGAGTGAAGGCATTTAAAGAAATGGACGTTGTTGAATGTATTGTAATGCGTTCTTGAATGCATTGACTATATTAAATGCATGGCTGTTCCAAAGCTTGGTTCAAAGCATCGTTCCAACGCACAAGAAAAGACATTACAACCAAAACAATGCATTTCATAAATTAATAATAAAACAACTCCATAAAAAATACCAGCTCCATAATGAATAACATTCTGCTGGGCAGTACCACCAAGAACGAAAAGTATTCACTTATACTTGCCAATGCCAATTTTGATCCTTAATATATAGCCGCTTTGTAAGAATAAATGTTGCCTCTTGCTATTGTTGTATCTAAAGGGCGAACGCTATTAAGGCTAATGCATGCATTCCAATGGCTACTCACAGTCATAATACATGGATTCCTTCATGGTTGCTCCAATGATAATAAGCTAATGGCTACTCACAGTGATAATTCATGGATTCCTTCGTGGTTGCTCCAATGATAATGAATTCCTTCATGGCTGCTCCAAATAATTATTTTAATGTTGTCCAACTAATTATATTAATTATGAACGTTGTTCCAAGCAATGGATTGATGTTGTATTAATGTTGCTCCACGCATTGTCAATGTTCAGAGCTGCTTCAAAGTTCAATAATGCTTAATGTTCAATGCTCAAGAGTTGTTAATGGTCAACACTACTATTTAATGTTGCTCTCCAACGTTTACCAAAGTTGCTCTCCAATATATTGTTTTGTTCTTCACTTTAACGATTATATTTGATATCATTTTTTAAGATTTAATTGGGTTAAGAAAGTTATTCATCTATAACTATTTTTATGAGAGTTAATTGTGACTAACTAATTTCTCATAATTTTTGAATAGTCTATTTATCACTCATTGCATCAAATAATACTCATATTTATCAAATTTCCTAAATATTTTAAATACAATAAAATAATTAGTTCAGCCGTCATCTCTACTGGATAGTTAAACCATCTACTGGATAGTTAAACCAATAGTCATGACGAGGTAAGGATTTGTGTTTCATAAATCCATCATTGCTTGCGATTGGTTAAAAAATCTGTCGTTGCTTGAGATTTGTGTTTCATAAATTGATTTGCAAGATTTGTGTTTCATAAATCGACTTGTGTTACAGAAATCCGCCATTGGTTGCAATTTGTGTTTCAGAACTTTGTCATTGTTTGTTCCATTTATCAATTTTAATCAGAGTAAAATACTCAAGTGTAAGCGAGTATCTATGTATGGTGTTCTCACATATTATTTCTAGTGTTTTTGCAGGGGACTACATTTTTTTCCTGAAAGTTACAGCAGGCAGAGCTGTGGTTCATAAAATTTGAAATTTCTATCCTCCAAGTGGACAGGGTGAATACTGTATTGTGGTGAGCGTTGCGTTCAAAGTTGTGGGGGTGAAAGATACACCATGAACCGGACACCATTGGCTCGTGAATGGGACACTGTGGTCAACAGTCAATGCTGTATGGCGAATGGGACATTTGTTACCACAGTCAATGTTGTATGGCTAATGGTACATTTGTTGAGGATCAAGAAACAGACAACTGTACAACACAAGACACCTCGAGACAACTCTACAACACCTGGAGAAATCTCTACACTGTGGGACAGGCCTGGGATTTCAAATCTTCTCCGCCCGTCAAATTGAATTTGCTGAATTTTTCATATCCTTCTTTTTACTTTTTAAGAAAATTTATGAGTCTCCTCTTTTCCTTATGGAAATTAAAATGGATTAGATTCTCCATGTAGCTATTCGAAAAAATAAATTCTCTTTGTAATTATTTTTTAGTTATGGAAAAATTAAATTATTCTTTTAAATAGTAGGAATTTTTTTTTTTGAAAAATTAAATTCTCTTTATAACTATTTTTTTTTTTTTTTATGGAAAAATTAAATTCTCTTTTTAACTATTAGAAAAATTAAATTTTTTCTTTGTAATTATTCTAAAAATTATATTCTCTTTTTAACTTTTAGAAAAATTAAATTCTCTTTTTAACTATTCTAAAAATTAAATTCTCATCTTTTTATGGAAAAATTAAATTCTCTTTCCAAAACTATTTTTTCTTTATGGCAAAATTAAATTCTCTTTTTAACTATTCGAAAAATTAAATTAAATTCTCTTTTTAACTATTCTAAAAATTAAATTCTCTCTTTGTAACTATTCTTTTCTTTATGGAAAAAACAAATTATCTTTTTAACTATTCCAAAAATTAAATTCTCTCTTTGTAACTATGCTTTTTTTATGGAAAAATTAAATTCTCTCTTTAACTATTCTAAAAATTAAATTCTCTATTTGTAACTATTCTTGAATTTCAACTTACATTCATCTCCTTTTAAAAAATCTCCCTCTAAAAAATAATAAAATTTTCATTTTAACATTTTTTATAGAAAGTTTAGAATTCCATTTTGACATTTTTTAATAAGAATAAAAATTTCATTTTAACATTTTTCATAAAAAGTTTATTTAATATACACTCTTTTAGAATTTCATTTTGACATTTTTTAATAAAAAGTTTATTTAATATACACTGTTTAATAAAGTACAATTTTTATAACCATTAAGGATTAAAAGAATTTCATTTGAATAACCATTAATGATTAAATGAATTTCATTTGAATAACCATTAAGGATTATTTTTCTATAAAAAAATGATTTAATGTACACTTTTTAATAAAGTACATTTTTTATAACCATTAAGGATTAAATGAATTTCGAAATGAAATGAGGGGTTTATAATTATTGAAGATTAAATGAATTTCGGAACAAAATGACTTGAGTTTCCAAATGAAATGAGGAGTTATAACAATTAAGGATTAAATGAATTTCCAAAAGAAATGACCTAAATTTTTTATTTAATATACATTTTTTAATGAAGTACATTTTTTATAACCATTAAGGATTGAATGAATTTCCAAATGAAAGGAGTTATAACCATTAAGGATTAAATGAATTTCCAAACAAATGGCGAGTTATTGCCTTTAAAGATTAAAAGAATTTCCAATTGAAATGACCAACTCTTCAAATTTGAAAGCTGCTCAGATTTGAAAGCTGCTCACCACACCTTCTAAGGAATGCTTACCACACCTTCTAAGAAATCACACCTTCTAAGGAATCCCACGACAGCCAATATTTTTTAGATTTTTTATTATTTCACTAGCACTTCAAATTTGGAGGCTGTTGGTGCTCACCACACCTTCTAAGGAATAACACTTTCAAAGGAATCCTAGGGTACTCAATATTTAACATATTAGCACAACTAAACATAAAAAAAATAAAATTCTAAGGAATCCGAGGGTGCTCAATATGTAACATATTAACACAACTAAACATGAAAATAAAAAAATATATATTAATACCAAAACGGATGAAATTACCGGGTTATGCTGACAGCGGTGGTTAATGACTAAGTACAGTCATACCTACAATAGTTAAAGATCCTCCTCACTAGCATACGCGTGACGATGTTTCACCATGCAAATGGAGAGAACCCCAAGGTCCTTCCGTTGACGCCACTGATATGCCATTAATGTCGAAGGGATTGATTAGGCGGGCCTTAACTCCGGCACATGGCTTGATCTACACCATTTGATTGGGTGAGATCCACAGCCCTCGCAAATTGAGGTTCATTCGACGGATGTAACATCCCTACCGTAATAACTCATCATAATAAACCGTTATGAAATATTTACGAGTTGGTTGTAAACTGAAGGTCCGTAGTAACTCAGCGTAAATTAACCGTTATGAAAAGTTAATAGTTAGTTTTGGAACTGATTCTTAGTATTCAGAACTGATTCTTGGTATTCAGAACTGATTCTTGGTATTCGGAACTAAAGGAGAAACGAATGGGATAGGCGAGGGAGGCTTACAGTTTCGGGGGGACGTTCTGATAAGGGAAATGTTTTAACTGTTAATACGTTTTGTTCCTTTTTTTGGAAGCACCGAATGACTTCAACGCCATTTTTGGAGTCGGCAAAGATTTCTCAATTTGTTGATCAGGTCTTCCGGAGATTTGAGAAATGCAAAACATGGTGGGAAATGTGTAAGCAGCTGGAGTCTCCACGGCAACAAAGAGATGAGTGTCGTTACAAGGTTCTGGAGAGGGTTGGCAGCGGAACTATTCGAATGTGTACAGAGGGCGGAGAAAGGAGGACGGTCTAATAGTAGCATGACCATCGTAGCTCTCAAATAGAGATTGAGGCACTGCAGAGACTTTGTGGATGCCCCAATGTCGTGAGGCTCTATGCGTGGTTTTAGAGGTTGCTTATTGGAGACATAGTTCTAGTTTTGGAGTTCCGCCTTCCAATCTCTATTGTGTCATTAAGTTTGCTGAGAGTAAGGGAGAAAGTGTTATTCCCGAGGCCGAGGTTAAAGCCTGGATGATAAGGATCTTGCAATTGGCATGGCAGTCAACCAACCCTTGCATGTGGCAATGTGCCTTTACTAACCAGATTCTTGATTATGAGTCTTCGCAAGACCTCAGCATGCACTATGGTGACGAGTTCCTGAAGAACGTGGAATAAACATGTGGACATAAAAGCTAAGTATATGTAGTGTTTCTTCTAGAAAATTACATGTGAATCTTGTGTTAGTTTTCTTTACATGTTTGCAGGCAACAAAAAGTAATGGCTAAAGGACTAGCTCTTTTGGTAAAAGTTTATGTAAATTTTCATGTAAGAAGATTATAACTGATGTTGTAGTTAGTCCCTTCAAGGGTATGCCTTAACGTTTTGTCCTCTAAGAATATGTGCTTGAGCGAAGGGAAAATGCTAAATAATATGATTATTTATAAATGAAATCATGATGTCAATGTTGATAATGATAACATGGACTTGTAAAAAACTAATGGTTAGATCTCTTAGAGGGAAATATGCATTAGTGTGATTAAGCATTGTGAAAAGTAGAACAAGAATTTACTTGAATATATGTACTAGTTAATTAGTATGTTATGCTTGCTCATGCAGATGAGTAGATGTTAAAAGATCACTTTTAGAGGTTGCTTAATGAATGATTAATAATGTATCTAATATTGTTGCCAAAGCTTGTTGACAACTACATTGACAGGAAACGATGGCGGTTGGTGCCTAAGGAAAGTGATGTCTAACATTATGGCAGGAAAAGGATTATTGGTCCATGCAGATGAGTTCAAGTTGTAGGATCGTCCATTGCTAGAACAATTATGCCACAAGGAATGTTGCATGTGGTGGTATGTAGGAAAAGGGTTTCATGGAAAATGTATTAGCTTTTAGCTAGTTATGTGACAACTTAATGATAATTCGTTGTAATGATT
This sequence comes from Pinus tabuliformis, assembly GCA_031772625.1. NCBI lineage: Eukaryota > Viridiplantae > Streptophyta > Pinopsida > Pinales > Pinaceae > Pinus > Pinus tabuliformis. Next base: position 186,461,124 of record CM062807.1, on the reverse strand, counting down.
TTAATAACAATGGTTAAGGGATGGAATCCCTTATAAGCCATTGAGTGAGGGGTGAAAACCCTCACGAGCATTTAATAATAAGATTAAATGTTTGCTGGTTTTCACCCTACGGGGTTTCCAGGGTACATCGGTGTTCAATGGTGTGATTGCCTTTTGTGTCAATTTGATGATGTTGAATACTTGATGAAGATGATTCTTTACTGGTTGCGATACTCATAATGCCCAAGTAAGAGATTAATGAATATGGTTAAGGAAAACATGAAATGGATGCAAGGTGGATGCAATTTAGGTTATTACACTACCACAGTGGTTGTTAAGGGTTATGTGTCTTACTGTTCTCTACTATATTTACTTGATGTACTAATGAACCTTATATCTAATGGTTAACGATGAATGTGGAGTTGTGAATTGGATAATTACTTGTGGTAATTTGTATAAAAATTCTAACTCCCTACCTTTTACATGCGAGGTTACCGGGGTACGTGACAAGTGGTATCAGAGCTAAAGGTTGCAGTACTACACCTTTCGGAATTGGTAAGCGGAAAATAAATTGAGGTACGCCATCAGTGGTCATTAACTCATGTATGAGTCAACCATTCACATATTGATTTATGTAGTACACTACTTTCGGCATGATATGTGTGATTCATGTTGATAACTGCTTTGAGTAGTAAGTAATAAAGTTGTTGCATAACTATGTTCATGAAACTAGATTCCTGATGAGGATAAAAGACAATGAAACTTTTGTCACACCTAAGAACAATATTGAGTACTCATTACACTTATGAACAATATTGAACACTCATTGAGGGAAGTGACAATCAACTACCAAGTTTTGATTTGCAAATATGGCAATAACAATGATGCATTTAATGAACATGATTGAAGTTACAATGAACTAATTTTAATAAGTCCATGCATGAATGTAGAATGTGGGGAATGTCCTTGGATATGATGATATAGTGTTTAAAAAAAAAAAAAACATTGTAAGCACCCCTTAGACTTGAAAGTAAACAATGAGTCAAGTAGTGAGACTTGATTGTAATAACTAACTTTTGATTCAGTCTTGTCATGGATGCATGAAGACGATTGGTAGTTGAGATTGGTTAGTGTTGTATGACTAACCCATAGAACTTATATGCATTAATTGAATTGGACTTAAGATTATTACAATTCGTAAACAAGTGAAGGTTGATTGATGTCACATGCATGGAATGTGTGTATGAAGATTCTTACTCTCTTTGTGCTATAGTTCCGGTTGTTTATGAGAAGAGTTCTTAATTTTATTCACCATGAGAATGCATGATGAATAGTATATGCTTATGTCTTCATAGATTTAATGATGTTACCCTCTAATTAATTGAAATTCACTAGCATGGTATGTGTTTATGTTAATCATTACTTGTTGTGAGATAAAAATCATTTGAGCCTCGAGTTAATGATGGTTGAATTTATCTCTACTATGGGAATGACGGATTTCTTATGCATATTGCATTCCAGTGTGAAGTTAATTGTAGAGGCATGTTCAGTGGGTAACATTTCTAGGACCCATTCATAGTAGAATTACATGTGACAAATATTCATAAATAGACTACCTGTGCTAATGCAGTTGTCAGTAAACTCTAATTACCTTCCCCAACTATAGATGCTTCCAAAGGAAAAGGAAGCAAGGAGAAGGAAGACGACCGTGTTGTAGGGACAGACGGAGATGGGAAAAAGAATCGCTAAGTCTGGTGATGACCAGATAGCACAAGCTTTGAGTGCCAGAATCTTGCAGAAGACGCTAAGTCTGGTGATGACTAGATAGCGCTCGGTGTGCATGTGAGTATTCCTTTGACCATGCTTAAGGAGTTAGAAAATGATAACTATAGTGTGTTGATGTTAATGATTTGCGTAATGTCTCCTTGAAGTCATTATTCTGAAATGGTCACACAATAGTGTTATGATAGTTGTTGCATCTAGCATCAAGTGGTAACTCTGGTGCATGTGTGACACTTAGGAGATCATGCTTCTAATTGCATAAGTAGAGCAATTGCTTCCGGTAAGGGTGGTTTAATTTGTTAGTTATGCATGTTGAACCAAGGAAAAGATAAGTAACTCTATTCTTTATAGAGAATAATCAGTTGTGTTTTATTAAACAGTTGGAAATATCATGGGGTTGATTTCTACAGTAAAGATTGATTGTTTATATGTTTTCTTGGTAGAGAAAATATGATAATACTTGCAGTAAAAGATTGATTATTTTATATGTTTTCTTAGTAAAGAAAATAGGTAGTTCCTCCTAGAAGGACTACATGTGAGTCTTGTGTGAGAAATGTTTGTCTCTTGTCATTTTTCTTGGAACAAAATCCTTGCTAAATATAGCCAAAGTACCTTCTTGAGAAAAGAAGATGAGGCATATAAACGTCCTGAGGACATAGCATGAAAGGTGGCCAAGTTTTCTTGAATTAAAATATGTATTTTTATTTGATAAAAGTTTCTTGGAAAATATATGTATGCTAATTGCATTATGATTCTAGTTAGTTTCTAAGTTCTAGTGAAATGATTATGCATTACATGCATGATAAAGATAGCTAAAGATGTGCTTCTAGGCACATAGATATTCATTTCTAACTTTTTTTGAAGAAAGAGTATATTATATATATACATAAATATAGTTTCATTCTAGAAGAGTGTGCATACTTCATGTATGAAGATAAAGGATTTTATGAGAGTTTTCTTGAAAATAAAAATAGAGGTTCTTTCCTTTAAAGACACATTAGAATAGTGTTCATACAAGAAACAAAATCCTTACTTGTTTCATGAAAAGAACTATGTGCATTGAAGTAAAGTAATTGTGTTAGGAAAAGACATGTTGCATAATGGTAGCTATTGTGACTTTGGAATTATGACTCTGTGTGTACATAGAGGAAGTGATCATGTTAACTTTCTTGAAGACAATAATCTTTTGAAGAGATTGTCTTGCTAGATGAGTTGTGTGATTTCTTGATTTTGGATGGATAAGTAAATCTTGTTCTGTATCTTGATTTTTATGCATAAAGATGGATATCTTTAATAATTCCCTGAAAGGGAAGATAGAAGAATGAGGTTAAAATGACTTCCTTTAAGAAAGAGGTATGTAGTTTGTTGTATGAAATGATGGGAGTATTCTAGTGAAGGGCTTATATGATAAGCAATGGTATGCACAAAGATTAGTCATTGTGATATAGAGTTATGTTCTTTGTATGTTAGAGAGATTATGCTTAATTATATTAATGATGCATGGCCAATTCTGGCCATAGTAAACGTAAGATAATACTCCATTAATGAAGATTTGGATTAAGACAACAAACTATGGCAAAATTGGAAATTTTTAGATTATTAACTCAACTGTTGTTGACATTTATACATTGATGAATATTTGCATATGCTTTTATACATGACAATATTGTATGCATGAAAATTCTTGGAAATTGAATACGTGATAACTGATGCATATTTATAACTAACGTTGCTGATGGGATTAAGTAGTGGTAGCTTAATGGCAACAAGAAAACTCATCACGTAAATTGCTGCAATGTGAATTGCAATCATAAATGAGAAAGAATGATGTTATATGATATGCATGAATTATGTTATTTGGGAAATTTGCATGCATACAACATGTATGATAGATATGTTTCCCATCAATCTAGATGTTGTGGACCCATGATGAGGGATAAGTGTAAATGCATGGTGTACATGCATGTTTATTTTGTTAATGATAATGTTCATATGGTTCATTACGTAAATTACTTTGAGAAAGAGTAATAAAAGAGAAATTTAACATGCCAGACCGTTGCAGATAGTTGGGTTGATGGCAATTACCTGCCCGGAGGGGTTGATGGTACTTGTCTGCCCAGATATGCCTTGGGTTGATGGTAGTTACCTACCCGGAGGGGTTGATGGTACTTGTCTGCCCGAATATGCCTTGGGTTGATGGCAGTTACCTGCCCGGAGGGGTTGATGGTACTTGTCTGCCCGGATATGCCTTGGGTTGATGGCAGTTACCTGCCCGGAGGGGTTGATGGTACTTGTCTGCCCGGATTTCCTCTCCCTAGAGATCAATGATCTCAGTAAGGGAAAAGAGTTTGCCAAGATGGTGAAGAGGGTAAAAAGCCTGAGGCAACTCTGTTGATTTGGAGCCTGTTGGAGGAGGCCCAAAATTCCTCATAGACGGGACGCTGTCAGAGGAATAGGCAGGACGTTGCGAAGAGGAATCCTACATTGGACCCTATGTGGTCATTGGAATTCTTGAGCTGGTTGGCCAGTGGAATTCCATGTTAGACCTGGTAAGGTCTCTATCAAAGAAATTGTCTGGATGTGAAAATGACTCGATCAAGTTGCAGAAACCAGTTCCCATGGGTTGGGAAATTCTTTAGCCTTTATGGTTCTTATAGCTAAAGAAATTAATGAATCAGCTATATGATATGTTAAAGATGAATTCTATATATAGTTGTGTAAAATATGTTATGCACGTTTAACAGGAAATGAGTTTAGTACTCAATAAGGAGTTATTGGATATTTTAATTCCTTTATTGTATTATTAATCTTGTAGGAAATTTTAATTCCTTTGTTGTATTACTAATCTTGTGAAAGTCTTAGTAGGGGCTAAGACCATTTTCAAATGATGCAGTGATTGACTGTTTTGATGATTAGAGAGCTAGGTGCTCTTTTGGTACTTTTAGAAGTACTTTATGGATGTCTTTAGTGAGAATTAATTCAGTGTGCATGTGGAACAATGATTTATCATTTTATGATTAGTGTTAGTGCTCTTTAAGTACTTGTAAAAGTACTGTGATTTAGAAATCATCTAACATTGCACAATTGATTGCTAGTCAAAAGTATCTCATTTGACTCAGAATATTGGGACTAACGCGATTGAATTTGTTAGTCATACATTACAAGAATTACTTACCATGGAGGGTTGAAGAGTTGTTCAACCACTATTAAATGTTTACATGAAAGTGCTCATGATTTTCAGGAGTAGATGGTACGTAATGGTAAGTTGATATAGAGTTTGGTTTTTGAATTTGAATAACAAGCCAAGTGGTGGCAATTAGAACTTGCATATTTTTGCAATTATGAAAGCTTATGACTGTTGACGCTTATAACTAATGATCTTTTTATGATTATATCAATACTATTTTGTTTGTCGTCTTTTCTTGGAATGAAATCGTTGATTTTAAAGAGGAAGGACCACTTTTTGTGCAGTTTAGATGATTATACAATGAGTAAAATCTCAAGTTCTCAATGAAAGATAAACAACGAGGACGGTGTTCATGTTAAGGGGGGGAGTATGTAACATCCCTAACGTAATAAATCATCATAATAAATCGTTATGAAATATTTACGAGTTGGTTGTAAACTGAAGGTCCGTAGTAACTCAGCGTAAATTAACAGTTACGAATAGTTAATAGTTAGTTTCAGATTTGATTCTTAGTATTCGGAACTGATTCTTGGTATTCAGAACTGATTCTTGGTATTCGGAACTAAAGGCGAAACGAATGGGATAGGCGAGGGAGGTTTACAGTTTCGGGGGGACGTTCTGATAAGGGAAATGTTTTAACTGTTAATACGTTTTGTTCCTTTTTTGGAAGCACCGAATGACTTCAACGCCATTTTTGGAGTCAGCAAAGATTTCTCAATTTGTTGATCAGGTCTTCTTGAGATTTGAGAAATGCAAAACATGGTGGGCAATGTGTAAGCAGCTGGAGTCTCCACGACAACAAAGAGATGAGTGTCGTTACAAGGTTCTGGAGAGGGTCGGCAGCGGAACTATTCGAATGCGTACAGAGGGTGGAGAAAGGAGGACGATCTAATAGTAGCATGACCATCGTAGCTCTCGAATAGAGATTGAGGCGCTGCAGAGACTTTGTGGATGCCCCAATGTCGTGAGGCTCTATGCGTGGTTTTAGAGGTTGCTTATTGAAGACATAGTTCTGGTTTTGGAGTTCCGCCTTCCAATCTCTATTGTGTCATTAAGTTTGCTGAGAGTAAGGGAGAAAGTGTTATTCCCGAGGCCGAGGTTAAAGCCTGGATGATAAGGATCTTGCAATTGGCATGGCAGTCAACCAACCCTTGCATGTGGCAATGTGCCTTTACTAACCAGATTCTTGATTATGAGTCTTCGTAGGACCTCAGCATGCACTATGGCGACCAGTTCCTGAAGAACGTGGAATAAACGTGTGGACATAAAAGCTAAGTATATGTAGTTTTTCTTCTAGAAAATTACATGTGAATCTTGTGTTAGTTTGCTTTACATGTTTGCAGGCAACAAAAAGTAATGGCTAAAGGACTAGCTCTTTTGGTAAAAGTTTATGTAAATTTTCATGTAAGCAGATTATAACTGATGTTGTAGTTAGTCCCTTCAAGGGTATGCCTTAATGTTTTGTCCTCTAAGAATATGTGCTTGAGCGAAGGGAAAATGCTAAATAATATGATTATTTATAAATGAAATCATGATGTCAATGTTGATAATGATAACATGGACTTGTAAAAAACTAATGGTTAGATCTATTAGAGGGAAATATGCATTAGTGTGATTAAGCATTGTGAAAAGTAGAACAAGAATTTACTTGAATATATGTACTAGTTAATTAGTATGTTATGCTTGCTCATGCAGATGAGTAGGTGTTAAAAGATCACTTTTAGAGGTTGTTTAATCAATGATTAATAATGTATCTAATATTATTGCCAAAGCTTGTTGACAACTACATTGACAGGAAACGATGGCGGTTGGTGCCTAAGGAAAGTGATGTCTAACAATATGGCAGAAAAAGGATTATTGGTCCATGCAGATGAGTTCAAGTTGTAGGATCATCCATTGCTAGAACAATTATGCCACAAGGAATGTTGCATGTGGCGGTATGTAGGAAAAGGGTTTCATGGAAAATGTATTAGCTTTTAGCTAGTTATGTGACAGCTTAATGATAATTCATTGTAATGATTTTAATAAAAATGGTTAAGGGATGGAATCCCTTATAAGCCATTGAGTGAGGGGTGAAAACCCTCATGAGCGTTTAATAATAAGATTAAAAGTTTGCTAGTTTTCACCCTACGGGGTTTCCAGGGTACATCGGTGTTCAATGGTGTGATTGCCTTTTGTGTCAATTTGATGATGTTGAATACTTGATGAAGATGATTCTTTACTGGTTGCGATACTCATAATGCCCAAGTAAGAGATTAATGAATATGGTTGAGGAAAACATGAAATGGATGCAAGGTGGATGCAGTTTATGTTATTACACTACCACAGTGGTTGTTAAGGGTTATGTGTCTTACTGTTCTCTACTATATTTACTTTATGTACTAATGAAACTTATATCTAATGGTTAATGATGAATGTGGAGTTGTGAATTGGATAATTACTTGTGGTAATTTGTATAAAAATTCTAACTCCCTACCTTTTACATGCGAGGTTACCAAGGTACGTGACAACGGATTAATGCATCGATCAGGCAGGTTTTGGGTCATTTGGTAATGTTACAGGGCTGCACTTTGGCTATGCAACAGTGGGTGCGACAGAAGGTGAACGGGAGGCGACATGGTCAATTTCTGCACCATGACTATGCCATCAAGCCTACAGGTATCCTTGGGAACGACGAAGGCTTTAACCCATCCTTAGCTATTTTAATCTGGGCACTTTCCATTTTATATTTCTCTGTTAGTAATCACTGTGCATCCCTGTAAAATATTTGGTAAGTGGGCTTTTGAGGTTCATTAACTACCCTTATGCATAGGTGAAGTTGTCAAAGGATGGAATCAGATTTCTGGAGGAGCACATTGATATCATGCGGCAGCTTGAAGTAAGACACAGTTTCAGAAATATTAATTCTAGAATTTACTCTCAAACATTCATGAAGGCAAACCATTCTATACAGGTATTCTTCGCAACTTGTGGAATGGAAAGCCCCATCTCCGGTAATTTCTCTTCCTTAATGCAAGGATTTTTACTATTAGAAAAGGTTCCATTCGATTCGGGTTCCATACTCATTCTATGCATTCTATGTTTGTAGGTATGTCTATCAACAGTGTGAATCTCTCTGTCCGGCAAGGGGTTTCTGGAGACAGGCTGTGCTCTTACTAAAACTCGTCGTCTTCACTTTCAGGTGGGTCTCTACTCAAGTCTTTCCTAATGTTTTCGTGTTCTGTAAACGGATTTTCATTCTGAAACAAGAAACACGAAATACGTCCTATAGAACATTAAATTCCAGGCTTGGTGTGGAGGACGACAACTGTACAACACATGCAAAAATATCTTCGGAAAATCTGTACAACACATGGAGAAATATCTACAGTGTGGAGGACGATGATGAATCTCTACAGTGTCTTCTAGTGTAGAGGACGACGAATCTACAATGACATTTACACTGTCACTATGTCTACAGTGTCACTGTGGAGGACGACGAAAAATATCTACACCTAGAGGATGACGAACCTATAATGTAACTGTGTCTACAATGTCACTGTGGAGGACGACTACAAATCTCTAAGAGTGGATGACAAATCTCTAAATTTGGCGAATCTCTACAGTGGAATCTGTACAATATCACTAAGAAGAACCCCACAAGAGAAAAAGTCTACTATTTTTCTATCGTTTAATTATATAAACTAAGATTATGGAGGAAGACCAATCTCTACAATATCACTAAAAAGGATCCCCACAATAAAAAAGGCATAAGTAAAAAATAACAAATCTCTACAAAGTCACTAAGAAAAACTTCCACACTAGAAAACCCCTTTAGTTTAATTATATAAACAAAAACTTCCACACTAGAAAACCCCTTTAGTTTAATTATATAAACATATAGTTTAATTATATAAATTAACAGTGTGGAGGATGATGAATCTCTACAAATTTCTACAAACATATAGTTTAATTATATAAACTAAAGTGTGGAGGATGATGAATCTCTACAAATTTCTATAGTATCACTAAGAAGAACCCCTCGAAAATGCCTATCATTTAATTATATAAACCAACAGTGTGGAAGATGACGAATCTCTATGAACACATTGAGATTGTGTTTTGTTTAATATATATGTATATAGGTCACAACTATTTTATTAAACATATTTCATTAAAAATAAATATTTAAATATTATTTATTATATCAAAATATATATCTTGTAAATATCATTTATAATTGTCTATAGGTGAATATTCATTATGAAATAAATAATATAGAGAGATAGGCTCAACGAACGAGTATCTAAACTCTAAAGCCATGTAGAGTTTTGGTTATTTATATTATTTTGTTTTCAAAATATTTTTTTTATATTATTATTATTATTTTAAATTAAAAAATACATTGTTTAAGTCTTTCTATGGACTCTTTCAGTACAATTTTATTTTAATTAAAGAAAAACATTGACGGTTACTTAAGATGCTTAAAAATAAGAAAATAGCAATGTTTTAAAACTCTAACTCTAATTCGGAAATGGTAAGGGTCGGCTCCAACTCCGACTTCGACTAGGTATCGACTCAGCCGGTTTGATTTCAATGACTCGGTCGTTGTAAAAAATACATTAAATATTTTTTTTTTTTATCTAAAAACATAATTTTAAAGATTTTCATTCATGTTTCCAAACACAAAGCTTTAGAATATGGAGAGAAGACAACATATGATCAAAGTAGGCTCATGAATATATCCATTATATCAAAAGGGCGCCCAGTGCACTTTCCAATACATACATGAATGATGGTATAGAGATCAAAACAAAAACACATAACCAAGGAGGCTAGAAATGACCTCTACAACAAAAGTAAACTGTGATAGTGAGACATCAATATTCACCACTGACCAGTACTACTGGCTACTGCAAGAGGAGCCAACATCATTTGGGTCAACCTCTGAATCAGAGTTTGACAGGGAAACCCATGGCTCCTCCTCACCATCATATCCAATTGCAACTGTAGAAGAGGTAGCACTAGCAGGCTATGCAACAGCTGCACGCTGAGATAGACGAGATATGCACTTCCGTCGTGGCTAAGCAGAGGAAGCGCTTGCAATTGGAAGACTTGGGGCTAAGCCTGAGGTTGGTACAAGTGGACCTACATTCAACTGAACATTACGTTCGAGTGATGCCTCCACCTGTAAATCGAAATCAAGATCCTCATCAAAATCAAACTCTGCTGGATGACTCTCCACTACCCAATCTAATGTTGGATCAATATCTTCCAACACAATGGGATCTAAATGAGGGATTTTGTTCAAAAATTGGTTGCATCTGAGCCGGAGGTTGTATTGGACATAGACTAGATCATTTAACCATTTTTTATGCAAACAGTTTCTCTTCTTCATGTGAATTCTTAGAAAGACAGACCAATTGCTCTCACACCCAATAGCATTGCAAGTTTGACTCAAAATACGAATTGCAAACTTCTGCCATTGAGGACAATGGCTACCAAAAGTCTCCCACCATTCTGGTGCAAAAAACATAGTAGTTTCATGAGTTAGCTCAACAAATTATATCTAAATTTCAAATTATAAAAAATTTAACAAAATAAGTATTAATAATTTGAAAATTGAAATTTTTGTTTACCTAGCTCACCTACTTCCCTTGCAATTTTTGCTAGGTTCTTCCCAAAGGTACTTGTGGCTTTGTTGAAGGTTGTGATCAGTTGGTGTATCTCCAGCTGATAAAACTTGGGATCATGTGATCAATGCAATGAATAAATCCATCTCTAACCTCCCCACCCAAAGATCCTGCCTCCAGAGCTTTATAATGATACCGTGGGTTCAAAAAATACCCAGCTGCATGTATAGGGTGATGGAGTTGATTTTTCCATCTTTCATCAATGATTGTCCAAATGGGCCCATATTTAGCCACTCTATCCTTGTATGCCCTCTTTATTTTCTCCTTTGCTTGATCCATAGCCTCATAGATGAATCCCATAGCCAATCTTTCCCCATCCACCAACTGCCACACCTTAACTAGTGGCTCAACAACCTTCACAATCTTTGCTTGATCCATAGCCTCATAGATGAAGCCCATAGCCAATCTTTCCCCATCCACCAACTGCCACACCTTAACTAGTGGCTCAACAACCTTCACAATCTTTGCTACCTTTTTCCCAAATATTTCTTCATTAACTTTCTTTTTCAAATCTTTTCCTTCTTGTTTGAGAGACCACTCAGTTTGATTCCAATCATCATTGGAAAACATCTTTTGCAAGTTTCTATGTTGTGAAAGCATAGATTGAAATGTCAAAATATGAGTTGCAAATCTAGTGATGGCAGACCTAATAATATCTTTGCCCCCTGTGTGTCTCCTCATTAGGCTCAAAATCCATGAATGGTTGTAGATAAATTTTGTTATGATTTTGGCCTGATCTACAATGCTCTTGAGCCAATCTAATTTGCTAATATTCTCCAACATGAGGTCTATGCAATGTGCAGCACATGGGGTCCAAAAGATGGTTTTGTGTTTTTCCTCTAATAGTTTACCAACAAGAACATAGTTCGAGTCATTATTTGTGATGACTTGAACAACATTATCCACCCCCACCTCCTCAACAACCTCATGCAATAACTGAAACAACAATTGTCCATCTTTCACCCTATTAGCTGCATCAACTAATTTTAGAAGCATGGTTCCATGTGGGCAAACTATAAGAAATTTTATGATGGTACGGTTCCTTTGATCAGTCCATCCATCTGACATGATGGTACATCCTATTTTTCCCATGAGTTTTTGAAATATTTCAAATAATCATTAACGGAGGAAATTTATTTTTGCAAACAATACCCCCTTAACTCATGCATAGCAGGGCCTTTGAAGCCTTTTTGAGAAACAAATATGGCATCAGACATAGGCTCATAATATTGTGAATGAGAAGAATGGAAGGAGATATCTGCATCATACCACCACCTAGATATGTAATCACAAGAAATCTCCCTCAATTATTTCCTCCAATGGTCATTTAAAGTGGGTTGCAAAGTTCTACTAGCTTCAGGACCATGTGCATTTGATGGAGAGGAGGGTGTGACAGTGAAATAACTTTTGATATTCATATCACTCTTCTTTTTCATTTTATCCTTACCATTTTCTTGAATAGAGTCCAAAGAGGGAGGAACATAGTGGAAGGTGTTGGATGCATCAGTACTCGGGATAGAAGAAGCGCACTGAAAATCAAAATGAGGGTTGGTAGCGATCATTTTTTGTATACTCTTCTTCCTCCCAATTTCAGCCTCTATTTCTTTTTACCTATCGTTTTCTTCCTGAAACTTCTCAAAGTTATTTAACAACTCCTTCCTAATCTCCCCAATTTGTGGTGATTCACATGGAGTAATTTGGCCTCTAATCCCTACCAAGTGTTGTTTCATCCTATGAATGCCCCGAGGACCCTCCTTAATTTCTCTATGGAAAAATTTGCAATGCATTTCACTATCAACCATTTCAGCATATGCCCAAGCAACATATTTCACCTTAGGAGCCATTTTTTGACTTGGAAATGAAAGGAAAAATTCTGAAAATGAAAACAGAAAAAACAACATTGCTTCAATATTCATTTCTTTTACAAAAAACAATCTTTTCAATTTGCAGATTTGCACAAAAAAATAAATAAGCAAAAACAGATTTTAGAAGTGAAAAAAAATACCTCTAGGCACAAACTATCTCCTCAAAGTTGCTCCAGCCTCCAACAAACCAACTCCTCGATGCTTCTCCAATGGATTCCCAAGAAGCTCCTCACTCCTGATCCAATTCTTGCCCAAGACTCCTCATTGTTGCTCCAAAAACAAACTCCAAAACTCTTCACAAACTCCTCACAAATTCTCACTCAAATGAAATGAGATAGTTGTGAGGAAATGAGAGGGGTTGGGTAGATTTTATAGGGTTTGGGAGAGGTAAATGGACCCCAAAGAACCCAAAGGAAGAATAGAATGGGGTGCGGGGTCATGAATTCCCCCCCCCCCCCAAAAAAAAAAATATAGTGCTTTTCGGCTGCGGCCATCGAGCCGATCAAGTTAGCTCGGGCTCGGTCGAGCTGGCCGAGTTGTTACCAAGTCAGCTAAGTCGGTCACCGACTTGGCTAGCTCGATAACATCCAAGCCTACTGAACCGATTCGGTCATTGAGCCAATCCGACTAGGCTCTGGCTCAGTCTGGCTTAGTCGTTTCAGTTTCGATCTGGTCGTTTTTTAAAACAGAGGAAAATAGAGAGTGAGGAGGATGACTAAAATAGAGATGATCCATAAATTCAATGAGAGTGAGGAGGATGAATAAAATGGAGATGATCCCTAATGATGAGCCTCATCATGGGTAATTATATGGGCCTTAATTCACCTCCTAGCTTAGTCAAACCAACTATTCTCACAACTTATTGCATACTTTTGATTATATTTTGTTTATGAGATGAGTTAGAGTTGGATATTTTGCTTTGTGGTCTAATGTGCATTTAATGCAAGATTAAAGGATAAAAGCAAGAATTTTGGAAAAGACCTTGGTCAAAACTCGAATGGGACAAGGGAGAGGAATTATAGGAGGTAAATCCTCCTCATTTACTGTAGAAATTTTGAATAATATGACACTTATTCACACAGATTATCCTGATTATACACTATTGTGGAATACATGCATAATACATAACCTCCTCTACGTTGATCATCAATTTAGTAGCATTAAAAAAAACAATGAAACATCAATCGCATGCGCACATTAACACAGTATGTAACCTGGGGAAAGCATACAGCTGAAAACCCCACACTATCTGTATATTATATTGATTGAGAACATGTAACAATACATAGTGCAATACTCCTCACAAGTACTAAGTACTATCTCCACTTGTTACACACGAAACTAGCTCAGATCTGAATCAATCACAGGTTCAAATCTCCTCCACTGCTTTGCCTGCCTCCACTGCGCAATCATGCATGAGAATCAATCACTCTGTGAATTCTAATTCCCTTGGTTATACTACGCAAGCCTCATGGGCAATATCCATCCATGCATGTGCAAATCTCATGCACAACTATAGTCACAACTGATAGTAATCTCAACCTCTAACACCTGTCTCCACTGAACTGTACATGCACTGAGTTAACTGATGTATTCTTTAGTTGCTTTATGAGTTAATAATTAGTGAATTAGTTAATATTTAATTCACACAAATCATCACTAGTGTATTCTTTAGTTAGACTAAAATACAATTAGTTCAACCAAGTCAAACTGAACACAACTCCATCAACTCCACAATCAACTCCACCGAAACTCAACCACATGAGTTCTAACTGAAGTCCTGCATGCAATAGCTCAACTGACCCACAAGAAAAGCGTATTTCCTTCTGACAGCGGCTTGTGCCACATCTGTAGCTCAAACTGAAGTGCTCCAAGAGGATAAGATAATGTTTATAGTCCAAATATTATTATGAGACAATAATATTCGACTGTTCTATTTTTAGCCTGGCAGTCTAAAAATAGAAACCGCCCATATGTCTAAAAATAGAAGTCCATCTATTTTTACCGACATGACCAATCATCCACAAATAGCATCATGCAACTCATAGACCATGATCCATATGTCTAAAAATATACATAGTCTAAAAATAGACTTTATGCCAAAAATAGCCTACGGGCCCACTTAGTGAAGGCGACTTCTTTCCACTAAGCTCAATCATCTTGTTGCATTCTCAACACTCCCTCTCAACAAGATATGGATTATCAGCAACCCCTATCCTGCCTCGGTGGTATTCGAATTTTCTCCAGGTGAGCGCCTTCGTCAAGATATCAGCATCCAGGTCCTCTGTTGGAATGTATGAAAGTAACATGATTCTCCGCTGCACACAATCTCTGATATGATGGTACCTGATGTTAATGTGCTTAGATCTATCATGAAATACTGGATTAGCTGAGAGTTTAATGCAACTCTGGTTATCACAGTAAATCATAGTAGGCTCCAAGTATGAACCGAACAACCCGACCACGATCTTCCTCATCCATATAGCCTCGCATGCAGCCAAACTTGCTTCCATATACTCAACCTCTGCTGAACTGAGTGCCACGGATCTCTGCTTCCTGTTGTACCAAGAAACTGTTGTCGACTCGATACTGAAGACCCCTCCTGATATGATATTTCTGTCCATTGGGCTCCCTGCCCAATCTGCATCCGTGAAGCCACATAGCTTCACCTCATCCTCCTGTCTATACCACAATCCATATCCCGATGTGCCTCTGAGATAACGCAATACATGCTTGCCTGCCTTCCAGAAGAGCTTGGTTGGCTTAACCATAGCTTGTGAAAGCTGGTTAACAGCATAACATATATCAGGCCGTGTATTGACCAGATACATAAGCGACCCCACCAACTGTCGATAAACAATGGCATCCACTTCTTCTGCTGAAGTGGCATCCTCCTTCCTCCAACCTCCAGGAAGAGGAGTATCAACAAGATTGCAGCCATGCATGTTGAACTTCTCTAGTATCTCCCAAGCATACTTACCCTGAGAAACAAATAGTCCATCATTGCGCTACCAGATTTCCAATCCCAGGAAATAATGAAGGAGGCCCAAGTTCTTCATCTCAAACTCCTTAGCAAGATCATCCTTGCATGAATGTATCAATAGCTCATCACCTGTTAGAATCAAATCAGCTAGATAAAGTACAATGATAAGCAACTTACCCTCCACCACAATCTGATATAGATTAGGATCCGCCTCACTCTTGGAGAATCCAAGTCTGGTGAAATAACTGTCTATCCGTGTGTACCAAGCACGTGGTGCTTGTTTCAACCCATACAACGCTCTCTTGAGCCTGCACACTTGTGACTCCCTGCTGAAGATCTCGAAACCTTCGGGCTGTTCTATGTACACCTCCTCCTCAATGACTCCGTTGAGGAACACAGTCTTCACATCCATCCGATGAATGTGCCACCCCATCTATGCTAAGAGAGCAAGAATCGTACGTATGGAAGAATACCTTGCGACAGGTGCAAAGGTCTCCTCATAATCGATCCTCTCTATCTGTGAAAAGCCTCGGGCAACAAATCTTTCCTTATACTTCTCCACACTCCCGTTAGCTGCTTGCTTAACTTTGTAGATCCATCTCGAACCCACCACTGATTTCCCTTCCGGTCTTGGGACAATCTCCCATGCACTTTTTCTGACAATTGAATCATACTCTTCAACCATGGCATCTACCCATGCGGGATCCTCCACAGCTTCCTCGAAAGAGGATGGCTCAGTCACAACACATTTGCTCACAAGAGCCATGTATCCAATGTACCGATCAGGTGACTGTCTCTGCCTGCGTTGAGCTATAGGTGGTCCTACAACCTTCTCTGCATCTTGAGCCAGTTGCTCAGCTTCTGTCAAGCGCTTTGGCCCTCTGATGGTTGGCACTGCATGAGTGGTCTCTTCCACTCCATGAACTTCATCTTGTGGCTGATCCACGTCCTGAAGCTCATCTTTATGAACTAATAGCTCCTCATCTGCATGCAAGTGTGGCTCCCTCTCAAGCGAACACTTCATGGCTTTCTCCTCTTGAAATTTTATATCCCATCACACAACAGTCTTGCCACTGTCTGGAAAATACACACGATATTTGTGGGGCATATCAGTGTACCCCACAAATATCCCAACCTCTGCGGTCAGCTCCAGCTTCTTCCTGGCATCCTTCGTCACATGCATGTAAACGTTAGCGCCAAAAATCCTCAAATGAGAAAGATCAGGCTTCTTACTAGAATAATCCTCCTCGGGTGTACTCATGCCAAGTATCCTGTGAGGACAACGGTTCTGCACATATACTGCAGTATTTCATGCTTCCGCCCACAAGTGAAGGGGTAGGCCTTGATCATGTAACATCGCCCGTGCAACACCCACGATCGTTCTTTTCTGCCGCTCAGCAACCCCATTCTGTTGTGGGCTATGGGGAGCTATGAGCTCTCTTCGAATCCCTTTTGCGCTACAGAAGTCCTTGAACTCGCCAGAGATGTATTCACCATCATTGTTGCTCCTAAGAGCCTTCACCTTCTTCCCCGAATCCTTCTCGACCAGTGCTTTGAACTCACAGAACTTTGAGTATTTCTCACTCTTCTTCTGCATGAAGAAGATCCAACACTTCCGAGAGAAATCATCAACAAAGATTACATAATACTTGTGCTTTGCTGTCGAAGCTACTGAGAAATGTCCACACACGTTTGTGTGAATTCTCTCGAGGATCATCGTGGCGCGACTATCCTTCTCGTGAAAGGTGGCTTTCACAAACTTTCCCAAAGTACACCCCTTGCACTGATGTGACTGCGCAAGGGTGCCTTTAGGAAGCCCAGTAGTGATTTACTGCAGTATCTTCAAGGCTCCATGGTGAAGGTGACCCAATCTCCTGTGCCACAGCTCGCCATCATCCCGGCTCACCAATCCTTCTGCCTTGCATGCCATTGTTGCACAGCCATCTACATGCAACTAATAAAGGTTCCTCACTCGAACCCCTATCTTCCGGGTTTCTCCAGTTGTCTTGCTGCGCAGGAAAGCCTTTCCCTCGCTGAAAACAACATCATATCCCTTGTCTTCTAACATCGCCACAGAGATATGATTCTTCTTCAATCCTGGAGCATGCATCACTTCCTTCAATACGAAGGGTTTACTAGACTCCATCTCAAAGGAAATGGTACCGATACCGGTCGCACTGTATCTACCACCATCGCCCATCTCGATGTGCACTCCAAGATCTTTCTCCTCCAGATCAGAAAACAAATCTCGATCTCCTGTCATGTGAAAAGACGCGTCACTGTCCAAGAACCACACCAATCCCATCACACTTGAAACCAAGCATGTGATCAATGAAAAATCAAGCTCAAACTGCAAGGCTAGAGCCTCTCCTGCTGCAGATCCAGCAGCTTGCTTGTTCTTCTTCTTCTGTGGACAATTAGTGGCATAGTGTCCGTGCTGGTGACAGTGAAAGCACTTCACCTTGGACATGTCCTGCTTCTTGCCTTTCGCACTGGAATGAGAAGCTTTCTTGTTCTTCCCCTTCTTTGCTTTGGTAGCCAAAGCACAATTTTCTTCATCAGGTCCCTTTGATGAAGATCTGTCCTTGGTATTCAGCCTGATCTCCTCCTACACAAGGTCTGACCAAAGTCTTTCCCATCCTAGCAATTCATCCCGACCATTGACAGAGTCTTGATAGGAATGCCAACTCTTCGAAAGACCAAGGAGAGCCAAGCTCACCAAGTCCTCATCATCGACAGTCACCCCCACACTTCCCAGCTCATCCCTGCACTGAGTGAACTTTGTGAGATACTTGGGCATACTGTCTCTCTTCTCGCATTTAATGTTTCTAAGTTTATCCTTGAGCGCGAGCTTCCTCTGATTGCTCTTGCTTTGGAATAGATCTGTCAACACTTTCCACATCAAGTATGGAGAAGCCTTTCCATGCAGGCTGGACACAATTTGATCCTTCATGCCCTCCAACAGAATCCTTCAACACTTTGCTGTCTTCTTTTGCCAAGCATCAACTTGCGCAGTATCAGTAGGCTTTGGGACCTCAGCCTCTATGAACTCCTTCAGCCCATTATCATCTAACACCACCTCCATCCTGTTCTTCCATGCAATATAATTTGCGCTGCCCTCAAGAGCATACTCCAATTGCAATCCATTGAAATACATTGTCACGTTGACACCAAGAAAACACTGCTGCAAATTCGAATTCCACCAGCTCAAAACTCAACCACCTCTGATCTAAGATTCGTGAGAACAAAGTATTTCTCATACAGAGATTTTCTGTATGGGCTTTACCGGATATCTCACCTTCCAAAGGAAGGATGAATCCAGAGGCTACCTGGTCCGATTACAGACTCTGCCTGAAGAAATAAAATGTAAACACTTTCTGAATAATAGATCTGATGATCAACTGCTCTGATACCATGTAGAAATTTTGAATAATATGACACTTATTCACAAAGATTATCCCGATTATACACTATTACGGAATACATGCATAATACATAACCTCCTCTACGTTGATCATCAATTTAGCAGCATTAAAAAAACAATGAAACATTAATCGCATGCGCACATTAACACAGTATGTAACCCAGGGAAAGGA
Source organism: Pinus tabuliformis (assembly GCA_031772625.1). Taxonomy (NCBI): domain Eukaryota; kingdom Viridiplantae; phylum Streptophyta; class Pinopsida; order Pinales; family Pinaceae; genus Pinus; species Pinus tabuliformis. The sequence goes on along the minus strand of CM062807.1, from coordinate 186,442,060 downwards.
TACAGCTAAAATCCCCACACTATCTGTATATTATATTGATTGATAACATGTAAAAATACATAGTACAATACTCCTCACAAGTACTTAGTACTATCTCCACCTGTTACACACAAAATTAGCTCAGATCTGAATCAATCACAGGTTCAAATCTCCTCCACTACTTTGCCTGCCTCCACTGCGCAATCCTACATGAGAATCAATCACTCTGTGAATTCAAATTCCCTTGGTTATACTACGCAAGCCTTATTGGTAATCTCCATCCATGCATGTGCAAATATCATGCACAACTATAGTCACAACTGATAGTAATCTCAACCTCTAAAACCTGTCTCCACTAAACTGTACATGCACTGAGTTAACTGAGGTATTCTTTAGTTGCTTTATGAGTTAATAATTAGTGAATTAATTAATATTTAATTCACACAACTCATCACTAGTGTATTATTTAGTTAGACTAAAATACAACTAGTTCAACCAAGTCAAACTGAACACAACTCCATCAACTCCACAATCAACTCCACCGAAACTCAACCACATGAGTTCTAACTGAAGTCCTGCATGCAATAGCTCAACTGACCCACAAGAAATGTGTATTTCCTTCTGACAGCTGCATGTGCCACATCTGTAGCTCAAACTGAAGTGCTCCAAGAGGATAAGATAATGTTTATAGTCCAAATATTATTATGAGACAATAATATTCGACTGTTCTATTTTTAGCATGGCAGTCTAAAAATAGAAACCGCCCATATGTCTAAAAATAGAAGTCCATCTATTTTTACCGACATGACCAATCATCCACAAATAGCATCCTGCAACTCATAGACCATGATCCATATGTTTAAAAATAGAAATAGTCTAAAAATAGACTTTGCGCCAAAAATAGCCTGCGGGCCCACTTAGTGAAGGCGACTTCTTTCCACTAAGCTCCATCATCTTGTTGCATTCTCAACATTTACTACCCTTCCATTCGAATATTCCTCCATCATCTCAGAGTGCAAACAACGAAATCATGAGGACTAGAAGGTAGCTGAGTAAGTGAAAGACAAAGCACCAGTTTATCTCGAGTTTGGGAGCCGAGCCTCCCTAATTTTAAGGAAGTCGTTGGAGACTTTAGATGTATAAGTAGAGAGGCCTAAGACCTCAGTAGGATTTGGATTTTTGATTGTAAAACTCTACTCTATTTTCGAGCTGCAAGACTTGTGACAGTTTTTGATGTAATCCATTGTTTTGATAATAAGAATGAGTTTTGTTTTGAGCCAGCACTGAGTTAACTCAGAGGGCTGAAGCTCTTGGGTTAGGGCCCAACCCTAGCAGCTAAGGCTCCTCTTTATTGTACATGTATGTTAGCATAGATTCATAGTTTAATTGTTCATTTGCTTAGTAGCTGCATTTCCATTACAATAGTGTAGATTAGATTGGTTGTATGTTAGTTTTCTTCCATTTGTGCCTTCTTTCAGTTAGCAGGTTATCAAGGAGAAAAAGGATCACCATAAGTTTGTCAGCAGGTGCCTCGGCCTCACTTCCTCCCTCTGGGACCATGACATGAGGAAGCGACCCTTGAGCAGCCCCAAAAACACAGATTTCTAGTTCTTGCATGAGCTTTGGAGTTTGTTGTCTTGATTCAGCGTTTGGTTCATTTCATTGTCATCTTTTTCCATTACTCCATTTCTGCAATAACATCTCACCCATGTTTTCATTCCCTTCAACACTCTCTCCATGCATAATATAGGCAATTGATTCATGCTTTTCTAGTTTATGAAAATATATCTTGTTGAATAGTTCTTGGAAAACACACATGTTTTAAGCATAGTAGGTACTTTAGGAGGAAACCCAAATGTCATCACCAGTAGCCACCTTCCACTTCATTCACCCTAACCATCTCTTGTTCCACCATCACCCTCACAATTTTTTTTGTCATTTTTTCATTGAAATTCCCCTAGATACATTGAGTGAATCTAGCCATCTTTGATCTTGGATATTGACTCTTGAGTGTTCCTAGACCTTATAACACCCAATCCCACTCATCACACATCTTTTCCAAGCTTACCAACACCTCCAACACCTCACAATTATTGTTGGGCCGCCAAATTAACTTACATTTTCACTCCATTTTCACCTTTATCCTCATTTTGTCACCTCATTTCATCACATTATGATTACATAACCCTATATTTCCATTACCATATGGGTTTATATTTTCATTTTCCAAAGTTATTAATTTCAAGTATTTAAAGTGAATTTATGATTAAAATTTAGAAAAATAAAATGTATATGCTTATACCTAAAGGTGGAATGAGTTTGGTGACATGTGTAGGTGATTTGGAAGGTTCCAAGATACTCTTATGTGGCCTCCAAGACTCAAATTCGAATTCTCTTGAAGATTTGAGGGAGATTTGAGATAGGGGTCAAGCATATCTCATGGAGAAAAATCATGGATAAAGGAATATGTGTCTCATATTGGTTGTAACCATATGAGAGATTAGTGGATCCCCCTTAATGATTTAGTTGCTTAAATTTTTGTATAAATAGGAGCACCTCCTCCATTCCAAAGAGAGGACTCTTGGAGCATGTATCCAACTTATGATGGAATAGAATAAAGCTTCATTTTACATAAATTTCCATTCCATAGTTTTAGATATAAATTGTCTTAATGTAGTATATGGAATAATTTGTCACTTTGTTCTTAAGAGAATTGAGCTCACTCTAAAAGGATCAAAGAAACATTTTATTTCATAATAGATCTTATTTCATTTAATTGCCTAGATGTTTGAGGATTTGTTTGTGATTGATGAATGAGTTTTAAATTAAAATCTTATCAGCATATGAGGGGACAACCAAGGGTCAAAGTTGGGCTCTCTCTCTATTTGATTTGCATGATAATTGAAATTCATTCTTTTGCTTTTAAGTTTCAAGTTATTTCATTTCTTACGCTTATGAATGAATCTTAGTTTAGTTTGGATCAGTATACTAGGGGACAATCAAGGGACTAAGTTAGTCTCTCTCTCTATTTGAATCTAAACAACAATTAAAATTCATTCTCTTGTCTTTATTTCAAGTTTCTAGTTTTATGTAATCAATGATCTCTTTTCAATCTATAATACTGTAGGGAAGGACAACCAGGAACTCCTCAATTAGGAGCCTCTTCCCTTGCATATTATATTGAATCATAAATCATTTAGCTAGACATAGATTTAGTTGCCTACTCCTGCATATATTTTTCTGGCATCATCACAAGCTTATGAGTATCCCTGGTTGATAATTTAATGAAAGCAATTTAAGCAATTAAATTGCCCAACATTTTGGCGCTATTGCCGGGGATGGTGCTAAGGGATTAGGCATTAGGAATTTAATTCAGTTCTAGTATTTTTCTTTGGAAAAGCTAACTCATGTTGAAAGGATGACTTGGTGACAGCAAAATCTTAGTAACATGGGGAAGTATACATAGGGGTTAGCTTTGAATCTCATTTTTAGCTGCATATATAAATCATGATAAATAGGATGCATATATTTCAATCAATATTTTCACTATAAGGGTGTTGAACTAATCCATCCATTTATGGACAGGAGATCTAGAATGATGTTCAAGCATTTGGAGGAGAGTCAAGAGCATGAGGACTACATTGAGGATTGGTTTCAAAAGGTGACTAGGCCACAACATTCTTCCATTCTTCAACGAATCCTAACATTTAATCCAAACGTGCAAGTGATTTCTCATATCCTTGTAAACATTCAGGTATATTTTTCAAATTTGGATGTGAGCATACTAGAGACTTTGATCTGTAAATGGCTTCACTTGAAATACTCCTACACTTGAAAATAAAAATAAAAATCTCTTTCTCAAAAGGGAGTAGGATAGAATAGGAAAATAAAACCAAGCTTGGAATGTTTTTTTAAAGTTTTTGATTTTAAAATTTGATTTCATTTATTTCTTGGAAATTTTGGTGGTGAGCCACCTCATTCACTAACCATTGATAGGAAGATCTACAATCAAAGAGATAATTGTGAAGAAGGAAAACAAGTAGAGTTTAGAGCTCTAAAATTTGAGGTTTGAGATCAATTCTTCCTACTATGTTTTTCAAATTTAAAATTTCAAATGTATAAAGAATTGACAAAACTCCAAAGTATGCTCTCTTCTTGCACCTTGTGCAACTTGGAAGATCAGAAAGGAAATTGAATAATTTATCTTTGAAATTTTGCAATTAAAAAAAAAAAAAGTTGAAAAAAATGACTAGGAAATCTAAATTCACAATTTATTCTAAAATTGATTTAAATATTGATCTTCCAATTTCAAACAAAATTTTCTCAAATCCATTTTTATTTATTTTTGTATTAAGAAAATAGAAAACTAAAATATAAAAACAAAACATAACTCAAGAATAAATAAAAAAAAAAACAAAACGAATGCATTACATATGAAAATTAAAAATAAAACAATAAACTAAAAAAACCATGGAAACATGAATGAATTAAACGATGGTTCATATGAAACAAATCGAAATCGATTTATTGCACAATGTTATGATATGTGAATGTGCAGGTTGAGTCGTGGGTCTGGAATTTTTCATGGGGCTTTGTCCTTGAATAAACTCCAACACAACCTGAAAATTAAAAAAATGTCTTTACACACAAACTCTCTGACGGTTTGATCAACAATTAAAATCGTAATATGTAGAATTTCGATCTGTTTTTTTCTTGGGGTGGACAAGTTCGAATTGAAAAAATATTTTGTTGGACTATTGTTAACTAGACGCATGTACCGCAATCACTGGATCATTTAGATTCTTTGGCAAAGATCATGGGTTCAATCACAACCGCTGCCAAGTGTTTTTTATAAACACATTTGAAATTAAGTTGTAATTTACAAATCCCTTGAATCACAGCATTTGAGTTTAATTGGGAATTAAAATAAGTTAGTTTTTAAACAACTATCAGCGTAGATATAAAATCAAAATTGAGGTGCGTTGTTGGCAGCCTAAACGAGCATTTGAAACTCCAAGTTATAGCGTAAAAATCGAGCTCTTAGGGTTATGAACAGAGTGTGAGCCAAAACAGAACTCAAGCTATTCAATTCAGCAAGTTGTTCCTAATACATATGACCACCTTGCCCCAGATCCCATTAGGAGTGGCACTGAATCCTATTCCTCTATCAATCCGAGTAGATGTGATTACTATAATATCGATCTGGGAGACAGTTCTTACTCATCAATCTCTCTTGCAGCAATTACATGGCATGAAACATGCTGCAATATTTAAAGGCACCTGCTGATATTGCTCATTTTGCTGATGTTTCACGCTCTTGGATGAAATTTGTTGTTGAATTTGGATGTTTGGTAAAGGTACGATTTATTTTGGGTTTGGTATCCAATATTTATCCCTCCAGTATTCATCCCAACAAGATGGGTGCCAAAGATGGATGTAAGCTGACGTGGAGTGAACTATCAAAATTTCTTGGTAAGCAGGTCACCTCATATATATTTCTATTGAAAAATGAGTGTAAATATTATGTAGCTAAAAATGTAATTTTCAAGATCCACCCTAAAAATCTTGATGATGGATATACACCAAAGCTTTCCATTTTGTCTGATCCTATTTTGCCAGGAACCTTGAGAGAGGCCTTCACGACCCTTCCTACAACATTTCAAATGTGTGTTTCACTATTAAACATAGCTTAGTTGAAACAATGAACTCCATAAGTGAAGAGAAATTATAATATGCAGATACATATACACAATGAGTGAGTGTCAAACTGTGTATATTTTTATTGGTGTGAAGAAGATGGAAAAACTAGGTGTCACCAACTCTAAAATGCTGAACCTATGGATGACAATCCTTCTGTTAGTGTTCATGGCAGTGGAGGCAGCGACGCTGCGTGGTAGGATGAACCTTAAAAGACGCATGAGTTCTTGATCGGTGGTTGCTACCGCATACGGGAATTCATTGATTGATCCTTTTTGTCGACGAGAAGAAGAAACATGAGTTTAGATTTATCAAAGTTTTACGAGAGTCTGTAATTTCTTTTAACTAAAACGTCCTCTCTTATACAAACGATTTTGGCACAAGTATTTTTAAGAATGATCATGTCTCTTTGAGTCTTGCAAATACAAAAGCTGATGGTATCACAAACTGAATGGAAAATCTTATGCCATGGCTCATCCAAAGAAGATTGACAAGATTCTTTTTTTTAGATGTAGGAAGGGCGCAATCCTGCAGCCTAGAAACCTCTTGACAATTTTCAATGTTTCACCCAAATTTCAAATAAGTACAACTTTCTCATACGAAATCGGATTTCGACGATTCAAGCATCATTGGAAAGATATCAGAGAGATATACACAATGAGAAAGCTTTCAAAAGAGTTTGAAACAGTTCAAGAATGAAGAAATTGTTGAAAAGACATAATAGGTAAATGAGGCACTAGTTTCAAGACAGGTACCAATTCTTTCATGAATTTGTTTCATTAGTACCAATTCTTAGTTTCTTTTTGTCAATGTCATAAATATAGAGATTCATAACCTCTCTATTATTATAAACTTACATTTCATTGCAGAAAAGGTACTAAGTTTTTGCAGGTTCGAGGAAGATAAACAAATGACCACAAGCAAACAATGTCTTTTAAAGACCCCATTTCAAGCATGAGGACGTGCTTTTGAGTAAGCCAAGGGGGAGAATGTCATCATATCCATCACATCAGCCTCTCAAATATGACATTTCTTTCAAAAGAAAATGATCAAAGCAGCAACAAAGATGAAGCATCAATGCATGAGCACATGATGTCAAATCAGATCCATCACTTGCAAGCCTTCCAGATGCTAGTGTCTCCATTGCATCCGTGCTTCTTTAGTTAATAAACATTCGCCTCATTTCCCTTTACATTCACCATTATATTTCTACTCCTTTTCAGTAAATAAAAACTTTATTGCATTCCCACTTCTTTAGTCAATAAATTTTCCATTCCATTTTCCTTTTCATGTTTTCAAATAAAACCTTGATCCATTGTTCATTTTACTTCACAGTCATTTTCCTGTCTCTTTCACTAACCTTTAGCCCATGAATAAAGTCATTTAGCTCCCTTACAAAGCTGAGTCACCCTATTTTCCTTTTCTTCCAAATAAACCCTGCTTCAATACAAATTTTCCATTTATGGTCCTTGAAAATCATTATTTCATACTCGTGTTAGATGATGGAGGATTCCTTAAAGCCTCCCTTATAACAAGTCTTGACCCATCGACCTCAGCACCTTACCTGGGATAAAGACTATAGTCATTATTAGTACCTTGAGGCTTGTATGCCTTAATGACAAACTCTCTCACCAGCAATCATGGGAATACACCAATGTCCCTTGATCGTTGGATCTTGCAAGTGGCTTGACATCAGCTCATCTATTCGCACTTCGCAAGATGTACTTAGGTACCTTGGCACTCATTGACATTAATGGTTAGTTTTCCTCGTATTGGTTAACGACATTCATCAATGGTTGGTAATCCAATGACTTCTTTCCATGTTCGACATCGACACATTTATTCACATGGAAAGAATTGTTCCACGATATGGAACGACATGAAGACTATATGGTTCAGTAGTAGATTCAGCAATAATAAAGAATCCACATTTATGACTTCATCCATCATGTATGCAACCAAGACACAGATCACATTATTGTATTCTTCATTCCATGATTCAGCAGCAGGAGCTACACTTTTTCTACATATACACAGTTTGTCCACTTAGGTAAGTAAAGGTATGTTCTTTTCTAGCCTTTTATCATACAATTCCTTTAATACTAAAATTATAATTTTTGGAAAATGTTTCACCATGTTCATTCACATTCACATTCACCATGTTCATATACACAATCATACTCCATTATCACCTTCCATATGTCATATATGTCCTTTCTACACATATCATCCTAACCAACATACTTTCTCCAAACAATTACTATTACATTATGATTCAAACGTTACATATTTTACAAATAATGATTGAAGAATGAATGGTTGATTAAATGTTTTCAAAGTCTTTTGATGCAACATAAAAACAATGAAAGTATTGTTACACAATAACCAATACTAATCAAATTTTGGTTTTCACACAAGAACCAACTAAAATAATATGTTGCAATCAAATTTTTTTCAAGAAAGAAGACTTTGCAAAAAGGAACAAAGTTGTCAAAAAGAAAATTATGTGAAGTTAAAAAAATCAATATCAGCCGAATTTCATGTAAAAGCAAGACAATTTAAAAGATCAAGTCATGATCAATGTAATAGATTGCATGAGGACATGCAATAACTTAAATTGGGGGGTATGTTGGGCCACCAAATTAACATACATTTTCACTCCATTTTAACCTTTATCCTCATTTTGTCACCTCATTTCATCACATTATCATTACATAACCCTATATTTCCATTACCATATGGGTTTATATTTTCATTTTCCAAAGTTATTAATTTCAAGTATTTAAAGTGAATTTATGATTAAAAGTTATAAAAATAACATGTATTTTCTTATACCTAAAGGTGGAATAAGTTTGGTGACATTTGTAGGTTATTTGGAAGGTTCCAAGATACACTTATGTGGCCTCCAAGACTCAAATTCGAATTCTCTTGAAGATTTGAAGGAGATTTGGGATAGGGGTCAAGCATATATCATGGAGAAAAATCATGGATAAAGGAACATGTGTCTCATATTGGTTGTAACCATATGAGGGATTAGTGGATCCCCATTAATGAGTTAGTTGCTTAAATTTTTGTATAAATAGGAGCATCTCCTCCATTCCAAAGAGAGGACTCTTGGAGAATGTATCCAACTTATGATGGAACAGAATAAAGCTTCATTTTACATAAATTTCCATTCCATAGTTTTAGATATACATTGTCTTAATGTAGTATATGGAATAATTTGTCACTTTGTTCTTAAATTGAGCTCACTCTAAAAGGATAAAAAAAACATTTTATTTCATAATAGATCTTATTTCATTTAATTTCCGAGATGTTTGAGGATTTGTTTGTGATTGATGAATGAGTTTTAAATTAAAATCTTATTAGCATATGAGGGGACAACCAAGGGTCTAAGTCGGGCTCTCTCTCTATTTGATTTGCATGATAATTGAAATTCATTATTTTGCTTTTAAGTTTCAAGTTATTTCATTTCTTACACTTATGAATGAATCTTAGTTTAGTTTGGATCAGTATACGAGGGGACAATCAAGGGACTAAGTTAGTCTCTCTCTCTATTTGAATCTAAACAACAATTAAAATTCATTCTCTTGTCTTTATTTCAAGTTTCTGGTTTTATGTAATCAATGATTTCTTTTCAATCTATAATACTATAGGGAAGGACAACCAGGACCTCCTCAATTAGGAGCCTCTTCCCTTGCATATTATATTGAATCATAAATCATTTAGTTAGACATAGAGTTAGTTGCCTATTCCTGCATATATTTTACTGGCATCATCACAAGCTTACGAGTATCCCTGGTTGATAATTTAATGAAAGAAATTTAAGCAATTAAATTGCCCAACAATTATCTCTTGGTCATATCGTGTAGGTTTCCTCTAATTCCTACAGGATCATCTTGTAGGTTTCTAGTACATCCTTTAGGTTTTCTTGAAATGGCTTGTTCTGAGGCCAAACTGACGGGGAACCTTTAGGAAGTCACAAAAAAGACTCCTAGGACCCTTCCACACCATCTAACCACTCCATAATCCTCTTATCCATCATCAATCACCTTCCATCCACCTATCGCATCCACAAGAACAATTAATTTGCATACTTGATTTTGCGTACAAAAAATTAAAAAAGTGAAAATAGATTTAGTTTAGTTTTCTTGCTTACACATTAGTATGGTTTTATGCTCTTTACTTCTATAGCTTTGATAGCAGCATTACGTTGGTGCTGATTTATTAATTCTACTTAGCATAGTTGCTTAAATGGTTAATTAAAATATGGTGTGATTTAGCATTACATGTTGTTTTCTTCATTACTACAGTAGTCTAGCTCTCTTAGAATAGATTTTCTCTTCTTCCATCAAATAATAAAGCTTCTTCTAGCTCTATAGAAGTCTAGCTTAGAACCCCTGGGGTCTCTCGCCGGATGAACAAATGACAACATGCAAGACCTTCAATTTTACTTGTGCATATAGCACTGTCACGTCCAAATTTGTACGAACCCCGAGTTGATAAGTAAAGCTGGTAGCCCAAGAGTTGCAACATCCTTGCTGCAATACTGGTGTTCATCACTTTATGGCGCCGTTTCCAGGGAGGTGTCTGAGTAGAATGTGATTACTACTTTCTTTTCTTCTACTTCTTATCTTCAATTTTCTGCCATTAGTTTATTTCTGCAAAAGTAATCTAGTAGCTTCCTTTATTTGTTTGCTTTCCTTTCCATTCTGCAAGTAGAATTTCAATTCAGCAAGTAGCTTTTTCATTCTGTAAGTGATTTTCATTCAATCAACAATTTCATTTCTGCAGAGTAATTTCTAGCTTTAATTTTTTTTTTTTACAAAATCAACCTAGAAACATTTCCTTTCATCCCTCGTAGGAAAAGGGACAATTTAGGGAAATTTTTGCCAAATACCCCCATTGCATCCAACAACCAACCTTCTCTCTTCTTCCATGGCTGTGAACTGGAGGAACCTTTAGGTGAGCAACTTGACATATTTGAAGAACCTCCAGGGGAAGAAGAAGAAGAGGGACCCATTCCTACTGATCCAATGGCTGAAAACTGAAATGACAGAGGGAATAGAGAGAGATTTTAGGGTGCCTTCTCCATCAAGGAAACCAACAGGGATACTAAGATGAAGAATATAAGCCTCTCTACCCTACCTCATTTCCATGGCCTGACCACAGAAGACCCCGACACTTTCCTATTGAGTTTGTTGTTATATGCTGAACCTATGACTATACAGACGACGAGGAAAAGTTAAAACTATTTCCATATACCCTCAAGGATGCAACATTGCGCTGGTTCATGGCTTACCTGGAGATAGAATCACAACCTCGGCTCAGATGCAGCAGGCTTTTAACAACAAATATTAGGACTACTGAAAGGTCAAAGGATACTAAAGCATAAATTTTCATGATGACCATAGGCTAGGATGAATCCTTAGAAGACTACGAAGAAATATTCCAGCTCAGTTACAAAAGGACGAGGTACACACTTGACCCTGAGTCACTAAAGCTGGTCCTACTTAGGGGAGTAAGAGAAGACCTTCTGGATCCATTACACTTGTTAGCAGGAGGAGATATCTACCAATTACCCTATGAGGATATCAAGACTGGCTTTAGAAACCATTCTAGGGCAGCCATGAAAAAGGGTAGGGGTAGTCAACCTATGGCCAGTACATCATATTCCAACTCATCCATCAAGGGCGAAATTGGAAATATGTTGGAAGATTTCAAAAGTGAGATGTTGTAAACCCTTGCCTTGCAAATGGATACCATGAACATCAGAAGGAAGCAACAGGAAGCAAAGAGAGCCTTGGCCATCTTTTGTCCTAGATGCCCCATGAGGCATCCTAGGAACGGATGTCCATTGAATTGTATTGAAATTTACTCGGTCTGTGAAGAGAACCACTACATAGACAAGTGCCCTTCATTACCTAGACTCAAAGCTATATATCAAGGAGCTGAAGGGGTCACTGAGTAGCTTTGTTACATTAACCAAAGGAGGCCTCTTGGGCCTAGACCATACCAGCAGGGCATGCAAGGTTCATCCCATGCATATTACAACCCCAACCAAAACACAACTTACTTTCTTGGGGACCCCCTGCTCATCCTTCCTGGTCTACACCCCCTCCTTGCTCCTATGCATCTTAGTATCATTCCCAGCCAGCCAACCAGTGATTTCAACCTTACGCTCCACCACAACCTTAGTGGAATACACCAATCTAGGGGTGGAGGCCTCAATACAACAATGCTCCAGCTCTATTGCCTCCACCACCTGCCTAACCACAAATCCTACACTCTGCTCCACCCAAGCAACCCCAAATGCCTGCCCAGCCGAATCCGAACCTGAACAAGAGGCAAGCTCAGCAAGTATACAGTGGAGAGACATCATATCCAACTTATGTTGTGGAAATCTAGGAGGTTAACCTAGGATCCGGTAGGGTCCTACCGGATAACCAACATCCCCCTCCACAGAGGGAGGTGGAGGAAGAAAGAGAGGAAAGTAACCTTAAAGTAAATCCACCCTTTCTTGAGAGATTAGCCCAACCACTCTAGCCTACCCCAGAAGAAACTAAACTTCTGGGAGAATTGAAAAATCTATGTGTAAAGATCCCCCTTCTCTAGGCAATAAAAGATGTTCCCATTTACAAGAAGTTGATTAAGGAGAAATGATTCAAGCATCTAGGAAGAAGAAAAAGGGATGCCCCTACCATTAATGTCATAGAGTAGTTGTCCGAATTAATGTTGGGGTAGGTAATATGTCCGCAATATTTGGACACTGGAAGCCCTGTAGTAGATGTGCACATCAATGGAACCATTGTCCCACACACTCTGATCGATCTTGGGGCTGCCATTAATGTGATGACGAAGGACACCATGCTCAAGCTCAACCTCCAAGGGTCATTGAGGAAGACCACAACAGTTTTGCAACTTGTAGACTATTCCACAGTCACCCTTGAGGGAATTGTGGAGGATGTGATGGCCTCCATTGACTCCTGGGAGTACCCTGCTCATTTTCTAGTTCTCTAGCCTAAGGCTAAGCTTACTGATTACCCTCTCATCCTTGGGAGGCCATGGTTGGCCACAACCGATGCTTACATTAGCTGCAGAGCTGGGAATATGACCATCAAGAATGGGCATATGTCCAAGAAGTTAGTCCTATACCCTTCTGCTCAACCTTCTCTAGAGCATGATTTACCTTTATGGTTGGAAGAGGAGGAAGAAGATGAGGTTTATTCTACCCAACTTTATGCTTTAGAAGCAACCATAGGAGGAGGACAACAAGATGAAGATGACTTGATTGAGCACCTGCTCCAAATTCCAACTCCTAGTCTGTTACCGTTAGAAGAAGAAGTAAGGGAAACCCGGAAAAGTCATCCAATTTCCTTATGCTTGGCCGATTCCAACCCACTTCATGTTAAAACCATAGAATTTGGCCCAAAGAAAACCTTGAAAATTAATCCATCCCTTTCTACTCTTGAAGAGGAAAATCTATGCAACATGTTAAAAGGAAACCTAGAAGCCTTCACTGGGAGTTACAAGGAAATGAAGGGAGTACACCCCTCAGTGTGTACTCACAAAATATACATCAAAGAAGGTTGCAAGCCGGTCAGGCAACCACAAAGGAGGATGAATCCAACAGTTAAAGACATAGTCAAAGAAAAACTGCAAAAACTACTAGATGCAGGATTCATTTACCCTATCCCCAACAGTGAGTGGGTATCCCCTTTAGTGTTAGTTCCCAAGAAAAATGGTAAGTGGAGGATTTGTGTCAATTACACGGAGTTGAACAAAGCCACAAAGAAGGATCATTTTCCCCTTCCCTTCATTGACCAAGTGCTAGATGACGTGGCAAAGAAAATGTTTTTTTCTTTCCTAAATGGATTCAGTGGGTACAACCAAATCCAGATCTTCCTAGAAGACCACAATAAGACCACATTCACCTGTTCTTGGGGTACTTTTTCCAATAGGATCCTTCCTTTTGGCCTATGCAATGCTCCTGCCACTTTCAGAGAGCAGCCTTGAGTATTTTCACCAAATTAGTACATGATGCGGTGGAAATTTATATGGATGATTTTACACCTTATGGCTATGATTTTCAAGAAGCCCTAACCAATCTAGGAAAAGTATTGCACAAATGCATTAAAATGAACCTGTCTCTCAGTCCTGAAAAATGTGAATTCTTAATGACTGAAGGGACCGTTCTACATTCAATATCTTAGTAGGGACTGCAGGTGGACCCGAAAAAAAATTGATTCGGATTTAAACAGGAATGCAACAAATTACAGAGATAACCCTCAACACAGATATGCAACGGAAATAATACTTCATTTCATTACTGTAAAATACTGAAATAGTAGCGTATCTCTGAGAAGAGATTTGGTGGCTACATGCCTCTGAATTGTGTTACAATAAGGCTCGAAGGCCTATTTATTGTTGAGAAACAATGGAAAACCATAAACATCCAAAAACCTAACCCTAGAAGATGAAACGCCAAACTGTGAGCCCCATTTTGGGTAAATTGGTACATCAACTTCCCAGGGTCGTAACTTTGGCATATGATCTCCGTTTGACGCACACAATAGCTCGTTAGAAATATCTATCTGAGGACTATAACTTTGGGAAGAGAAACATTGGTTTGTAACCATGTTACTCATATTTTTCCCAAAAAACGTCATTTAGGGCCTCAAAATGGCTCCGGAAGTTTAGAACCGAAAAAACTACTAAAAATAGTAAATTGTGCTACAATTACAGAAACTGAAAAAATGAAAGAGACAGTTGTGCGGGTCCAAGTGGGATAGGTGGGTGGCCACCAACATCCACCTGGATCATTCCTCCCCCCTTAGGAAGCAATGGTCCCCATCGCGTTGAGTTCCTCCATCTGCTAAACTTAGTCCCTGGTGAGCTGTTCTGCAATCTCGGATGTGTCCAGCAATGGTGGGAAGCATGGTTAGGGGCGGTTCACATTGAATACTTGGTGTAGGTGAAGGAATGAGGAAATGATGTGCTCCAAAGCATTGTTCCCACAGCCTTGGTAATGGTGTAAGGACCATGTCAGAGTGATCTGAGCTTCTGATGGGTTCTGGTAAGGTGTTATTTCTGCCGATGCAGCCAGACTTTGTTACCCACCTGAAACTTGTGTGGTACCCCTGTGGGTGAGGAAAAGTTGTTCCTGTCTACTTTCATGACCATATCCATCTGTTGTTGCTGCTGCATGGAGGAACACTTCGCAGGGGTCATGGATGTGGCGACGATCTTCTGCTTACTTTAGGAGCGAACCAAACAAAAAATGAATTTCCTAGTCTGGGAGATGAGTTTGTTGCCTTTCTTAGTAGTGATCAAAGAGGCGGTGGTAGGTGGGTGTACCTATGGTATCCTATATACTGAATCACCCAAAGTAATAATGAAAACGCGAGGCCTTGACTCATACACAGCATGTCGCCTCCACAAGTATGGCTCGCCTAATAATACATCACAAACATCCAAAGGTGTAACATCACACAATACCTCGTCTGTGAAGGGTTTGATGCTGTAGGGAAGGCGGCACTGCTGGAAAAATCGAAGATCTCATCCTTGGTGAAGCCACCCGATATTGTATGGTTATGGGTGTGGTGTAGTTGGTAGGCCCAACCGCTTCATGACCTCTGTTGAAATGAGGTTCTTTTGGCTACCACTGTCCACAATGAATTACACGATGAACCCTTCAGCCACATTTATAAGTGGAAAAGTCGCTCCCTCTCCTATGGATCTTTGGGCTCCTTCTTCTAGATCTTGGTGGCGGCAATAATGGCGCTCGGCTCCGCATCAATGATCTGCTTCCCTTTGCCATTCCCCTTGTCGTGTTCTGACTCAAGGTCGGAACATGCATCTGATTCTGATGCCTTCAACTTGGCCATGAGCGCCTGCTTGGTCCAACACTCACTTGTGCTATGAGTGGGGCTCTTATGGAACTCACTCCAATTTCTTTTGTCCTTCTTCGACTTCGTGGTGTTGTTCTCTTATTGTGGCTTCGACGGGTTGTCTTGGGTTACCCCGTCTTGGCTTTGTCCTTGGTTCTGCGATTTGGGGAAGCCTTTCCCTTGCTTCGGATTCACGGGTCCAAAGTCTCGCTTCTTTTGTTTGAACTTCTGCTCGAATTTGACAACATATCGGTACACCATTCTGAGAGAGGAGATGTTCAAGAACTCCATTTCTTGCTAGATGTATCTGTGTAGGAAACCACGGTATTTGAGTACCAAATGTGGCTCAAAATCCTTGATACCCAACTGTGTGCGAAGGGTATGAAAAATGTTTGTGAACTCTGGCACATCTTGGTCCCTTCCCTCTCGCAGCGTGGTCCACTTTATGTATTTGTCCTCATAGCTTTTGACAGGGTAGTACTGCTCCTTGATGGCATCCCGAAATGAATTCCAAGTGGGTGTGGCTAAAAATAGTGAGCCTGTACTTTCATCCTTGTGCTCACAGTAAGTTTCCCACCAGTTATTGAGGTGGGGGCTGCTTTGAGAAGAGCGAAAATAATATTTTCCCGATTGGGAAAATCATGAATAGAAAAATACCCATCTAGCATATTTAACCATTTATCTACGAAATCTACATCTATTTGACCCTTGAAGATGGGGATTTCAAAATTAACTTGTACCTTAAAGGGTGTGCCGTTTCCAAAGTAGCTGTTGGAACTGATGCGTCAACTCTAGGTAGCCGCTGAAGGATCTAGGCAAAGTTGTCCATCATCCCGTTCCTTTGCCGCTCAAGGGCTTATTCGAGCAAGATTTTAATAGGATCTACTGCCCCCTTGTATTTCTTTTCATCCACCATGGGAGGCCGTCGAGATTTGTGAGGTTGATCTTGCAAAGGTTCAACCAAATTGAGCCCTAGCTCTTTATATCCCGACTGCGTTGGGGACATGCAAAGAAAAACAGAGAAAAAGCAGACCGCTCTGATGCCACTGATCCAGATTTAAATAGGAATGCAACAAATTACAGAGATAACCTCAACACAAATATGCAGTGGAAATAATACTTGATTTCATTACTGTAAAATGCTGAAATATGCTTACAAATAGAAATGGAAATAAACCAGCTAGGGCGATGGTAGCTTATCACTGAGAAGAGATGTTGCAGCTACATGCCTTTGAACTGTGTTACAATGAGGCTCTAAGGCCTATTTATTGTTGAGGAATAATGGAAAACCCTAAACATCAAAAAACATAACCCTAGGAGATGAAACGCCAAATTGTGGGTCCCATTTTGGGTAAATTGGTACATCAACGTTCTGGGGTCATAACTTTGGCATACGATCTCCATTTGTTGCACACAATAGCTTGTTAGAAATATCTATCTGAGGACTACAATTTTGGGAAGAGCACCATTGTTCCATGACTTATGTTTCTCCCAGTTTTCCCAAAAAACGTTGTTTATGGCCTCAAAATGGCTCCGAAAGTTCAAGACCCAAATAAACTGCTAAAAATAGTAAATTGTGCTACAATTACGGAAACTGAAAAACTGAAAGAGACAGTTGTGGGGGTCCAACTGGGATAGGTGGGTGGCCACCAACATCCACCTGGATCAAAAATAGTGATCATCCAAAGGGTACCACCTCTGCAAAAGTAGAGAGATGTCAGGAGTTTCTTATGGTTAGTTGGATACTACTGAAGGTTCATAAAGGACTTTAGCAAGTTGGCCTCTCCTTTATTTCAGTTGTTAGCCAAAGATTCTAAGTTTATATGGTCAAAAAGTTGTCAAGAGGCCTTAGACATTTTGAAGGGTAAGTTAACCACTACACCAATTCTCTGAGGCCCGAACTGGGCCTTGTCCTTTCATATTCATGCTGATGCCTCACACAAAGCCATAGGAGCAGCCTTAGGTCAGGTAGAGGAAAAATTGTCTTATGCCATCTATTTTATCAGTAAGAACTTGTCAAAGGCTGAGCTAAATTATACAGTGACTGAAAAGGAACTCTTGGCTGTTGTGCATTCATTAAACAAATTTAGGCATTGTATTACAGGCTATCAAACATTTTTGCATACTGACCATGCTACAATCAAATATTTAATGAACAAACAAGATGTGAATGCTCGAATTATAAGATGGTTGTTTTTATTATAGCAGTTTGATCTAACCATTGTTAATAAGCCTCGTAAGGAAAATGTTGTTGCAGAATTTTTATCTATGGTGAATCTGCCTGTAGGTGAAGAAGGAATGGTGGATGACCAATTACCAGACAAGCACTTGTTTGCTATTTCAACGCTCTCTCCATGGTTTGCTCATATAGCAAACTATTTGGTATTAGGACAATTCCCACCAAACTTGCCCTCCAAAGAAAAGAGCAAGATAGTAAGGAAAAGCGACCCCTTCACCTATATTGGGCGCAATATTTTCAAACATGGCCTAGATCAAGTCTTGAGAAGGTGTGTAAGGGAAGAGGAATTTTTTGACATCCTTCTAACCTGTCATGATGGGCCTTGTGGAGGTCACTTTGTAGCAAGGAGGACAACATTCAAAGTGTTACAAGCTGGCTATTATCTACCCACTCTCAGTCAGGATGTGAAAAAGTACACTAGTCAGTGTGATCGGTGCCAGAGGATGGGAAAGCCTACTCCAAGAGATGAAATGCCCCTATAGCCTCAAGTGAAATTCGAGCCATTTGACAAGTGGGGCATGGACTTCATTGAGCCTATCAACCCTCCTTCAAAGAAAAAACAGTACATTATTGTGTGCACTGATTACTTGACTAAGTGGGCAGAAACCAAGGCAGTTAAGGAAGCAACAGAAGAGAAGGTGGTTGAGTTCCTAAGGGAGAATGTATTTTACAAATTTGGGTATCTTAGAGAGCTAGTCACAGACCAAGGTAGCCATTTTACCACCAACATGATTGAAGAACTGCTCAGCCATCACAAAATCAAGCATAAGACCTCCACTCCCTATCATCCACAAGCTAATGGGCAAGTGGAGGTGACCAACAGGGCACTGGAGGGCATCTTAACCAAGGTTGTGAGCAGTAGTAGGAAGGATTGGGTAGAGAGACTAGTTGAGGCCACCTGGGCCTAAATACCACATGGAAGATCACCACTGGATTTACACCCTATGAGCTGGTCTATGGGAAAAGGGCTTTGTTTTCCATTGAGTTTGAATATAACAGATTGAGGATGGTAGCCCAACTAGATTTGGATCTCAATCATGAACAAAAAGAGATATTGTTCCAATTGAATGGCTTGGATGAATTTAGAATGCAGACCCTCCTACATATAGAGATGGTTCAGCTTCAAGGGAAGACCTGGCATGATAAACATATTAAGGAGAAGCAATTTCAGGAGGGTGATTGGGAATTGTTATATGATTCTAGGTATAAATACTTCAAGGGAAAGCTAAGGACAAGATGGCTCGAACCTTATGTTGTGGAAAGATGCCATGATAATGGTTCAATGCAAATTAGAACTATAGATGAAGAAGCCATTCTATTGCTTGTTAATGGGCACCGATTGAAAATGTACAAGAGACCTTTTCTCAAAAAAAGAGTTCATTGATAATATCAACAAAACAGTGATGATGGTGGAGCAAGTTCCGGTTCCTCCCTCATCAAGTCACTGAAGAAGAAAAAAGAATAAGGACTCAGGTGAAACCATGAGGTGCCTGAGTCCCACATTTGGGTTGAAAACCTCGTGAGGCGGCCCAATGATGAAAAAAAATAGAAAAAAGGAATAAGAAGATACCTAGGTGAAAACCTCCCTTGAGGTGTCCAAGGAAAACAGCTAGGGTGAAAACCTCTCCGAGGCATCCTAGTTGTTTTCAGAAAAGAAAAAAGGAGGGAGAAAAAGATAAAATTGTTATTTGCAGGTGGGTGAGAAAGACAGTCAAGGAACAAAAAGAGGATCCAAAGGGAACCCCACCTCACACATATTCATCTCCCCCACAACTCACCATGCATCCTTCCATCATTTCTATCATTTTTCCACTCCATTGCTTCGATTTATGTAAAGACTGTGCTTCCTACAGGATCCCCTGAAAACCTATAGGAAGAAATCTGATGGCGCATGGTAGGTTTGTTGGGTCCCTAAAATCCATCCTAGGCATGATCTAACACCTCACCTCATCCACCATCATCATCCTTGCACTCCCCATTCAAAAAAAAAAATCAGTGTCAACAGTTTTTTCCAGTTATAAAAAATAAATAAAGAAAAAACTGAGAGGAGTAAGAGCATTACCTAAGTGTCCTCTGCTCTACACACACTCCTACTCCCTCTGTCCATTCATTTCACCATCCTCACAGCCCTAACTGGAAACGTGATTAAAGAATTCTGAGGGAGAAGCAGCTATAGGACATCCTGTGGGAAATCCTGTAGCATCCTGTCCCACATAATGCCAATCAACAGCTACAAGTATTCACTAGGATGATCCAGGAGCTCAACAATAGCAGAAACATCAAATCTCCAGTCACAGATACCTGCAAAAGCCAAGAAACCATTAGCAGACAACAAGAGGAGGAAGAAGAATGGCATGCATCAAATAAACAATGCAACACCTCTGATCTTCGACAACTGCAGCATGGCATCGAAACCATAGGTAAGTATCCCTCTCACTCACTCATATGAATCATTTAATCAAAATTTGTAAGGGTTACGAGATAGTTGGTTTATAAATGAAAAGGTGGCCAGTTAACTTGGCCACCTTCATTCAGTCAGCACATGCAAACCAGGTGTCCTCTCACACGTGGCTGCAGTCAACTCAAAGACAGAGGAGGAGTGGGACAGGAAGTGGTTAAACAACAGATCTACGAGGTGGGAGCTAATTACGAGGAGTGGGAAATGATGAGGTGGTAGTGGGGACCAACGGTCCAAAATGGCAATGTACCTCTGCTGCCAGCATACCACCTCACCTCGAAACACCATAAAGGGAAATAAAACATCATTTGCATGCATTAATGCATTCCACCTCCTCAAAACTCCCTCACTCAAGTCGCTCTCATAAATCTGAACAGCCATTGGAAGCAAGGATCCATCATTTTGCACAGGAATTCCTACGGGAGCATGCACAGGAATTCCTTCAGGATACAGTCTATGGGATACAGTCTACAGGATACACAGAGGTAGTCTACAGGATAGGCAGAGAAGAGTTCAAGAAGGGATATCATGGGAATTGTCCACTGCCACCATTCTAAAGAGGTAGGCTCTAAAATTCCATCCCCATGTACAATCAAATTAACCCGAAAAACTCTAAAATCTAGTGAATTTAGCAACTGTGAGAGGTGAATTCCATACAAAGTCAACTCTGTTTTGCTCCTGCATTAATTTTTTTGTGTCAGCCTCTCATTTTTTCCTCAAGCTTCACAAGAAAGATGATAGGAGAGTTTAATAGGAGAGAGCCCACAAACACTGTGAGGATACAACAACACCCCCAGGTGCTTGAAATCTTTACAGGACACAAACGGATGGGGGTTTTCAAAAAGTTCACAGGGTATGATGATGAGGAGGCTCAAGAATTTGCTCATTCCCTCACTCCACACAACAGAATTCATGCCACTATTTTAGTTAGAGGCCTCACTATAGATCTCACTCCCGAGCTCATCAGTAGGGTCGCCACACTTCCCCTAGGAATTCCATGGAGAAAAGAAGACAAAGGAGACAGTCAGGTGGAAAAAATGAAATTCTTTTTAGAAGGTGAAGAACCCACTGAGGAAAAAAATGGAGTAAGGAGGGACAGTCTGCCATACCCATAGAGTGAGGTAGACTACCAACTCATCAAGTATATCTCATGTGAGGGTAGATATAGTGTTTTTTATGGCTATCATTACAAGATCCTTGAAGAATTAAGATTTGGGGTAGAAACACCCATTCACCAAAGACTCAACATACCCTATTTTTTGATGCAATCACTCATAGACTCCAGCAAAAAAGTGAAGCAAGGGAACTCCCAACAATTGGATCACCATGGGTTGATTAGGATCCTCATTGAGGATGTCATCTAAAACCTTAGAACCCCTATAACATGGTCAGTCTTCAGAGACTTTCCAACAGAGGATGACATCAAAACCCTCACTTATGATGTTAGTCCTTCTATCAGTGAGGAGGAGGTTAAACGGGAAGAGGAAGGTACAGAGCTAGATAAGGATGAGATGGATGAAGAAAAAGCTAACACAAAAGAACATGTTGAAGTAGAAGAAGAAGAGGGAGAAGAGAAGTTGGATGATGGTGAAATAGAGGAGGAAACTAAGGAAGAAACTTGTGGAGATGAGGAAGAACCACAAGAGGAAGAAGAAAGGAAAAAGAGAGAGGAAGAAGGAATTGAAATAGAGGGGGGAAAACAAAAGGAGGAGTCACCTAGGGTGTCCCCAGAGGCCATTGAGATAGAGGTAGAAACTGCCCTCATTGCTCTCAGCACCCCAATAAAAAAAAAGGAAAAAGAAGGAGGCAAACCCCCCTATATTTTAGAACAAGAAAGAGCATAAGAATCAAACAAGGGAAGCCACAAATATCAACAATAATTCATATTAATATTGAAGATTCCCCTACTCAAAAAGAAAAGAAAAAAATTCCTTCCCCTAAGTCACCAATCACATATGTAAGGAGGCCTAATACTAAATCAACTTCCTCAAAGTGTAAGGCAATCCTACAAGATCCATAGCAAAACCTACAGGAAGAAAAAAAGTCCTACAAGGTTCTTTGTTGAAACTACAAGAAGCATAGAAATTGGAAAGCAAGGTAGGGGAGCAGTAAGAAACAGAAGAATAAGTCCCAGAGACAAAGGAACCAAGCCCCCAACCTAACCTAGACTCCTATTATCGATTTATTGAAGGAGGCAAGGTAATACCTCAAAAATTTGCCATCCCATTGCTTTTCGAACTTGAGAAGGAGAGGGCCAGAACTCACCGATGGATGTAAATCGCCAAGTCAAAAGGGGTGGATGACATTGGGCACATGGAAGAGAAGCTCAAAGAAATGGGCAAAGAGCTAAGTGGCTTAAGGGACAGAGAAGCAATAATGAGAGAACAACTTGAGAGGGAAAATGCATGCCTGAGGGAATAGCTGCAGGGAAGGGAGAACCAACTAGCATGTATGGCCAGCCTCTCCTTGGGGGTCATCTAGCATAGGATGCCAGCTAAATCCTATGCTCTTTACCTCAAATAACAATGGCTGCAGTTTCAGATTAAAACACAGGCACAAAGGGGCACCATGCCATTTCAGGACTACAAGCAGTTTATTGATCTTTGTGATCAAAGTGCACTAGAGGATATGGCCAACATGGTTGAGTTTTATTTGCACGGCATGGCTCTCACTGACATGAATGTTTGGGATCCTAATGCCAAGATAGGAGATCTACAATTAATGGATTTGACATCATGCATGAACCATGAGGAGTCAAGGCCTGCAGATATGAAAAGAATATTGTCCAGACATCAAAATTAACCTCTTTTCATCAGAGTTGAACAATCAAATCCCATGGCCCTAATCAGCACCCATAATTTGATAGCAAATGATATTCACCTGGCACCTAGATATCTTGCTACCCAAGAGCAAGAAATTTCACATTTTGAGGATATGTTTAGGCTGCTAGGAGATGATAGTATACATGCCTAGCTGAGGAGATGGAACACACTGCCACACAACTTGAAGATCAGAGAATATCACTCCCCTCAAAGGTTTAGGGAGGCACTCAACATGACACCTATGTATAAGCAATCAGTGCAAAGGTTGAAGGTCAATTGGATAGGCCTAAAACTCAGTCCACCACTACTCCTAGGGATGCTAGAAGGGAGAAAAGAAGAAGAAGAAAAGAGGTAGTGGGAAGAGGTAGAAAAGAAAGCAGGGTTCTATGAAAAAGAAGAAGAGACCACAACAGAGGCATGGGATGTCAAAGAGGCTACTAGAGCCATGAAGGACATGGACATTGACTAAGTTGCTCAGAGGATGAGAAACACTTCCATTAGGGGGGTGATGATGAGCCTTATCATTGGGTAATTATATGGGCCTTAATTCACCTCCTAGCTTAGTCAAACCAACTATTTTCACAACTTCCTGCATACTTTTGATTATATTTTGTTAATGAGATGAGTTAGAATTGGATATTTTGTTTTGTGGTCTAATGTGCATTTAATGCAAGATTAAAGGATAAAAGCAAGGAATTTTGGCAAAGACCTTGGTCAAAAATCGAATGGGACAAGGGAGAGGAATTATAGGAGGTAAATCCTCCTCATTTACTACCCCTCCATTCGAATATTCCTCCATCACCTCAGAGTGAAAACAACCAAATCATGAGGACTAGAAGGTAACCGAGCAAGTGAAAGACAAGGCACCAGTTTATCTCAAGTTTGG
Organism: Pinus tabuliformis; assembly: GCA_031772625.1. Classification (NCBI taxonomy): domain Eukaryota; kingdom Viridiplantae; phylum Streptophyta; class Pinopsida; order Pinales; family Pinaceae; genus Pinus; species Pinus tabuliformis. Next base: position 186,418,089 of record CM062807.1, on the reverse strand, counting down.
GAGCCAAGCCTCCCTAATTTTAAGGAAGTCATTGGAGACTTCAGATGTATAAGTAGAGAGGCCTAGGACCTCAGTAGGATTTGGATTTTTGATTGTAAAACTCTACTATATTTTCGAGCTACAAGACTTGTGATATTTTTTGATGTAACCCATTGTTTTGATAATAAGAATGAGTTTTGTTTTGAGCTAGCACTGAGTTAACTCAGAGGGCTGAAGCTCTTGGGTTAGGGTCCAACCCTAGCAGCCAAGGATCCTATTTATTGTACATGTATGCTAGTATAGATTCATAGTTTCATTGTTCATTTGCTTAGTAGCTGCATTTCCATTACAACAGTGTAGATTAGATTGGTTGTATGTTAGTTTGCTTTCATTTGTGCCTTCTTTCAATTAACAAGTTAGCAAGGAGAAAAAGGATCACCATAAGGTTATCAACAGGTGCCTCGACCTCACTTCCTCCCTCTGGTACCATGACTTTAGGAAGAGACCATTCAATGGCCCCAAAAACACAGATTTCTAGTTCTTGCATGAGCTTTGGAGTTTATTGTCTTGATTCAGCATTTGGTTCATTTCATTGTCATCTATTTCCATTACTCCATTTCTGTAATAAGATCTCACTCATGTTTTCATTCCCTTCAACACTCTCTTCATGCATAATATAGGCAATTGATTCAAGCTTTTCTAATTTATGAAAATATATCTTGTTGCATAGTTCTTGGAAAACATACATGTTTTAAGCACAACAGCTACTTTAGGAGGAGACCCAAACTTCATCACTAGCAACCACCTTCCACTTCATCCACCCTAACCATCTCTTGTTCCACCATCACCCTCACTAGTTTTTTTGTCATTTTTTCATTAAAATTCCCCTAGATACATTGAACGAATCTCGCCATATCTAATCTTAGATATTGACTCTTGAGTATTTCTAGACCTTCTAACACCCCATCCCACTCATCAGACACTTTTTCCAAGCTTCCCAATACCTCACAATTAGCTCTCGGTCATATCCGGTAGGTTTCTTGTAATTCCTACAGGATCATCCTGTAGGTTTATAGTACATCCTGTAGGTTTTCCTGAAATGGACTTTTCTGAGGCCGAATTGATGGGGGACCTTTAGGAAGTCACAAAAAAGCCTCCTAGGACCCTTCCACACCATCCAACCACTCCATAAGCCTTTTATCCATCCTCAATCACCTTCCATCCACCTGTCGCATCCACAAGAACACTTAATTTGCATACTTGATAGTGCCTAAAAAAACAAAAAAAAGTGAAAACAGACTTAGTTTAGTTTTCTTGCTTACACATTAGGATGGTTTGGTGCTCTTTACTTTTGTAGCTTAGATAGCAACATTAGGTCAGTGTTGATTTAGCAATTCTGCTTAGCACAACTGTTTAAATGGTGAATTAGAATATGATGTGATTTAACATTACTGCAGTAGTGTAGATTTCTTAGAATAGATTTGTTCTTTTTCCATCAAAGAATCAAGCTTCTTTTAGCTCTATAGAAGTTTAGCTTGGAACCCCTGGGGTCTCTCGCCGGATGAACAAATGACAATATGCAGGACCTTCACTTTTACTTGTGCATATGGTACTATCACCTCCAAGTTTGTACAAACCCTGAGTTGATAGGTAAAGCTGGTAGCTCAAGAGTTGCAACATCCTTGCTGCAATACTGGCGTTCATCACCTAAATTCAATAATCTCCACAAATTTGTTGCATAATAGAATCACAATTTTGATAAAATGTCAATCTCCACAAATTTGTTGTGTAATAGAATCGCAGTTCTGATAAAAAGTCAGTTAAAGCATCTCATTCACTAAGTAAAAATATATGAAAACTTGGATTTCATCAAATTCCTCTGGCAAAGCTTGGATTTTAAGTTACCAAAATTCTAAATTCAAAACATATAACTGAAATAACTTATTCCACATTTATCTTTGAATCTCAAAAAACAAAAAAACTAATCTTTCTTAGCTTCTTAATCGTGGCTAAATACAAGAGACTCCAAACACTAATCGATTATCTTTTAATTAGTACCCTTCTCTAACCTGTTAAAGACCTTTTTCTGCTAAAAATTGTGTACTTGTCTTATTTGTTTTCTATGGCTTAATTTGTTCCAAAAATAAATTTCTTATTTTGTGAACTAACGTTATAAAAATAACATAGATATTAAAAAATAACATGTTATTTTTAGAAATCCATCATCACGCTAAAACAAATAAAAAAAGAATCTGAATTTCAAACTTGCAAATTTTTCCATCCAAAACCAGAGACTTTCGTCTACCTAATTTTCCAAGCAATTCAACTCATTGATAAAATTTGTCACAAGGAAATGAATAAAAAAGTGGGAAACGTAAATGATTTAGTTATAATATTTAAGGGGTTAAATAAATTTGTATAATTTGAAATATTTATTATTAAAAAAATAATTATATTTGGTTAATATTTTTTAATAAATTTTAATTTATTAAAAGTAAATTAGTATTAATTTTTTAATTACTTTAAAATATTTAATTATATATTTGCTATGCAAATCATATAGGGAGAAATGTAAATGGTGTTTGTTATGTGTTTTTTTTTTTAAATACAAATGAATAGACTTTTCATTAAGTAAGCACCCAACCCAACTAGAAAACCAAGAAATAATTACATGCGGCAAAAAGATGCTATTTGTTTTGAATATATCTTTGATGGTGATTCAAAAATTTCTTCTAAGTGCCTACATTTATTATACATGAAACAAAAAATGTTGCAACGGTAAATTCTACAAAAATGGCCACAGACTAAGACACATTTGCATTGTGTAAACATGTGTTAATTTAGCAGATCAGTGGACATTTTGTCAAAAGGTCCATCTGATGCACTGCTAGAGGTGTTGCATTCTATGTCCACATTTCTATGGGCTTGTAAATCCGAGAATTGGCATGAGAACCAATCCATTTCTTCTTCTAACTGAGTTAACTATGCTTTTTGTTTCTGCAATTCTTCATGGAGGAAGAGGGCGTGCTCAGATCGTTGGCTCACCTATTGCTTGATTTCGTTGATATCCTCCTTTCCATAAATTGGAGGGTGAGGAAAAAATGGGCCTTGGGTGGTGCATCCTGATTCGCCATATCATGCAGATATGATGGGCGATTTAGAGCTAAGAGAATATGCGTAGAGGAAGACCGAAACACTTGTTGTTGAGATGTAAATATGTCACGCCCGAAGGGGCAGTTGGCTTGGCCAAATAAATCCCTTGACGCACCATTGTCCCTCTAAGAAGAAAGCTAGAATATATCATATGCTGACGAGAATAAAGGACACATCTTGTGCAGGCCTTTCACATTCCAAGAGAGAGTGGAATTAACAGGCACTCCACTGTTCCTGATGAGGGCAAGCCAACGACCAATTTTAGAGCCTGATCTTGTAACTTTGGGATGATTAAGAGGATAGTTATTTCCATTGATGTTGAAACAATGAATACATGTGTTGTTAACATGTACCGATTAACAATGTGCACATGTTATTAATGTGCGCTCGTTGTTGCTACGAAAATCCAGAAACTGACCTAGAAACAATAAAAGAACAAGGAGAAAACAAGTGAGTGTTTTGTAAAATATCGACATGGGTCAGGGCCTAAGTAGAAATGGATGTTGAGGCCTAAAAATGAATGAGCCTTGAGACATAACTGAGAATGAGAATGGTTCCTCGGCCAAAGGTTAGGGCTCTTTAGGACTCTAGTTGGATATATGTGCAATGAGTTAGTTTTGTGAAGTGGAAATGGATTTCGATGCTCAACAATGGTTAGGAAAGGAAACCATTGGTATAAGCTCTTAACATTTTTTCTCAAGTTCAGGAAACAAGAAAAAAATCCTACAATTATGAAGTTTTTCTATTTATATTACCATGAATGTATTTGTAAACCACCACATAAGACCCTTGTAGGATATCTCTAACTTGCTATAGAGATATGGGTGCCATAATTAAACCAGAGATAAGCCCTAAACAAGAATGTGACATGGACCCACACCATGAATGGTTTGTTGAGCCTCGATAAATGATTTTTTAGCTTAGAAGTGTTTTTATCCTACAAGTGGGATATAAGCACCACATGAGTAAGTTTTGTGCAATGTAAATGAATATTGAAATCTAAACTTGATGGGGAAACAAGTGCTTCAGACTTAAATGAACCTTATCAAGCCAAAGCACCATGGTTAGGGGAGAAAACAAATTGGGTCGTGGGCTTTAAATATAGCATCTCACGCTTGATCACCATGAATTTCACTCTCTAACCATAACATAACCCCTCTTAAGGGTGTCTTCGACATCAAAGTTGGATGCAAATCCCATTAGGAAATTTTGCACAATACAAATAGGTCGTGGGACCTCATAGTTGAGGAAGGAAAATAATTACCTTGGGAAGTTATTAAATCTTATCTAGCTCAAGAGCCTTGAACAATCTTTAAAACAACACCTGACACAATTCCTTTGTAGGAAACCAAGTGGGATATGGGTATCATAAGAAGGATTCCTGCAGTGGGAATGGGTCTTGAGAATTTACATGGTTAAAGGGGGAACATGTGCTTTAAGCCTTAACTAACCCTTCATGAGCTAAAATGCCATTAATAACACCTATAAATTGTGACATGAGCCCTAACTAGGGGAATTTTTGCCTAAGAGTTGAATATGGTTTTCATTAAGATGTTATGAACATTGAGAATGGGTCATGGGGACTTGACCATGGTTGAGGGAGGGAACAATAGAATTATTCCCTTTTCACCATTGAGGTAAGGAAATAGAAAACTTAGGCCCTAAGCATAACTTCTTGTGCTCAAGTGTCGTAAATGCACATTTGAACCATCACTGAACCCTTTTGTGGTATTTATGGCCTAATAAATGGATATGGTTGTCATTATTAGATTCTCAGCAGCAAGAATGGATTTAAGGTAAAACCAACATCAACGGAGGAAAAAAAGGACCTTGGTCCCTAAAAATTCTTCTCTCAATCAGGTACCATGAAAATAACATGGAACCATGGCTATCAATGGGATCTTTAACACAAGTTTTATATGAACTACATTAGGATTAGAGCAGAAGTCCTTGAGGATTCTTAGATGGTTATTGATATGATAGGGATTCCATGCCATAAGAACAATTTGATTAGTAATAAGAAGAAGGATGATGACTCTACTGGTGGGAGTCAAACCATACAACCAACTTCTTGCAAATAAATATCTAAGTATGTAAATTCCAAAGAGTACCTGACAACCTTGCTTGAATTTTATACTACAATTAATTTATTTTGAACAAATATTCATAAATTCATGAAAACATCGTGTTATAGCGGCTACAACCACCCTCCAAAATTTTGCCTTAGCTTCGTTTTGGAGCCTCCCTACCAACCTTTCACAACAACATGTCTTACTTCGTCAAGTACACAAGCACCAGCGCTGAAAGACAACTTGTCTATCAAAGCTTGATGCATCCCCCTCACAGGTTGTTTCTCCAGACTTGGTCCAACTGCAAGCCGAGCAACTCCCTCAAGAATTTATGAAAATCTAGAGGGCAACCAGCCTCCCCTCCAGAAATTGCGCAATTTTGTCTGGCAGCCTGTTAGGCTCCAGAATTAAACAATTTTGTTAAGCAAGCTTCATCCAGAAAATTGCGTAATCCTTCCTAGATGGGTTGCTCAGCCCAGAATTTGCGCAAATATGGGCAGCAGTTAGCTGCTCTGCCCAAAATTTGCACAAATCTTCTGGGCATCCAGCCCAGCTCCCTTCCAGAAATGCGCATTTTCTCCTAGCAGTTGAGGAGACTATTGCATGTGCAACTAAGTTGACTAGTTCCCTCCGAGACCGAGCAAAATTGACTTGCATGCATGACCAGCTTCTCCCAAGGTAGCATGCAAAGGCATCCCTTGTTTGAGGGATCTATTTTTGGCAGCTGAAGGTCACGTGCAAGGATCATTTTAGAAACCTCCCACAAAGTGTCGCTTTCCTTAGATTTGTGGCATGTGTGTCGCAACCTCGATTTTATCAAAACTCGTCAGCTGGACACTACAGAGCTCATTCCTGACATCAACCTTGTAGCTCTAACATCCCACATCACATCTAGGAGCCGTCGGCACATTCAGCTCAGTTGTTTTTGGGTAAGCTGGCTTTCCATGTCTTGTGTTGCTTTTCTCACACTTTTTGTGTTTCTCTTTGTATGAACATTGTCTCCTTGATTTTAGTGAGCACTTGTTGTCATTTTTTATACATACTAGCTTGTACTAGCACTGTTTCATTTTTCATTAACATCTCACTACTGTCGCATGCATGAAATTATTTTTAACGAACGGTTGCCAATTTGGCGACTCACCTTAGCCACATGCATGTTGTTCCATTTTCTAAATTTTTCATTCCCCATTTTCATGCATGATCATTCACTTATGCTTACACTCAGTATCGCCATGCATTCACATTCACATTCGCTTTCAATTTCCTGTCGGCAAGTCTAGGCAATGTTGGCCCAGACTCTACCTCACTGAGACAAGAATTGCTTAATCCTGAGAGGGAAGGCTTTGTCTTCCTCTTAGGAAATGTGAATTTTCTACCTAGTGACTGTCCCACAGTCTTGCATTACGCAATTCTAAGGGACAATGACTGTTGGCCAAGAAAATTGCACAATGCAGTCACTGAGCCTGCAACCATTACTAGTTGAGATTGCACATTGCGCAATTCCAACAGTCAGTAGCCAGCCTAGATTGCGCATTACACAATTTCAGTTGCCAGTCATGCCTCCTAGATAGTGCAGACTGCCTTTTGCACAAGTCTAGTAGTCAGTGTCCCGACTTCCTGGCGGAAATTGCGCGACCTTCATGATCAATCACACAGGTATGTTGCAAGTCAGTTCTCAAGTTCATTTTGTTTTTTTACTAACAGATTGCTTGCCATGAGTGTTTCCATGTCTCCAAGTATCGCAGGTGTTCATCTGCCTCTCAGCAGTATAGGTATAATGGTTTCCAGGAGAGCATGGTCGAAGACATCGTTTAGAGCACACTTGGGGATGTAGTCGATCAAGTATCTATGAACATGGTTATTCGCGAAGACATCAAGTTGTTCATAGGCAAGGACATCAAGATATGACAACAACAACATCACACCAAGCACCACCATGAACAGCAGTTGTAGGCAACATACTAGATGTAACGAACGCGAGAGGAAAGTTGTTGACAACACAGAGGTGAAACAAAGTTGCAAGCACAAGAAGATCCACTTGTAATGAAACCAACTTTCGAAACTCAGGCTATGAGGTGACGACGCCACATGAAGATCACGCGAAGACAGAGAACGAAATAGAGAAGGATTTGCATGTGCTGAAGCAACAACTCAAGGAAGAATAGGAGCTGCATAGACGAGAAAATGAGTTGCAATAGGAACAGGTACAGTAGCGGGTGCAACATGCACTCATGGATGAAACTACGCCCGTACAAGTTAAAGATCCATCCCGGAAGCTAGCACGGAGCAGACATGGTGAGCAGTGTTATTGATCACATGAAAGGGAATTCAGCAGCATGCAGATCATCATGTGCATGCATTCGATCCCACCCATTCATCACACTCACCGAGGAAAAGACAAGAAGCAAGTCCAATTCGGGCTGAGCACGTAGTTGATAGTTGATGCGTACGACCTCCAACACACACTAGAAGATTAGCACGAACACTATGCATCAGTGTGTTTCTGGTTCATCCACACCCAAGAAGACCTTGTACATGCTAGCAAACGAGTTGGATGGAGGAACCATACCAATGCACCTGGATGCAACAGAGGCGAGAGTTCGCTTCAGCAAGATGTCACCATGGAGCGCATGCACACCATCACAGATGAGCAAGCTTGGCATCAGCTCACCATCTTCACCATCACAAGCATGTCAAAGAGTTGGTCTCATCACAACGGACCAAGTGTCAGTGATGTCTTGCATGGCTTGCTCAACCCATTTTGTCTCACATGGGCACATGTGCATTGCAATGTAACATCTTCTCAAGTGGAAGTTCAAGTGTCGATAGTTGGATGTAATAGTCAAAGAGTAGATGAAGAGTCATGAGGGTAGATGAACTGTTATGAAGGGGAATTTCAAGGGTCACCCCACCCTTTGCTATAAATAGAACCTCATAACTCATTGTAAGGGCTTTTGGTCAGCCAAGCTTCCGATAGGACTATCTTAGAGAAAGCTTGGATAATATTGTAACGAGCATTGGCTTCTCCACTGCGTAGAGGTAGTACATCTCTTTGGAGAAGTAGGCGGTTGTGGCTATAACGTTCTGCTATCGGAACTAGTGGTTGGACATGGATGTATTGTATGACTGGAACTTACATTTCTTAATATAACAAGAGCCAACACGTTCCATGCATATGTCATATTGTATTTCAGCTATCTTGTTTACTCTAAATGGTATATGTATATGTTTGCTTACAGATGCATGTATGGACTATTCTGTATAAGTATGTATGAATCTTACTGAAATGTGTTGATTGGTTTAACCATCACTTTGGATTGTTAGCTAACTTGCTTTCTAGCTTGTGATGTATCTTCTCTCGTGTGTACCCTTCCAAGCCATGTTCTATCACAATCTTCCAAGGGGCGCACTCACCCAACTCCCTGTGTGTTACAACCGTTCATGCACCTTCCCTGTCTTAATGTAGCTGTCACACCCTTGCTACCAACAGAGTTATCTTACTTGCCTCTATGCGAAATCGCGGTCAAGGCATTATTGTACGACCCACTGCTGGCACTCCTACACCAAACGGTCTCAGGTCTAACTGAGACTTCTTACCGGGGAGATCCCTTGACATGTTGGCGAGTCCAGCACCGTCAACACATTGTAATGAAATTCATTCTAAAAATCACCTTTTAAATTTTCATATGAATGAAATCCATTTAAAATTTTGGAATATATCAAAGTTTTCCAAAGTCTAATACTCAATATACAATGGTTTATATTATTTCATATTTTTGTGTAGAAAGACGTTTTTTAAAATCTAGTACGATGGATATGTGTACTTTTTGTGTTCAACATGAAGTTGACAATTGGCATATTGTGTGTGTATGTGTTAGAGACAAGTGACAACAAATTGGTGTATGCGACCCCATTATTTTTGCGATAAGGTACCTACTCATATTTGACAACTTAGAGGTGTACATACTCTACCCCCTTTAGATTTGAACTTGTTACCTCATATGAGAGAGCACATACTCTTAACAATAAGCAATTAAAAGTAAAATATTCCTTACTCTTTTTGATATATACTTTTATAGAAGATGTGTAATAACATGGAGTTGACATGTAATATTAAAATAAAAATAAAATATTTCAAATTCTACCTTATATATAAATATATATATATATATATATATATATATATATATATATATATAAAAGAAAGTAAATCAACATAAATATATATTAAATTTAAATTTACTAAGCCCACAGAAGAGTCAAATCTCTTTACACGTACTTTATGAGTGCAAAACTTAAAGAAAAGTTTGCACCTTAGAAGATATGATCCCTCATTATATTTGATAAATCCAAAAATAAAATGAAATTATAAGAGCTATTTATAATATTATTTATATTATATAAATTCTACATTAATATTTTTATTTTTCATTTGACACACACACATATATATATATGGTCAATTGTGTTTTTTTTTAATGGAAAAAAATGCATGCTTACTATTTCATTGAAATCAAAGTATACAAATTATTGTTCATTTAAAACCTCACATGTCTATCATGAGCTATGACATTCTACCAATCGAGAACATAAAACAATCAAACATAAAAAGATGTAAGGTCCTAATGATTACAATACCTTTAGTTTCAGAAAATGTTACTAGCATTCACCCTAACTACATCAATGAGTAATCACTAAATGTCCTATAGGCTAGAGTAATGCTTCCTTTGATCTTCTATCCAGATTATCATTGTGTTCCCTGTGAATATGTGATCCCTCTAGTTCTTAAAAGAATTCTAGTAATTGATGAATTAATTGTTACCAATGATTTAAGACCAAGTTTTGAGATGTACCGATCCCCAAAAACCAATCAATAAACACTGGAGAACTGTCAAATATTTGTAAGCACTTCACCTGCTCTACATTGCAAATTCAATTATGAGCCAAACCTAGTTAATTCTACTTTATTATTAGTTCTAAGCTCCATCCTTAGGCTAAGAAGAAAAGTGTGATTGTTGTTCAAGTGAAATGCAACTTCTACTTTGCACACAACCCTGACATGAATTTTGGCTCCATCAAAGAAGGCCCAAGACTTTGAAGTATCTATCTTGAGCCCAATTGGAATTTTGGTCTTTTTCTTTAAACCTTTTGTGTTGAGTTCCTTCATTGAGGTTTTTGTTTTTTGCACAACATATTCTATATTTGGGATATCATTATCAAAGATGGTTCTATTCCATTGTAACCATATATGCCAAAGGACCTAACCTAGAAGGGAAAAAGGATGTTTCGAGGATGGGATTTTTGTCCACTTTGTAAGGCATTCCCCTAATAACTTACTTTACCACGTTCCTATTTAGGCCTCCTCAAAAAAATATTGTTCTACGTCCCTATTTAGACCTCCTCAAAAAAATATTGTTCTCCATACCACGTGCTAAAAAAACACAATCCATGAACAAGTATGTTATATAGGATAGTTGAGTAGAACACTTACTATCCTCCTCATCTAGATTCGCATCTATGCTAGTAACATAATAAGCTTTAATACCTTATAAATATCGTTGTAACTTTTAAATATCAAAACTCTTGGCTAAGTATAATTGTCGATTTCCCTGTGCGAAGTCTAGAACACTGATTTTTTCCCAAAAATATTATATTTATAAAATTAATTTAAAAAGAAAATATTCTAAATATTTATATAATTTTAATTAAAAAAAAAATTAATACCACACCTAATAAATTAAAGAAAAATTAAGAAAAACAATTTGTATTTATTCATTTTGAATGAAAGCAGGAACCACGAGTAGGAAAAGATCTCGATACCATGTTAGCAGCAAGATCTCCGATTGGAATTTAGGCTTCATATCCAGCTTTAAGAGGTTGACGGGGCGGACCCTGCATCCGAAGTTTCAATTGGTCCCATATGAGCAGCGGGGTATTGACGGTTAACAGCCGCTTGGCCGAGATGCAGTACATTAATATTGAGATTCCGAGTAGCAGCTCGGTAAGCCAACCCTAATCCAGCACAAAAGTTAAGTATTTTTTCGTTATATGAATTTTAGGTAAAAATTCATTTGAAGTAAATCAATTAAACTTTATAAATATGAAATTGTGAAGTATGACGAATTAAACTTTATAAATATGAAATTGTGAAATATGAAGAGTTAATTTGAATGGCTGTTTTTTTAATGCGAAAGTTTTATTTTTCAAAAAAAATTATTATTATTATTATTATTATTTTTCTTGAAATGGGTTTTTTAACCTTTTTAATAAAAATGTGTGTAATTTTTTGTTAAGCTCGATTGATTTTACACAAAATCTACCTTGATTTATGGAATTGCAGCTTTTCTTAACTTATGGAAACCAACTGCAGTAGTTTCCTTAAGTTAAGAAAATCAACTGCAATTACTAAATTTATAATTGGGAGCTACTGAAGTGGTCCATCACTTTGATCTGATCTTTACCTTGATTTGTGGTTTTTCTAACACATAGCTTTTTAGAAGCTTGATGGAAGCTTAGCTATATGTTCATCTGTTTGGTCCCCAAGCTCATATCTCAACCCCCTTCAGTTTTACACCATCTAGCTGAGATAGCAGAGCTTGGAAGTGCCTTCAGAATTCTTGTGTTTTTTTTCTTTTGCTTGGATTGAAGCTGGAGTGCAGAAGAAGTAGCAGGCAAGTGGACTGTGGCCTTCATCAAAACATCACCAATGGCTGGAGGTAACTCGTATCCCTGGGTATTAAGTTTCAGTGATTCTTTTCAGTTCTTTCGCATGCAGAATCACTGTTTAAGTTTATTAGTTTTCTAACAGTTGGTATCAGAGCCTTTTTACCTCTGCCTTACTGTGTGTTGGCCAAGAAACAAATTTCGATCCACCATTTCGTTCCATAATTTATTTCCTTTTGCGCAAACCGTGGGTCGTATACATGACCTGTGTATTATGTGCATTGGCCAATATCCTCGTTCTATGCAACTATCACCATTTTGTTGTTGGAAGTCAGAGTCGATCGCGCGCAAGTGTATGCAAAACAAAAGGTTGAATTTTCTTTGAATTTTCGTTCAATTTCCTTTATAAATTTTCTGATAGATGTTGTATTGGGACGATTATTGGCTACAAATGATCCTTTTATCAGAAATTTAGAGGGAATTTTGTTTGCAGAAAATATATTTTATCTGCAGTTTTGTCCCGGGCGATTTACATCGTCAAAACCTTAAAAACAGGGGAATTTTGAATCCGCCTGTTATCTCAAGGCTCATATATTGCCAGCGTGCATTAATGACGCAGTTTATGAAATAGCTCAAATCTTAGGGTAATTTGTGGTCAAGAGTTCAATTCTTGCGGAGGAGTTTTGTCTTCCCGCGAATCCGATCCATACAAAACTTCAATTATTATTGCTGTGTATGGGGGACTAGATGGCTTGGCCTAATTGAGGGCAATCCATAAAGTTTTTCCATGTTCTTATCTTTCGTCTCTGAAAATGATGACAATTCATAAATTAGGGGCAAGGTGTACAGTAAAATTTTGTGTTTTTTTTATGGCTCCTTCCTTGTTTTATAGTTTCCATGAAACTCAGCTGTTGTTGTATTTTTCTATGAGTTGTTGAACTTATTTTTGTTAGAGTAAGCGCCAAGGTTAGTCCCAAAATCTAGCGTTCCATGGTTCAAATTTGGAGTATGTATAGGAATTATGAATTCGATCCAGTAAATCCGTAAGATTCATTGCAGTAATTCGCATGGTGGAAAAAGGTTATTAAAATTGCCATCAATGTAAACGTATTTATATTACTATTCTTTATTTGGTTTTCGAATCGATGCAAGTTAATCATAACTGATTGATTCTGCTAATCAACAATGACAGTTGAATTGGTAACATAATAATCGTTATCATATATATTTAATCCATTATTCAGTGCTTTATGCGAGCCTTGTTTCTGATCTCTTGATATTTTGCAAAGTGTTTTCCAATAGTGGTTCACGTAGGGGAATGCTCTTTTCTAGTGTTTTCTAGTGGGAGCTATGAACCCCAAGGCGCTTTAATATGGTGCATGAAACAATTTTTATTTATTTATGTTTATTCAGCACATCATAAATGATCTGGCGCACTGTTCTTGAAATTTAACACTGCCTGATTTTAATTATGATCATTTTATTCGGCAGAAATTACCAGATATGAATCTTTTGATATAATTCTATCAAATTTGGCAAAGCGTTTGCTTAAGGGTTTAGTTTCAAACATAATAATTTCTGCATGTAAAATGTTTGTTACAGTAATATAATCCATGGGGATTTTATTAGTCATAAAAAAAAAAAATATCCATGTTGGTTCATACGTCTATATGGACATGCATCCGAAGGATATTTATAATTTTGGCTTGAATGGCATAAGCACTTGGGCATGTATGAGCCGTCTAGAGGCCAAAAGGCCCACAAGGTGTGTTCTTGATAGGTCTCCAAGCTACAAATAGTGCCACAATGATGTATATGCTAAAACAACTTTGAATATTACTCATCTTTTTGGGCCTAGATGATATGATCCATGTGGGTTTGCATGACATTATCGTGGTGGTCATGTAGATATTATGCCATAGAAATGGGTCCTATATGCCCATGAGATAAGGGTTAACACGATAATGGACAAACAAACTTACACAAGTGATATGCAATATTGATTATTTGGTAAGAGTCCATATTAGTGTGTGTATATGTGTGGGTTTGTATATACAATGCAATATAAATGTAGCTATATATATTTTACTATCTAAATGCAATCATTAAATTCCACATTTTGAATTACTTGTTCTCATTTTACTTTTATATGTCTTTATATAGCAAGGCTTCTGGCTGACACATCTAGTGGTGCAATTAGCAGCCTTAAAGACTTGCACAATTTGTGTGTTAGCATGTGCCATGCTATTCAATATATGTTTATATGATGGTTCTTGAATTTGTTAGCTGCATCTCCTGATCCCATCATTATCGAATAATGGCACTCTGTAAATTTTATAATTGATTACATATTTATTGTAAAATTTACATTGAACTTACATTTATGAACATTTGTAATTAAAGAGAAATAAGAAATGGTTTATTTCTCATTTGGGCATTCAGTTTTGATCCTATGTTTATTTCGCATGAAGTTCAGATTTAGCGTTGTTGAAAATTAAGTTTTTTTGAGCAAAATAGCTTGTTTGCTGGTCAATTTGTGTTGCTTTATAAACTTAAGGATGGAGCCTGAAGTCAAGCCAGCTATCCTTCGAACTGCATTTGCTATGCAAGTGCAAAGTAGATCAACGCTGCTTCAGTCAATCTCCGGGTTAAGTTTATAAATTGAACAATCAATTTGTAGTCATTTTCGGTAATGCTGACTGCTTTTGATTTTGCTGGAGAATTATTACAGTTTTATGGAGTTTATTAAAATGTCATTTTGACTTACTCCTTTAAGTAAACATTATTTTTCTCTCTGGTTAAGTTTTGTTTATGCAACAAAATAATGTCTAGTGATCCATATGATTTTAATTAATTAGAGAATAACGACAACATCTTTAATTAAATAAAATTATATGTTGATTGGCAAGATCACATAAAGATTATTTAGACATTAAATTGTAATTAATTACACTGAATATAATAAATTTTATCCCACAGGAATTTTTATTATATTTATGTGATTAATTAGGATAAAATTTCATAACCTACCCACAGGAGTTATGAATTAATAAGTTTTATCATAAAGTTTTATTGAATCTATTTGAATTGAAAATTTAGCCCACAGGCAATTTTCATGTCATTTGATTCAATTCTTTTTAGCATGTTTTACATTGGTAAAACGTGAAAGTTCATAAAGTTTTATTGAATCTGTTTGAATTGAAAATTTAGCCCACATGCAATTTTCATGTCATTTGATTCAATTCTTTTTAGCATGTTTTACATTGGTAAAACATGAAAGTTTATTAAGCCTCAATTTTAACATAAGCATGTGATTTTTTAATGCAGTAGTACAACCTGCAAAACATGAAAGTTTATTAAGCCTCAATTTTAACATAAGCATGTGATTTTTTAATGCAGTAGTACAACCTGCAAATTTCTCTGAAATTCGTTCTGACATTCCCGAACTTGAGGAAGTAATCTCGTTTGTCTGTTATGAATCTAATATGGTTAATGTTAATATTAACACATGGTGGATTGATTCTGGATCAACAATTCACATTTCGAATTCCTTGCAAGGTTTGCAAAACCTAAGGAAGCCAGTGGGAAGTGAGCAAAGCATCTTATCAGGAAACAAGATGGGCTCGCATGTGGAAGCTATAAGAACATGTTATTTAACTTTAAGTAGTGGTTTTGTTTTGGAGTTAGAAAAGACCTTTTATGTTCCAAGTTTTTCTAGAAACTTGATTTCAGTTTCAAGGCTTGTACCTTTTGGATATTCCTTAAACTTTTCAGAAAAATCCTTCAGTCTATTCTATAAATCTGATTATGTTGGGAATGGTATTTTGTCTAATGGTCTTTACTGCATTAATTTACAAAACAAAGTCACATATGATTCAATGCATGTTCACACTGGCACTAAAAGATGTGGCACCGGAGACTAGGTCATATCTCCATAGATAGAATTAAAAGATTGGTAAATGAAGGAATACTTAATACTCTAGATTTTACTGATTTTGAGACTTGTGTGGACTGCATAAAGGGAAAGCAGACCAACAAGTCAAAGAAAGGTGCCAATAGGAGTTCAGACATATTAGAAATCATACATACTTACAGATTTTATTGTCCATCTCACAGCACTAGGATTGTGGAATCAAGAAATGCAAAGTTTCTTGAAAATGACTTGATCAGTGGGAGCGATCAAACCAGAAACATAGTTTCTGAGAAAGATCATTCAGAATCTTAACCTTCCACTTCAAGTGAAAGATTGGTTATTGTTCATAGCACCCCTCAAGTACAAACTGGTATTGAATAACCAATTGTTGAAGTTCCACAAGCTGCTGACGATATTCCAGTAGATCAAGGAGTTCAAGAGTTGCCAAGAACTTTTGAACAACAAGTTGAACCACATACTTCTCAGGAAGATGATGGTACAACATTAAGAAGATCTACTAGACCTAAGAGATCAGCAATTCCTAATGTATGCTCAAGTCTGCACAAGACCTGACATTGCATTTGTTGTGGGAATGTTGGGACGATATCAGAGTGATCCAGGTTTAGACCCCTGGAGAGCTGCAAAGAAAGTAATGAGGTACCTTCAAGGGACCAAAGACTACATGCTTATGTATAGACGGACGGACAACTTGGAAGTAACTGGCTACTCAGATTCTGACTTTGCTGAATGTGTTGATTCACGCAAATCAACATCAGGATACATTTGCCAAGCAGACCTTGATTGCCACTTCCACTATGGAAGCCGAGTTCGTCTCCTGTTTTGAGGCGACTTTACATGGTGTATGGCTTAAGAATTTCATTTCTGGGCTTAGAATTATGGATTCTATATCTAAGCCATTGAGAATATATTGTGATAATTCAGCTGCTGGTTTTATGGCTAAAAAAGTGGGAGTCGAAATAAGCACATCGACATTAAGTATTTAGCTATAAGGGAACGTGTTAAAGAAAATAAAGTGGTCATTGAGCACGTCAGCACTGAGTTAATGATCGTTGATCCTTTGACTTAGGGCATGCCACCGTTTAAATTCAAGGATCATGTATTGAATATGGGACTTGGTTCCATTATGCAGTTTTTCATTGTATGGACAATGTTAATGAAATTCTTAATTATTGTGATGTTTTTTCTCATATTTATGTGCACCTTAAGTTGATTTGAGAAAATTCATTTAATAAGGACCAAGAATAAACATAAGGTTTATTCATTAAGAAATTGTTGCCACATAAATTATAATAAGAATAAATGCATAGTAATACATGGAAGATAATACTCGTCATAAGAGGACTTATCACCATGATTCATGTATCTATTACTTAATACAGATTATCAATGGTTTTTAAGTTGAGACATTAAGTTTGGAAGTATGGACCAAGTGGGAGAATGTTAAGCTCCATTGATTTTACACAAAAGCTACCTTGATTTATGGAATTGCAACTTTTCTTAACATATGGAAACCAACTGCAGTAGTTTCCTTAAGTTAAGAAAATCAACTGCAATTACTAAATTTAAAATTGGGATCTACTGAAGTGGTCCATCACTTTGATCTGATCTTTACCTTGATTTGTGGTTTTTCTAACACATAGCTTTTAGAAGCTTGATGGAAGCTTAGCTATATGTTCATTTGTTTGGTCCCCAAGATCATATCTCAACCCCCTTCAGTTTTACACCATCTAACTGAGATAACAGAGCTTGGAAGTGCCTTCAGAATTCTTGTGTTTTTTTTCTTTTGCTTGGATTGAAGCTGGAGTGCAGAAGAAGTAGCAGGCAAGTGGACTGTGGCCTTCATCAAAACATCACCAATGGCTGGAGGTAACTCGTATCCCTGGGTATTAAGTTTCAGTGATTCTTTTCAGTTCTTTCGCATGCAGAATCGCTGTTTAAGTTTATTAGTTTTCTAACATTTTTACCATGCTTAAAATAGCGCTGATATATATAAAACCAAACAAATTGATCGTTAAACTGCTCCTTGTTTTCATCAGCCTTCTCTAATATCTTTTTTCCGAGATAACATTCCTCAGAGCCGTTAATACTTGTTGTTGTCCCTGTCCACACTAGTGAAATTTTTTTAATGTTTATAAGTGAATTAAATAGAGATATAAGTTGAAAGAAATATGACTTTAATGTTCTTGAATCCAAACACTCATATATTATAGCCAGGGATTGAACCAAGAATTTAACCATATTTACCAACTTTCACCAGTTACACATGGAGATAAGCAGTGTATGAACGTTTATTAGAAAATATAACAATAAGAGAATTAAAGCGCGTTGTATTATTTCAAACCTTCACACTGTTTCTGGTAAGGAGAATAGTAATACCATAAACTGTGAGTAGCTTTTCAAGAGGTTATAGATTCAAAAGTTCCAAAATCCAAACTGGTGAATTGTTTCTATCACCATATTGAACGGGATATGGAGTAAAGCACGAGTAAACCTTATAGAATATATCAGAATAATAATGACTATAATTAGTTATTAATGTGGTCTCATATAGGTATATATGAAGTACATATATAATTATATTAGTCAATGGGGTTGATATATAATAAGTTTATATCAGTTTTGTTTATAGTTATTTGGTGTATTTTGTTAAAGGATAATTATTTCTTATTATTTATATAAATAATAATTTAAAAGAGAGTAACAAACTCAAGAGATTAATATAATCAAAGGATTTATAAATATGAGGGATTATTAATATTATAAACCTAAGGGATCAATAAACCCAAAAGATTAATATTATAAATTTAAGGGATTATTAATATTAAACTCTTGGATCAATATGATAAGAGAATTATAAATCCTGGAATAAATATTAAACCCTAAGATTATAAATTCTAATATATTATTATATATATTAGAGATTAATATCATCAACCCAAGAGATTAAAAACCATAAGATTATTATAATAAACTCATCTATTATAAATAATACTTAATAATAATTGTTAATAATACTTATTTATCTCTCACCATTATGTTATGGCCAATAATTATTATATATTTATTAATATAATATTCTCTCTCTCTCTCTCTCTCTCTCTCTCTCTCTATATATATATATATATATATATATATAAAAATATATATTAAAACCAAGGGATTATTAATATATTATAAACTCAAGGTATTAATAAACCCTAGATATGAACATTATAAACCCAAGGGATTAATAAACTGGAGGGATTATTAAAATTGTAAACCCAAGGGATTAATAAACCAATATTATAAACCCAAGGGATCAATAAACTTAAGGGGTTAATATTATAAACCCAAGGAATTAATAAACCCACGAGAATATTCCTTGATGGGGGTGATGGACATAGTGTACGGGGCACCTTGTGGCCCATGATAACCAACAACTAGCACCCGGGTCAAGGGTCACTCCCCTTGCCCTCTCACTTCACCTAGTGTACGAGGAGGAATAATGGTATGTGCGTGGAATTTAGTAGCACCTCTACCAACACGGGAGACATCGTTCTAAGATCGAGGATGGTTGATGGGGACTTCATTCATGTTTCATTTTGGCTTCATGCTCTTGCTTGGTTTTTTGCTCACCGGAGAAGGAAGCAGCGTCACTTCCATTGGGCAAGGTGGCACCCCTGGAAATGATATCCGCCCCCAGGTTGTTGGCTCTGTAAATTGGTAACTTTCTTACTACAAGGACGTTTTTTTGAGTGGTTTTCGACTGTGGTTCCCGGTGGAATTGGCCTTCGAGGGCTTCTCGCTGATTTGTGTATTGGTATTCTACAGTTTAGGTCTTTCGGTGGTTGGAGTGGACCATGTAGGAAACATTGCTCCTAGGAGGGGTGGTGGTTTTGTAGATGGCTTTCATCTTTGGGCTTCTGGGCTTGTAATTGGGTTGTTTGGATTCTCCATGTGAGATTTTTTGACTCTTTTGGGGGGGAGGGAGCAGTAATCTTGGAAGTCGAAGTGATATTTTTTTGTTGGTGTGGTTGGGGGGGCAGGGGAGGGGGGGGGGGTTCCTCAGAGTGTGGTGGGAAATTATGTGCTTCTTTTGGCCCTCTTGTGTTCGAATTATTCGAATTTGAGTACCTCTTTGTGTTCGATCCTGGGGTGGCGTGACTGATGGGGTGGAAGATCACTTGAGTCTATGTGGTGTTGTGTGGTTTTGGTTTGTGCGAGTCTACAACATTCTCTAGGAGGCTGCTAGTTACACTAGGTGCGGTAGGCCTGGTGGGTGTGGTTCGAGCGTGCTTGGAGGGTCTTCTGCATTGTAGGTGAATCTGCTAGTCCAGCGCTGATGCATCTAGCTCCGAGAAGAGGGTGATCCTCCCTCCCTCCAAAGCCCTCCTTGGAAGGACATGGGGTCCAAGCTTCTCAAATGCAGAACACAGAGCAAGTGGTAGATGTGTCTGTGGCCTGTCAGGGTGGAAAGTCAGCGGGAAGCTCCTCGAGGATGGTGGCTGGCACACGTGGTGGTTGAGGGTGTGGCGGCCCTGTGAAGGGCCGCAGGGGTCGATTGTCGTGAACACCAGCGAGGGGTGAGGATTCATGACATAGCGGCTTGAGATGACGAGAGGGTGCAGAGTCTTTAATTCCTGGTTCAAGGGCCTTTCAACATTATTGCCTGGAAAATTGTAGAAACTTGATTGACTCCTTGCTGGAGCGATTGGAAACTGCTGAAAGGATCCGATAAGAGGAAAATGTGGAATTGGGAGCTACCTTGGATAAATTGCACTACTTTCAGTGCCAATTCTCGGAGTGTATTGTGGTGGTCTGGCAAGGACAAAATTTGCTATCGAAGAAGGTGGAGAAGCTGGAGTCCTAGATGGCTCATTTAGAGGAGCACGTCCAATGCTTTTTTCGACCTTTGCATTCTCTTGGAACAACCCCGGACAACCTAACCTCCATCACGTCAGATGACTAGCATGACTACAAGTGTTTTCTATGATTTACTTCTCTTCTAGTGCCTTTCGCCTTCTCGGTTTTAGACGGTGTCCTTAGTTTAATTTTGTACTTTTTTCATATGTTGTGTATGGTGGTCAATAAACCTGGTCGGGGTGAGACCACCTGTTTTTGCTGCTACTCTCAATGTACATCTTTTTGAAGAATGAATAGAATTTCAACTTACAAAAAAAAAACCACGTGAATATTAATATTATAAACCTAAGGGATTAGCATTGAACATTATGATTAATATTATTAACCATTATGATTAATATTAAACCCTAGGAATATAATCCCTAAGATTAATGTTATACACTGAAGGGATTGTAAACCAAAGAGATTAATATTAAACCATTGGATTAAGACTATAAACCATAATATATTATTAGACATATTAAGGATTAATAAATACAGTGGACTAATAATATTATAAACTTAAGAGATTAATTAACCCTAGGATTTATATTATAAACCTTAATATTATAAACCCTATAACCTATACTATATATGAGAATAAACTCTAAATTGTAAACTCAATATTATAAAATACAATTTTAAAGCCTAATTTATTCAATGTTGCAATGTGACATTGAATAAATCACAATGTAATGTATCATTGTGATAATGATTGTCACACTCGTTACTCCATTGTGATGATACTTGTCACATTGAACCATTGGATAGATTTTCATACCATTCCAATGTCACAATATTAAGCACTAATATTAAACCTAACATTATAAACCTTAATATTAATATTAAAATCTCTAGGCTTAATATTACAAATCGTATAATAAATAGTATCAACCATATAATTAATATTATAAACACTAAGATTAATATTATAAACCCTTTAATTAATGTTATAAACCATAAGATTATAAAACCCAATACTAAAATAAATATTATGAAACCCAATATTAGAAACCCAATATTTCAAATCCTGATATTAAATGCAATATTATAAACTCAATATTAAAATCCCTAATATTATAAACCCAATATTGCACTCAAATATCATAAACCCAATATTAAACACAATATTATAAACCCAATATTAGAATTCCTTATATTATGAACCCTAATATTAAATATCAATTTTATAATGTCGCATTATGACATTAAATAAATTGCAATGCAATGTAACATTGTGATAATCATTGTGAGATTGATTATCGAATTGAGACAATGTTCATGACAATGCAACATTCGACACATTTTTTTACCATTTCAACATCGTAACATTAAACCATGATATTAAATTGAATATTATAAACCCTAACATCATAAAACCCAATATTATAAACCTTAGATTAATATTATAAAACCTAAGTTTATAAACCCTAAGACAAATATATTAAGCCTTACGTTTAATATATTAAATTCTAGTATTATAAACCCTACGATTAGTATTATAAGCCCTTGAGATTAATATTATAAATCCAAGGGATTATTATTATTATAAGCCCAAGGGATTAATAAACCAAATGTATTAATATTGTAATTCCTAGGGATTAATATTATAGACCCAAGATAATAATGTTAAATATCTAAGAAATCAATATTATAAACCCTTGAGAATAATAAATCCAAAGGTTTATTAATATTATCAGTCCAATGGATTAATAAACTCAATGGCTTTAATTGGATAAATTGCAATATAATATAACATTCTAACAAATGTTAAACCTATAGTTGTATGTACATTACAACAATTACCAATGGTTGTATGTCTAACGCAACCATATTTATAATTACCAATTACAATTACAATAAGGTTTATAACATTAAAATCAATTTTACTAATATGATAATTTTCAAATGTTTTTAATGATAATTACCCATCATTATAAGTCATCTTACATCTCGTTAAAAATAATCAGGTTTACAGATTAATGATAACTACCCTGGTTTATGACATGGCTTGTTTAACCATGGGTCAACATGGCTACGTTTAGCAATTGTATGACAATGATTGAGCATGGTTTACTATAGTTTTCCATGTTCACCATGTTTAGACAGAATTGACAATGTCTTGACTATGAATGACTGAGTAGTGATTGTATGATTATGGTTGACCATGAATGACTTGTATGATTGTATGACTATGGTTAACTATGAATGAATGGTTAATGATTGTATGACTATGTTTGCCCTAATTTTGTAATGTTGCATTGCGATGTTGAATAAATTTCAATGTAATGTAACATTGTGACAATCATTGTTAGGTTGATTATCACATGTTGGACACATTTACGTACCATTCCAACATCACACTATTAGACCCTAATATTAAATTGAAAATTCTAAACCCAAGGGATTATTAACATTATAAACACAAGGGATCAATGTTTGTCACAATGCAACATTTTACACATTTATGTATCATTCTAACATCACGATATTAAACCCTAATATTAAACTGAAAATAATAAACCCAAGGGATTATTACTATTATAAACCTAAGGGATTAATGTTAAACATTAGAATTAATATTATAAACTACAATATTAATGTTGAACCATAGAAATATAAACCCTCAGATCAATATTATAAACTCAAGGGATTATAAATCTAAAGGATTAATATTAAACCATAGGATTAATATTAAAAACCCTAAGATTAATATATCAAATAGATATTAAGATTATAAACCCTAATATATTATTTAACGTATTAGAGATTAATATTATACACCCAAGGGATTATTGACACTATAAACCCAAGGGATTAATAAACCTAAGGGACTAATAATATTATAAACTCAACTGGTTAATAAACCCAAGGGATTATAAATGCTATGATTCATATTATAAACCCAATGGATTAAGAACACTAGTATTAATATTATAAACCCTACAATTATAAACCTTAAGATTATAAATACTAAACTCAATATTATAAACTAGAATAAAACCTAAATAAGCCCAATATTATAAACGAGAATATTAAACCTAATTTTTTCAATGTGACAATGCTATATTGAATAAATTGCAATGTAATGTATCATTATAACAATGGTTGGCATAGTACTTGTCGCATTGCGACGATGCTTGTCACACTACGACGTTGGATAGATTTCCATACTATTCCAACGTCACAATATTAAACACTAATATTAAACCAAATATTATAAACCCTAGCATTATAATCCAACTTTATAAACCCTAAGATTAATATTAAAATCATTAGGATTAATATTATAAACCCTATGATTATAAAACCCAATATCATAATCCCCTATATCAGAAACTCAATTTTTTAAATCCCAATACTAAATGCAATATATAAACCCAATATTACACTCTAATATCATAAACAAATATTATAAATCCTAATTTTAAACCCCAATTTTTTAATATTGTATTGCGACATTGAATAAATTGCAATGTAATGTAACATTGTGACAATCATTATGAGATTGATTGTTGCATTGAGACAATGCTCATCACAATGTGATGTTGGACACATTTCTGTACCATCCTAGCATCATGATATTAAACTCTACTGTTAGATTGAATATTCTAAAACCTACCATTATAAAACCCAATATTATAAACCCTAAGACAGATATATTAAACCATAAGTTTAACATACTAAACCCTAGAATTATAAACCCTAAGAATTAGTATTATAAACCATTGTGATTAATATTATAAACCCAAGTGATTAATATTAAAAACCTAATGCTTTGACTATGGTTGATCATGATTGATTATGATTGAACATGGTTTGATTATGATTGACCATCATTTAATGATGGTTTGACTATGTTCAACTATAGTTGAATATAATTGACGGTACCTCATCATGGTGTGAATATAGTTTAACTATGGTTGATAATAATTTGAATATGGCTTGTGTATTGTTGACAATGATTTGAGTATGGTTTCCATTGCAATAGTGCTTGTTGATAGCTAATCATGGTTTGAATATAGTTAAATCTAACCATCTAGTATAGCCCTCATGGTCAACACCTGGAAATAGGTTTTGAAATAGAAAAAATTGTGTCAATCGAGATAGATTATACACAATTAAAAACTATATTAGAAACAAATTATTATGAGGATGTTTTTAATATTAATGTTATTAAATGTTACTAATAATATTATTAATAACATTAATATTAATATAAAAATGTATTATAATAAATGTAACAAAATATTAATGCGGCATTATTATAATTACCAATAATAATATTATAATGTTATTAACATTAATACTCATCTTATCAATATTTTTCATAAAAAAATATATAACTACTAATTAATATTAGTATTATATAATTGTTATTTTAATATTAATTTTACATTAATGAGATTTAATGTAAAAGTATTATTATGAGTAATCAATAATAATTTTATTAATTATTACTATACTAACTTAATATTATTATAAACCTAAAATAATATTATTACATTATTATAACTTAATATTTTAAACTCAAACTTAATTTTAAACCTAGTATTATTAAATCCAATCCTAATATTATTAATGCAACATTATTCAACTTAATATTAAACCCAATATTATTAAACATAAACCTAATATTAAAAATGTAACATTATTATGATTACTAATAATATTATTATTAATGTTATTAATATTAATTTAATGGATATTTTTCTTAAAATATTTAATAATAATTAATATTAGTGTTATACAATTGTTATTAATTTTATATAATTGTTAATATTAATGTTAGTAAAATTTAATGTTAAAATATTATTAATAATAATAATATTAACCATTCTCATAATAACTTAATATAATATTGTTATCTTATTATTAAACCTAATCCTAATATTATTAAATCTAAACATAATGTTTAAAGTGTTAAACCTAATATTAAACCTAATCGTAATATTAAAACTCAATATTTAAATCTAAAACCTAATATTGAAACTTTGAAACTTATATTATAATTATTGAACCTAAACCTAGTATTATTAAATAACTTTTTAAACTTAAAAATAATCAACTTAAAATATATTATTATTATAAAAGCTAAAAAAAAATATTATAAATTAATATGACGTTACAGTATGGAGTTAAAAAATAATTACATGGTAAAAATGTTATATTATAACATAAAACATTAAAATCTAAAAAGCTTATAAAATTAAAACCTAAAATGTTTATAACATATTATAACCTTTAAATATTTATATTATATTATATTATATAAAAACTTAAACCTAAAAGTTAAAACCTAAAACTTATTTTATATTATATTATTATCATAAATCTAAAACATTACATTACAAACTTACAACTAAAAACTTTATATTCTATGATAAACTTAAAACTCTGAACATTTTTAAAATTAAAATATATAACTTAGGTTATATTATAATTTTACTATAACTCTAAAACGTTATATTATAAACTTAAAATTAAAAATCCTTAAATTTAATAAATATATAATTCCAAATGTTTTAAAAAGTGCTAATGATGTTTGTGGTATTTATTTTTTGAAGGCACTTTATTGGTTAGAAAGTGTGTTAAGAAATTAACTCAGCTTGCTTTAGGCCTAAGCTAGCCCTTGAACCAAAGGGGGCTTTCTCAATTATCACGAGGTTTTTTATTATTCATCGTCACTAAACAACAACCTATGAAGCATAATGGTCATATTTAGGGGTTTTTGGATGGGTGGTTTCTAATGAGTCACAAATCACTGCTTAACAAATAAACCTCCCCTTTTAGAGACCCAAACAAAGTGCCAACATCCAACTATGACATACTAATCAATAGCTTGAAGAATTGGGTAGAAGACTTTGGACACTATTAGCTAACAATTATACTCAAAATAAATATTTATGTCACGTAATAAGATTAGATAGCATGAAGAGTGACTCTCAATAGCTTAAACAAAGTACAAATAAGAATTGTCTAGATGGAAAAAATCTAATCATGTAGAGGAACTATATAAAACAAATAGTTTAATTAGCTAAACTAACTTAGTGTTTAACATAACTTTGTAGGGGATGTAAAGGTGGCTAATTCTCAACCTAGCTTCTCCCAAGATCCAGAAAACCAAAAATGTATGAAGAACAATGTTATGCATTCGAAAGAAAGCACATACATATGAAACAAGACATGTCAAAAGAAAAAGTTCGAAACCTTTATTAAACTCTAAAGAATTCCATCTTTGCAAAAAAAAATACCAGACTTTCTGGGCTTAATAGCCAACCCTTCTTCATTACAAATGATAGAATATACAGTAAAACAAATTCCTTAAGCCGTTACAATCTTTGAGGAAGAAAAGTCTAATAATAAACTAAAAACAAATAAAATCTTTAATTTGTTGCAGGAAATATAAAAATGGTAGAAAGTCTTCTACCTTTAAATTTGGGAATTAGTTCACTAATGCTAATTCTCATCCTTCAAAGATGAAGTTGTTGAAGTTGTTCCGTGAAGATCTGCCAACTTCCCTTCAAACATGGTCAACTTTGCCACCTGTATCAACTAGTTATTCCTTTATTCTATTCTAGAGGAATTTATTTTTTTCTTCTCCACAGATCTCTTTACCACATTTACCTCAAGAAGAAATATATATGTAACAAAATTATTCTTTCATAAAATAATTTAATTTTAAGGAATCCAAATTATCCACCAAGCTTTATGCAATCATGCCTCTAAGAAATCAAATAGAAAAATACCCTTGTAACAATTGTCTCTAAAATTGTTTCTAATTTGGTTTCCATTGCAAAAATCTTCTCATGAAAATCTTCTTAGGACTTTCTTAGAAATTGATCTCGTAATAATGTTGATTTCATGATGCTGCTAAAGGTCTAAAAAGAACTAAACAATGGATGCAATTTTGGTAGTTAGATCATCACCTAAACAAGTCTAAAAATATGGTAAGATCATGCCTTTCAATATGTTATCCTTTCAAAAATAAAAAAAGAAACCAAGGATGAAGTTGTTTTCTTTTTAGAAGCTTTTTCACCTATCAAGTAAGTCGTGGCTCAAAAAGAAATTTTAATTTTGTGATTAGTAAACATGAGCACAAATGATTTTCAAAAATGTCTTGTTTACCGTTAGTAGTCTTGGCTAGTTTTCTCTTTGTCTCTTTTTTTAAAACTTCTGTCATGTATACTACAAAAGATATCCAATATATCTTTGAGAAGAAAATCAGTTCTCTAAGCAAGTTGAAACTCTTTAATTCTATAGGCCTAACTTCCATATACTAATTATGTTAGGTACTTAAAATACTAGTGTAGCGCCCTTAATGTTATTATTAGTGTATCCCCTTATTGTTATTGTTATGCCCATGTAGCCCCCATATTTTTATTGTTGTTCCCCAAAGAAGCCCACTATTGTTATTTTTGTGCCCTTATATTATTATTGTTATGTAGTCTTTGAATATAAAGTGACCCTTTAGACTCATATATATATATATATATATATATACACAAAGGAAGTCTTTTCATTTGTATCATCCAAGAATTGTTCATTTATGTAATGTAAAGGATTTCCCCTCGTCGAAGAGGATAATTTTTAAGTCATTGGTTTATTTGTTTGTGAGTTGGTTGCATAATATTTGGTATTAGACCTTTCGATTCTAGGGTTTCACTGCTTCAAATAGGTCATCGTGAAATTTTTGCTATAACTTGTTTTCTACAAATATTTAGAAGCTAAAATTGTAACCATGTGGAGTCGAAATCTTAGTTAACTTCATGCTATAATTTTAAATCTTTTTTTCGCTATCTTTTCTAAGATATGGTCTGAATAACCTAGGGTTTTTTCATGCTCCAGAATTTAGTATCAAAGATGTGACCTAGGGAAAATTTTCATAACTTTCGTTTCAGGTATTGGATTTGATTTCTGTAAAAATTCACTAAAATTGCATGGAATGTAGTTTTTTCTGTAGCAATTTCAGGGTTGAATGTTGAAACAATGACACATTGAATCCAATACAACTTCACTCTACTGAACTAGTCCATAATCAGGCCATCGTGGGATATCTAACATAACTATATATTGAATAATCCAATATTGGCATGACTTGTGGCATTGGAAAGAAGATTCATAGGGATACCACAGGAACGAATTTCAGACCTTGTAAATATGAAATTACAGAGATACAACAATTTCGATATCGAGCTTCAAAAAAGAAATAAAAAGGTTTGTATCTTTTAATTTTTGTTTGAAAAATCAGTTTGAAGTTATTCAAAGGGAATATTGAAGAATAAATATAAGTATTTGGTTATAAAATGCCTCCAAAACAAAGGAATTCAATACTCATTAAGCCCTCAGAAAGCTCTACTACAACGCATGAAGGGGAAGAATTGCAACATGATATATCAAAATTACGGGACCAAGTGCAACAAATTTCACGTTCACAAAGAGAAAACAAAGATGACATGGATGGTTTAAAAGCAGACATGGAAGGTTTGAAGGACGACATGGAAGCTAAGATGGATGGTTTGAAATTGGACATAGAAGTTTTGAAGGAAGGTTTGACAAAGTTGTTGCAAGAAAGGCTTCGTAGTGGTGACAAGGTAATCCATGAAAATCATGATGAGGACAAAAGGAATATGAATTATGATTTTAGATACTCCAAGGTGGTGTTTAAGAACCACCACATTCCAAATATAGATATGAGGAAGTTTGATGGCAAGGATCCGTAACATGGATACTACAAATGGAGCAATATTTTTGACCTACAAGATTATCAACCCTCACAAAAGGTA
This sequence comes from Pinus tabuliformis, assembly GCA_031772625.1. NCBI lineage: Eukaryota > Viridiplantae > Streptophyta > Pinopsida > Pinales > Pinaceae > Pinus > Pinus tabuliformis. The sequence goes on along the minus strand of CM062807.1, from coordinate 186,388,624 downwards.
CGTATTGCATCTTTATATTTAGAACCCAGTCAATTTGTATGGTATAGCTGACTTTTTTCTCGTAAACCACTTGTCACTTCGTCAATTTTTATGGAGGAAATGATATCACATTATGAATATACAAATAGAAACACCTTCTTTAGCCAATTGATAAATCTCAAACAAAAGGGTTCAATGGCGGAGCACATTGAAGACTTCCAAAAATTGAATATTAGGGTATCAGATATTCCAGAGGAGCATAAGATTGATGTCTTCATATGGACTTTAAAAGATAACATCCAACTAGAGGTTTGTCTTTTGGAACCCGATTCATTGGAGAAGGCATTCATGGTGGCAAGAAAAGTTGAAAGAAAAATTATGGTAACTAGGAAGTCTACCACTCACAACTATAAAGATGGAAGTGTTGCTGCTCCTAGTCTTCCACAACCTACAAGGTTGACACCACAAAAATTGGAGGAAAAAAGAACAAAAGGGATTTTTTATAGTTGTGATAGAAAATACACTAAAGTTCATAAGTGTGCTAATAAGAAATTATTCTACATAGATTGTGAAGAGGAGGAAGAAAAATAACAAGAAAAATCAAAAGAGGAGGATATACACCAGGAAGAAACCCCCGAGAAATAAGAAATGAATCCGACCATATCTTGTAATGCATTGGAAGGAATTAACACTCCTCAAACTCTTAAGATAGAAGGACATATCAATAAGAAAAAGGTAATAATGTTAATTGATCCAGATACTACCCATAATTTTATTCATTGTAAGATAGCGAAGGAATTGAATTGCTTCCTATATCCAACACCAGAGTGTCAAGTGATGGTTGTAAATGGAGGAACTATAAATTGCTCTAGAAAGTGCCATAATATTATTATAACCATGTGGGAATTTGTATTGAATAGTCCAATCCTTTCCATTCTAATGGGCGGCGTTGATCTTGTACTAGGAGTCCAATAGTTACAATCTTTGGGGACAATAGCTTTCAATTTTCAAGAACGTTTCTTGAATTTGTTTGGGAAAGAAAGGAAGTTGAATTAAGGGGTATCGCAGGGAAAGCAAGAAATATAATCAATTCTAATGGCATGACAAAGCATCTGAAGGAATAACAATGGAGTGTAATTGCACAATTATGCTCACCAGAGGTTCAAACATTCAAATTATTATTTCTCCATATCTCCAAAAAGTCTTGGACAATCATTCCAATATGTTTTAGACTCCTAAAGGCCTCCCACCTATTCATTTGATTCCAGGAAGTGTTCCTCCAAGCATCATTCCTTATAGATATCGCTATGCCCAAAAGAGTGAAATTGAACATATGGTTGCAGAAATGCTAGAGGCTGGTATAATTAAACCTAGTCAAAGATTTTTCTTTGCTTCAGTAGCATTGGTGCACAAGAAGGATGGATCATGACGTATCTGTCTAGATTATAGGGAGCTCAAAAAGGTCATTATTAAAGATAAATTTCTCATTCCTTTCATTGATGAATTGTTGGATGAATTACATGGAGAAATTTACTTCACCAAGTTGGATCTACATTTAGGATATCATCAAATTAGAATGAAGACTAAAGACATTACAAAAACAACATTAAGAACTCATGAGGATCATTATAAATTTTTGGTCATGCTTTTTGGCTTTACTAATGCACCTTCCACATTTGAAGGTTTGATGAATTCCATTTTCAAAACCTTCCTTGGAAAATTTGTGTTAGTATTTTTTGATGATATACTAATCTACAACAAGTCTTGGAAGTATCATGTTCAACATGTTGACAGAGTGCTCAAACTATTGGAGGAGAAACAATTATATGTAAAAAACTCCAAATGTTTCTTTGGAGTAAAAGAGGTGGAATATTTGGGTCATATTGTATCTCATTAGATCCTAACAAAATTAAAGTCATTAAAGAATGGAAAATCCCCACAACCATAAAACATCTTCGAAGATTTCTCGGGTTGACAGTGTATTATCGCAAGTTTGTTAAGAATTATGGGAGAATAACAGAACCTCTAATATCATTACTGAATAAAGATACATTTTCTTGGACTCTAAAAGCAATGAAGACCTTTGAACATCTTAAAGAGGAAATGTGCCAAATACCGATCTTAGCTACGCCAGACTTCACAATTTTTTTTATTGTAGAATGTGATGCCTCAGGAAATGGAATTGGTGCTATTTTAATGCAAGGAAGACACATTTATTTTGAAAGTCATCCAATCAAAGGAAATTATTTACAGAAACCTATTTATGATAAGGAAATGTTGGCAATACTACATGCACTAAAGCAATGGAGACCTTACCTAATGGGAAGACACTTTAAGGTAAAAACATATCATGATAGTCTTAAATAGATTTTGGAAAAAATATTCTCTTCATAAGAGTAGCAAAAATGGGTGACAAAGATGTAGGGTTACAACTTTGAAATCATTTGCAAGAAGGGAAGCAAAATGTTGTTGCAGATGCATTCTCAAGAAAGGATCAGGATTTGAAAGCATTTCTTTGTGCCATTTCTATTATCCAACCTTAGTGGATAACTAAAACAAGGGATTAATGGAATAATGATGAAGATGTGTGGTCAATCATTAAATAGTTACAACAAGGTCCCTATACTTCTCATACATTTAACTAGAAAAATGATTCATTCTGGTACAAAGATCACTTATCTCTTTGTAAGAATTCCCAACTCAAACAAAAAGATTCTTTTGGAATTTCACACCTCTCCCTTAGGAGGGCACTCCATATTTTTAAAAACATACCATAAGGTCCATAAGGAATTTTTTTGGGATCGCCTTAAATCTAATATTCAGAAGCTTGTGGCAAAATGTTTGGTTTTCCAACAAAGTAAAGTTGAGGCAATTAAGACCTTGAGTCAGTTACAACCTTTAGCCATTCCAAGTCAGCATTGGGATGCTGTTTCAATGGATTTTATCACATGTTTAACCAAGTCTGAAGGAACGAGTGTCATCATGGTGGTAGTTGATAGACTTACTAAGTATGCACACTTTTGTGCATTATCTCATCATTTTAAATCCAATGCAATTTCTACTGCATTTATGGAAACAATTCAAAAGATTCAAGGAAACCCAAAGATTATAGTAAGTGACAAAGATACCATTGTTACTAGAAATTTTTGGACAAAATTATTTTCTTATCTTGGTACTCTATTAGCTCATAGCTCATCTCATCATCCTCAATCTGATGGGAAAACTGAGATAGTGAACAAATGTTTGGAAGGATATCTTCATTGCTTTGGATATGATAAACGAACACAATGGGTTAAGTGGTTACATATTGTTGAATGGTTGTATAACTCTTCTTTCCATGTTGCAGCAAAAATAACCCCATTTATGGCACTTTATGGATATCATCCACCATCCATCACATCATATTTAAGAGAAAATTCTAAGCTTCAAGCAGTGGAATATCACATCAAGCATCAACAAAAAGTTCTCCAACTCTTAAAGGATAACCTCACTCTAGCACAAAATCGAATGAAACGACAGGCATATCAACATCGTAGTGAAAGAAGTTTTGATGTAGGTGACTGGGTATTTTTATGGCTACAACCGTACAAACAAATGTCTCTCAAGCAAGCTAAGAAGGATAATAAATTATCATCCCAAGTAGTACGATCCTTACAAGGTACTGCAAAATATTGGTTCTATGGCATACCAATTGGAGTTTCTTGCATCTTCCTGAGTACACCCAGTTTTCCATGTTTCATGCTTAAAGAATTTTATTGGTGAAAAGCTTCTAGTTCAAATAGTTTTTCCATAACTTGACGAAGAAGAAAAAATCATATTTGATCCTGAAGCAGCCACGAAAACAAGAACAAAAAAGCTACAAAATCGATCAATTTAAGAGTATCTCATTAAGTGGAAGAACTTACCCGTTGAAGATTCCACATCAGAGAATGTGAATTTTATACAAAAGCATCAAAAACTACTTAAGCGTTGAGGACAACATTTTTTTGAAGGAGAATGGAACCTTAGGTCCCTATAATACTAGTGTAGCTCCCTTATTATTATTATTATTACTGTAGCCCCCATATTGTTATTGGTGTGCCCCATATAATCCCATTATTGTTATTGTTGTGCCCTTACATTATTATTGTTATGTAGGTTATGATTATATTGTGACCCCTTAGACTCCTATATATACAAAGGAGGTCTTGTCATTTGCATTATCCAAGAATTGTTCATTTATGTAATGTAAAGGGGGTCCCCCCTTGAAGAGGATAATTTTTAAGACATTGATCTATCTATTTGCATTAGGGGAATTTTGAGGTGTAAAATGGGCCTCCTAAGAAAAATGTACAACCATAATAAACTTTGTAAAAACCAATAGGATTCAATATGATGATGTCAACCATGGGGGATGATTCACCATTTTCGGAGTAAAAAAGTAAAAAGATTAAAAGATAATAAAATAATAAAACTTTTTTTTCAACTTGTATTTTCAACTTGTCTCCCTAAGGTTTTGCTCAAATTTCAAGTGAGAGTACTCATTGGATGCAAAATTTAATTCCTCATCCAATGAGTACCCATGTTGCATACTTTTGATGGACCCTGATACTTGAAAAATGAGAAATACATGAAAAACGTTATTGCAATCATGTTTTTTCATGCATTTCTCATTTTTTGTGTAACAAGGTACATCGAAAGTATGTAACATGGGTACTCCTTGGATGAGGAATCAAATTATGCATCTAAAGAATGTTTCTTCTCAAAATTTGAGTAAACCCATAGGGAAATAAATTGAAAATACAAGTTGAAAAAATAGTTTTTTTTTTTTTTTTTTCCTTCTAAAATTTGATGATGTAATCTAATCTTACTTTATTATTTCCCCTATTATTTTATAATTTCCTTAGGAAGCCCATTTTAGACTTCAAAACTCCCCTAATGTGAGTTGGTTTCATAACAAATTAGGTACTCCATTTATTCCCAATGTCATCCAAACTGACATAGCCATATTCCACAAATTAGGTCACAAAATAATTAGGCTTTCCTTGTTCACAAATGAAGTTTCATCTTTCACATGTTTTATTTCTTATATCATTTTTTTTGTTCTTGATTGATTAAAAATGCCTATGAGTTCTATATTTGAGATAAAAATACCTTACCACTAATCATGTAAATGCACTTCACAGTGCCTACTTTGTCATCAACATTAAATCTTGGTTTTATTGTTGGTGATGCCAAGGGAACACACCAACCAAAAAGAAAAATTATTGCAAACAAAATATGTCAAAGGAGGTTCAACCCAACAATACATAAATCACTCTAGTTGAGTCCTCAACCCCAAGAAAAAAACAAAGAGATATGCGAGCAAAAACTCAACATAATAAAATTTAATATAATTCCCTTTGTAATATTATTTGCCACAATCTTCATTTCCAATGGCAACATATTTCAAATTAAAAGGATCTGGATGTCCCATTGTTGCATGGACAAAATCCCATGTTGAATTAGAAGACCTTCTCATGAATTCAATACCATTCAAGATATCTTGAATGAAAGGAAGAATAGTTTAAGTCGAAACCTCATTAGTGTGGTTGATGCCATTATTGAATATTCATATTTGTAATGTATTTATATCCTCAGTGAGTTGAATAAAGTTGATGCCATTATTGAATATTTATATTTGTAATGTATTTAGATCCTTAGTAAGTTGAAGAAATTCATAAAACCCAATCCCATCATCGGTCTAATAACCCCAGTCATCAACAAATTACGAGGCCTCTTCTCCATGGTCTAATTGATCGCCTCTAAGGAAATGCATTTCTAAGCCATTCCGCTTTCGCAAAACAACCACCTTGAAATCTCACTAGAGATAGTTTTATATCAAAAAGCATGGCTGCTAATCCTTTTCAAAAATCATGTCCCTTGAATGTATTTGGTCTAATTGATCGCCTCTAAGGAAATGCATTTCTAAGCCATTCCCCTTTCGCAAAACAACCACCTTGAAATCTCACTAGAGATAGTTTTATATCAGAAAGCATGGCTGCTAGTCCTTTTCAAAAATCATGTCCCTTGAATGTATTTATAGGCATGGAATAAATACATTAGCAATTATACCCATCAAGCCAAACTATACAGTTCTTTGAGCTTGTTAAGAAAAGCATAACATATTGATTTGTTGATGTAGCTTTTAAAACGAACTTTTTTTCTCTGTATCGATTCCACACTCCCATACATTAGCAATTATAACCCTCATTTGCATATTTGCGTTTCAACAAAGATTAACCCTTTAAACAACCTTATAATCTTACTAGCTCAACATCAAAGATCACTTTTTAAAATACCAACAGGTTGATTCACTTGGTCATATTCTAACTTTCCAAATATATTTTTATATATCACAATCTGCATTATATTTATGCATAATATCATTCACCAGGCACTCTGTCATATTGTTTACTGCGATGCTTAGTTTGGAAATCCATGTTGTCAAAACATATAAAGGAATAAGTACATGCAACCAATTTCACCCATATATAGAATGAGTTTAAAGGATAAAAGCTCCGAACAGTCTCAGTTCTGTGCGAATGTAGGATTTGAAACAAATAACATTATTTAATATACAAAGAAGGTCCCCTCACTATCTGTAGTCATTTGGGAAGAGAAACATCCTTGATTCTGACCAGATTAATTGCGGGCTGTCTCTACTAAACAGTGCCATCATTTTCAAATGAATTCCTTCGATAAGGTAGTCGTGTTGTGCCAAGAACTGCAATCATGGCACCAATTCGTCGTTCAAGAGATAATTGAATTTGATTCATCTGAATAAATCTCTACTTCAATGAATAACTAGGAAGAGATCTTTGAATGTTGTTTTGCTCCTACCAGCTTTGATTCCTTTTTTCAGTAAGCTATTAGCTTTGATTTCTTATGTTTCACGTTTTGCTGGTTGTGGGAGTAACCCTTTAGAATACCAGTGAAATATCTCAAACCATCACTATTTTGAAAATCTTCCCATGCATCATCTAATTAATGCCCTTCTGTAAAAAAACCCATGTCTGAGATTTTTTAATTTCACCTTTTTGGCCCAGAAACTCTGCCCGAAAATCACCTACTAAAAACACCGCCAAATTTGACCCAACATTAAAACCATTATAGAAGAAAACAAATTTGTGGAGAAGGGTGTGGTTGTATATGGTTTTGAATGAGCGCGGGTCTAAATTTGACCTGAGCACGCCCTGCAAACAAAGGTGGTTTGGTGAAAACAACCGATTTTGGACCCCCTTCCTTTGCTAAACTTTAGACAACCTAGGGGTCCAGAATCAAATAACATTCGTTGATTTGTAATTGTCAATACCCATTATTGAAAGTTGCATCCCTTTGGCCTGCCTGTGGACTTTATCCCACATGCACTAGCCATATTTCGATTCAGTGATTTAATACTGATCACTATCCATTCGTTTCGATCGCCCCTCCGCATTAAATATGCTCCTCTGACTTGCTTCGTGCCATGGTCTGACCATGGATAGGATATGGAATGACATTTTTTATATGCCCATTTTTTAATATTTTAAATAAAAAGTTTTACAAAAATATATGTATTTTTTATAAAATTAAATGTATTTTTTTTTTTTCCAAAGAAAAAATCGAACTTTTTATATAATTGATAAAAAGTTACAAGTATATGCAAATGCATTCAGTTTGTTGTATGAGCAAGTCCTACAGCTGTTCCAGAGAAGAGTCTACCTTCTCTGTACAAAAACTAGGTAGGAAGAAGCTCTCGACATCTGGGTCAAAAGATTCAGCACCCATTCCAGTTACTTTCTACAATCATCCATATAAACCAAAAATGACTAAGTTCCAGATCACGTATCTACTCCTGGGTCTCCTCAATGAGGAAAACAACCCACACATGGAAGTTAGATACCGTGGAAAAACGGAAAAGGAGCCAACAGTTCGCCAAAAGACAAACTGTACATACATCCGGTTACATCAGTTTTTGTATAGCAAATGTAAAAAAACAAACATAAAGATAACATAAGAGACTAAACATAGGGAGGTTGATCCGACACACGGATCTGATCATGATCTTGCTCAGCTATCTTCCAACTGCCCATAGTTTGTTGCAAACCATCTTTAGAAAGCCTGTCTGCTCATTCATTTCGGTCTCTGTAAATATGGCCAATTGAAAAATCATTAAAAGAACGCTTTAAATTCAAGATTTCTTCTAATAGGGGTCTCAGCATGTAATTTTGGCATCTACTTTGACCATTAACCCACTTTACAACATCTAAGGAGTCCCCAAAGATCTGAACTGTGAAGATGTTCCTATGAATAAGCCAACAAAGAAGAAGTTTTAAAGCGGAGAGTTCAGCAAAATTGTTTGTTCCGCTGCCTAGGCCCACTGAAGCTTTTAAAGAATGATTTTCATTTAGGTGTATAATTATCCCTGCTCCTGCTGAGTAGGTCTGAGAGGCCCCATCGAAATAAACCCAAGGGGTCCCTGCTTTGATTTGTTCTTCTCTGCTCTTTTTAGTATTCCTTGCCTCCTCTGAATCTGGGATATTGGATAGGATAGCAGTACATTGGAGAGCCATAATTTCAGCCGGGGTTTCTTTGTCTGTAAAAATACACCTGTTCCTTGCTATCCAAACGCCCCAGCAAATGATGGGGGGGAAATTCCGTAGATTTCCTTCTGTATACTGCCTCCACCACTTTTCCGAGGCCACGGATATTTTATCTCCATTCGAGCTCAACTGCTTTTGTAAGAGGTTTTGAACCTCTCCCCATATTCTTATGGCAAAAGGACATTTTATGAACAGGTGGTTGATCGTCTCCGAGTCAGCTTTACATAAGGGACATCTCCCCGGGCCTTGCTTGAATCTGGACTGAAGAATATCCCATGATGGAATTTTCCTTTATAGAGTACAGCAGAAGAAAAACCTGGCTTTTTTGGGGCATTTAAGTTTCCATAACTGTTTGACCCACCATTCTGGTTCTTGCCATCCTTTTTTTGTCATTAAAAATTTGTACCCGAACTTTGGATAGTAAGCTCCAGTTTCCACATGAGCCCATACAATCGGTTCGGGCTGTCTTTCAGTCTTTCATTTGATCTGGTTAGTTCCTGAATGAAAGCCTTCCACTCATTCCACCAGTAGGGTCTAAGATCTAATTCTTCACCAGACTTCCATGCTTGCCCCAAGATTGTGGATTGGCCAATCTTCTCTACCTGATTCAGATAGAGAATGTCCTTTGATTCCAGATGTCTGATCAATCCTGGGGAGAGAACAATCTGTCCATTGCAGCCAACCCACGGATCTTTCCCTATTCTCAAATTTTCTCCATTTCTAACCTGCCAAGCCAATCCTTGTTCAATAATTTTAAATGCCTCTGTAGTAGCTTTCCATACCACCGAAACATTCCTTCCTTTCTTATTTGGGTTTCTGATCCATTCTTCCAGTGGAACAGGATCTACATATTTCCGCTTTACCACTCTTGTCCACAGGTTTTCTGAGTTGATGAGATTCCACCCAGATTTTGCTGCCAATGATAGACTAAAGTCATACAGATTTTTAATTCCCCATCCTCCCCATTCTTTTGGCCTTGCCACTTTCTCCCATGCAACCCAGGGGAGGACTGAGTCCTCCTTTGAGCCAGACCACAGGAATCTGCTGCATATTCTTCTGATCTTATGTAGAATCCCTTTAGGAACCCAGGTCAAGGCTGCCCAGAAAACCGGCATGGCTTGCAGAACAGATTTTACTAGAGTCAATCTACCAGCTCTAGATAGCCACTTGAAACTCCAATGTGTGATTTTTGCTTCGATTTTTGCCACCAGCCAGTTCCAATCTTGTTTTTTGTACGCATTTGGCTTCAGCCAGAAACCCAAATACTTAAAAGGATTTTCCATGTTGTTTACATCAAATGGAAAAATAGAGGTGATCAGGCTTTCCTCATGTCTGTTGAAACCTTCCATAATGAGTTGAGATTTCCTAAGATTTACTTGCATCCCTGTGGCCTTCATCAACAAATCAAGAATGTTTTTACGTTCTTTAATTTCATTCAAACTCCCATTTGTAAATAATAAGATATCGTCTACAAATAGAAGGTGAGAAATGAACATGTTTACAACAACTTCCAAACCTTTTACCAAACCTACTCTTCTGGCTTCTAGAATCAGTTGACTTAGACCCTCAGCCACTAGAAGAAATAGCAGAGGCGACAAGGGGCATCCCTGTCTTAGGCCCCTTTGTCCTTTAAAAAAGGAGGATGCAGCCCCGTTGATTAAAACTGCAAAACTGACACTAGTGATGCATCCAATTACCCAGTTGATGAAGTCCAGCTTAAATCCTAGGTGAGTTAACAGCATCCTCAGATATGTCCAACTGATCCTATCATAGGCTTTTGACAAATCTATTTTAATCACATCTCCTTTCTTGTTTGTCTGTCTGATACTGTGTATTGTCTCCTGCGCCACTCCAATGGCTTCATGAATTTGTCGACCATATAGGAACCCTAATTGTTCATTTGAAATGCATTTTGACAGAATTGGTTTTAACCGGACAGCTATCACTTTTGCAATAATTTTGTATATACAGTTGCACAATGATATAGGCCTGAAATCTTCAAAGGATTCCAGATCCTCCTTTTTAGGAATAAGTGCTATGAATGTGGAATTGAAGGGGGAATAAATCTCACCTTTCCTCCTCGACTCTTCCACAACCTCAGATAGTTCTGCTCCGATCTGTTCAAAGAAATGCTGGAAGAGTTCTATGGTCCACCCGTCCGGGCCAGGGCTCTTATCTTTGGCCATTGATTTTATAATGCCTTCCACCTCCTCCTTGGAAACTTCTCTGATTAGGTCCTCTGCTTCCTCCTCCTCTACATACCTGGGAAAGCATTGAGCAGTTTTGATCACTTCTGCTAATGTTGTCCCTCCTTGGTCAGTAAACAGATTCTGAAAGTGATTCCTTCCCAATTTGGATAAAGACTCAAAAGAGTTGGCCTCTCTACCCTCATCATCCTTTAGCTTCCAAATCGTGTTTGCGTTCTTCCTCCCTCTTGCATAGTTATGGAAAAATTTCGTGTTTTCGTCCCCAGCTTTTAGCCAGATCGCCCTGCTCTTCAGCCTCCATTCCTCTTCTCTATCCAACAAGATTTGGTTCCTGTGCTTTTCAAGTAGCAGAATCCTTTCTTTGGACTCCTGTGTTGCATATCCATCCGTCTCAGGGTCTTCCAGCTCCCGTAGCTCTGCATCAATTTTGGTGATTTCCTCATTCTGCTTTTGTTTCCTTACTTTTGCCCATTCCATGGTAGCTTTTTTCAGTCTCTTTAAGTTTTCCATGAAAAGGAAGCCTTTGCTTTCCCTTGAGTTTCTATCCGGGTGTCTCCAAGTTTCCCTGAAGAGCCTATTGAAGGATTCCTCTTGAAGCCAGGACGCGTTAAATTTAAAGGGGGCCGCTGGTTTATGGGGAGGTTTGGAGAGCTCCATAAGAACAGGGAAATGATCTGAGTTCCCTCCCTCGCCCACCCATTGCCTGAACATGGGAATTCTGGATGCCAAATCTTCGCACAACAGGAACCGGTCCAATCTCTTTGCAATTCTTTCATCCCCTGCTCTTCTATTCCTCCAGGTAGGCTTTAGTTTGATAAGGTTTACATCAATCAGGTTATGGGAGCTTAGGGTGGTCAAGAAAAAATCAGAGAGCGGGTCTTCTCTGGCTGAAGGACCCCAAGCTTCAGCATTCCCCACCGAGAAGTTTAAGTCTCCTCCTATTATCAGGTTATGATTTTTTAACAGAGATTTTGACAGAAGATCGGTCCAGAAGGAAGCCCTTCCCTGGCAGGGCCCATAGATATTTAAAATCAACAGGGGGTGACCGAATTCTGGGCATTGAAACTCCATCCCTAGCACATGAGCCATTCCCCAGTGGTTAATTAGCTGCATTCTTCCTTCCCTGAAGCCTATGGCCATTCCACCCGAGTGTCCAACAGAGTCTACTGCTAAAAAGAACCAGCCTGGGAGAGTAGCTCTAAGGGTCAACTCCACGTCTATACTTCTGCCTAGGGTCTCTTGAAGTAAAAGAACATCTGGGTTATAACGCTTAACTATCTCCTTTAGTGCCAGTTTTTTCGGTTTACTGGCTAAACCCCTGCAGTTCGAGGATAAAAAGATCATTTGATAACATTCTCATGGGGATTTGCTGCTCTAAGCTCCCCAGGGATAGACATTTGTTTGCCGTCTACCACATCATACTTCGCCTTTACCTGTGCTTTGGACAGGTTTGATTTCCTGCCTCTAGCCTTCCTTTTGAAAGACTGAGACAAGGATGGGCCTAAGCCACCAACCGGTTCAGGGATTACATGCTTTTTGTCAAGGGATCTTAGATTGTAATGACGCGCCAAGGTGGAGGGAACAGGATCTTTTAGTCCAAGAGGGACATCTTCATAGTTCAGGTCAAGTGAGGGTATAGCAGCAGTGATGTTTTCAATATTAAGGTGATCATCATTGTTACAATTATTCATTTTTGAGCCAGATATCAAGCAAGCATCTTTAAAATATGAATATAAAGATTAGTTACTTGAGTCTATTTGCATACCCTTTGTGTCTTCAACCGGGATGACTGTTGATTCCTTGATAGGCTCCTTTGATGAATTCTCGGGTCCACGATGGTCCTTATTTGCTTCACCTTCCACCGGCTGGGCTGCTCCGGCCTGTTCCTCTCGGTCCTCTTTAAGGTTAAAGTCTGCTTCCATAAAACCCTCCTCTAATGTATCTTCTGTTCCAGGATCCTTTTCCAGCTCCGCTGTCGTCTCCCCCTGATCGCCTTTCTTCTGAGTCCTTCTTCTGCGGATGCCCAGTGGACAGTCTCTTGCTAGGTGCTCGTATTCGTGGCATCTATGACATCTAAAGGGTAGATGTTCATAGTCCAGCGGTTGCTCAAAAACATAGTCTCCGTATTGCAGATTGATGGATTCCGCAAGACCTTCTTTTGGATTTAGGCTGACTAGGATCCGAGCCATACCTCTGTTGTGAGTATGAAGGAAGGACATGTCTGCCTCCAGGAATGTGCCAAGAATATTTCCTATCGACCTGAAGACCGATTCAACCCAGAGAAAAGGGGGTAGACCAGGAGCCCTTACCCAAACAGGAAATTCATCTACCTTCTCCCTTTTCGCATCAAATAAGGGTGTCCATCGTTTGAAAAGGACTGGGCGATTCCCAAAAGCCCAATTCTTCCCTGCAACCCAATCCGCCTCTTCCTTGCTCTCAAATCTCACCATAAACCACCCTTTCACCAGGACTGCTACCTTGAAATTTTTAATCGGTGTCGTCTTCCACTGTTGCTCCGCCCAATGTTTTATGAATTTTCCTGAGTAACTCTTGCCTCTAGCCCTCCCTACCAGAGTGCATTCCGCCACCTCTAGAGCGTCCTCTACCTGTACATCCATACCCAGGACTAAGTTCCCTTCAAACTTTTTCTTCTTTAGGGGTTTCGGTTTTTTCCTTTTCCCCCGGTCTTTTCTTGCCCAGAGTCCTCCTCCCTATCTTGTGGCTTTGGGTCACTCTTGGCTGCTTCTGCTTGTTGTCCGGGCTCAATATTATCTAGGGTTTGATTCCCCTTGCCTGGGTTCTCTGATGAGGTTCTACCTCCAATACCTGTAGCATATCCGGAACCCTCTTTCGGCAACCCAGAGGCTGGATCATCGCGTTCAACCCTTTGCTCTGAGGGTTCACCCGTTCCTACAGCAATCACTCCAATTCCCAGGCTGGGCCTGAACGTTCCTTTTGCAGTTATCGGTCTGGTAATTGCTGGCGATCCACCCCCCTCTGCTACTGCAATATCGGCTTTAAGGCCTCCTCCAACCGATCTCCAGATTCCATGACTCGCTTTGTAGTTTATAATGTCTTCAAGCCCTCCGGATTGTTGGACACCTAATCCTCAATGGGTTAGTGTGGAAGTCGAATGGACAAAAGCAGTCCAAGAGACCTTGGGATGTGAATCCCAATGGTCACATAATGTACTATAAACGTATATCTCCTGTTAATAAAAAATGTACTCACATGATTTATCTTTCCTATTCTATGTTTCCCATGTGTGTTTAACATGGTATCAGAGCGGGCGATCTCCTGCCCTGCTCCATTGTGAGCCACCTGTTTCAGCGCTGCCATTCCTCTGTTGTGAGCAGTCCTGGCCCTCTGCCATATTCTTTTCAAGCGCTGCCTTATAACGCCTCTGTCATCAACGCCTCTTTCACCACTGCGCTCTGTCCATAAATGCCCCATTTAAAAGCGCTGCTCCACCTGCATTTAATACGCTGCTCTCTGCACACGAAACGCTCCTTCACCCAGCGCAATTTGTGCCATTCTTTACCTGCGCTTGACATTCACCTGACATGGGAACGTTTGCGCCTGACATTCACTTGACAGAGGAACGTTTGCGTTGTTCATCCAAATAAGTTGATTGCTCTCTGGCTGTCCTGACGTAAAATCCATAAATGTTTCTTAAAAGCGCTGGTCCGACCTGCCAATACACTGTCCATACTATGATTGTGATTGAAATCATATCTAATTTCTGAACCCTACGTGCCCTCCATTGCCGACAAAATATTCTCTTTCCACCGCACAAAGGTTTCACTGGAGGCTCCGCCATATCCAAGAGAAGGTTGAACTTCTGGACCTGTGCAGCAATAGCAGCATTAAAGGAATCCATATAATGTAGAAACGGTTGAGGACGGGCACCACTGTTGACAGAATGGCACTCGTAGCTGTTGCCATGCTCTGTGCGCGATGCCTCATTCAAAAGATCTCCAATGCTTATGTTGGTTAGACTGTCAACCCAATCCATTGTTGACAGTAGTGCACCATTATTAGATTTCAACGTCTCCTGTAGGAACTTCTGATCACTATTGGGCACTGCACAAGCCTCTACAAATTCAGAAGAATCGGGCCGACTATGTCTAGAATTCATTGCCTGCTTCTCAGCTCCATAAACATCAACCATCCCTTGTCCAAGTTCATGCATTCTTTCTGAATCGACAGGCATTTTCTTTCCTATGTTATCACTATCAGTTATAAACAGAGAATTATTTCCGCCTTCTTTGGTTGAAAATGAAGAATGGACTTGTTGATCCTGACTATTTACACTAGTATTTACTCTCTTGGACTCAGATCCCTGCGAGCAGAAACCCAAGAGTTGCACCAAATTCCAGTGATGGATTGTGCCCAATATCGCAATCTCTGAGTAAAATTCCTTCTCACCTTGCCTAGCGATCTCGAGCCTCTTGACTGCTACCATAGTCCCATCTTCAAGCACGCCCTCATACACTGTTCCGAACCCGCCGGATCCCAGGACCTTACCAAAACTTCTTGTAATTGTCCTAATTTCTTTGTACGAGAATTTCTTCGCCATCACTTCGGACATACTTGTTAAGTTGACTAAGGAGTACATGCCAATTTACGAATATAAGACTACCAGACTTTGCCAAAAGGCAAAGGTGCCCACTATCTCTCTTTAAATATGCCAAGAGCGAGTGGAGAGTTACTGTGCAAAATGGAATTGGTAATGAAGTTGTGGTGATCGTCGGTGATATCGAGAGAGAAGCAACAGAAATTTATTGCCCTTTGACTCAGGCGTATCGAGGCTGCCAAGGAGATTGCTTCCAACCTTTCTTGGAGCCCTAATGTGGTCTACTTGCCCCCTGATCAACAACAGTTGAGAGAGATCCTTCTTACTCCGGTGGAAACTTACGAGGAAGATGGACATCTCAAATTCGAGTTATCCTTTCGTCATGTAATATAATTCAAATATAGGCTATTTGTTTCTGCATGTGTATAAAGGGAAGGAATATTGTACTTGCATGGATAAACAACGTTTAGTTTTTCTATATTTCCCATTTCGAGGCCTTAATGTTTGTTCCATTCAAATACGACCTCTATTAGATTTGCTGTTGAGTTATAGAAAGTGGCTTCAGAGGCACTTGCATTAGTATTATTAATATGCTCTGTTGATTGCGTTTGGAAGGAATAGAAATTTGCGCGATCAATTTGTCTGCACAAACGTGTAGGGAAAATGGATCATCTCAAGCATTTCCTGATTTGTTTAAATTTAGCTTGTGAGACCAGAAAGTAATTTGCTCAGACACACAGTCAGAGCCAGTGGATCCATAGGAGCAGAACTTTTTGATTGAATTCTCTATGCCAAGAAAATCATAAACGTCATCTTCAAATATTGGATCAATATGTTGTAGTTCATGTAGAGAGAGTTCTGAAAGTTGGCATTCTACTGGAGAGCTGACAGAGAAGATGTTCACATGAATATAGAAGCAGCACTTACAGATTCGATTGGAGAGCCAGCGAAAAAAAAGAAAGCTTCATACTGCAAGAAGTCGAAATGATCAAGTTTGCACTGATGTGCGTTTTACTTTGCATTCTCCATATTGAAGACACTCCATATTTATTTCTCTGTCTTGGAGCTGAATACGTTGCATATATTATCATTGTGGTGTTTTCTCTGTAATGATGGAGCTTCTTTGATGTTATAACACTTATCTACAACCACTGTTCTTCCTAACATTTGCTGGTTATTCTACTTCAGATCTCTGTTATTATTAGAGTTGATATATCAGAGGTATATGTAATCCATTCCTGTAGTTGAAGTTCGAATTTCAAAGAAGGAAGAAGTCATTTAGTTATGCATCCATACAAAGCGTATCTTGGTATACCTGAGCATTTTAAGGGTGAAACATATCTATTGTATCTGTGTTGGAAGGACTTTGAGCCTCTCATTCTTGCTGGACACAAATCTGTTAGTGATTGGCTAAATTCTTAGCTGGAATTAGTTGAGTGCCTTTTGAATACCTTCGGTGAAGTTTTTTACATCATTGGGGTCATTTCCAATAAAAAAAAAGGGGGTTGAGATTCTTGGATTTATTATTGAAGGAAGAGGTCGAGCTACCCTTGTGTATATTCGTGGAGTTTGAGCTGTGTCTCCATTGCTGGTATTCGCGGATTTTTTATTCTTTTTGCATTCCCGAGCTTCCAGAAGGGATATAGAGGCAAGTTTTATAAAGTTTGAAGGAATCAGCTACAAAGTCTAGTCAGATGTGAAATTTCTACAGAATTTAAAGAACAGAATATCTGAAAGACTGGCATTGGACAATGTATTTTTCAAACTGATATTCTTAATTTTTGAAATCTTCAATAGCTGGGGTTTGTCTAGACTCGCTGAGTGTTCATTTCTTTGTTGAGATAATGGCTAGATTTGATGATGTATTAGAGTTACTGAATACACTAATACACTCCACTATTGGTGGGAAGGTAAATGTTAGCAAAGACACTATGTGTGACATTCAGACCTGCCTGCATGATGCACAGGAAAAGATCGATTTTTTGCAGCTTGAATCACAGCTACAGCAAGAAGAACTACATCAAAATAGACACCATTCTGAACCTGTTTTTGTTCAGAACATTGAGACAACCACCCATCAGCAGCATGTTAATAATGTTACTGTTCATTCAAATAAAGCAGCAGTTGTATATGCAGATGCAGAAACTCAGTCTGCACTTCCCAAGCCCATCATCAGACCTTGGGAACAGCTTGTCCACAACAAGCACAAAACTGGTCTTGGATATGACAAGGACTTGTCCTTTCATATTCCAGACTATGCCAAGCCCATTCAGTTTCAGAGTGCTGGATTTATTCATGATAGTTCACCTGCTTCTCATGACAGTTCAGCTTCAGCTGTTCCAGATTCTGCCCCTCTTCTACAGCAACAACAAAAACAACAGATCGTGAAATGCCAACACTGTGATCGAGTTGGCCATTTGAAAGATCACTGTTTTGATCTTCAACCATGTAAGCACTGTCATAAAACCAGTCATTCTTCACACAGATGCTTCAAAAACAAACGTCCTGCAAGAACAAAGATTCATCTTGGATGGATCGCTTCTTGGCAATGGGCATCAACAGCCAAGAAGATATTCCAAACACATGTCAGAACTTGTTCCAGAATATTGAACAGTCTTGCAGTTGAGTTTCCTCCATCATCTCACCTTGTATCTGACAGGGGGGGAAATGATGGTCATCTACAAGCTTCAAAGTCACATCAAGCGAGCCTGAGCCACAACCTGCCACACCAGTTTCAGAGTTGTAGCCAGAGACAAAGATGCCCGTGAACATGCCTTCAGTTGGCAATCTGGGACACTTTAGCAGAAGACTTCAGCTTCTTGCCAGTTTTGGAAGCATTCCAAGAACAAAATTGAGAACACTTCCTCTAGCAAAAGACGCCAGCTTCTTGCCAGCTTTGGAAGAGTTCCAGGAATTGCATTAAGCATTCCAGAGTTGTTGATCATCCTTAAACCATCACAGGTTGAGACTTCCCTTTTCAGGTTGAAGTTTTACCTTTTATGCGGGGTGAGACCTCCCTTTTATGGTTGAAGGTTTCCCTCTTTAAAACAATAGGATCACTTCCTCTAGCAGAAAACTTCAGTTTCTTGCCAGTTTTGGAAGAGTTCCGGGAACTGAACTAAGCGTTCCAGTGTTGGTGGTCATCCTTAAACCACCGCCCTTTATACCAACATTTCATAGAGCACATTTAGCCTAGTGCTGCCATGCATTTTTTGCACATTTTGTATTACAGCTCTCTTCTTGGACTCATACATAACCCTTCGGATTAAGGGGGGGAATGTTGGACACCTAATCCTCAATGGGTTAGTGTGGAAGTCGAATGGACAAAAGCAGTCCAAGAGACCTTGGGATGTGAATCCCAATGGTCACATAATGTACTATAAATGTATATCTCCTGTTAATAAAAAATGTACTCACATGATTTATCTTTCCTATTCTATGTTTCCCATGTGTGTTTAACACGGATAAAAAGGGAGTATTAAGGAGGGGTTTTTCCTTTCTTTCCTGAACGTCGAATGGTTTATCTGTCAACTGAAAACCTTTCTCCTGAGGACCTGTAGCTTGAAAAACCCTTTCTCCTTGGCTATTCAGCCCGACCAGCTCCGGGATTTCCTCCAGTAACCCTTTTACTGCTCTGTTGCTCCATGAACCTTCCAAAGCGAAATCCTCGGATGCATGACTGCCAATTGACCCAAAAAACTTGTCAATATTTTGGGCAGTTACCTCCTTTCCCAAAACCGACAAGATGTCTTCCGATGCAGGGTCTAGGTTGACTGCCTCTCTAGGCTTCACCATGGTAATTACCCTGCAGTAAACGTTTACAGTCAGCTGTTAACGGTCCGATTCCTTCCGCATATGTTGTATTTAGCCTCAGGTAGTCTGGTAATGCGGCCAACGCATTCACCTCAAGGGTTATGACCATTTGTTTGCTCGGTTAAGTGTAAAACCGCCACGTTCCAATACTACCCTTCAGATTGAACCCCAGTTGTCCTCATCTTCCTAGTCATCCAATCATTGCCTCGTTGTGAAAACCTGCTGACCCATCTCGTACCTCCTAGTCTTCATCATCCTGCTATGGGTCTAGTTTGCAGCACCCTAGGCCGACGCCCTAGGCTCCCCTGGTTCGAGTCCTCCTGCTACTGGAACCCTCATGCCTCTCCTCTTCACTCATGAACTCTGAATCCCTAAATGTACTTAATATATATATATATATATATATATATATATATATATATATATATATATATATATATATATATATATAATTTAGTTCTAAAACCAAGGAAAAAGTAAGTTGGACATAATGATCCTCATATCCTTGGCCATAAAATTCCGTTGACAAAGTTCAAACCTTTTTTTTAACATTTTACCAAGGAAATGTCTCAATGATGTTATATATATATAGAGAGAGAGTAAGTACTGTGAGACAATTTCTTCATCATGTCCAATATATTATTCAGATTGAGGAAAGGAATTGAATCAGTGACTTAACATCAAGGAGTGTCTGAAAAGAGCACCGATCACCATCTAGCCAAAACCTTGTGGACACACACGCACACATATATTTATGGTTGCCCATGCTAAAAAATTCAACCAACATCACATAGGAAATATTGTGTGATTTCTTCTATCATATATTATTTGACCAAGTGATAGAAGAAACATGTATTGTATTTTTGGGTTGTTATTTATTTATATAATTTGTTTGTTTGAAATAATAAAAAACAAGATTTTGTCATTATAAACTTCTAGTAAAAAAATAAAAACATCTATTTAGACTACTCCATTTTCATGTTTCTTGCTTAAGATTTTATATATATTATGCACCTTGTTCTTTCCAATGAGGCATAAAATTCTATTGAGATATCAAATTGATAGATTACGCCTATGT
This sequence comes from Pinus tabuliformis, assembly GCA_031772625.1. Classification (NCBI taxonomy): domain Eukaryota; kingdom Viridiplantae; phylum Streptophyta; class Pinopsida; order Pinales; family Pinaceae; genus Pinus; species Pinus tabuliformis. The sequence continues at coordinate 186,368,368 of CM062807.1, read as the reverse complement.
ATTTAATGACTATCTTCTAATGAGAACGGTCAATGAAATTGTTCTTATATAGAATAACACTTCTAGCTAAATGGAAACACAACATTAATGATTAAGTGAAATGGATGAAAGTGATATAAATTTTTTCTATGGTAGAAAGAACCAAAATAGAGTTGTAATTGATTTAGAAGCTATAAACTTGATTTCTATACATCAATGAAATATTGAAAGCATGACATGTTAGTGTTAATAGAAATATTGATTGTATAGTGTGAAAGATTCAGTTTTTTCCAAACTTTTGCATGTAATTTTATTCTTTTAAGATATATTCTTGGAAAAGTAAAGATCAAGTTCTACTTTCTAATGTTTTTTCAACATGAGTTGTGTTTGTGTCTTTTTTTCTTTTCTTTTTTTTCGAACTTCCTTTTTTTTTTCCTTTTTTTGTGACCATGTATTTATTTCTTTGTTCCATTTTTTCTATAAATTCGTAATATTAAAATTGATAGTAAACCTTAATATTATTATTAAACCTAAAACTAAAACCTAATACTTGAAATGCCTAAAACCGATGTAAAAGTTATTATTACAAAATTAATTACATTGAGAACAAAAATGTTGAATTAGTAATGCCACTGAAAAGTAAAACAATTGATGCTTAAGGCATTAAACATGTTACTTTGTCAACTCAATGAAAACCTGTAGCAACTTCCCTTCAAGCAAAATAATTTTCCGAAATATTCATAACATTGTCTTAAAAAGATATGGTGACTATTGTCACCCCACCTATACCAATGAAAAAGAAGGGAGCTTGTAGCCTGCGAGGCTATAGACTTCATGTTACCATTTTATTTTCTTATTCGACTCAACAATTTAGCTAACTCAATCACTATAAAAAATTTTGGGAGATGGTATTGACGTAGGTTCTATTGACGATGCTAGAAATTAGTCAACCAAGGGGGTCGCGCTGATGTGACTTCCCAATTAGACCTCACACTGTTTGGAATAGGAGCCCCGTCTAGATTATTAACCAGTTTCCATGTATTCTTATAGATTTTCCTTGGCTTTAGCTGTCAGCAAGAGAGATAAACATGTATGTGCCTTTGTGAAAATCAAGTAAGTTTGCCTGGTGAATGTTCAGTTGTAGGTGTATCAAGCTTCTTCTACTGCAGAGGGAAGAGAAGTGAACCTCTTAAAAGAGAGGTAATAGTACCACCCTATTAGAGGCACACACAATTGGAAAAGAGAATCACCTAACATCAAGCAGAATCGTCCACATAGATGCAGCGATTGTTACAACGATTACAACACATTTTCAATAAGATAAGCACTAAAATAACTGAAATATTTCAACCACTTTAGTACAGGTGAAAACAAACATGAATCATAAACATTCACAGAACAATCTTACAAATATTCACAATCCATGTATGAAAATGTGCTAGCCATCAAGCTTCAAGTATTAAGTAAAAGTCTCAAGGTACATGTATACAATGAACATCACTAGCTCCAATAGTGGAGCATTAGAGCCACGACTTCCTCCCCAAAAGTACTAACTCTATCTCTGTGATGCCTTATCGGAGAAGCCAAGGTGAAAAAAATTTTCTTGTACAATGAGGGTATATATATAACAAATGAGGTGACCATTCACCTCCCTTATGACTCCTGGACTACCCTCATGATTTTTTGACTTCTTCGTGACTCTTTGAATTCCTACATGATTTTTCACATTACATGGATGACTCTTGGACTTCCACCTTTACAATAAATTTTCCAATTTTGAATTACATATTCCATAAAATGATGTGGCAGATGATGACTGACAACATGACATGACATGACACTGGTGACATGGACTACATAATAGCATGGTAGTGTCAAGTCACTCTTTGTTGCTTCTTCCATTCTGTCTTCTTGAAATATGGAACATGTTATTCTTCTTCCTCCTCCTCATGACTTGAAGATAAGGAGTCCCCAATGTGGTCTTGATCTTCAGCTTCTATTGTAAACCAATGTCCCTTTGTCTTCTCTTAATGGATCAACTTGCCTTTGCAGCTACAAGGGTATCTTATAGCATGGTCTCCTCCATCTCCTTCATCATCATCCTGTCATGACATAACAGAATACATGCGACTGCAAACCACTCATTACAAGATGACATCAGTCTGATAAACTCCTAACCTAAGATACTTAATGAAATCACTTGTTAGGGTTTGAACGGGTAACTGATTGAGTGTCTAACTCAGGGATTGCATAATTGAGGGACTCAAGGACTCAGGCTAGAGGATTCAACCTTGAGACTGCACAATGTGTAGTTGAGGAGGCCTGGGAAGAGGGACTGCAGAGTTGAGGGACTCAAGGGTTCAAGCTAGAGGCTTGAGGCTTGTGAATATGTAATGCACAGTTCTAAGGTCCTAAGCTAAGTGAATGCACAGGTGGGGAACTCGGGAGGTCAAGCTTGAGGCTTGAAGTTTCCCAATGCAGAGTTCATACCGAAGAATAAGCTAAGAGATTACGCATTTGAGGGGTTGAAGGGCTCAAGATCGAGGCTTGACACTTGAAGTTTCCAAATGTACAGTTCTAGAGAGAGATGGTCTCAAGGATTATGTAGTTGTGTAGCTCAAGTTGTCAGGCTCAAAGCTTGAGGCTTGACACTGCACAATGCGTAGTTAAGGATGACTCGGAGGCATAAATTATGCAGTTTTGGAGAAAAAGGGTTAAAGTTGGGAATTGTGACTACACAATGCATAGTTCTAAGAGGAAAATTCAGGGATTGAGGGTTAATATTGCGTAATACATAGTTTAGGGAGACTGAGTGAGGTCAAATCCCTGGGAGTGAAATTTTCCGAATGAGGCTAAGTGTGAAATCAGTGAGCCAAAGTGAACAAGGAAAATACTTTAGCATGATCACACACTTAGAAAAATTGAAGACACAACATTGATCACTCATAATATATGAACAACATACTTCCCTCAATGCAACGACTTTCACCAAGTGCAACACTAAAGGTACACTTTGCGACGACAGTGACAACACTTGTGCGAAAATGCTTTAAACTTTGGAAATGAGTTTGTAACATGTTTGAATGATAAGAACAACTCATTATCACAAACATTTCCCCTTGAAACAAGCCAAAACTCCACTTTACACGATAAGCGACAAATCCCATGCCAAAAGACAACACTTGCTATATGACAAGAAAAGTGTGAACGACACTTTCAATATGCGAATGATGGTGAAAGCAACAAAGGCCAGGATGAAGATAACATGAAAATGAAACTAATTAGAGTAAGTGAAAGAAAAAATGGCAATCATAAGCATGAAAACGACAGTTGTGAAGATGAAAGTGCACAAAAGGCGACAATTGAATAAACTCACCAAAATGGAAGTACGATTGCAAACAAAGTGAGGGACTATCAATGATAGTGCATACTAACTACCGACACAGGTTGAACAATGTGTAGATATTATTTTAGTGGATTGTTCCACACTTGTTTAGGCTTGCGTGAAGGAATTATTTCATGAACGCATTATGAACTGAGCATGTGTGAGTAGGTGACTTCAACACTTATGATCCATAAGCAAGCTCAAACACTTAAGAAATCATCGATCGATCAAGAAGTGAATATTGAATGACTGATTGCAATATCCAAATTAGGCTCTAAAATTCAAGTATTGGCAAACTTTTGTAGGGTGTTTGTCACAACAACAACACTTAGTGACGCACTGGTAGAAATTTAGCTTCTCCGCCTTGGTCAATTCTTTCGTGCAGGGTATAGTTCTTCAGGGAGTATTAATTCATCATTCATATTATCATGGATTCCCCACTTTCCGTGTGCGTAAACATAGTCCCCTTCATTCCTTTACTTGGTCAAGCACAAACATAAGGTCAACGATCATAGAATGTTTCAAATCAGGAAAGGGTAATGAAGTTCGTGATATTTAGATTTTCAGAGTGTATTTTTTTATCTCTAGTGTTTCTCCATTTCCAACGGGCTATGATAGTACCCCGACAGAGTCACTACAAGAACACAAACATTGCTCCACTACTAGCAAGCCTCGAAAGTACCCAGACAGAGTTGCTTGCTTCATCTCTAAGTGCAGGAAGACTTTCTCTTATTTCACCTTTATTTATATATTTATATGGGACTATGCATAGGCACTTATTCATTTCATGGGTGGAAGAGGGATACCGACTTACTGAGAGTAGGAGAGGTCAATCCTTCATAGAAGCATATGGATACGTATGATATAGGTTTTCTCATTTTGGTTTTTCCATTTGTCCTTCTCTACTTGATTGGATCATCTTAAAAACATTGAAACATAAAGACCCAAGTGTAGGCATGAGGATTTGAGAATAGACATGGAGGTCATGGTTCGACATAAGGCTTTCCTTATGCAAGGATTGTATTTTCTGTCAGAACATCATCGACCAAAAGGTGTAACCAAGGCAAAGAAGAAGGACATAGGGTTAGCCAAATGTTGTAGTGTCACAAAGTCCTTTTCTATTTTTCCACATTTCCTTTTGAGCCAACAGAGAATCTTCATGCAATATCTTACAAAACGAAAGAAAATATAACACACAACAAGGAAATGAAACCAGAAGACAAAACAAGAGGAGACTAAACCAAAACATGATGGTGAATCAAAATCAGATAACACAAGACAATCTAGAGAAAATGAATTCAGGATGAATGTGCAGGTAAAATAATATGTGATTAGACCTACTCCTAACCTAACCAACTACAAGGCCAGGGTCACGTATAATGAAATTCCCAATGTAGCCACAGTAATTGTTACCGACCTACAATAACAAAAATATGATCAATTAAATATGAGATAAAACAATGTGCAACAAAAAATATAAGAGCATGAAGAACTTGCACAACAAAAAGAAGTTATTTCTTGTCGGTAGAAAGATGTGCCACAACCACTACCTTTAACCAGTTCACATTCTTACCTTATCAACGAAGACCATAGTTAAACAAACCTTGGAATCTTCTTGTGAACATATCTTCATTTTCATTGTACTTCTTAGCAACAAGGAGGAAATATCGAAACTTTTTATTCACAACAAAGCTTGCCAAGTAACATTTCTCCAACCATTTAGTGATTGGATCATGAAAGTTAGAAAAATCCTCTTGAGAATCCTGAAATCTTCGAAAAAATGACTTTTCAATTAAAAGTGCATGATCAAGATGAGAATCTTGTTAGAGAAAATAAATATGAGCATATTCAAAAGGATTGCCAAGATAGTGGGGGCCTGACATAACCTTCACTGAAGGCTAAAGTGCCTCAGTTTCTTGAAAATGATCTAAATGGTGAGATAAACGATAAATATTAATCAATGTAAAACAACTTTCATCAAATATACTAGTGGGAAAATGATAACATGAATGATAGTTAATATTATGATCAAATGGACCATTTGTGGCAAGATATTCTCGGTTAGAAGATAACACTAATAGATCAGTTTGAACATATTTATGAATTCCTTGAACAAACGAATCATCTTCCTTGCATGATAAATGTCACAAATGATTTCTTTGTGACTGGTCGCATGTTTTATTGTCATGGTAATCATCGAAGGAAGTGAAAAGGAATACTAGTACAAGAAAAACATGAGACCAGTCAATATATAGTGAATGTAGAAGAGCTTAATTCACACAATAACTCATGCATTCATTAGCACTCAGGAGGATTTTCAGTGCAATGAAGAACAATATTTGTGATATAACATTCACAATAAAAACTAGTAGTTGACTATTCTGAAATGACTCTGATAGAGATGATTGCTTCAGCCAAAGATGGTTTTCGAAATGATTAACTTCACAGTTCCATGATTCTATGAGAGGTATACATTCCAAACCCGAGTTTGATACAAGATATTTGCATGAAGATGAATCAAATGAGGAAGGTTCCTGAATCCAATTAGAAATAAATTCTTGAAAGCTCGAATGACTACATCTGAAATATCAAACATTTTTCAAGAATAAATTTTCATGGAGTGAAACCATGCAAAGACAAGGATTTAGTGAGAGAAACCAAATATGACTTAGTTTTGGGACCTTAACAGAGTCACAAGATCTTGATATAACCATCAATGGAAGTTCAAGTGCCTCGACTCCTTGATAAGTGCCAGAACTTTCAAGGATTGTAAAATCACATTTTGAAGATTCAACCAGATCGTGCATGGTGTGATGATAGCTAATACCATTGACTTCAATAAGACTACTACTAACCAGAAGGCAACCATCTCTATCACTGATTTGATTGGATTTTACAACTTTAACAACTCGATTACCCAAGTTGAAATATTCTTTCAATCACAAATCCAAATATTTATGAATTAGGGGAATTTCATGAGCAAGTTGATTTGAAGAGTTTCCTTCATGCAAAAAAAGAGATGATGAGGGATGGAAAGAATACTTAATGATTTGATTTTTTCTCTTTCATCATGGATATCCTCACCACCTTGTGCCAATTGAGAATTTAACTCATTAGAATAAGAACTTGAAAAGCGTCAAGAATCTCCATCACAAATAGATGCATTGCAAACAATATAGCATAAGGGATAGTAAGATGACGAGGAAGTTTAAAAAGGAACATATTCTTTGACCAAATCAGATTCTAGATTTACATTGAAATCTTCATGAGAAACTAAAAGACCTGTTCATGCACCCGGGTGTTCATGATAACATACATAAGCAAAGTCATCATCGTTAGAATGATTGTTTCCCAAGGCTATAGATTGATTGGAAGAATTGATTGCATTTGATTCACTATCGAGATTAGCAAATTGAAAATCATAAAAGAATGGGAGTGCATCATCCTAACATGGGGGACTTCGAAAAATGGAAGAGATATCAAAAGTCTCTTCACTTTCCTCCTCCTCTATCAGTGTAATGTGACTGCCTTATATCTGATCGCAATTTGAACCAACAACTCAAAAATTAGGAGAGCATGAAGAGCTAGTTGGTGGAGTGGATTGATCAAGTAAATCATTATACACAGAGTCATGATATGTATATGATATATTATTACATATGTGCTTTGAAGAAGTAACACTTTCATTGGAACGAGATTCAAGATTGAGGTTAAAAATGCTAGAATCATCTTGAGGAGTGAAATAATTAGCCTTCAACAGAGGTTTCATGATCCATTCCAGGTTTTCCTCCATTGTATCTAAACCAGGAAAGACAGAACGAGGATGAGAAGATGGATTAGGAATTTGATTTTCATATTTCCCAACTTTATTATCATTGCAAGGATGCATTTGCATTGGTATTGGAAAAGGAGGAGGACAAGGAATAAAAGGAGTAGTAGGTTCCTCCTCTGAAATTAGAGGTGCTTCATGATTTACAAAATTTGGGGAAGTAGAAACATTAGGGGGTTCAAATTCATCATGTAAAGAGATGTCAACCAAACTTATAAAATTTTGTTTAAATAAATCACAATCCGTTTCTTCACCAGGAAATTCATAACAAAGGTGAAGGAAATGATTAGAGAAATTCTCAATTGATTCATTAGGTTTCATTCTTAGTTGATTAATTATTTTAGGAAACATTTGGTAATCATACCTATCAAATCATTTATGAATCTCCTTTTCAAGCTCATCAAATGAATGGATAGAAGAAACAAGTAATGTATGATACCATCTCTTAACAAGAAATTCAAAAGTGAGGGTCAGCAATATATCCATGACATCCTTGGAATGTTTGTGTAGATTATCTTCTGGATTCATCACATTAGGTTTCTTGTTGATCGACATATCGAACCAGCAACAGTGGTTCATCTTCACAATGTGAAAGACTATTGAAATATTAGTCTTATTTTTCAATTTAATATATAGATGTATGAGATGCATTGCCAACAGATATTAGGATTTATTAAATTATTCTATTTTTTTTATTATTCTATTATGTTTTGTTATTTTTATTTTATTTAGGATATTAAGGGTTAAAATTATTATTGAATTATTATTTTAGTTATATTTATTTTAATTATTTGTTGTAATTATTTATTAAGGTTAGTACATATTGTCCTATTCTAATTGTTTTAATTATATTTATTTTGGTTATTTATTAAAGACCGAGGCAGGGGAGGAAGTCTCGTATCTACGAGTGCAAAAATAGAATCTAGTCAGCTTGCTCGCCAACCCCATCGTTTAAGTTGGTGGCGGGGTTTTTCCCCCGGTCGAGAAGAAGCGCCGCGAGATCCTGCAATTACTAATGGGAAAATCCTCCAATTGCTAATGAGCCAATCCATTACAATGCTGAAGCGGGACTAATGCATATTCCCTTATTCTATTTGTTTTGATTACGATTTAATTATTCTTGTTATATTTGTTATTGTAACTATTGAATTATTATTTTGTTAGGGTCATAAACATTTATCTCAGATTAATCTTGGATAGGCCTATTATACAATTGCAACAATACATATGATAAATATTCACAAGATAAGAATATACAACCATAAATCCATACTATTACACTGTAAACTAAGAAACCCTAATTAACTATGTCTTAGGTTTGTCTGTAGGCTTGTATTTGAGCCTGTGGGCTGGATGACACCTTAATTACTAGGTGGTCTAGATTTCACCTTAATTACCAGGAAACAAATGAGCACATGGGCTTGTGTTTGAGCCTATGACAACTGACTACATGGCTCCTTAATTACTAGGAAACAGACAAGCATGCATTCACCTTCCATTCCATGCATTTCTATGCATATCGTTTGTGGTTGAGTAGGTGGGCAGGCCATATAGAGTGTTACAAAGATTTGATGCGGCCATGAAAACAAATGGTTAATGGAGTTGTACATTTCAGAATGTGAAGAGCCATGCTTTTAAGAATTCAATGTCTGTTTTGTAAATTTTGTTTTCGATTTTTTATCATTAATTATGAGACGTGGTCATTAATAACATGCTCCAATTTCAATAGAAAGATGGTTATAAAAGTAATTAATGATAATAATTTATTTTTAGAGGAACCCTCAAGCTATACATAGTTATTTGATTGATAAAGTCTACACAAATATAATAATTCACCTTCTATGCTTCTTCCTTGGATAAATATTACCTCCTGCCATGTGTCCAGTCTTTCTATCACTTTCTTCACCAAGGCTTGTAGCACACTACCCTTGATATTTTGAGTGCTCATGAGACTCAAACCTATTTTTCATAGTTTTAGGTGCATGGGACCGTGGATTTCAATGATATTATTCTACCCTACAATGTTCACAAATGACTCTCGATAAGCGCTCTTGAACAATCGGCCAATGTTTTTGAAAATGAATTGATTTATTTCTATGCTAGTTGTTATGATGGTAGGCTACCCAAATATGTGGGTTTTGAAGATGTCTCCATACCTGTTCATTAATTCAATACCCAAAGAAATAACTTGATTGTATCTTGTACGCACAACAACATGAATAAATAAATGTTAAAAAACAAACTAATGGGTCTGAAACTAACCTTTCTTATACTACACAAATTATCACCACATAATCAAAGTAATTCATTTACGGTCATTCATTCATAATCACAATATAACATTTGCATTTATTCTAAAAGGAATTGTGATAGAAACATTATTAGAATATTTATTTGTTCCCTTTTCCAAGTTAGCCACAAAAAACCAATGTAAGGAATGCTCCTCCCAACTAGTGAGACCAATGACACATTGCATCTCCTCCTGAGCCAATTCCGCATCCACAGTAGTTCAGAGTAGCACCAAAGACTATCTGGTCCCAACCAGACTTAGTCCATAATTCTTGGTCTGAGCCAATAGGCCTCTGATGGAAATTCCATTGGCTTAACCAACTCAGGAATTTCTTATATTGACAAGTTCCTACCAAGACTTTCATACTTGCAGTATGTCCTCTAGGTTTCCTCAAGTTCCTCTTTACCCTCTTGGCTTCCTCTTTTCCCTTGAGAAGTTTTATTCCCAAGTAGGAGTTGGGTAGGTAATTGCCTGACCCATAACTTGTAAGGTGAACTTTCTATTCTAATCCAAGATGCTTTTATGACTAACTACATAAGCATTTATAAGAAATTCTTCGGCGTAAATCACAAGATAAATCATTTGTCGACGCGTTTCGAACCAACAAGTGTGGTTCATCGTCAGGACAAGTTGAAGAAACAGATCCAGCTTAGCAAGTTAAATAGTCTGAGTAGAGACTCCAACGGCTATCTTGACTAACAGCTAATTTTGACTTTAGGATATAAACCCAAGGGATTGATATTATGAACCCAAGGGATTAATACTAAAACCCTATGATTGACTATGGTTGATAATTGTTGACCATGATTGATATTATAAACCTAAAGGAATAATAAACCCAACAGATTTATATTATAAACCCAAGGGATTAATACTAAAACCCCAAGGGATTATGAACCCAAGGGAATAATATTAAACCCAAGGGACTAATATTATAAACCCAAGGTATAAAAGCCTTAAGATAAATATTAAAACTATGAAAATAAACATGGTTGAAGACTATTGATTTTGGTATTGAGACAATCCTTGTCAAAATGCTAGATTAAACCATGGTTGAGCATGGTTGATTTTGGTTAACTAGTACTCAATAATATTAAACCCTAAGAATATGAACCCTTAAATCAATAAACCCAAAAAATTGATATTATAAACCCAAAAAACATAATAAACCTAAAAAATAACAATTATAAACCCAAAAATTAATAAAATAATATTTCAACAAATTTTTATCAATAAATACATAAGTAAAATTAAAATAAATAAATAACAAGCTAACCCAGTGTAAATTTTAAAGTAACATAGAGCATGACCATGTTAACATTCGAAGTAACATAGAGCATGACCATGTTAACATTCGTTGACTTCCCTGTTCTCCCGACACTGAAAAGGACAAAGTATGTACGTCCTTTTTTCAAGAATATCCAATAGAATCATGTGTTAAAGTTAGTTAGGGTTTAAAATATTTAATATATTTTCTAGATTTAATTAAGTTGGCAAACACTGAAACTAGATTATATTTTTTTAATGATTAACGAAAAGGCCAAAGTAGGTAGTACATGGTATTTTGGACTTTTGGTAAATGATAAAAATTTGCCTCACAATACCGATAAACATTAGTACATTGTCTTTTTAA